>CAWUFW010007651.1:0-600000 GCA_963921515.1 Calotriton arnoldi | reverse complement strand
TGACCTCGTTCCCATACATCTTAAACATACATATGCACAGGAGTGGGCAGTCGCCCTAGCTCCAGAATTGTAAAAAATCATGTCGGATTGGATGAGGATTCAACCCACCACATGATCCCGTTAAAAGTTTCACCAAATGCTCAAAGGCAATACCCAATAAAGCAAGAAGCTAAAAAACAAGTCAGGGAGATCTTAGATCAACTTGAATATCAGGGTGTGATTGAAACATGCACCTCACCAATGAACAATCCTTTGTTTCCTGTCATGAAACCGGACAATACATAATGTCTAGTTTTAGACTACAGACATTTAAACACTTGCACCAAGACATTCGCTGTCCAAAATGCACATAGAACCGCATTAATGAATACCATTGTGCGCAAAAAATACAAGACAACACTTGATATCTCAAATGGATTTTTCTGCCAAAATATAGCGCCTGAAAGCAGGTATTTGACCGCATTCTCTGCGTTGGGGTCCCAGCGACAATGTTGTCATCTCCCCCAAGGGTATAAGAACAGCCTGGGGGTATTCTCAGCAAGAGTAACCGAGTTACTCCAAAATTTTGATGAACAAGCATTGTCCTATGTGGATGATATTTATCTAACGGACAATGACTTAAAAAGGCACTTGACCAGGGTGAGCACCATTATTATGGGATTCGCTTCTGAGGGCTACAAATTTAATTTTAAGAAATCTAAAATAACCCACCTCAGTGTCCTATTTTTAGGATATGAGCTTTCAAGTGAAGGAAAAAGCCTGGCAGCTAAGTTTTTAGAAAAGTGTGCGCTGCTCCAACCACCAAAGTCATTAAAAAATCTACAATCAATACTGGTATTCATAAATTTCGGCAGCACATACATTTTGGATTACGCAGAAAGGGTAAAACCTTTCTACGACTTAATAAAACCTGACTTTTCAGTTAGACATTGGACACAGGAACACACAAACATCCTACGTTCACTACAAGAAGACATGTATGCTTCCAAACACTTACAGACACGCATAAACGTATGCAACTTAGTGATCCGTGTAATAGCGGGTCAATGCGGTTACACTTACTTAACCTTTAATAAAGGCGAAACAGTAACAATCGCATACAAATCACACCTGTACACAAACGCAGAAATGCGTTTCACTTCAACAGAAAAAATCCTGACAGCAGTTCAGAACGCTGTAGCGAGAGAAAGAGCTCTGGCTCAGGGGAAACGCATAATTGGCGTAACTCCAGCTAGCATTCCAAACGCAAAAGCCTTACATCCGAGATGGATACTGTTGCAGGGATTCTGCACATATACAGAACTATGCACAGGAAACCAGGACCTCGGCGTGTAGGGGTTAGACCTTCCTACTACCTTAGTACCCAAAAATCCCCAATCCGACTAGCTATAGTGTCTCATTCGCTCTCCGTCATTGCGCGAAGCTACCAATGATTAGACCACCCAGAACACGGAACTCCCGACCCTCTCAGAGTCGCGGCAGCAAGACAGCTCTTTCGCTCACTCACTCATACTTGTCCACAATAAGAACACAGTGATAGTTTAAAATGTTTATTTCAACTAACGTGCTCTAGAATACAGTACACGAGCCTGTACCAGCAGCGAAATGCATAGAAATAATACAATCAGCATTGTTACAATTCCATAGAATACAAACAGGGAAATCATGTTAGGGAGACTGGGGAAATTCAGGTATACTAAACCAAATCACCCTGCCCATGCTAGAAAACTAGCGTATTATAAAAAGGAAGATCTCTGGGTATTCTGAGCAGACCCCATACCTCAAAAGCCTAGATGCAAGGTTCTACATCACGGACTCAGCACAGCTCCTCCCTCTCTAACGTTCGATCTCCAAGTGTGTTAATAACATGCCCTGCCGTAATATTAAAGCAAAGCGATACCAAAGGGGATGATGGACGGAGCGTTTGACCTAATCAAACACTCACCCCCAGTCAACTGATCTGGGTTTAATCCATCATCATTCTTTAGCTCACTCCACCACCCCAGTTCAGACATGGCCATATGCAAATCAGTCTGACCCTGTGCCTCATGGGAACAGTCCAGCCCGAACTGCCAAGCCATGTCTTCCCTGGACCGGAAACAAGCATCCTGGGACCGGTTTCTGGCTATTCAGCCGTCATCAGCCAGGCTCGCTTGAATCCAGTGGCAAAGTGAGCAAGGGACCCACGTCTGGGCATACCCTGCCAACTTAGGGCGAAGAAAGCGATACCAAAGGGGATGATGGACGGAGCGTTTGAGCTAATCAAACACTCACCCCCAGTCAACTGATCTGGGTTTAATCCATCATCATTCTTTAGCTCACTCCACCACCCCAGTTCAGACATGGCCATATGCAAATCAGTCTGACCCTGTGCCTCATGGGAACAGTCCAGCCCGAACTGCCAAGCCATGTCTTCCCTGGACCGGAAACAAGCATCCTGGGACCGGTTTCTGGCTATTCAGCCGTCATCAGCCAGGCTAGCTTGAATCCAGTGGCAAAGTGAGCAAGGGACCCACGTCTGGGCATACCCTGCCAACTTAGGGCGAAGAAAGCGATACCAAAGGGGATGATGGACGGAGCGTTTGAGCTAATCAAACACTCACCCCAGTCAACTGATCTGGGTTTAATCCATCATCATTCTTTAGCTCACTCCACCACCCCAGTTCAGACATGGCCATATGCAAATCAGTCTGACCCTGTGCCTCATGGGAACAGTCCCAGGATGCTTGTTTCCGGTCCAGGGAAGACATGGCTTGGCAGTTCGGCGCTGGACTGTTCCCATGAGGCACAGGGTCAGACTGATTTGCATATGGCCATGTCTGAACTGGGGTGGTGGAGTGAGCTAAAGAATGATGATGGATTAAACCCAGATCAGTTGACTGGGGGTGAGTGTTTGATTTGCTCTAACGCTCCGTCCATCATCGATTTTGGTATCGCTTTGTTCGCCCTAAGTTGGCAGGTTATGCCCAGACGTGGGTCCCTTGCTCACTTTGCCACTGGATTCAAGATAGCCTGGCTGATGAGGGTTTTGAACCCGAAACCGGTCCCAGGATGCTTGTTTCCAGTCCAGGGAAGACATGGCTTGGCAGTTCGGCGCTGGACTGTTCCCATGAGGCACAGGGTCAGACTGATTTGCATATGGCCATGTCTGAACTGGGGTGGTGGAGTGAGCTAAAGAATGATGATGGATTAAACCCAGATCAGTTGACTGGGGGTGAGTGTTTGATTTGCTCTAACGCGCCGTCCATCATCCCCTTTGGTATCGCTTTGTAATATTAAAGCAGGCGACTTTCAGTAGTGCAGCTGTGTGTAGCATGTTATGTCTAAGTGCTAGGGGCTGACCAGAACAGAATAACAAGGGACATTGCTGATCGACCTTGTACATCGTGTGTAGACTAAACCCCAGAGAACAGCAGAGAACACGCAAAGCAGACAGTTCTCATGTGAACAGGCATAAACAAAAGCTTGCGAAAATAAGTTGTGTAGTAACGTGTGCAAAAGCAGCCTCATGGCAGCGAAGCTCATGCTAACTTAGCAATGTTGACAATGAATCCATGACCCATACAACACCCTCCCCTGGTCAGATCATAGCAAATAGAGTAGGATCGAAACACAGTTCAAAAAGGGTGAGCAGAGTTCAAAGCGCTTTGCGAGAAAGAAAACAAAATATGGAAAAAAGCAAAGTTCTCGAAAAGTAAGTTTCAAAATTTTGGTGGGAATGAAACAATGTTCAATCCATTAGAGTGTAAGAACAGTAGAACGCAATGCCCTCCAGAAGGGCATCATTATCAGCAGTTGAAAAATGGGACGCCATCCAATCCAACAACGTGAAAGAACAAACATGTTCCTCACAGTCAGGGGCATCCAATAGTATCGGCAGTTGACTTGCGTGATATTCGATGAAACTGTTATCCAGGAGATCCTGCGCAGCCGCACAAATATCCAGAAGGCCCAATACTCCAAGTGCAACTGCACAAGTCATTATTCCTTGTCCAGAACAGCCACCCTCATGAGCCATTAAAGGACTCATTAACTGGCGGTAATCCAGGTCGGAACAAGACAAATTGGAGAGGCAGAAATCGAAGGCCCAGGCGAAGTGACAAAGGCAAAGCGAAAAGATAATCCGTAACTGACGCTCAGCATTGCTAAGGGCAGAGTTCCGAAGCATTCATGCATTCGATCATGGAACAGCTGCAATCGGGCTGGCCGGTGTTCGAGCACAGGAGGAGCATCCATTACACAGCAGACACAGCAGAAGTAGGATCCCACCAGCAATGGCTAGTAGCAAAGGGAACCCACCGAACACGCTGGAAAATAAATAATGAATAACAGCCGGTATTACACCAAATATTGTCTGAAAAGAAGTCACAAGGCCAGAGCCCACACATTTAAAAAAGTGTGCCAGGCCGCTTGTGTCAGACGCATTAAAGATGCGATGTATTAGCTCCCGGAAATGCAGTGGGAGGTTAGTGTTAAGAAGGGACTGTGTCTCACTCGAGGTACGAGCCACCTGTAATTTGAAGGTTTCCCGGGCTGAAGTCAATGGGACCTCTTGTTGGAATAAAAGCGCTTTTAGCCTGCTCAGCCTGTTGAAATCTGTTTTCAAAGTAGGAATGGAAGGCCAAATAGTGCTATCTAGCTTCCCATGCGGGGGTGGGAAAAGCACATTCTTACAGCAAGTCACGCGCTGTGAAACTGTTACTATATACGGGATTCCAGCAAGTAAACTGCAGTAGTCTTCATTATTTAAAAGAAGATAGCTACAGTTTGTAAGCAAAGTAAAGGCGGGAATAATAAACGGAACTGGAATACCTTTCAAAACACATGCAAGGTTGGGGGCCGAAACGTTGCAGGCTCCGTGCCACTTAATATGTTTGCAGACCAGGGAATGACCTACTGTGGAATCGCATTCCTCCCCAGTTAAGAAAACCTCTTTACCCTCCCTAAGACATCTAAAGGTGAAGGGCAGAGACCACAGCTCATGCAGAAATTGTCCTCCCAAGGGCTCAAAACGACCTAGAGGAAAATGTTTCATGCACAAAGTGAATTGAAATAAAGGAAAAGGGAGAGAGATAACCCCGTGGATTAACCAAGCAGCTGAGTGAGTTTCCGCTACCGAAAAGGACACGGGGTCTAATTTCTCAATATGTAATAAGGTATAACTAGCATCTTTCATAGACATAAACATTTGTTTATCAGTCAAATTAAACGGTGAAAACAGTGCAGATGCATTCAAATAATCCCACAGCACTTTCCCCATTATCAATGTCTGCAAAGTCCATGCAAACTGCATAATAGAACGTAATTGATTTTGACCATGGTACAATACTGAGACATCTTCTTGCACAATATCAATAACAGATGAAACAATATTATCTAAAGTATAAATGCGTGAAGACAGTGTATTAATACTGTTGTCGACAACAGCAAGGACTTTTTCTAAATTCCCCTGCTCAATTTGGCGTAGGTGGAATGCCTTTTCCATTTGTGAACGTTTCCATATTTCATTATAAACAGCATAAAGGAACCGCTTTTTTCTTGGTATTTTCGGGCCCAAAAGAAAGTCAGCCAGATTAATTTCATCGCCCAATAGTGTCAGATGTTGTTTAACGGATGACAATGATGAATGTGTCAACCATTGTTGGCATAACTTCCCCACCGAGTAACTGGTCACTGTGTGAGAGCTTGCAAATCTCGGGTCTAGTCTATCCTGTCGGTAGCCCGGGCTTTCGTTATAAAAACGCATCTGGCACGCATTTGAATTGGTTTGCCATACTAACCACTCAGCGCCGGCTACTGTAGAGGCATTGAAAGTGCCATTTTGAAACATGCCTTGCAACACAGCAATACTCTCATTAGTGTGCATGTTCCAACCCTCATACTGAGCTAATGTGGGGAAATCAGGGGTTCTCAATTGTTTCACACTTGCCAAACCAAAACAAGTTGTCTGATAGATAGAAGAATTTAAAAACAAAATTTGGGACGGGATTAGACAGGCACGATGTAGCGCCTCTGTTCCCTGGACCTGCCAGGACTTAGAACCCCAAATGGACTTTAAGTCAACAGTATCTTTCCAGAGGTCATAACCCTGAGCGGCCAGGTCATCCCTGAAAGCGTTAGAATAAACTAGCTTTGTATGTGTAATCATAACTTAACCTTGGGAAATTTTGCTCAATCTAAAATAATATGAAGCAGGACTTGACGGGTCATAATCAGTGAAATATGTAAATTTATCTCTGAGAGTCTTTGAACTGCCATGCGCCGGAGTGGGGCAATGTTCCCACTGGGTGTAATTAAGATCAGGGCGCAAAGCACTAGTTCTATGCAGAAAATGATTGCCATAATGTTGGTAACAAAACAGATCGGCATAGTTGGCAGAATTCAAGTACAAATCCACACCATTAAATTGAGCATAATATTTTAAATCAGAAAACAGTGATTCTACTGCATGCACATCCCAATCATCAGAACACTTATCCGGGGTCACCACATCACCCATTGAAACTCGAAATAAGTATGGTATGTTCATGACCTCTGTCGGCCCGTGTATGGCAAAGGCCACTTTGTCCCAGACAATGCCATCTGCCACTGGAAACGCTGAAATGTTTACTAGGGTCCGGTCACGTTTCATAATATGTGAATAAGAGTGTGGAGCCAGAATACCATCAACCAATTTCACTGATGAGCGTTCTGGTAAATAATGACCATTTATCAGGAGGAAAAAAACAGTCACAAATCTAATTGACATAAAAAGAAAAAAACAAAAAGAGAGTCAACCAGATGTATGTCCAAGGAGGCACAAGGAAGTTCTTACGAAACCATGTGGCAAAAACACTCAACCGGGTTGGGGGCTGAGTGGAAGACGAGGAGGAATCCAAGGTGGAAAGGCTGGGAGTCCTCACAGGTCTGGCAAGTGGATCAGGTACCAATATATTCGATGGAATTGAATACACAGCACCCGTGCTTTCAGATAAAATAGGGGACATTGGTAAATAGTCATTATGCGGAGGCATTTCAATCAAGGGGTCATGTGGCGCCCTCAACGAAGTGGAGGTACTGGCAGTCATCAAAATAGCGGTGCAGGAAACAGCACGAGGTACACTATTCAGAATCGGCCACACGGTGTAACTTGACATTGTCAATTGAAATGTATCTGTTATCTTTGCGACCAGGAAATGGTGGTAAAATTACTGTACGAGTACCCTTCAAACCAATGACGGGACCCGTCTCCAGCTTTTCTCGCACCAGATCTCCAACCTTAGGAAGCCAGCCGGTCACAGGGATCAACAGAGCAGCATCAGCCGAATGAGGTAAATGTTCAGTTGCCAATTCGTGGCGGGTCTTTTGTAGGTCCTGTAACATAGTAAAATGATTATTGATGTCATATGTTGCGGCAGCCGCCGCAATGTCTAAACCATCAAGGTCTGGCTCAAACATTTTAATGCCAAAGAGCATTTCGTATGGCGTCCGCCCACCCAGAGATCTTCTTGGGAGATTATTGAGTGCACGTTGGACGCCATACAAATGAGCTAGCCAGTTCCTGCCAGCACCTAAGACTCTAGCTGTCAAGGATTGCTTTAAGTCACGGTTCATTCGCTCCACAATAGAATTACCCCCAGGCCTGTATGGAGACGAAAATTGCACCTGCACCCCCAATGACGCCATTGCGTCCTTGTAAGCCTTAGAGGCAAACGCTGGACCTTGGTCAGAATGGAAGGTGCTGCAGGCAAAATTCCTGAGAAAGACACGCAAATCCCTGATGACATTTCGAGCGTCAGCACTGCGTTGTGGCCAAACCCATAGGAATCTCGTGCACGAGTCAACTGCAACTAAAATATATTTATATGCAGTATCGGAAGAGAGAGGGCCGCAGTGATCAAGATATACACAGCCAAAAGGATGGTTTGAGATATAAAGCTGTGTTTGTGGTGGACGTGTGACCGTTGAAGGTTTAATTTGCTGACAGATGTCACAAGAAAGTACATAATTTCATATACTGGTGACTGCATTCCTCGAGAATCCACAGGTGCCGTTTGCTCCTGCTGGGTTAGTTGGCTCCTCCACAGGCACTCAGGTAACACTCAGGCAACAACTACTGCACTACTGCACAAGCTGCCCAGCACCGGCTGTTGGAAGTACTGAGTATTATCTTTGTGCAATCGACGTCCTCTGTGAGGTGTTAGACTCGTCATCTGCAGTAACAAGCACCAATACTGCTACATTTCCCAGCCAGAACATATAATCTCGAATTGGCTCATTGTGTGCTGAGAAAGAATTCGGCTTCATCCGTCTTCCCATAAACAAAACGCACTAAGGGGCTTATTAGGATGGCGGGCGGACATTCGTCCGCCCGCCACCCTAGCGGTGCTGGGACCGTCCGCCAGCGGTGCGGCAGTCCCGCACCACTAATTAGGATGCGACCGCCACCCTGGTGGTCGCATTCGCATCTTTAACATTCCGGCGGACGGTGCTTCAGGCAGCACCTGCCACAATGCCAAAGAGGCACGTCGTGCATTGCCATGCACAACGTGGCAGGCACCACGCGGTGCCTGCCACCTTGGGCATGGCAATGTAGGGGAGTACCATAGGTACCCCCCAAGTGCAGCCCCCCACCCCCCACCCCCGGGGGCTCGCTACAGGCCCGTGGCAAAAGACTGTATGCCAAAAGGCTGCCTTTTACTGCCATCCTAATCTGGTGGACGGTGCCTGCTAGGCACCGCCACCATTTTGGGCTCCATGGGCCGTCCGCCAGGCAATCAGGATGATTGCTGGCAGCGGACGGTCTTTGCGTCCACTGCGGGGGCGCATTCCTGTTCCCACCGCCATCCTAATCTGGCGGTGGGAAATATCCATTCGATGGCGGAAGGACCGCCACTGCAGGGCCGGCGGTTGCCACCACCGGCCCTGCGGTGGCGGTCCCTCCACCATCATAATCAGCCCCTAAATTTGGAACATTACCTAAATTGACACTTTCACAGGAAAAGACGTGGCCTTCATCTGCTCATAGTAAGGCAACTTATATAAATGAACAAATAAGACATTTTGCCCGAGTGGCAATACAACAGATCAGAACTTTTCCTTTTTTTTTAAGAACTATTTTTAGATGCTTTTAAAATGTTTTTAAATAGCGGTTACATTTTATTGTGCGCTAGTTACCTGATTAATAGTGGTTTGCTAGCATTTATTATTGTCATCCAGTTCGGACGAGGAGTGCGTGTTATGTTTCATATAGATGCCCTAATATAGGCATGATGCTAGATGCCCTTATATAGGCATGATCCTTCACCTACATTAGTTCCCCACACTACACAATAACGGGCTCTAAGGATTAAACCTTATCTAGTTTCAGTTCTGGGTGCAGAAGGAGGGTTTTTCCCTAACAAAGGCCTGCTATCACATCTCCGATGGGCTCATACATTATGTATGAGCATTCATGAGGGTTCTTGGAAACGAAGCAGAAACTACATCACCTGCATAATATCTATGTACAAGGTTCATCCCTTACGTCTTCCTCAGTCCGACAATGGCCCATACAAATCATACAAGGGACAAAGAAGCCCTAGATACTTTCGGGTATAAATACACCACATCTTGCCAAGATAAGGTAGAGGGAACCAAGACTTCCAGGCCGACACACTGACCAGAGACGCTGAGGCTCCTGCATGCAGACACTCCAGCTGACAGCGGTCTAACACATCCCTTGCGGGGTGTCCAACTCAAGACCAGGACGGGCTCCTACATTCTCACACTTCAGGTAATGGGGTTCGACTAAATCCTAGAGGAATTCTTGGCTTCTATTTTACACCTACTTACATGCTAGGTACATTTAGGTACATCTAGATAGGCATCGTAGGAGTATGCGCACTTTTATCATGCATTTTATATTCATGTATTTATTCATGCTTATTGCAAGATGGTAGAATTGTACTATCCTTTTATATTCATAGTACTGCTAATCATATATCTCTGCTACTGTCTAATGGTTGTTGCAGCTCATATATTTTACACAAGAATAACAACTATTCAATAAATCCTTATTGAATCGCCTAGACTGTTTAGTCTGTGTATCTCTGAGACAGATAAGTGAGCACGAGTGACTGAGCGAAAAGTAGTACATTGTTTCCACAATTCTGAGGGATCAGGGTTGTCATGTTCTAAGGTTGCCAGAAACTATTCTCTCCCCGATAAGAGGAGACACTAGTGGCACTGTGAGCTAGCTAATACGAAACAGGCTAATATTTCTCGGTGGGGTGTTCAGAGTCAGTCTGCCACCAATCCTACAGTTTATGTTATCCAAACGCGCAGATCCTGTATAGGGCATATAGGGACTACACGACACCACTACACACTAGAGTTTTTTATTTTTATAAAAAGAGGGGTGGGGGCTGCCCACAATGGGCAAGACCATGCCCCCATCCAAATGTATTTGGAAACAGTCTTTCTGCCAGTCCTGGGGGGCAGAAAGCACACTAGGCACCAGGAATGTTTATCTAAATGCATTTAGGGGTGGGGCTGCCCAAAATGGGCATGCCAATGTGCCCGGCCCCCTAAAACAATTGACACAGTCTTTCTGCCCCCACGGAAGGCAGATATGGGCAATAGCCCCTGATCTGCCCCCGCCGACTAAGCACCAGAATTTGTTTTGTTTTTTTATACATAGGGGTGGAGGCACTGGCGTGCCCATTTTGGGCAGCTCCCACCCCTACTAATTGGACAGTCTTTCTGTCCCCTCCAGGTGGGCAGAAAGCCCACTAGTCAGCCAGGGACTATTTCATTTTGTAGGTGATGGGTGGGGACTGCCCAGAATGGGAATGCCAATGCCCCAAACCCCCTAGAAGATTTGCCACAGTCTTTATGCCCCACTGGGAGGCAGATGGGGGCAATAGCCCCTTATCTGCCAGGGGGGAGGGGGTAGAAAGCCCACTAGTCACCAGGGATTATGTTTTCTTTAGGTCTCGCCTACACAGCACGCATGCGCTGCATAGGAAAAAGACTTTTAGTAATCGGCACAGCTTTGCAGGCAAAAACGTGCACGTTTTGCATTGCTTTGAATGGCAACGCGTGCACGTTTGGCGATTCCCTTGCGGGAGCGAGCTTTCAAACCATATGTTTGTAATTAACTCGCTCGCTCCCGCAAGGGAAACAGGCCCAGGCTCCCTCCTCTCTCCCCTCCCCTGCTGCCTCCTCTTCTCCTCGTCAGCGCGAGCGCGCGCTTGTTGCTAACGTGTTTCATTGACTTCCCTGTTTGTTGCTGGTTGGCTGCACCGCTCAGGCACACCACACCACCTTTACCCAGAGTTTAGAGTAGTGTGATGGCTCTGCAGTAATGTCCTGCATGTTGGACATGCGCATTTATTTATTTCATCAATACCCCTGCAGTCTACTTATTGGCAAACTTCACACTGAATGCACGTGACTACACGTAAATACACGTGTGGCAGGTCTCGCCTCAGCTCAATTAGACACATTTGGAGCACTAAAAGGCTGCCACAGATGCAACCACTGGAAAGACAAAACGTTGCTTTCTTTTAACAAGCTACAGAGTTAAAAGAAAATGCACGATCTTCCATGGAGCAGTCATATATTAAAAGCAGCCTTAATTGAAATTAACCCGGCTAATATTTATTATACCAGTCACAATTGCTGGTCGTGTAGTGCTTTAACTCTTGGTTCTATTTCTACCTGTCGGGGTGTAGCTGGGGTATCACTCTTAACTGTTTCCTGGCCTCCTTTATGTATTAAAGTGGGCAGCGTGTACATTTAATGGTGTGGCCTTTCTGTGCGGTGCTACAAATCATGAGGAGTGACTGCGCTTCATGGGTGCCAACTGCTTTCATACATAGAGGTTGGGGGTTTCAGTGAGCACATGAAATAGACGGGGTACCTCATTTTGTTGTTTACTAGAAAGTGATTGACACAGAAAGAGTGGGGTGGGTTTACACTCCCATGGCCATTCCTCCCGTGGTCCTTCTGTGGCTACGGCATGGAGCTATGCTTTATATAGTACAGTTGAGTTGTATGGGAAAGTTTGGTGGACTGCAGCTTTAAATGTTTTGCAGAAAATTACGTCATTCAGATACATATCAACGAGCAATTGTATTTGACAGAAAATGGCTGCTTAATGGTAAACACTCCTCGTGCATACATGAGGCTGCTGTTAGAAACCTTCTCCTAGACTTGTCTAGAACTTTCACCTTACACATGTATGTTTGTGTGTACTGTACACTTGTCTAGAAGTTTCGCCTTACACATGGGTGTTTGTGTATACTGCAGACTTGTCTAGAACTTTCACCTTACACATGGGTGTTTGTGTGTACTGTACACTTGTCTAGAAGTTTCGCCTTACACATGGGTGTTTGTGTATACTGCAGACTTGTCTAGAACTTTCACCTTACACATGTATGTTTGTGTGTACTGTACACTTGTCTAGAACTTTCACCTTACACATGGGTGTTTGTGTAAACTGTACACCTGTCTAGAGTAAAGTAATGTCATCGTATCTTTGCCTGCTTACATGCTTCAGTCTTCCACCTAAAACAAACCATATCGGTGTTTCACGTCACTTCTTCCCTCTCGGTTTCCCTCTCTCTCTCCCCCTCTTAAATTCACTTGCTCCTTCATTGTCTCTCCTCTCTCTTCCCTCTTTCTCTCTCTCTCTCCCCTTCTTTCTCTCTTTTTCTCTCCCCTTAATTCTCTCTCTCTCTTTCTCTCTCTCTCTCTCTTTCTCTCTCTCCCCCCCTGAAATTCACTTGCTCCTTCATTGTCTCTCCTCTCTCTTCCCCCTTTCTCTCTCTCTCTCCACTTCATTCGCTCTCTCCCCTTCTTTCTGTCTCTCTCGCTTTCATTCACTCTCTCTCTCTCTCTCTCCCCTTCATTCTCTATCCTCTCTCTAACCTTCTTTCGCTCAACTCTCTACCCTTCTTTTGCCTCTCTACACTTCTCTCTCTATTTCTCCTTTATTTACGCTCCTCTACCTCTCTCTTCTCTCTGTTACTCTCCCGCATCAACTCCATCTGCCATTCCTTCTTCCATTCTTTTCTCTATCTTGTATTTGCTCGTTCACTCTCCTCCTCTTTTGCCTACATATTGGGAAAATCTACACAGCAGACAAGGGGCCTCTGGAGCGGTCTCAGTACAGTGCCGCATGCTTTAGTCCATTTCTCAGTACAGTGCCGCATGCTTTAGTCCATTTCTCAGTACAGTGCTGCATGCTTTAGTCCATTTCTCAGTACAGTGCTGCATGCTTTAGTCCATTTCTCAGTACAGTGCCGCATGCTTTAGTCCATTTCTCAGGACAGTGCCGCATGCTTTAGTCCATTTCTCAGTACAGTGCTGCATGCTTTAGTCCATTTCTCAGTACAGTGCCGCATGCTTTAGTCCATTTCTCAGTACAGTGCCGCATGCTTTAGTCCATTTCTCAGTACAGTGCCGCATGCTTTAGTCCATTTCTCAGTACAGTGCCGCATGCTTTAGTCCATTTCTCAGTACAGTGCCGCATGCTTTAGTCCATTTCTCAGGACAGTGCCGCATGCTTTAGTCCATTTCTCAGTACAGTGCCGCATGCTTTAGTCCATTTCTCAGTACAGTGCTGCATGCTTTAGTCCATTTCTCAGTACAGTGCCGCATGCTTTAGTCCATTTCTCAGTACAGTGCCGCATGCTTTAGTCCATTTCTCAGTACAGTGCCGCATGCTTTAGTCCATTTCTCAGGACAGTGCCGCATGCTTTAGTCCATTTCTCAGTACAGTGCCGCATGCTTTAGTCCATTTCTCAGTACAGTGCCGCATGCTTTAGTCCATTTAGTCTTTCCTCGATTACAGCACCCCATATCACAAATTAACATGTCCACATTTTACTTTAATACCGAAACATAACGTTTGATTTAATCGCATTAGGGTGCTGAGAAAAATGTTAAAAGATAAATTTCATAGCTTGCAAAGGCCCCGTGACCTTTTAGTGTGTGTTTTTAAGTACAAGCGTCTTCCTCCCCCCCCAAAACATTATTGGTGTTTCACATCACTTCTTCCCTCTCTCTCTCCCCCTCTCTCTTTCTCTCCCTCTCTCTTTCTCTCTCTCTCTCTCTCTCTCCCTCCTCTCACTATTCACTTGCTACTTCATTCTCTCTCCTCTCTCTCTCTCCCCTTCTTTCTCTCTCTTTCTCTCCCCTTAATTCTCTCGCGCTCTCTCTCTCTCGTTCTCTCTCTTTCTCTCTCTCCCCCCTCTGAAATTCACTTGCTCCTTCATTGTCTCTCCTCTCTCTCTCCTCTCTCTCTCTACCCTTCTTTTTCTCTCTCCCCTTAATTCTCTCTCTCTTTCTCTCTCTTTCTCTCGCTCTAACTCTCTCTCTCTACCTCTCTCTCTCTACCTCTACCTCTCTCCACCTCCCTCTCTCTACCCCTCTCTCTACCCTTCTCTCTACCCATGAAGCATTGGCATAGCCAATAGGTCTCGCTTTTGTGACCTTATAAGTATTTAGTTATGCAGCACAATATCCTTGGTGCAACAACATTAACTGTTGCATGGCTAAACACTTATAAGGTCCCAAAGGCGAGACCTATTGGCTATGCCAATGCTTGTTTTATATGTAGGGGTGGGAGCTGCCCGAAATGGGCATGCCAATGCCCCCATCACCTAAAAGATTTGCGACAGTCTTTCTGCCCCCCAGGACGCAGATGGGGGGAGTAGCACCAGATCTGTCCCCGCGGGGGAGGGCAGAAAGCCCACCAGGGATTATGTTTTTTCTTTACGTAAGGGTGGAGGGTGCCCAAATTGGACATGCCAGTGCCACCAAAAACAAATTAAACAGTCTTTTTGTCCCCCTTGGGGGCAAGATGGGGGTAATTACCCACATCACCAAAGCGCTTAGAGACCTTTTGGTGATTTGGCGCTCTACAAATATAATCTAACATAACATAACAATCTGCCCCACAGGGGGCAGAAAGCCCACTAGACACCAGGGATGTATTTATGTGCATATCAGAGAGCGGCCCCACAGACAAGGGCCGCTCCCCTTTTTTTTAGGGACATATTTTAGCTGTTTCTGCCCCCATTGGGGCAGATCAGCAATATTATTAGGCTCATCTGACCCTTTAGGTGGGTTGAAAACCACTAAATACCAGGGAAAGTTTCTGTGTGTGTGAATTGGAGTTCTGCTGATGGTCTGCATGTACTGGCACTTGGCTGGCTGTGTGTGTGTTTGTACTGGCATTTGGCTGGCAGTGTGTGTGGACTCGCTCTTGGCTGGTGGTGTGTAAGTGGACTAGTGGTTTGTGGCGGTGTGTGTAGACTGACGCTTGCTTGGCGGTGTGCACAGACTGTCGCTTGACTGGCGGTGTGAGTGGACTGGTGCTTGGCTGATGGTGTGCATGGATGGTGCTTGGCAGGCGGTGTGTGTGGATGGTGCTTTGATGGAAGTGTGCGTGGATGGGCTTGGCTGGCGGTATGCAAAGCATCGGCTCCGCCACTATGGCAGAGGAGTGTTGCCCCCCAAAAACGTCAGGAAAGGAAAAAGGAAAAAAGAAACGATGATAAAACTTATTTTATTTTTCCTTTCTTGCCCAGTGTTGGGGGCGGGGCCAGGGAGGGTGACTGAGGGGAGTGGTAGATACACTCCCTTCACTGCACATCATGGTTTAGCCAGCTGTCCCAGGCTGACCAAACCGTCATGTGCAGTGAAAGCTCTCTCCAACCCAACAATGCAGCTGGGAGAAGGCACAGACTCACAGTCTGTCCTGAAGAGCCAATCAAGGGCACTCAGGCCAATCCTGCTGCTGCTCACATACGTGAGAGCAGCCTCAGTATTGTCCGCAGGGCATTCTGAGAGCCTGTGCCGTCTGGAGAAGAAGAGGAGAATAGCACGCCGCTGCTGGCTGCAGGTACGTTTTTTTGGGGGGATTTTTATTTTTCACACCCGTGACACCTCTGTCCGCCACTCATCCAGCACACCGGCAGCACCTGGGTGTACGTGAACTGGCGGTGTGATTTGTGTGGATCCCCCTGTGTTTTTTTTACCCAGAATCCCCTGTAAACCTCAAATTTAGCTAAAAACTCATATTTCCCTGACATTTCTGTGTGGGACGCTTGTAGGATTACCGCACCAGTTCAAATTTCCTAACACCCAGCGTTCGCCTCAGCCTATTGATCAAAATGGTACCTCACTTCTGTGGGTGCCCAAAGAAGAGTCAGCCTAAGAAACTACCCTTTTGGACCCACTTTGGTTCCCCCTCAATCTTGGCCCACCCACACGAGTTAGGTATCATTTTTATCGGGAGACCAAGGGGAACGCTGAGTGGTAGGAAATTTGTGCCCTTGCTGTGATCCCACAACTTTCTCACACAAAAATGTGACGAAAATGTGACTTTTTAGCTAAATTTGAGGTTTGCATGGGATTTTGGGTAGGAAAACATTAGGGGATCCATGCAAGCCACACCTCCCTGGACTCCCCCAGGTGTCTAGTTTTCAGAGCTGTCTGGGTTTGGTAGGTTTCCCTATATGGCTGCCAAGCCCATGACCAAAAACATAGGTGCCCCACTATCTAGCATAAAACGACCTGGTTTTGCAAAGGCCGATTTAGCAGAGTTTCACTGCACAGTCAAAATCCCAGGAGATCTCCTTCTTTGCCAGAGGAATCTCATGTCCAGGTCGACTTTTTCATCAATTTTTATCTCATTTCACTCTGCACCACAAATTGCATTATCTGATTCACATCTGCCCAGTATGGTCTGTATACTGCAAACACACCTGCAGTTTCTCTTGGAACTGAGTAGAGTTTTCTCTGATGTTCGAGACTTATTTCTTAGTACTCATTAAATCAAAGGGTATCCAAGGATGTGGAACATAATTGTACACCACGGGGTAGTTCCTTAAGGGAAGAAGTTTGGAGGAGGAAGGGTCTTTATGAATGTGGAGACGATAAATGCTTCCTAGACAATTATTCTGCATTCTTTTAAAGGAAGTAGTCGAGCTATGATTTCTGCAGTCTCTATGCCCTGGGATGAACTGTTCCCGGGCCTTTGACGGATCCATGTTAGTGGAGTCGGCTTCTTGTCCATTGAGTGCACGCCTCTACGGGATTCTTTATGTCAGTCAATCGTATTGCGCCACTCATGTGCTACCACCTTGTGCTCTTGTCAATGACAGTCCCATAGATGTGTCTCCCTTTTCAAATGCATCAGAGACTGCACTCCCAGTTCCTTCAGCTGGCATAAAGAACATCTGCGGCAGAACCTCTTCTCTTAGGTCCTCAATTTCTTTTGCTTTTTCTTGTGTTTCAGCGATCTGGGGGAATATTTAGGCAGGAAATGCTGCGGTTGAAGCACTGCCTATCTTCCCCATTACCACACTAGTTCTAGAAACCGCTCAACCTAAACCATGGATTCGCATTCGGAATCATTTTCTGCTCACTGGAGTCCTCCGGGTCCTACCTGCCCAACGACATTGTTTTCTGCCTGGGTGACAAGTGTGTGCATCTCTTTTTTAACAACACACTTACAGGCATAAAACCATTCCGGTCATGAAAATCAAGCAAGCAAACAAGTATAAGTTAAGGCCAGTTAGACTTTACCTACTTTTTGCTTCAGTCGCATTCATTGTTTTGATCAATATTCCAGGTTCAGTGCTGAGCTGGGCTCTACCCTTACCTCTGGTGTCAGGGTCATCGTGTGGAGTTCAGTTTAGCTCTTTCCTGTCTGCTATTTACAGACTTGATTCTCCATCACCAGTACACCATTTTGCAAAATAAAACACCAAACGTAGGGAAGCCCAAAACCATAACATGTTTAATGCAAAAACAGCAAGCAGCACACCAAATAATGAAGAGGCAATTGCCATTTCAACCAGCCATAGCTCTCCCCAAAACACCAAACTAAAACGCATGCAAAATTTAACAGTTTATAGACATTTTGTTCTGTGTACAAATCTATAGGCTCAAACATGTGACAAACTTTCTTACTTTTAGTGAAACTTATCTAACCTCACCGAAACCTGGATGAACGCCTCCTCAGTGCCCGACATCGCCATAGCCATCCCGGACGGATACAAGATCACCCGGAGGGACCGCGTCAACCAGACGGGAGGAGGCATCGCCATCGTACACAAGAACACCATCCGCATCTCGACTAACTCCGACGAGACCTTCACCGCCGCCGAACACCTACACTTCCAGATACACACTGACCCCAAGACCACCCTCTGAGGCACCCTCATCTACAGACCCCCGGGACCACGCACACTATTCAGCGAAGACATCGCAGACTTCATCAGCCCGCACGCCATGCCCTCCGCCGACTACATCCTCCTAGGGGACCTCAACTTCCACCTGGAGAACAACAACGACAGAAACACCACCGCCCTGCTGGACAACCTCGCCAACCTCGGACTCAAGCAACTGGTGAACACGCCCACCCACTACGCCGGCCACACGCTTGACCCCGTCTTCTCTTCCAGCAAGCACATCTCCTTCAGCCACGCCACCGGACTCCACTGGACCGACCACAGCTGCGTCCACTTCAGCTTCAGAAAGACTGCGACCCACCACCACCCGCAACAGGCTCCCCGCCTGAGCTGGAGCAAGATCACCGCCGAGCAGCTCACCGCCTCCCTCAGCCAGAACACACCCACCAACACAACGGACCCAAACGAAGCAGCCAGCAACCTCGCCAAGTGGCTGACCGCCTGCGCCGACGACCTCGCACCACTAAAAAATCCTCCCAGCAGACCCGGAAGCAAGAAAAGCCCTTGGTTCACCAACGAACTCAAGGAATCCAAGAAGAACTGCCGCACTCTCGAGAAAACCTGGCGACTCGACCAGACCACAGACAACAGGACCGCCCTCAAGCACGCCACCCGCAAACACCACCAGCTGATCCGTGCCACCAAGAAGTCGGCACTCAAAGAACGACTGGACAACAACGCCCACGACAGCAAGGAACTTTTCAGCATCGTCAAAGAGTTCTCCAACCCCAGCGCCGGAAACAACGACATCACCCCTCGCAAGACCTCTGCAACTCACTCGCCGCGTTCTTCCACCGCAAGATCACCGACATACATAACAGCTTCGACGCACAAACCACGCACCCTACCGCCGAACCAACGCCCGCCACCACCACCCTCTGCAACTGGACCCCGATCAGCACCGAAGACACCACCCGCACGATGAACTCCATCCACTCCGGATCACCAACCGACCCCTGCCCACACCACGTCTTCAACAAAGCCGACGCCACCATCGCACCCCATCTCCGGGACATCATCAACTCCTCCTTCCACACCGCCACCTTCCCGGAGAGCTGGAAGCACGCCGAGCTTACCGCCCTCCTGAAGAAACCAACGGCGGACCCCACCGACCTCAAGAACTACCGTCCCATCTCGCTCCTTCCGTTTCCGGCCAAAGTCATCGAGAAGACCGTCAACAGACAGCTTGCCGCCTTCCTCGAGACGAATGGATCCCTCGACCCCTCGCAGTCCGGGTTTCGGGCCAACCACAGCACCGAGACCGCCCTCATCGCAGCCACCGACGACATCAGAACCCTAAACGACAACGGGGAAACAGCAGCCCTCATCCTCTTGGACCTCTCCGCGGCGTTCGACACCGTCTGCCACCGCACCCTAGTGAAGCGCCTCAGCAACATCGGAATCCGAGAGAAAGCACTGGAATGGATCATCTCGTTCCTCGCCGGAAGAACCCAGAGAGTCCGCCTCCCCCGTTCAGATCCGAGGCCACCGAAGTCATCTGCGGCGTTCCACAAGGATCTTCACTCAGTCCAACCCTCTTCAACGTCTACATGAGCCCCTCGCAGCCATCGCACGCCAACACAACCTCAACATCATCTCCTACGCCGACGACACCCAGCTGATCCTCTCCCTCACCAACGACCCCACCACCGCCAGAGCCAACCTACACGACGGGATGAAAGACGTCGCCGACTGGATGAGGATCAGCCGCCTTAAACTGAACTCAGACAAGACGGAAGTCCTCATCCTGGGCTCATCACCCTCCGCCTGGGACGACTCCTGGTGGCCCCCGGCCCTGGGCACCGCGCCCAAGCCAACGGACCACGCACGAAACCTGGGCTTCATCCTGGACTCCTCCCTGTCGATGACCAGACAAGTCAACGCCGTCTCATCTTCGTGCTTCAACACCCTGCGCATGCTCCGCAAGATCTTCAGATGGATCCCCACTGAAACCAGGAAGACCGTCACCCAGGCACTCGTCACCAGCCGACTGGACTATGGGAACACCCTCTACGCCGGAACCACAGCCAAACTTCAAAAAGACTCCAGCGCATCCAGAACGCCTCCGCACGACTCATCCTGGACATCCCCCGACACAGCCACATCACCGGACACCTGAAAGACCTGCACTGGCTTCCCGTCAGCAAGAGAATCACGTTCAGACTCCTCACCCACCACACAAGGCCCTCCACGACCTGGGCCCAAAGTACCTCAACGACCGCATGACCTTCTACACGCCCACCCGCCAGCTACGATCAACCAGCCACGCCCTCGCCACCGTACCACGCATCCGCAGAACCACCGCCGGAGGAAGATCCTTCTCCTACCTGGCAGCCAAGACCTGGAACTCCTCCCCACTCACCTTCGGCGAACCCAGGACCATCTCTCCTTCAGGAAGCAGCTCAAGACCTGGCTGTTCGAGCAGTAATTTACCCCCTCCCCCAGCGCCTTGAGACCCTCCCGGGTGAGTAGCGCGCTCTATAAATGCCGTGATTGATTGATTGAATGAGCAGATGGCAGGGCCTTCTTCTAGAGAAAATGCGAGACCTGCTTGAAGCAGAGATGCAATTCATGAACACATTTCTGACTTTATTGATTTCTGAAAATTGTGCTTATGGATGCCAATATCGGAAGTGAGGCTGAAAAAATGTAAGTCCGTTTTTATATAGCGCAGCTACTCACCCTTACGGGTCTCAAGGCGCTGGGGGCCGTTGTGGAAATTAAGTGAGCTATTGCCCAGAGTCACATGGTGCTGAGCTGAGCTGCCGCAGCCAGGGATCGAACCGTGAACCCTGTGCTCCAAAGTCAGCTGCCCTGGCCGCTGCACCACACCTCTCCACTGAACTTTACTATGAGACGCAGGAAATGTGCAAATGCACCATCTCAAATACAATGGTTTCTGGTCCTACCAGAGTCATGGAACTTAGCAAGAATATTGAGGTTAACGGCCACTTTAGACTCATAAGAAAACAACATTCATATTTCACTATAAATATCAGTGTACATTGTGATATACAGGTGCAAAGAGACATTGATGTTAAACCAATAAAAGCTCAATATGATGTGTTCACTCAGTCCATGAGGTCACTGGTTTGTTTGGGTGTTTTAAGGACGTGAGGAGATGTGTATGCTGATCAATCAATCCATCAGGGTTGGTAAAGCGCAGCTACTCACCTGCGAGGGTCTCAAGCACTGGGGGAAGGAGGGTTCGCTCCGTTGAGTGCTGGAGTCATCCGAAGAGCCAGGTCTTGAGGTCCTTCCTGAACTGGGGGAATGTAGGAGATTGCCGGGGGTGGATGGGAAGGGTGTTCCAGGCTTTGGCTGCGAGGTAGGAGAAGGACTTTCCTCCTGTTCTACTCTTGTTGATACGTGGGACAGAGGCCAGAGAAAGCTGGGCTGATCGAAGGTGTCTTTTGGGTGCCTAGAAGGAAAGGCGGCTGTTCAGGCATGCGGGTCCAGTATTGTGAAGGGCCTTATTTATAAGGTTTTATATAGCGCGGACTAGACCCGATGAGGGTATCAGAGTGCTTTACAAAATTTACATCAAAAGAGAAGTTGCACGCTAGTCACAATGCGTGGGTGAGGAGTTTGAAGGTTATTCTTCTTCCACTGGAAGCCAGTGGAGATCGCGGAGGTGTTGGGTGATGTGACTGTGACGGGGGATGTCGAGGATCAGTCTGGCAGCAAAGTTCTGGACAGTGAGGAGTTTGCAAGGGAGTTTCTTGTTGATTCCAGCATAGAGAGCATTACCAGTATGCTGCTGATGAGTGCATCTGTGACAGTTTTTTGGGATTCGGTTGCAATAGATCTGAAGGTCTTTAGAAGCATGCGGAGGGTGTTAAAGAAGGTCGAGGATACAGCATTGATCTGGTGGCTCATTGTGAGCGATGAGTCTAGTATGATGCAGAGGTTTTGTGCATGGTCCGTCGGGGTGGGGGGATTTCTGAGGGTGGAGGGCCACCAGGAGTCTTTCCATGCGGAGTGGGTGGAGCCAAGGATAAGGACTTTTGTCTTTTCTGAGTTGAGTTTCAGGCAGCTGTTCTTCATTCAGGTGTCGATGTGTTTCATCCCTTCTTCGAAGCTGTGTTTGGTAATGTTGGGTTTGTTGGTGAGGGAGAGGATCAGCTGGGTGTTGTTGGCGTAAGAGATGATTTTGAGCCCCTGGTTCCTGACGATGGTTGCGAGACATTGAAGAGGGTGGGGCTGAGGGAGGAGCCCTGGGGCAGTCCACAGTTGGTCTCTGTAGGTTCCGAGATGTAGGGATGAAGTCTGACCCACTGAGTTCTGCCGTTGAGGAAGGACTGTATCCAGTTGAGGGCCTTGCCATGGATGCCAGTGTCATGGAGTCTGGTGGCTAGTGTTCGGTGGGAGACTGTGTTGAATGCAGCCAAGAGGTCCAGGAGGATGAGGGCTGCCATTTCACCCTGGTCAAGGAGGGAGCGGATGTCTGCGGCACTCTATTTCCTTCAATGGTGGTGCCCCGGGTGTCCTGGGCTACCACAAGAAGCTGAAAAATATGCAGATTAGCAGATCCCGCAGGGAAATATGGGGCGCATAAGCCAGGAGCACATAATGTTTCAGTTACAGCTCTCCTGCTGTGCCAGGGAGAGTCGCCTAGGTTTCCTTTGGCGTTTTTTCCTTGTCTTTCTTTTTTGAGGGGGTTGCTCAGTTCCACCTGGACACCCTGACTTTTCACCTGTTGGGGCAACATGGGCCCCACTCCTGAAAAAGCGAGACAGCTCTCCATGCAAGCCGGCAGTCTTCATTTCTCTGCCTGCTCTGTGCGAGCAGGGTGGAGCGTCCTGCGATGCCCCCCACCAGACACGGGGAGTAGGGGTGACAGCATTACGGGGCTCCCCCATTCTCTTTTAGTGTGCTGGTATCCAGAGTTGGGAGCTTGGGATCCTTGTATGTATCAGCTCCTGTGGGTCAATCTGTCCACGTGGAGGGAGCCCCACGCGCACCCTCTCCCACTAAGCTAATAAATTAATGAGCTTTCACCAACCCCCAGGCCCTGGCCCACCCTGGGGGGGATGGGGAGGGGGGGTAATTGAATGGCGATGCGGAGGAACCTCACATTTCGATCCTCTCTGGGGGTCAAAGGTCGACCACCTATAAATGACAATAACTTGGGCCCTGTTGAGCCAATGTGGATGATAGTGGGTTAATTTGACTCCCGGTGGTGGGCTTTAGCCACCGGGAGCAGTTCAAGCAGGCCTCCTGGCTTGAAAAGTGGTGCAATCTTCAGGGAGCTTGTTCCGTGGTATCCCTGTGACAGCTTTCTTTCTGGTCTTTGTCTCTGGGTGCAGAAGTCCAGAAGTTCCCCCCAACTTGTCTGGTCCTCAGGGAGTTTAAGGGGGCCAGCCTACCTTGTCCTTGTAGAGACCCACCGGGGCAGAGTCCTTGGCCCATTTGGGCATCAGGGGTTTCTCATCCAGTTATCCATGGCTGACACAGTCCCAGGGTCCAGCACTAAGAAGCACAAACAGCCCTTTCTCTCCCTAGAGCAAGAGATTTTAAAAGGGGGTAGAACGTTCTAGAAGCCAGGCAACCCAGGCCAATCCTGGGATGCCACATCTCCTGCCCCAACCCTCCTGCCCATCATGCTGGGACAGATGGCATCACCCTGGAGTGACTGGTCACATCTGCTCTAAGGGCCTCAGCTCCACCCCTCACTGATATCACTGCCAGGGCCTTTCCTCCAAAACTTCAAAGAGGAACCCCCATCCTTACTAAGAGGAGTTAGATTCCTGTTTACTCTCTTTTAGACTGATACTTTCCTACATCGCTTTCTCTAAGGGTATTCAGACGGACTATCGAGTTGTAAATATCAACTCACACAAATATCGAGTTGGAAATATCGTGATACAGAAATATCGACAGCAAGAATATCGTGTTCAAGAATATTGAATTTAAGGTAGGAAATATCGTTTTCAAAAAAATAGAAGTCATTAAAATCGTTTGCAAAAATATAGTTGTTTAAAATATCGATTTTTTTAATTAGGGTTATGAATTTTAGTTTATATTTTAAATGTATGTGATGTATGTTTTTTGTATAAGTATTGTTTATGTTTTTTAATATATGTGTTTAATTTTTAGTATTAATTAAATTAATTAATAACATTTTGCGGTTTTTAGTTCCGTAGCGGGTTGTGGGTTTATAAGGGAATCCGATGGGAAGCGATTTAATTATAATAAATTAATGATTATTTTTTATTTATTAATATTTATTTAATTGAGATTTTATAGTGTTAATTGTGGGAAATAATTTATTTGTAATTAATTATTAATTGGTTGTTAATTAATATTATTTAATTAATTGGTAATTAATTATGGTAATTGTGTAAAAAAAAATAGGTGCGGGTTGTGGGGTTTATAGGGATAAAGGGTGGGAAGTAATTTATTTTTAATTAATGAATAATTAGTTGTTAATTTATATTCATTAATTGATTGTAAATTAATTATGGAAATTGTGTGCTTAATTTTAGGTGCAGTTTGTGGAGTTTATAGGGGAAAAGGGTGGGAAGTAATTTATGTTTAAGTAATTAATAATTAGTTGTTAAATAATATTAATTAATTAATTGACAAATAAATATGGGAATTGTGCAATTAATTTTATTTTTTGTGTGTGGGTTTTTTACTTTTATAGGGGTAAAGGGTGGAGAGTAAATTAATTTTACTTTATAATTAGTTGTTAAATACTAATAATTTGTTTACAGTTTAATTTTAGCTGTGGGTTGTGGGGATTATAGAGGTACAGTGTGAGAAGTTAATACATTTTTTGTGAGTTTTAATTTGTTTTTTATTTTATAATATTTCTTTAGTTGGTAATTAAGTATGTTAATTATGGAAGTACATTTTTTTAAATTTAGATATGGGTTGTAAATTGTGTGGTGTTATAGGGTAGGAAATAAAAAAGTAAATTTATATAATCATTAATATTTTTATTTTTAAATAATTTCTGATTAAAAATATTTAATATTTCGAAAATAGTTTTTTATTTTATTCAATATAATATTTGTAGGTATTTGTCATTTGTATTTAACATCATAATATATTTTTTAATTTTTATTATTAATTGTATTTGTATTTTAATTTTTGACATATTTATATATTTGTTTTGTTTTTTTAAATATTTTGTTGTTAATATTTTGTTTGTTTTTCATTTTGAACTGACTGGAGTGAGAATATTAATTGTTACCCTGTCGCAATCCAACACTTTCCCTACTGTTGTACTGATTGGAGTGGGAATAGTCAATTTTATCCCACCACTATCCAACACTTTCCCTACTGTTGCACTCACTGAAGTGGGAATAGTAATTTTTAACCCTCCGCTATCAAACCTTTTCCCTACTGTTGATCTCATTGGAGTGGGAATAGTAATTTGTACTCTTTAATTAAGTTTATTTGTTATATTTGTTAAAATGTATATTAATCTACTTTAAAAAATGTATTATTTAATTGGAATATATGATGTTACAACGCATGCAATTACAACGCATGCTTTTACAACGCAGTCTTTACATTGCAACTACCATTACATTGCATGATTTTACAACGCATGGCATTACAACGCATTTTTAAAAACTACCATTACAATACATTCCATTACAAAGCATAACATTACAATGCATAATACTTTTAGGGCAACAGTAGGGTAAGTGTTGGATAGTGTAGGGGTAAAAATTACTAAGGGGCTCATTACGATGGCGGGCGGAGATGAGTCCGCCCGCCATCGTTGCGGTGTGTGGGACCGCCCGCCAGTCATGCGGCGGTCCCACCACTGCAATTACAATGCGCCCGCTAGTATGACGGGCGCATTCCGGCCATTTAACATTGCGGACAGTGCTGCTGGCTGCAGCACCATACGCAATGTCAAAATGGTGATGCTGTGCATTTCCCTGCACTACGTGGCAGGCACCACACGGTGCCTGCCACGCAGTGCAGGGAAATGCAGGGGGGTACTATGGGTACCCCCCCAGTGCAGCAACACCTCGCCCCAAAACAAGGGGGGCTCGCAACGAGCCCCCAAACCCAATCCCCGCCAGCCTTTCCATGGCGGTTCCACCGCCATGGAAAGGCTGGCTGACGCCAGCATTGTAATCTGGCAGGCGGTGCCTGCTAGGCACTGCCACCATTTCCCTGGCCCTGTCCGCTTCGCCAGGCAATCCTGATGATTGCCTGTGGCGGGAACATGGCGGATGGAATTCCCATCTGCCAGGGAACCGCCTGCCATCATAATGTGGCAGGCGGAGAATGGCCGCAATTTGGCGGTGAATCCGCCAGGCTGGCGGTGGCGGATTCAACACAATCGTAATGAACCCCTAAGTGTTGGATAGTGTAGGGGTAAAAATTACTATTCCCACTCCAGTGAGTGCAACAGTAGGGAAAGTGTTGGATGGTGTAGGGGTAAAAATTACTATTCCCATGTACCCCAAAACCCATACCCACCCTAATACTAAAAAAATCTCCATTACTTACCTTATAATGCATTGTAATGGCATGCGTTGTAATGGTATGCGTTTTAATGGCATGTCTTGTAGTGACATCCATTGTAATGGCATGCATTGTAATGGCATGCAATGTAAAGGCAGTTGCGTTGTAACAGTTGTGTTGTAAAGGTAGGTAGTTGTAATGACTGCGTTGTAATGGATGATTCACATTTTTGATAAAATAAACTAGTGTTCAGTTTCTAAGTGTGGGGGAGTGTTCAGGTCTGTAAAGAAGTGCCCTCACACACCCCGGAGGATGTCATGCTTCATCATTGGGCCTGCTCCTCGTCGGGCTGGTGCTGCAATGCCTGACGGGCACCCGCGAAGGGGCTCTTTAGCGGAGATCTTTTGTTGGTGAAGCCATTTGGTGTGTGGAGGTGTGTGGACTGGGTAGTGCAGTGAGTGTGTAGTGTTGTTTAAAATAGATCTAGGGCTGCCTTTTTCGTTAATTTTGTTCCTAGGGTGCATTAGCCTAACTAAAATCAGGAAGCCCTGCCTGGATTCAATGGTTCTACAGGGCCCGTGTGGTGCATGAGGTCGACATGTTTCTTGCCCAAGGAAGCCGCTATATGGTCCAGTGGCAATTCATCAGGACCGTGTGCGATATAGAGAAATTAATCTCAACTCTAGCACTACCCCAATGCTGGTTCTTGAAGTGGCGTGATGCAGTAGTAACCAGCCTTGCAGTGAAGCACCAGGTCCAATTAGCCTAGTGATTTGAGACCTGAAAGAGAGTGATAAAAACAAGGATAAACCAGTGTTAAGGAGTTGAGACAACATCCTGGCGGCGATTAGAAAGTGGAAGTGAGCCCATATGGGTATTGCCGTGTTTAAAACAAGAGAGAAAGGTTGGGGTAAAGAGACACCTTGAACCTTGATTTGCCCCTAAACCGTAGCTTCTTTCTCTCCCTCATGAAGCCTTGGCGTGTTTCTAAGATTTAAAAGATACTGGGAAAATCCTGTGTGGTTCGGCGGTAGCAGCGTGTAGTGGAGGACATCTAATGTCAGCCTGATATGGTGATCCGTCATGGTATTAGTGGTCAAACCTTCTGTGGTTAGTGCCTATTCATAATGCATGCCAGCTCCAATTAGTAAATTCATTAGGGAGCCACAAAGGTGCCACAGGGCGGAGGTAGCATCAATAGTAAAAACATTGAAGAGACAAAAAAGGACAACACAACACAAGTTGTGGGTTAAGAGCAACTAAATTGTTGCCGTATATGTGTGAACAAATCCACGGGCAAAAAACCGGGGATAGCCACCTAACCCGTAGTTTCAGCCATATGCAAGTGCACACATATAAACATACACGCTGCCTCAGCTGTAAGCGTGGTCATTCACATTATAAATGCTTGTGATGGTAATGAGGGGAGTAAGTGAAGTGAGCGCGTTCTAAGCATGGTCCAAAGCGGACTACGGGCTTTCCCACTCACCCCTGGTTTAGGAGGTCTGGATTGACGGGGGAGTAACGGCAGAGCACCTTGTTGCTCAGACCTGTGGAGAAACATGGTATACGCTGAGCGTATAAATATTACCAAATCGTTGTTTGTACCTTACCAGAGGTTATGGGTCGTGGCCAGGCAGTAGGTTCTAGATGCAGGCATACTCACGTAGGGTGGCGCGGCAACTAGCTGTGTTCCTACCTTGGCTCTGGTCCCCGTGAGTTGTGTTTGCGTGGCCTGAGTATTTGGAATGTTTAACACAAAAGAGCCGCTCCTAGTATGATGACCTAAATGCTACCTTGTGAGTGCAGGCATCTCACAAAAAGTGACAGACTGGTCTCACACACCACCTGGTGTCATGCTTCATCATTGACCAGTCCTCGCCCTCTAAAAACTTGGTTTGATAGAGGGCGGGCATACACCTGAAGACAGGGATGCACTTCTAAAACTAAGTGGGGGCCCTTACAAAAAATTGTGAAGTTTAAAGGCCATTACAGATGTCATACTCATTTTAATGTAACTGGCATCTGTATGGTATTTAAAAAAATGAAATGGTCGGTGTACTGGGGATTCTATTGTCCCCCACCGTACTATAAATGGTCAACATGTTTCTGCCTACTGGCCCCGAAGGGTCCGTGGCGTTCATCAGGACCTATACTATATAAAACGGGCTCCGCCCTTACCGTGCTATACTGGTGAGGGTTCCACTAGGTGAGGTGAATGATTTCACACACCACCGTATGTGCGGCTAAAAGTAACGCCTGTAACAAGAAAACAAAAGAAATGATACAATAACACATCTGATAAAGGTCATCTAGTCTGCCACATACTCATGCAGAATATAAGTGCGTGGCTATAAGTGCATCTAATCGTGTCATTCATCTGTGCACTTAGAAGGAAAAAGTTAACAATTTGGGAACAGTGTCCCCAATGCTTACCCTAACTGTTGGGACCTACTAGCCCCATAGGAGAGTGAGGAGGGGAGACCCCTTTGGTCAAACGCTAAAATAAAAATAGGGAGAAAGAAAGGAAGAAATCCGGGTGGAGTCAAAGGCATATCAATGTTATGCTCAAAATGATGTAAACATTAGTCATGCACCTGGAGCATTTTACCAGGAAAGAAATAATTCACTCATACTTCCCAAACGTACTCTTACTGTGAGAGGAGAAATCTCCCGCCTCTGCACCTATATCCGATCACCTCGCTTCCTCGCTGGTAACTGAGGAACACCACTACGCGCTTTATATATCGTGAAGCGTCAAAGCGCCCGCGCTAAATGCGGCTAATTAGCGAGGATCCGGTGTCAGGACGCCGTGCATGGAAAACGGTGCCTGACCTGCCTGTAGGTAGTTACAGGGTAGTGCGGCCCAAAAAGGACATCCGATGTCCCAATGTTTAGATTGCCTGAGAAATACGGCATGACGAAGGGCCGTCAGAGTAGCTTGCAGTGTCTGTGTCTAGGCGCAAGCGCACTAACTTACATGAGGTCTGTCTCTGTGCCACGCATGCGTCCTATGTTTCACTAGAGCGGGCTGCTGATGCAGCACGTAAATGCAAGTATTAGAAAGCATTTCGGCTCAAATAGAAAAAGCGCTACTGTGGGTTAACAGAAGATTATAAAAATAAATAAACAATACTCATATGCAACAACTTGTCCTAATGGCGCGCGTTTTCTCACGAGATGGTGATTCTAAAAGGGTTGAGAAAGCAAGAGATAAATACATTCACCCACAAACGTCAAAAAACATCCAAATGCTGCTGGCTGTTAATTTCTAATGCAGCACGTTTATCTAATAAAGAAAGCGGAAAACACAATATATAGACGCAAAATCATACTAGTAAAACCATGATAGAAAAACAGACAAACGAGTATGCAGTAAATAAAAAGTGTGTAAAAAAGACTGCAGATCCCGGTGGCCATGGCATTCACCCAAGGGCAGTAATTGCATTCGCCCAAGAAGGGTATACTTGTCTATATTGGTCATTTTGGCTAGGGACTTTTATAATGACATTACAAGTATCCAAGATAGTACTTCTTGGATAACAAAATAATGATACATGTGGTCATTATGATTTCTTGGTAGGGGTTGGTAGAGAAAACTAAATTTATGTGTCTTAAGTTACAGAAAAAAGAGAGACTAAATAGATCGCAAAGGTCACTGTGCCAAATGGAGCCAAGGGATCTCATCATTGAGTCCCTTTTCCCATGTACGAAGTCTATGGACCCACCTTTGTTCTCTAATGTGTAGTGGTTTGGTGAGTTCAGTTTTGTGTTTTTTCATGACTTCCAGGACTACCCATCTCAGGTCGCTTTCCTTATGATTGGATTCCAAAAAGTGTCTGGTGAGTTTGGTATTTGTTTTTTGCATCGTATCGTACTACGATGTTCACTAATGCGAACCTTTATCTTCCTGGTGGTCATTCCCACGTACATGAGACCACACGGACATGACAGGAGATAGACCACATTTTCGGTGTTACAGTTACTAAAACTGTTAAGTTTCCACGGGTTTCCTGTGCCTATGTCTACTTCTTTAGTATTTGTAGTCAATGGGCACGCCACACAGCTACCACAGGCGAAATGGCCAGTGGGCTTCTGAGTGTTCCATAGGGTAATCTGATTGTTCACTGGTGTTGGAGGGTCTTTAGCATGTACTAGGACATCTCGGATGTTTTTGCTCCTTTTGAAAGCAAAAAGCGGGGGTGCCCATTGTTTCTCAGCTCCATCCAAAATATGCCAGTTCTTCCTGATAATCCTTTGTACACTGTTTGAGATTGGAGTGTATGTAGTAACACACACAATGCGGTCTGATTTCTCTTTTTACTGTCCTCTAACAAGGCCTCACGATTGTTATTCCTGGCTCTCTTTTTGGCTTTTTTAATCAATTTCCCAGGGTAATGTCGATTCAGTAACTTTTTTTCAAGTTCCTCCGCTTGTATTGTAAAGTTCTCTGTCTCTGAGCAGTTCCTGCGTACCCGTAAAAACTGGCCAAATGGCAGGTTATCACGCAACGCTTTAGGATGGTGACTCTCATATAACAGGAGGCTGTTCTTATCCGTTGGTTTGTTGTGTACTTTTGTACTAATGCCTTCTTCCGTCATGCTAATATCTAGATCAAGAAAGACGGCATGATTTTTGCTGATGGAGTAGGTGAATCTCAGGTGGTTATCTCTTGTGTTCACCCAGTCTACAAAACTTTTTGCTGAGTCCTCATCCCCTCTCCATATGATGAACACGTCATCAATATAGCGCTTCCACGTTTTCATTTGTTCAGCATAGGGGTTGTTGATGTTGAAAATGTGGTCCTCCTCAAATTGGTGCACGTACAGACATGCCAGGCTAGGGGCGAATGTGCTGCCCATCGAAGTCCCTGTGATTTGATGATAAATTTTTTCTTCAAATTCAAAAAAAATTTCCGTAAGGGCCAACTCTGCACATTCCATGATGAAATGTCGGGGAGTGAGGAAATCCCAATCTAAATTCAACAAGATTTCCTCAACTACTGCCAGGGTCCGTCTTTGTGGGATGCTTGTGTATAGAGCCTCGATGTCCATTGTAATAAAGATGTCTTCTGAGCCATTTGTCTGCAGATCTCGCAGTAGACATAATACATCTTTGGTATCTTTAAGATAAGAAGGAGATTTTTGCACTACAGGTTTTAGAAACCAATCGCAAAATTGCGAAAGTGGCTCCAAAACTGATCCAATGCCCGAGACTATTGGTCTGCCCGGGGGTGGCATCCTCCCTTTGTGAATTTTAGGGAGTGTATAAAATCTTGGTGTTCTTGGGGTCTCATTGATAAGGAAGTCAGCTTCCTGTTTTGTTATCCAATCATGGCAAAGTGCTTCATCCACCATGTTTTTGATTTTACTAATCAGACGCAATGTTGGATTTTCCGTGTGGATTTCATAACTGGTACTATCTGAGAGTAACCGATTGCACTCGTTCCTGTACATAGTTTTGTTCATCAACACGATTGCACCCCTTTATCAGCTGGTTTGATCGTGAGGTCCGGATTGGTCTTCAGGTCTTCTAGTGCTTTCCGTTCTGCTCTTGTCAGGTTTTGGAAACCTTTTTCCTGTACAAAATTGATCTGTTCCACTTCCTTCAGAACTCGTTGTTCAAAGGCCAATATATGGCATGGGATGGTCTGATTGGGGGGTACAAATGTGGATTTCTTCTTAAGGCCTGTGTTTCTTGCCTCTGGCTGCTCTCCTCCTTTGTCCCCAAAATAGTTGCGAAGTTTGATCTTTCTAAAAAATTGTGCTAGTTCAGTGTTGAGGGTAAAAAGATCATTCACTGGTGTAGGAACGAACCCCAGGCCTTTGGAGAGAACTGTTTCCTCGTCTTTAGACAGGTTGTGGTCACTTAAGTTAACAATATTCGTTACTCTAGGCTCGTTGATGGGCCGTTCCCTCTCCCTCTGCTCCTTGTTCCCATGGCGACTGATGATTGGTCGTCCCATTGTATTCTTGTATTCTGTTTTTCTTTCCTCTTCCCCTTCCACGGCCTCTGTATAAAAAAGACTGCGGGCCTTGTGGGAAACCAAAACCTGTTGGAAAATATGGTTGTTGCCAGAACCCAAACTGTGGCATAGGTGGCTGCATCATCGGATTGTGGTAGTTCTGCTGTCGTCTAACTTGATGGCCATCAGTACTCTCCTCGCTACTGCTTCCGCTCGTGCTCCTTTCTTCTCCTGAACTGAAAGTCCAGTTCTGTGGAGTGGGTCTGAATCGTTGTGGCTTCCTATTCTGCTGTTGTTGGGGAGCCTTAGTATAGTATTCATCCATGGTATAAGGATATACGTTCTCCCGGTTAAATTTCTGGACATCTTTCTTGAGTTTTGTCAGCTTTGACTGGGTGAGGTATTCCTTGTAATCAGTATGGTCTTTATTTATCTCATCTAGCTTTTTCTTAAATACTGTTATCTGCACCATAGTTTTTAACTTGCTCTCACTTTGCTGGATTTCTACCAGAAGCGCGTCCGCCAATTCCCTGGCGGTATTAATAATAAGGACTAGCCAATCTTTAGTGCATTTCCACGCAATTCTAGACCAATTGGTCCGGAACTCCTTATTATTAAGAAAAAGTCTTGGCTCATTAGTAACCACTAGACCTCTAGGGGCACTGTTCTTTCGCAGGTACTCTGTCATGAAAGCACCATGCAGAGCCGTTCTAATCTGCTCTTTCTTTTTGCGGTGAGTGATTCCCACTCATCTGAATTCTGGACTGCGTGTGACACCACCGTTTCCGCTAAAAGAGACGGTGTTCTTAGGATTTCTGCGTAATTCTCCTCATTAAACGCTAATTCGGTATCCATTTTTCAACAGAAAAACGGAATCTGGTTTCGTTTGGTTCCAGACACCGAGTTGGGCCCACAATTGGGTCAATAATCCACCCCTATAAATGTTCCCACAGCTGTCCGCTGTACAAAAGTATTTAACCACAAAACCTCAGGAAAGACCTGATGAGATGAGATCCCTTGGCTCCATTTGGCACAGTGACCTTTTGCGATCTATTTAGTCTCTCTTTTTTCTGTAACTTAAGACACATAAATTTAGTTTTCTCTACCAACCCCTACCAAGAAATCATAATGACCACATGTATCATTATTTTGTTATCCAAGAAGTACTATCTTGGATACTTGTAATGTCATTATAAAAGTCCCTAGCCAAAATGACCAATATAGACAAGTATACCCTTCTTGGGCGAATGCAATTACTGCCCTTGGGTGAATGCCATGGCCACCGGGATCTGCAGTCTTTTTACACACTTTTTATTTACTGCATACTCGTTTGTCTGTTTTTCTATCATGGTTTTACTAGTATGATTTTGCGTCTATATATTGTGTTTTCCGCTTTCTTTATTAGATAAACGTGCTGCATTAGAAATTAACAGCCAGCAGCATTTGGATGTTTTTTGACGTTTGTGGGTGAATGTATTTATCTCTTGCTTTCTCAACCCTTTTAGAATCACCATCTCGTGAGAAAACGCGCGCCATTAGGACAAGTTGTTGCATATGAGTATTGTTTATTTATTTTTTATAATCTTCTGTTAACCCACAGTAGCGCTTTTTCTATTTGAGCCGAAATGCTTTCTAATACTTGCATTTACGTGCTGCATCAGCAGCCCGCTCTAGTGAAACATAGGACGCATGCGTGGCACAGAGACAGACCTCATGTAAGTTAGTGCGCTTGCGCCTAGACACAGACACTGCAAGCTACTCTGACGGCCCTTCGTCATGCCGTATTTCTCAGGCAATCTAAACATTGGGACATCGGATGTCCTTTTTTGGGCCGCACTACCCTGTAACTACCTACAGGCAGGTCAGGCACCGTTTTCCATGCACGGCGTCCTGACACCGGATCCTCGCTAATTAGCCGCATTTAGCGCGGGCGCTTTGACGCTTCACGATATATAAAGCGCGTAGTGGTGTTCCTCAGTTACCAGCGAGGAAGCGAGGTGATCGGATATAGGTGCAGAGGCGGGAGATTTCTCCTCTCACAGTAAGAGTACGTTTGGGAAGTATGAGTGAATTATTTCTTTCCTGGTAAAATGCTCCAGGTGCATGACTAATGTTTACATCATTTTGAGCATAACATTGATATGCCTTTGACTCCACCCGGATTTCTTCCTTTCTTTCTCCCTATTTTTATTTTAGCGTTTGACCAAAGGGGTCTCCCCTCCTCACTCTCCTATGGGGCTAGTAGGTCCCAACAGTTAGGGTAAGCATTGGGGACACTGTTCCCAAATTGTTAACTTTTTCCTTCTAAGTGCACAGATGAATGACACGATTAGATGCACTTATAGCCACGCACTTATATTCTGCATGAGTATGTGGCAGACTAGATGACCTTTATCAGATGTGTTATTGTATCATTTCTTTTGTTTTCTTGTTACAGGCGTTACTTTTAGCCGCACATACGGTGGTGTGTGAAATCATTCACCTCACCTAGTGGAACCCTCACCAGTATAGCACGGTAAGGGCGGAGCCCGTTTATATAGTATAGGTCCTGATGAACGCCACGGACCCTTCGGGGCCAGTAGGCAGAAACATGTTGACCATTTATAGTACGGTGGGGGACAATAGAATCCCCAGTACACCGACCATTTCATTTTTTTAAATACCATACAGATGCCAGTTACATTAAAATGAGTATGACATCTGTAATGGCCTTTTAAACTTCACAATTTTTTGTAAGGGCCCCCACTTAGTTTTAGAAGTGCATCCCTGTCTTCAGGTGTATGCCCGCCCTCTATCAAACCAAGTTTTTAGAGGGCGAGGACTGGTCAATGATGAAGCATGACACCAGGTGGTGTGTGAGACCAGTCTGTCACTTTTTGTGAGATGCCTGCACTCACAAGGTAGCATTTAGGTCATCATACTAGGAGCGGCTCTTTTGTGTTAAACATTATAGTTTGGAGGCTGCCTACTCCTAGCACCCCGTGCCTCTAGTTCCCTTCCCCAGGTCTTTCCTGAGGTTTTGTGGTTAAATACTGAGTATTTGGAATACCACGTTCTGGCGTCTGAGTGTAACGACGCTTGAACGTCAAATGCGGCGGCCATCTTGGGGGTACACTTTATTGAGGATGACGTAACGCAACAGGTGGGCTTGGTGATTGCTCATGCTTGTACATTTTACAAGAAATGTCGGTATGTTGCATAGTGGCTAGTAGTTTTTTAAAATCAAAGACTATATTAAACAGCTCCTCTGATGTAGTGTCACTCCCAACATTATTGAGATTATAAAAACGCTAAAGGAAATGTAAAGGGAATGTTTGTTTGCTGCACAGTGGCTCGTGGTTTTGACACAGTAGACACTCATATTACATTAAAACACCCCCTCCTATGTGATATATCGTCCCCAACTACGGGGTAGGTGGTGGGTGTATTGGGGCAAGGCTAGGAAAAGTGGGGCTGTGTAATATGCACCCTCTGGTAGGCAATCAGGCGAATGACAGGTTGAGCCCCCATAGACATCACGCACAAGTACATCGATATTCTTTCAGTGAACCTTCTCTAAGAGAGGACTTGATTTAATTCCAAGGGGTCTCCCTCAGAATAATACTCCCCAGTGTCATCTTCACTAAGAAAGTAGTTACTATTATTTGAGTGTACTCTCTGTAAGAAATTGGATTATCAGTTGAGCGGGGTGAGAACCCAGTTCAAGTAATAATCAGAATTAGGGGTGGGCGATAATTTGTTTTTACCCACACCGATTTATGCCTGTAAAGAAGCGGAGCTCCGGTAAAACTCCGCCAACCGCTGCATGGTGGAGTTTTTTCTCATGCGCGGCTTGCTGGCTAGCAAGATTTTCAAATGCTAGGATGGTGTCAGGACTCACGGTAGGTTTCCTCCTCCCCATCTGTCTGTGGCCATGATTTACTCTCTTCAAAACCACCTAAAAGCACCTGGTCCCTTGAGTTGGCGAGCAAGTTGGCATCTCAGGAATTCAAACATGGCCGCCAACATCCTGGCACTGAAACAGCATTCCGCTGTTCAGCAGTCTAGTCCTTCTTGCTAATCACAGTCTGGTGAAGCACGCTGTAACGTTCCACAGCGCACTTCACTGAAGATTCTGCCTGAAGAGCACCTGTTTCCTGGAGCGCCGTGGAATTTTAGTCAGGGTAGTTTCGTCGAATACCTCGCGTCAGTTTCCGACGGTCTAATTCCCCTGAAAGTTCCAGGTCAGTTAATTTGTTGGGCGCAAGATAGTAGGCGCAGAGAAAGTCCACAGACAGTAATGTAAAGATGCCATGCCTGAATAAAAACCACTCGCAAAACTGTTAGAGCGCCAGTTAAATAAAACCTTACAGAACAAGCTAGCGTAGTCAAGCGTATCGTCCTCTCAGTAAATTCTATTTAATAGAAGCATTTGGACTGACGAGCGAGTGAACCAAGGTAACAGTTTGGTTCGTTAGCACGAGCATTTCAGAGAGACCTTCACAAACCTATTTAGAAAAGATTTTCCATATCGCTTGACACCAGACACTCAAGCTTTTGGTGAACGCATGCGCGACTCTCTAAACACGCAGCGTTTACCTTAGCTATTAACCCTTTCAAATACTAAAAGTGACAGAACTATATAAATCACTTTAACTCTTTCATTCCGGGTAAATCAGCGCATTTCACACCACAAGAGTAGGAAGGAAGCCTGAGCACTCATACTAGAAATCCCTCAGAAGGTTCACTACAGTTCCTAAAAACAGTGAGTATAGCCAAAGGAAAGAGATAAAAAACGATAACTATTTAAAAGGACTGAGAGCATGTGACTTACCTGATATTATTCCTTATGTGTCTTGGAGGGTCGGGAAAGGAAACTGAGAACCTGCAAGAGAAAGAAAGAATAAGAACTGGGTGAAAATCTTCTCTACAAAGAGTACCGCTACAATATAAGAGAAGTAACAGAAGAGAAGTAGGCTCACAAAGAACTCTGGTAAGATAAGTTAACCTATCATAAATAGAGAAGTAAGTAAATAAAATCTTTAGAGTAACTTACTGAAATGTACATATGTTTACAGCACTGTTATAAATAATAATAATAAGAAGAAGAAGACGAAGCAGAACAGGCAGAGTATTTTGGAGCTGTCTCTTCTCTGTCCCATTCCCCTTTCCCCCCTTAGTACTTACCTGCAATGGACAATTTAAAAACCTAGCAGGGACGTTCTGAGAGGGGCTTTGGAAATTAGCGTCATTCTGCTCCTGTGTGGTTCACAAAGTAATTACTTGCCTTGACAGAGTGAAGTGCCCACGTTGGTACAAGCACCCGAGCAGAATGACGGAGGGTCTGGATTTAAAAAATTTAGGAGACATTCTGAGTAACATACAAAGAGATTTGGAGGCAGTCAGAGAGGAAAATAAAATTCTAAGACAAGAGTTACTTACAATAAAATCGGGAGAATCAGCCTCGGGGACCAGTCAAAGAACCACCTTCTTTGAGACGCAGAGACCCAACACCAGCCCCTCATCCACTCACTATCCCATGTAATTCCTCTCACCCCTCCAGAGCGATTCAATGGAGACCCGCAGAAAGCACAATTTTTTTTAACACAATGCTCACTGCATTTTATGTGCCGCCCAACGATTTTTCCCGATGCCCAATCCCGCGCAGCTTTCATTCTGTCCTATCTTAGCGGGGACGCCGCTTCATGGTCCATGCCACTTGTAACCAAAGATGACCCAATTTTGTACAACATGGAAGACTTCAAAAAGGAATTTCTCCGAATTTTCGATAGGAGAACAGCATCACAGGCCTCAGACAATGAATTGCTTGAGCTAAAACAGGGTAACCGAGAACTTGTGGCTTACCTAGCTCAATTTAACAAATTGGTGGTCGAGACCAACTGGCCTGAAGATAAAAGAGCCGCAGTATTCTATGTAGGTTTGCGAGAGGAACTAAAAGATGCATTGTCTCAAATCCCTAATCGTCCCACCGACATCTCAGCATTGGCGGATTTAACCTTAGAGATTGATTATAGGCAAAGTGAGCGGAAGGGAGAATGAAGGAGGGAGTTAAGATCCAGCGTTCCTCGTTTTGATCGTGTCAAATCAGAGTCCACACGGATAGTGGAGAGTGCTTCGGGAGTAGAACCCATGCAAATAGGCGTTATCAGAGGTCCACTCTCCAAAGAAGAAAAAGAAGACAGAACAAGCTGTGCATGTATTGTGGAGGTGGTGGACACTTTGTCAAAAATTGCTTTAAAAGACCAAAGTTGCCTACAAAGGAGAAGGAAAACTAGTGGCACCACCGGTAGGCGGAGTTGGACTGGTGGATGCGAATAGAGAAACAACTCCAATGAATCATCAACTGGCAAACACACTGCAAGTCTCCTCACCCCATGTGGTTATGACTGTGACTTTAAAGTTTCGGGGTATAGTTTTGGCTGGAATTATCGTCATGCTAGACTCTGGGGCAACCGGAAATTTCTGCGACCACAAATTCGCCAGTCAGATTGGATTGCAGGCTATCAAAAAGGAGAAAAGTGAGAAGGTCAGGGCGGTGGATGGTACAGATCTAACTTCAGGGCCCATAACAAGTCATACTGAATTGGTGCAACCGAAGGACACCAAGAGACCTTACAATTTAACTTAATAGACGCTCCCCAATTTCAATTTATCCTAGATCTACCATGGCTGACAGAAAACAACCCGCTAATTGATTGGGGAGCCCGAACTATCCAATTAAACTCAGAATATTGTTCTAAACATTGTTTCAACAGTTCGGCAAATGTCTCGGAACCTGGTGCAGCCGCCCAGCTATGTAAAAATGGAGGTTCGGTTTGTGTGATCCAACCCACTACAATCCCAGAAGAATACCAAGACTTCGCTGATGTTTTTGATGAGATCAAGGCGGAGACGCTACCCCCCCACAGGCCCTATGATTGTAAAATCGATTTAGAAACTGGGCCTATTCTGCCATGCAGTCAGGTTTACGCTTTAACGGAGAAGGAAAACATCCATTTGAAGGAATATCTCACCAAAAACCTGGAGAACGGGTTTATCAGACCATCTCAATCCCCCGTTTCTTCCCCTCTTTTTTTGTGCCCAAGAAGGGGGGGGATCTCAGGACTTGTATTGATTTTAGGGCAATTAAGAGGATAACAGTGAAGAATCGTTACCCGTTGTCCCTCATTTCTGTACTGATTGATCAGATGAAGGAAGCGAAGATCTACACTCGTCTTGATTTATGAGGAGCCTACCACCTGATTAGACTACGGGAGGGCGACGAGTGGAAGACGGCGTTCAGGACCAAATACGGCCTTTACGAATATCTCGTAATGCCGTATGGTCTCTGCAACGCGCCAGCAGCCTTTCAGTATTTTACTAATGATTTTTTAAGTGAATTTGTCGACCGATGTGCCATAGTCTACATAGACGATATTCTGATTTATTCTGATACAGAAGAAGAACATCAAGACCAAGTCTGAGCTGTTTTACAACGTCTACGAGAGAATTCATTGTACGTCAAACTGGAGAAATGCCTATTCAACACAGATACAGTGGAATTCTTAGGCTTTGTATTATCACCTGCAGGAGAGCGAATGGACCAGCAGAAGGTGAAGGCGATAACGGACTGGAAATCTCCTACCAGTATCAAAGAGGTTCAAAGTTTTATTGGATTCTCCAACTTTTACCGACAGTTCATTCATGGATGCTCCCACAAGATTCTTCCTTTGACTCGCCTTCTGAAAAAAGGTGTCCCGTTCAAATTGTCCAAAGAAGCTGAAGAGGCCTTTAAATTGATGAAGGAAAGTTTCACCACAGCACCAGTGTTACTTCATGCAGACCCCTCCGAACCTTTTTACCTGGAAACAGACGCCTCGGATCTGGCCATCGGAGGGATACTCTCACAGAGGCACAAGGACATGGGACAGTTACACCCGGTGGCTTATCGCTCCCGTAAACTCAACCCTGCGGAATATAATTACACGATTACAGAAAAAGAACTCCTGGCGATAAAAGACGCCTTCAAAGATTGGAGACATTATTTAATGGGGGCTAAACACACCGTAACGGTGTTTACAGATCACCGCAATCTGAAATTTCTACGATCTGCTCGTACCCTCATACCCCGTCAGCTGCGTTGGTCTCTTTACTTCGCGGACTTCGATTTTGTAATTACCTTTCGCCCTGGGTCTAAGAATGGAAAAGTTGACGTTCTCTCCAGATTAGACACAGACAACCAAACTCCCGTCATTGAAAATCAGCAAATCATACCTGACGATAAATTTATTGGAACTATCTCCCTGGAGCCCTTTGAGCATCACGTTCGGAATGTAATGACTGACCTTGAAATGGAGAACTGGGCCACAGAAGATTCGCAACGTCTTATCCACAACGGTCTCCCTTATCAAGGAACCACCCTGTATCTACCTACTAAGGAGCTTCAGATGAAGGCAATGCAAGAATGTCACGACAATCCTCTGGCTGGCCACAAGGGCATATTAAAGACGGAAGATTTACTCAAACGTCGTTTCTGGTGGCCATACATGTGTCGAGATGTTCATCAATATGTTTTGGGTTGTCAACTTTGTGCACGGGGAAAACCGGACAGGCAGGCTCCTAAAGGTCTCCTACAACCCATGCCAACTCCCCCGTATCCTTGGCACACTGTCTCTATGGATTTGATTGTAGATCTGCCTTCATCCCACGGTTATGATACAATTCTTGCATGTGTTGACACCTTTAGCAAGATGGCACATTTTGTACCCTTCAAGGGCACACCCTCTGCTAAACAATTGTCCCAACTTTTCAACCAACATATAATCCGCCTCCATGGTATTCCTAAGGTTCTCATCTCAGACAGGGGCTCTCAGTTTCTATCACGATTCTGGAAAGACTACATCAAAGGCCTTAATATTGACCATCACTATTCCACCAGTTTTCACCCAGAAACTGATGGTCAAACTGAGCGCATTAATAAGGAATTAGAACAGCACCTTCGACTTTACTTGTTAGAGGACGAGGGTGACTGGCCTGACCACTTGTGGACAGCGGAGTATGCTCATAATAATGCCCTAAATGTATCTACTGGTCACTCCCCCTTCTTTATCAATTCAGGCAGACATCCTAATTCTCACGTTAATTTTGACAGTGTAGATGTTCCAGCTGTCCACGACATTGCCCGACAACTAACTAAAATACATCACTCTGTAACCCAGAATTTGTCGATCGCAAAGGATCGTTACAAACATTTTGCAGACCGAAAACGTAAAAGAGAACCTAATCTTCACGTAGGGGATTTCGTCTGGTTATGAACTAAAAATCTTAGACTCAAGGGTTCCCGTAAATTTCAACCCCGTTTTATGGGTCCTTATCCCGTTGAGAAGGTCATTAATCCAGTAACTTATCGACTATCCCTCCCTGGCACAACCAAAATTCATCCAGTCTTTCATATCTCACTTCTGAAACCAGTCCAACCAGGTTTGCGTAGTACTCCCCCTCCGGATCCTCTAATTCTGGATGGTGAGGTGGAGTACAAGGTAAAGCGAATTTTAGATTCAAAAAAGATTTGCAACGATCTCTTTTACCTCATTGATTGGAAGGGTTATGGACCTGATGAGTGTTCATGGGAAAAGAGTACAAATGTCCATGCCCCCGATTAATCAAAGCCTTCCATGCTAAATTCCCTTCTAAACCACGCCTGGAGGAAACCCCGTTGGGAGGGGGTACTGTCAGGACTCACTGTAGGTTTCCTCCTCCCCATCTGTCTGTGGCCATGATTTCCTCTCTTCAAAACCACCTAAAAGCACCTGGTCCCTTGAGTTGGCGAGCAAGTTGGCATCTCAGGAATTCAAATATGGCCGCCAACATCCTGGCACTGCAACAGCATTCCGCTGTTCAGCAGTCTAGTCCTTCTTGCTAATCACAGTCTGGTGAAGCGAGCTGTAACGTTCCACAGCGCACTTCACCGAAGATTCTGCCTGAAGAGCACGTGTTTCCTGGAGCGTCGTGGAAGTTTAGTCAGGGTAGTTTCGTCGAATACCTCGCGTCATTTTCCGACGGTCTAATTCCCCTGCAAGTTCAAGGTCAGTTAATTTGTTGGGCGCAAGATAGTAGGCTCAGAGGAAGTCCACAGACAGTAATGTAAATATGCCATGCCTGAATACAAACCACTCGCAAAACTGTTAGAGCGCCAGTTAAATAAAACCTTACAGAACAAACTAGCGTAGTCAAGCGTGTCGTCCTCTCAGTAAATTCTATTTAATAGAAGCATTTGGAATGACGAGCGAGTGAACCAAGGTAACAGTTTGGTTCGTTAGCGCGAGCATTTCAGAGATTCCTTAACAAACCTTTTTAGAAAAGATTTTCCATATCGCTTGACACCAGACACTCGAGCTTTTGGTGAACGCATGCGCGACTCTCTAAACACGCAGCGTTTACCTTAGCTATTAACCCTTTCAAATACTAAAAGTGACAGAACTAGATAAATCACTTTAACTCTTTCATTCCGGGTAAATCAGCGCATTTCACACCACAAGAGTAGGAAGGAAGCCTGAGCACTCATAATAGAAATCCCTCTGAAGGTTCACTACAGTTCCTAAAAACAGTGAGTATAGCCAAAGGAAAGAGATAAAAACGATAACTATTTACAAGGACTGAGAGCATGTGACTTACCTGACATTATTCCTTATGTGTCTTGGAGGGTTGGGATAGGAAACTGAGAACCTGCAAGAGAAAGAAAGAATAAGAACTGGGTGAAAATCTTCTCTACAAAGAGTAACGCTACAATATAAGAGAAGTAACAGAAGAGAAGTAGGCTCACAAAGAACTCTGGTAAGATAAGTTAACCTATCATAAATAGAGAAGTAAGTAAATAAAATATTTAGAGTAACTTACTGAAATGAACGTATGTTTACAGCACTGTTATAAATAATAATAATAAGAAGAAGAAGACGAAGCAGAACAGGCAGAGTATTTTGGAGCTGTCTCTACAATCTGGTTTAGCTACTGATTATATTCTGCATCGGCTTGCATGGGCCAAAGCAGAAATTGGAGAACGCGCTGCTGTAAAAGCATCTGAATGCTTCCTAGCAAAAAGGGAGCACTGCCATGAATTTAGTGAGAGGGTAGGTCATACACTCGCAGTTAGACTTCGACAAAGGAGTGTAAGGAATGACATAAATGAAATTATTGATGATGTCGGTAATTTAGTTATAGACCCTTCTGGTATCCAGCATGTATTTAGACAATTTTACTGTTGCTTATATGGTGAAGGCCCTCAGGTCTCACAGACCTCAATTCAGAACTTCCTTAGTGGCATACCGCTACATAGAATTGAACCTCAGGAGAGGGAGAAACTAGATGCAGTTTTGACACAGGAAGAAATTTCTGATGCATTAAGGGGTACTGTCAGGACTCACTGGAGGTTTCCTCCTCCCCATCTGTCTGTGGCCATGATTTCCTCTCTTCAAAACCACCTAAAAGCACCTGGTCCCTTGAGTTGGCGAGCAAGTTGGCATCTCAGGAATTCAAATATGGCCGCCAACATCCTGGCACTGCAACAGCATTCCGCTGTTCAGCAGTCTAGTCCTTCTTGCTAATCACAGTCTGGTGAAGCGAGCTGTAACGTTCCACAGCGCACTTCACCGAAGATTCTGCCTGAAGAGCACGTGTTTCCTGGAGCGTCGTGCAAGTTTAGTCAGGGTAGTTTCGTCGAATACCTCGCGTCATTTTCCGACGGTCTAATTCCCCTGCAAGTTCAAGGTCAGTTAATTTGTTGGGCGCAAGATAGTAGGCTCAGAGGAAGTCCACAGACAGTAATGTAAATATGCCATGCCTGAATAAAAACCACTCGCAAAACTGTTAGAGCGCCAGTTAAATAAAACCTTACAGAACAAACTAGCGTAGTCAAGCGTGTCGTCCTCTCAGTAAATTCTATTTAATAGAAGCATTTGGAATGACGAGCGAGTGAACCAAGGTAACAGTTTGGTTCGTTAGCGCGAGCATTTCAGAGATTCCTTAACAAACCTTTTTAGAAAAGATTTTCCATATCGCTTGACACCAGACACTCGAGCTTTTGGTGAACGCGTGCGCGACTCTCTAAACACGCAGCGTTTACCTTAGCTATTAACCCTTTCAAATACTAAAAGTGACAGAACTAGATAAATCACTTTAACTCTTTCATTCCGGGTAAATCAGCGCATTTCACACCACAAGAGTAGGAAGGAAGCCTGAGCACTCATAATAGAAATCCCTCTGAAGGTTCACTACAGTTCCTAAAAACAGTGAGTATAGCCAAAGGAAAGAGATAAAAAACGATAACTATTTACAAGGACTGAGAGCATGTGACTTACCTGACATTATTCCTTATGTGTCTTGGAGGGTTGGGATAGGAAACTGAGAACCTGCAAGAGAAAGAAAGAATAAGAACTGGGTGAAAATCTTCTCTACAAAGAGTAACGCTACAATATAAGAGAAGTAACAGAAGAGAAGTAGGCTCACAAAGAACTCTGGTAAGATAAGTTAACCTATCATAAATAGAGAAGTAAGTAAATAAAATATTTAGAGTAACTTACTGAAATGAACGTATGTTTACAGCACTGTTATAAATAATAATAATAATAAGAAGAAGACGAAGCAGAACAGGCAGAGTATTTTGGAGCGGTCTCTAAAATCTGGTTTAGCTACTGATTATATTCTGCATCGGCTTGCATGGGCCAAAGCAGAAATTGGAGAACGCGCTGCTGTAAAAGCATCTGAATGCTTCCTAGCAAAAAGGGAGCACTGCCATGAATTTAGTGAGAGGGTAGGTCATACACTCGCAGTTAGACTTCGACAAAGGAGTGTAAGGAATGACATAAATGAAATTATTGATGATGTCGGTAATTTAGTTATAGACCCTTCTGGTATCCAGCATGTATTTAGACAATTTTACTGTTGCTTATATGGTGAAGGCCCTCAGGTCTCACAGACCTCAATTCAGAACTTCCTTAGTGGCATACCGCTACATAGAATTGAACCTCAGGAGAGGGAGAAACTAGATGCAGTTTTGACACAGGAAGAAATTTCTGATGCATTAAGAGATCTCCCCTCAGGTAAGGCTACTGGACCTGACCAGATTCCTCTCGAGTTCTATAAGATTTTCTGGGATGAGCTGGGAGCAGTTCTGGTGGAAACCATTCTATGTGTTCAAACCGGCGGGTTGGCCCCAGCCTCATGGGCAGGTGCCGATATTATAATTTTTTTAAAGAAAGGGAAGCCACCTCAGGAACCGGGATCATACAGGCCAATTACTCTTATAAACAGTGATGCAATTTTTTTTTTCAAAAGCCGTTGCCACCAAATTGAACAACATCATTGCAGATACCATTCACCCATGCCAGCATGGGTTTATACCTGGGAGGGGGACGACGGAACATACGCGCCGGGTAATTACTCTATTTGATGCAGCAGAAGTCTCAGGAGACCCGATGGCTTTGCTGCTCCTGGATGCAGAAAAGGCTTTTGATAGGGTCTCCTGGGGCTTTCTATGGGAGGTACTGAAATGGTTCGGAATCGGGTCAGGGTTTATCAATGCTATCCGCGCAATGTATTTGGCACCAACAGCACGCTTGAGAATAAATGGGAAGTATACTGCGCCCATTATGATTAAGCGGGGTACTCGGCAAGGGTGTCCATGTTCACCTTTGCTTTTTGCTATTTACATTGATCCATTACTGCAGCTCCTTGCAGCTTGCCAAGAAATTGAACCAATACTGTTTCATGGCATTACCACAAAAGTACTCGCTTATGCGGATGATATCGCATTAGTCACTCCCAAACCATTAGAAGCAATCGCAGCCGTTGAAGAGCTGGCATTGGTATTTGGCGAGCTTTCTGGGTATGCCCTAAATAAAGGGAAGACTCAGATAGTTACCAACTGTTTGATAAATTTATCGGATCCTCGGATGACTGACTCAGCGGTATATTTAGGTATCACTATAACTCCTGAACTGAAAGATGTGGTTGCAATAAACATTAATCCCATAATTCAAAAGGCCAGAAAAGATTTTGTCAAATGTCATAATCTGCACTTGTCACTGGTGGGGCGGTGTAATGTGATTAAAATGGTATTTTTGCCCAAAATACTCTATCTGTTTAGGGCTATCCCATTAGAATTTGGGAAACAATGGTTTAATGAGCTAGAGCACTTGGTCAATCGCTTTGTGTGGGCACATGGCAAGACAAGGAGGGCTTTACGATTTATGACTCTTCCCTTGGCAAAAGAAGGCTTGGCATTACCTGATTTTAAATTTTATTATTGGGCTGCTGCACTTCAATATATGGGGGTTTTGTTTGGTGGGTGTTCCAAGACCTTAAATGTTGAAGAAAGACTTCTGGATGTTTATAATTTATTGATGGGTGAAGAGGCCCTGAATAGCTTTATGAAATTCAGTGAACCAAGCTACTACAAGAGAACAAAATTTAAAACCCTGCATGCTGCTTTTAAAATCTGGGCTGCCCTTAAAAGGAAGCTCGGTTTAGGTAGATTACATTATTATACTCATATGAATGGCAACCCAACATTGCCAGAAATTTTTTCTGATCAAATTATGGTAGAATGGGGTGCGCTTGGACTGCTGAAAGTGGGTGATTTAATGGGCCAAGGGGGAATTTATCAATTTTGGGATATACAAGACAAATTTAGTATTAGTTCCAAAAACTTTTTTAAATACCTCCAAATAAGAAGCTTTCTCTCTAAAAGGACGGGCGGTACTAGGGGCTTCGAAAAGGCCCGGATTATAGATATTATAAGAACTGGGATGGATTGCTCCATCAAAGGAGTTTACTCTGAACTTATAATACTCAAACAGGATGATTTGGCTAAACAGACCGAAAAATGGAAAAACCGGTTGGGCAATGACTCAGTTAATTTCCTAGAGTCTCTTGAGCTGGGGCATACAGTTCTGTGCTCTGCCGCATTGCAGGCTCAGCATTATAAAACAATGTTCTCGCTTTATTATACCCCAGCCAAAATAGCACAGTGGGGTGGTCTTACGGGAATTAGTTGCCCTCGCTGTAACTCATTAGATGCGGATGCAGTTCACATGTTTAGTACCTGTCCACGACTTGATATAATAAAGACATCAATAATGGCTTTCTGTGATCATACTCTTGGTCTTAAAGTTAATCTAACTCCAACGTTAATGCTCTTAGGGGTTGATAATTATCAAGGGCAGCTCCCTCATTCCCTCTTTCTATTTCTCGCTATGGTTATACTTCGGATCTGTATTGCCACGGCCTGGCGCGATCAAACTGCTCCTACATTTCAGCACTGGCTTGCCCGGCTACTAGCAACGTTTAATCTTGAAAGGGGAATTTATGAAAGACGGGGAAAAATTTTGGGTAAAATAATTTGGGACCCTATATATAAATGGAAGGAATCACAATCTTAGCTTGGCTTTAGATTATATTCAACACCAGTTAACTTAGGGGCCCATTACGATGGCGGGCGGAAGCACAACCGCCGTGCTGGCGGATGCAAAAACCACCAGTTACCGCCGGCACGAAGCAGTCCACACGCCCGCCCAATTACGATGCGAAAAGTAGGCCAAACACCGCCGGCAAGCCAGCAACACCGTCCGCCATCAAAGTGCGCCCGTACACGTAGCGGCGCAGCTCAACTGACACACACCGTCCGACGAAAACACGTCCCGCCCGGCGCATAAATTACGATGCCGCAAACAAACGGCTCCCACGGCCAAGAGATACCGTACGACAAACCGAAGCGGTAACACGGACGCCGAGCACGGACAACGAAGAAGCGGCTCCCCGAGCATGAATCCAGCACTGCAGGCCCTCCCCATGCTCCTGCTGATGCACCACCAAGGACGCAACGTACCGCGGAGACGCAGGTAGGCACACACACAACAAGTGCACGCAAACAGCGCACACAGTGCAAGGGCGGAAAAAGCGGACAACCCCCCACCAGCGCGTGTACACTACACATCCACCATTGCATCCACATATGACACACAGGCCAAATCGTAACATCGCGTAACACATGTGTACACACCACCTGGGACTAGGAACCAACGACCCCGTCACGGCCCCAAAGCGGCGATGACGCCGCCACACATGCGCACAACGCAGAGGCCAACCGCAGCGCCATGCATGCGTCGCACACAGACACAGGGACACAACCAAGCAGCACACACATCAGCCCCACCCCGAACGCACATGACACGTGACAGGCCTGCCACAGACATGTCCCCAACGCCCAATTCACGGACAACACCCAACGCCACACAACCGACGCACACATGTCAGTGAAGTCACGCAACAGCAGGACACACCCCAGTGTAACAAACATGGCGTAGCACACAGCGGCGGCAACACCAACTAGGAGAAGCAGGGCCCCTTCGGGAAGAGGAACGCCAGTACCACACTGAAACACCCATACCACCCTGCACATATGAACAAGACACATAAAACGGAACACCAAAGAGCCCGGGGACCGACAACAGGTGGCCCAAGAATAACATTCACACACAAGGCCCAACGCAGAGCGGAAAGGCAGCCTGCCGCCCACACAAGGGAGAGCAGACAGCACTGAATGACCTTCCATTCCAACTCCGAAACCACAGCCCTACGACAGAAGCCGGTGAATACAGCCATTGTCCAAGAATAGACCAACACAGGCATGCCGAGGAGACCGACCACAGGGCAGATAGCGCATATCACAGAAGCACACAACGGACGGGGAAGAAAGAAGAAAACACTCCCCCATGTCGGCCACATGCAAGTTAATTGGAAGGAGTCACACATCACTGACCTTGAACTGTCTGAGAAGCATGTGGGATGAGGGCCCGTGTCCTCCAAACAAGCCAACAGAACACAAGTCCTGTCTCCCTATGACTACACAGAGCTCACAGCAACCTCGGAGCGTGCACATTGCAGACTGCACACACAGCCGGAGCACGCCACCACAACGCACCGCTGCGAAATGGCAACCGCAACACACCTACCCAACTACGCCGGACAGCTCAAGCTGTACAAAACCAACCTGTTACATATATTGGGATGCGATCTCCTGTCCCTGCTGAACGTAAGTTACCGACTGACTTACCGCATCACATTGTTCAGCTGCGTCATGCCCGTCTTCTACTGTCGGAGGTGTCCCTACCAGCATCCCGTGGAGATATGCCTCTCCAACCCGGCATGTCTAAAGGCGGACCTGCTACCACTACTCCTCCCTCTGGACGCACACGACAGGGCCTGCTCTGCCTATGGGGGCATGGCGTATGTGGCCAACATCGCACCCGCACTGAAATGGGACCACTGTGCCTCCACACGACGGATCATCGAGAACAGCTACATCGAATGTCACCCAGCATGCCCCATCATGGTCCTCCAAGGGACAACTTACGAACAACACCTTGACAGCCACCATCCGCTACATTGGCTGGCAAACATGTACACCACCAATGACATGGAAGCCCTGCTGGACGGCATCGCATACCTGACAACCTGTAAATTCGTCGGACCACAACGCAGGTTCCCCGATTGACCTATGATGTCCAACCCCGCACCCATGCTTAGCTTCCGCACGGACTGGCCAGTCACCACCACAACAGCCATACCAAACGACCGGCAACTGTAACCACACCATCAACGACATCGCCATGACATCGGATATGACCGGGACATGCACACTGTTCCCCATCACATCCAGGGACACCGCATGCATCGTGGGAGGCAGTGGCATGGGGTCTGTGTATCGCACCCACATGGACGGAACTGCACGAACAACCAGGACACGACATGGATCCAGCGCCCATGGACACACACACCGCTCAGTGGACATGAATAGGTCGCCTGGAGTCTGTGGGTGCTGCACCCCTCCCACCCCCGCCCCGGGAATCCCATACCAGGACCTTTGCATGGACGACAAGTGCATACAACAACAACACGACCCCAGTGACTGTGACATGTCCAGTAACCACCACAGTGCAACAACAAGTGGCACGCCGCTGCATGCACGCAAGCACATGCCCTGATGTCATCACACATGCACGCGTGCATGAGGAACAACCGCAGCAAACCTGTCACATGGAACTGAGATGGACTGTGCCCATGATGCCAAGCGGTCTGGTAGGCTACATGTATACCGTCTGTGTCAAAGTCCGCAGCTCCGCAGCTATACGTAAATGTACATTAGCACAGCCTTGGCCAAGCAGATGTAACTCTGAAGCCCACATCCCACATGCAACAGCCAATCACATGTAACCCCACACCCTATCCCATTTGCAATCATGCTCAGTATATCCTCAACATGTATTCCGCTGCCAGTAGTGTCCACTATACTGCATCACAGAGGACAGAAGACTCAATATAATGTTTGAAACCAAAACTGTCTCCGCTGACTCATTTCACAAGTACGAATGAGAGAGGATGAGAGTATGTGAAGTACACGGCAGTCGTGACATGACCATGTAGTCCACTGGTATTGGATGTCAACGCAAATGAGTAGCACAACTGTGGAAGACACACATGTGTCGTGTGAAGTCGTATGGACGCAGTGCTCAGGTGGGTGGGTGTGACGGGTAGATGCGCACTTGCCAAGTTGGAGCACGCCGTGTCGGGAGGGTCATGAACAGTACACCACCGCTTCCCTGGGCATTGTGAGAGGACACCTGTCGGGGGGAGTGAACACGTGTGTGCACAGCAGCCGGGCACACGTACAAAGCGGTACCAGGCGCACCTCAGCCCACCCTCTGTGGACAAGCTGGATCCTGTTGTGCGCCCGCCATGCCCCTTGACAAGGCACACACAGCCCCAGTCGACCAGGTGTAACCCCAACATAGTCAATCCGCACAGGCGATACAGGGCACGGGATGGCAGTGGAGCATGGTGTGTGAGAGGTCTCCTCGCGCTCCTCCTGGTCATATCACGCAGGCAATAGAACCTCAACGTCTAGCATGGCACAAGTCAAATGGAAGTGTAGGGGGACGCACCACAGCACGAGCAGCACTGACGTCACGGGAGGTGGCTCGCACCATCCCATCCATTGCCCATTATACCAACCACGCCACATGCCATTGCGACTAAGTGCAAGCGCGTGCGCCACCACCCCCGAGCCCTCCCCAGAGAGGCCAAAGAGTGAATGTGTGGGCCATCAGTCACAGACGGACGCGGCATGGCCGCAAGGGCAGCCACAGCCACTGGGTGTCGCAGGTGGCGGATCCGGAAGGCGAAGACTGTGATGCATAGTCCATGCAGGCCGGGTCTCCATTTGGGGCACCACGCAGGTGGACGGCGTCCCGCAACACATCATACCCTGAGACAGCCCACTCGTGCAACTGGACCCACACATTCACTCCTTGCCCTCTCTGGTGCGAGCTTGGGGCTGCCTGTGCAAGCGCTAGCCTCGCAGGTGCACATGCATATTGGGGGAGCGAGGGGAGGACATGAGGGCTGGGGCGAAGATGACTGTATCACTGTCAGTGAGTACAAGGGATGACCCAGATGTGGAAAGGAAGAGACGTGTCCCGTGTGTACTGCAACTAGTCGCCAATCCAACTACCCCCCATGTCCGGAATGTAAGCCCGCACCTAGGCCCGCCCATCCGCCACATCGAACATACCACCAGCACGACAACCTTCCCATTCGAAACACTGACTGGGGGTGGCGACCAGTGAACAATCATGTGTAGCCTACCCACGCGTACATGTGGGCCCTCCATGATCCATGTCACCTGCGGCAAAGTCATGACATGCGCAATGAGGGAAGTGAGGAGAGCTGTCCGCCCCACGCACAGAAGGTGCATCAGCTCCACAGACCCAGCAGCGAGTCCAGCAGGGGTCACATGTGCAGGGGCAGCTGTGCCTGGTGTGAAGGCACATGCATATAGACAGCACATCGACCAATGTGTAGTCTGCCCACATCTACAGTCCATCATCATGCGGACATAGGAATTGAACACAGGGCAACACATCTTAGTGGGTGCACCCACCGTGACCAACAATGCGCAATCATCGACGTACCCGCCCTGTGCATGGCCCCCCACCCAACGGAGGCACATCCAGTGCCACCATCCCACACACACAAGCCTTCCACGGAACATGCTGTGTCCAATGGTCAGTACAGAGTCAGCCCCCATCTGGTGGATCCTGAACAGGAGACACATGCACACACATGCCAGCTCCCACTATGTACGTCTGCCACCTGGCACGTGCAATGTAACCTCTCACCTGTGACGTGTGACTGCAAGCACACAGCCGTCTTGGCATGGGGCTGACAATGTGGGCACCTGTCAATGTTTCGGGAGGTGTGATCCGTACAGTGCTGTACATAGGGTGCAGTGCTGACACCTACTACTGTCTCATATCCCCTCGTGCCACAGGTCCCACTTGTTTTGGCCGCTCAGCCTGTGCCCACATCATCGTCGTCGTGTGCCATACTCATCCAGCCTCGGAAGCAGTTCCATGCTCAGCAGACATTCATGTTGCCGTGGCGTTGCCGCTTGACGAATATGCAGTCAGTCCCCATCAGCACGCCCCGCAAGTCATTGGGGCCTAGATCCCCATGTGCATGCACATGGCAGTGGTTTGTATCACTAGCCATTGCCATTGTTGGGAGACCTGTGTAAGTGTATTGTGGCCGTGCCGTCCCAGCTTGACAGCTGGGCTGTGGCTCATGTGCTTGCTCAGTCATGTCAGTGATGTGTATGCGAAATTGCTATGTGTTGTGTTGCTTTGACATGTGTCCACTGCCAATTTCCCTAGGCGGAGACCGAACATTGACCGCCCATACCAATTGCTGGCGGACATGGACGATACAGAGGTCATTAGGAAGTTTCGGCTGGACAGGCCAACCCTGCATCGACTGTGTGCCATGTTGGAACCCCATCTCCGTCCCCGCAGGGTGTATCCGACAGCTGTCACCCCCACGGCTAAGGTGATGGCCGCCATGCATTTCTTCGCCACTGGGTCATTCCAGCACACAGTGGGCAGTGGAGGAGGGATGTCCCAGCCCATGTTCAGCAAGGTGCTGAGGGATGTACTGGCAGCCATGACGCTGTACCGAAACAGGTACATCCGCTTCCCCAGGACTCGTGAATTGGCGGCAGTGAAGGGTGCATTCTATGCCCTTGGCAGAATCCCACATGTCGTTGGAGCCATTGACTGCACACATGTTGGCCTTGTTCCACCACAGGCCACTGAGCACCTGTACCGCAACAGGAAGCACACGCACTCCCTGAATGTGCAAGTGGTGTGCCTTGCGGACATGGTGATCACCCACGTGTGTGCAAAGTTCCCAGGCTCGGCCCATGACGCACACATAATGCGCAACAGCATCTTGCCACGACTGATGTCCAATATGCAACAGGATCGTGGCTGTATTGTCGGTGAGTATGTGGAGTGGTGTAGCGTGCTGGTTGTGCGATGCTGTCCCCTGTCCAGTTGGAATAGCAACGGTTCTCTGTGTCCCTCACACCCAGGTGACTCTGCGTACCCGAATGGGGCATGGCTGCTCAGTCCATTGAGGAATCCTCGCACCCCAGCAGACGATCGCTACAATGAGGCACATGGGAGGACCAGACGTGTGGTCGAGCGTACCTTTGGCCTCCTCAAGTCCAGGTTCAGGTGCCTGGACCGCACCGAGGGTGCGCTGGCGTACTCCCCACAGAAGGTGTGCCAGATAGTGGTGGCGTGCTGCATGCTGCACAATCTGGCCATTCGGAAGCAGATCCCCCTCATCGTGGATGACGGAGATCAACCAGGGCCCCAGCCCGCAGACCAGGACAGCTCGAGTGAGGAGGACAGCGGAGAGGAGGAAGCTGGTAATGTGCGGCAGCAGCTCATCGCCCACTACTTCACTTGACGGTGAGTGTCCATGTACGACGGCTGATGTGGCTGTATCTGTGCAGGTGTGTGTGTGCTGTGTCAGGGTGGCCGTTTGTTCACTGCGTGCTGTGTGTCAACGCTCCATGGCCAGGGTTGTATGCCACTGTTGGTGGCTGTGGCATTGTGCCCTATTGCTCTGTGCGATGTGTGTACATTGCTTGTAGTTGTTGACATGTACTGTGTGATGGGTGTGTGACACACTCATTGAATGTGCTCCTGTTCTGTCTCCCACCCCTAGGTCCCTACAGGCCCTCCGGTTCCATTGCCATGCCACGCATCAGGTGCCTTTCCGCCCAAGGTGGCCGTTGTATTCCGTACAAATAAAACACAGGGCACAAACAGCAGTTTGTGTAAGAGGTGCATTTATTTCAAACTGTGACATGTGATTGTGTGTAAGGTGATGACAAAAGTGGTGCGTGCAGTGACAATGAGCTGTCGGTCATGGCTGCGTGATGCTCAGGGTGTACCCACTGGTTCTATGTCCATAGTCCAACACACACATGCCATCCAGATGGCTGTGTGGAGTGGGATCGTAGTCCAAGTCAATGCAGTGGGTGGTCAAGGAAGGCTGGCTGGCTGCCTCAATTGCGTTTGGAGCGTGCGTAGTCCTCCCGGGAGATCTGTTTCCACTTCGGACGGCCCCTTCCACGTTTGCGAGGGGGGGTGCCTGCTTGCGACCTGCTGGTGGTTGAGGTGTGCTCACTGGCTGTGGATGCAGGGGAACTGGACACTGCTGCTCGACCCTGCGCCCCGGCAGGTGGTGGCGGAGGGGAGCTGCTGTCCCTGGCTGTGACCTCACCGCCACCACCAGTTGGCCCATGAGGTCCACGAGTTGGCCCATACGGGCGTCCATGGACCTCAGCACCCCCAGCACCTCACGCGTGTCTGTAGCTGACCTGGCCCATTGTCCTTGGGCCTCTTCATAGGCCCCAAGGACTCTGGCCATTTGAGGCAGGGCATGGCTCCCAGGGGAGGCTGGCGTTTCCCTGACCCTGCTCCTCCTACCAGTCCTGCTGCCACCGGCCTGCCCACTAGCCACATTGCTCACCACGGTCCTCGCTGTGGCTCCCAGGGTGGATCCAGTCGGCCGGGCCACCACCTGCGCTGGGGCTGGTGCCAGCGAAGACGTGGTGGTGGTGGCGGCGGTGGTGCTCGGTGCGGCGATGGTGGCGGTTGCGGCAGTGGTAGTGGCCGCAATGACCGTGGGTGTGGCCGCAATGACCGTGGGTGTGGCCGCAATGACAGTGGCAGCAGGGGGCTGGGAATGTTCAGCAGCCCTGGATGATGGGTTGGTGGGTAGGAGGGGTCCTGGGGAGCGGCTGGGCCCTGCCACACCAGATGGGCCTGCTTGGTGGTCCGTGTCCGAAGAGGTGGACAGATCCTCCACATCCGTGTGTCCTCGTTGGGGGCTTGTAGGCTGGCTGTGCTGGCTGCTGTCTCCATCCCCAGCATCCAGCAGTTCGTCACCTGTGGAGAGAATGAGATTTGTTATTGTGTTGCACCTGGCGAAGTATGTATTTGTCGTCTGACATTCACAGTTCGTGCAATCTCGTACATGGGTTTCCCGGAGGCGTGTGTGTGGCTGTACCATTTGTAGTTGTGTGTGCTTGGCAATGGGACTGTGTGCTGTGCACATGTGGCATGGGACGGATTGGCCATGCCGATGGGTGTGTTGCTGTGCCCCTACTTATTGTGACTCTGGTGTATGCGGGCTCCTGGCCCATCCTGGGTCTGGTTTGTACTTTGCTTTTGGGGTTCAAATGGGACGCTTAGGAACGCATATGGCAACATGGGGGCCATGCCCCAGATTCGCATTTGGGAGGGAATATGCTTTTGGGGTACATGCTGTGAGCCATGGGTGCCGAACGTGACATGTGTTGTTGCAGCATGACAGTGCATGGTCTGAGGTGTGTGCATGCCTGACATGGCCTGCATATTTGCTGTCTGTTGTGATTACTGGACATGGCATTGGACGCATCGTTATGAGTGAGTGATGGTTGTGTGCCAGCCAACGTATTGCAGTTGTCCCATCTCCTTGGTGTGCGTGCTGCCCTGTGCCATGTGCATCACTGCAGTGCTCGTGGGGGGGTGTGGCCCATGTTGTGTGTTGTTGCTCACAGTGTGTCGTGCGCTTCATTGACTTCTGGCACATGGTTGGTCATGGGCATGTATCTTAGCGTGACTGCTGTATGTGTGGCAGCTGTGCGGATGACATGCCTTTCATGAGACTGGGGCTGACGGATGGGATGGATGGTATGTTGTATGTGCATGGTGTGTCTGTGTGTTTGATGGGTTCAGTGGTGTTCGTGTGCATTTATGTTGTTCCGCTCTGTTGCGTATAGTGTTGTTTGTCTTACATAGGCGTAGTTGTGGGGTGTGTGGTTGACAGGCAGTAGGGGCTACATGGACAGGACTTCAATGGTGTTTCGGTTGTGTGTGATGAGTTGCACAGTGGCTGCCGTGTGGTACTATATTCAGTGTTGCTTGTGCATGCAGACGTGGCTCCTTGGGTGTTGCTGTGTCTGTGATGGGTCATGTGAGGTGTGAGTCTGTGGTTCATGTCCGTGTGCACATTGTTCACTTGTTCGTGACGGTGGGCGGTGCTGCGTGTTCGTCTGCTACGTGACATGTCCCATGTGTTGGTCGTGTTACGGTCCTCATGCCTCCAGTAATCCAGCCCTGTCCAGTTTCCCACCTGCAGGTTGTTCGTGCGTGCACTGTACTGGATGCCACATGGTTCTAAGCGGGGGGTGCTCCATGTTGCAGGTCTGTGGGGGTGGGGGGTGTTGTGGGTCGTGGTGGTGGCTGGACACCCACTGACACCGATTGCTGTGGACCGTGATGTCTACCTTTCGGCTGTCGTTGTGCACTGCGGTGGCTGACACGTGGCTGTGGGGTGTGGGGGATGCTCCTCCTTGCTGTGCTGTGGGACTAGGGGCCTGGTGTGTTTTGTACTTGGGCTGTCCACCCTCCCACCCACTGCACTTTGTGTTCCTGCCACTTACCTGTTACTTGTCGGTTAGTGCAGCTATGGCGGACACATGGGTGTGGTGGGTGCTCGTTGTGGCGCTTCTGGCATATTTGGGGACCTGTTGGTGGTTACGTGGCTGGCTGAGTGTACACATGTCCCCACGCATCTTACAGTTGTTCTGTTTGGGCTGTGTGTGGTGGTGTCTGTTGCATGTGTGTGTGATGTGTTGTGTATTGTGTGCTGGATATGGGGGTGTTTGTCCCTGGGAGCTGTGGCATGGTGGTAGTGCATGTGAGTACATAGCGGTGTGCTGGTATACATTAGTTTGTACTTACCAGCCTCCACTCCCCCTGCTAATCCGGCGAGGATCTCGGGATGTATGATGACTCGCACCTTCTCCTCCCACGCTTTGAAGGTCTTGAAGAGCGCGGGATTCCCTCCGCCAGTGACGGCTGCCAGCTCTCTGTTCTTGGTCTCCTTCTTCTTGACCAGGCTCTTGACGTCATTCCACCGTTTGTTAATTTCTACTCTGTTCCTGGGCAGGGTCCCGACTGCATTGACCTGGTCTACGATCCGGTTCCACATTCTGTTTCTGGTGGCTAGTGGTGTGTGCTGGACCATGTTCCCATAGATTTGTGGGTGCACCTTGATGATCTCGTCGACCATGACCGTCAGCTCAATGGGCGTGAACTTGGGCATTCTTTGTGGTGCCATGGTGTTTGTGGTGCTGGTGCGGTGTGTGTTGTGTAATGTGCAGGGGGTTTGTGGTGCCGGTGTTTGGTGGTGGTGGTGGTGGTGGTTGTGATGTGTGCGTTTCTGTGGTGTGCTGCTGTCCTTGCTGTGTCACTGTGTCCTCTCCTCTCCTCTCTAGTTTGCAATGTTGCAAGGGGTTGTGGTCTGTGGGAGTGCTGCTTTTGTACTTACCTATGTGGGTGTGTCCTCATGGTCTGTTGTTTTCAGGTGTGTTGTGTCTGGGGTTCTGGCCTTTGTAGTTTTTGTTTGTCCAGGGGGTGTTTTCGGGATGTGTACTGTGCTTGTGTATTTGTGCGTGCCTTGCTGTGTGGACTTGTTGGCCATGTTGTGTGCGATTGTTTTTGTCAGCGGATGGTTTCTGTGCAGGGACGTGGGCGCCATGGCTTCTGCCGTGTCGATTCTCATCGGCGTTGTTTGCGCAGGCGGGCGGTGTATTTGTAGTTTTCCCGCGCTCATGGCGGTGCGATCGTAATCTCACGTGCGGTGTGTCGGCCGTGAGGGCGGGCGGTTTTGTGTTGTCGTGCGTGTTTCCGTCCGTGGCGGGCGGTTTGACTCCGACTCGGACGATGGCGGGCGGTATCTTGTGTGGTTTTTCCGCCGATGGCGGTTTTCGGTTTGTGTAATCGTAATGGCGTGGTCGGTGTTCAGACGGTGTGTGCGGGCGGATTTTTGCCGCTTCCATGCCTGGCGGATTCTTTTACGCCGGGTATCGTAATGGGCCCCTTAGAATTGTAATAGCCATGCTTTTCCTTTCTTTTTTTCTTTTATTTTGCCTTTATGCTGTTACTATTGTTACGCTAATGGAAGTTAAAAACCTATTTTTGCCTTTTATTTTTCTTTCTAATTTATTATGGTCTCTTTCTTCTGTTTTCCTTCTTTTATTTTTGATTTTTGTTTTTTGATATACATTGATGTATGGTAAATCCAGAATGATTAATCCTCAAACAATATTGAATTGTATACTGAAAAATTGTGCTGTCTATATTAAAAATGTGCAATAAAACGTTTAAAAAAAAAAAAAAAAACATTTTGCTGACCGAAAACGTAAAAGAGAACCTAATCTTCACGTAGGGTATTTAGTCTGGTTATGTACTAAAAATCTTAGACTCAAGGGTTCCCGTAAATGTCAACCCCGTTTTATGGGTCCTTATCCCGTCGAGAAGGTCATTAATCCAGTAACTTATCGACTATCCCTCCCTGGCACAACCAAAATTCATCCAGTCTTTCATATCTCACTTCTGAAACCAGTCCAACCAGGTTTGCGTAGTACTCCCCCTCCGGATCCTCTAATTCTGGATGGTGAGGTGGAGGACAAGGTAAAGCGAATTTTAGATTCAAAAAAGATTCGCAACGATCTCTTTTACCTCATTGATTGGAAGGGTTATGGACCTGATGAGCGTTCATGGGAAAAGAGTACAAATGTCCATGCCCCCGATTAATCAAAGCCTTCCATGCTAAATTCCCTTCTAAACCACGCTTGGAGGAAACCCCGTTGGGAGGGGGTACTGTCAGGACTCACGGTAGGTTTCCTCCTCCCCATCTGTCTGTGGCCATGATTTCCTCTCTTCAAAACCACCTAAAAGCACCTGGTCCCTTGAGTTGGCGAGCAAGTTGGCATCTCAGGAATTCAAACATGGCTGCCAACATCCTGGCACTGCAACAGCATTCCGCTGTTCAGCAGTCTAGTCCTTCTTGCTAATCACAGTCTGGTGAAGCGCGGGGTAACGTTCCACAGCGCACTTCACCGAAGATTCTGCCTGAAGAGCACCTGTTTCCTGGAGCGTCGTGGAAGTTTAGTCAGGTAGTTTCGTCGAATACCTCGCGTCATTTTCTGACGGTCTAATTCCCCTGCAAGTTCAAGGTCAGTTAATTTGTTGGGCGCAAGATAGTAGGCGCAGAGAAAGTCCACAGACAGTAATGTAAAGATGCCAAGCCTGAATAAAAACCACTCGCAAAACTGTTAGAGCGCCAGTTAAATAAAACCTTACAGAACAAACTAACATAGTCAAGCGTATCGTCCCCTCAGTAAATTATATTTAATAGAAGCATTTGGAATGACGAGCGAGTGAACCAAGGTAACAGTTTGGTTCGTTAGCGCGAGCATTTCAGAGATTCCTTGACAAACCTATTTAGAAAAGATTTTCCATATCGCTTGACACCAGACACTCGAGCTTTTGGTGAACGCGTGCGCGACTCTCTAAACACGCAGCGTTTACCTTAGCTATTAACCCTTTCAAATACTAAAAGTGACAGAACTAGATAAATCACTTTAACTCTTTCATTCCGGGTAAATAAGCGCGTTTCACACCACAAGAGTAGGAAGGAAGCCTGAGCACTCATAATAGAAATCCCTCTGAAGGTTCACTACAGTTCCTAAAAACAGTGAGTATAGCCAAAGGAAAGAGATAAAAAATGATAACTATTTACAAGGACTGAGAGCATGTGACTTACCTGACATTATTCCTTATGTGTCTTGGAGGGTTGGGATAGGAAACTGAGCACCTGCAAGAGAAAGAAAGAATAAGAACTGGGTGAAAATCTTCTCTACAAAGAGTAACGCTACAATATAAGAGAAGTAACAGAAGAGAAGTAGGCTCACAAAGAACTCTGGTAAGATAAGTTAACCTATCATAAATAGAGAAGTAAGTAAATAAAATCTTTAGAGTAACTTACTGAAATGTACATATGTTTACAGCAATGTTATAAATAATAATAATTAGAAGAAGAAGACGAAGCAGGACAGGCAGAGTATTTTGGAGCTGTCTCTTCTCTGTCCCATTCCCCTTTCCCCCCTTAGTATTTACCTGCATTGGACAATTTAAAAACCTAGCAGGGACGTTCTGAGCGGGGCTTTGGAAATTAGCGTCGTTCTGCTACTGTGTGGTTCACAAAGTAATTACTAGCCTTGACAGATGGCACCTGGAGATATTTTCTCAAAGCGGGCGGTCGCCGGCAGTCGCAACCATTTACAGTGAGAAAGCTGCCTCGCAAGTAGAAAATCTACTTGAGTGGCGGCAAAGAAGCAGCACCCTCTGGTGCACCGTGTGGTGCCATTCACGCTGATTTTTCAGTGTGAAACAAGCTCCCAGCACAAAAAATCAGACCAAAATGCTGATTCTGGTCGCTTGTGGAACTCTGCAGAATCTTGTGGAGTTTTCATGTAACTCAGTGGAATACTGTGCCTTGAAACTGGGCGAATTCCGCCCACCCCTAATCACAGTCCTTGTCAAGGTGAATCACTAAAGTCACTAAATAAACCAGAGCTCTTCCCCCTTGTATGTATACCACAAAGCAGACAGACTTAACTTGGAGGCAATGTGCCTTTATGCAGTACTCAAAGAGTAATAGCGTTAAAACACAACATCCCAATTTAGAAAGATTTGGTAACTTTTAATAAATAAAATGGCAGCAAAATTACAAAAATCCAATAAGTAGATCCGGAGTTATGAATTTTTAAAGTTTGAATTAGAAAAGGCGCTAAGTGCCAACTGTGGTCATCTATTTTCCCAAGACTGTGTTAAAGTTAAGGTTTAAGGCCGACTGTAATGGAGAGCAGGTTGGATACTGGGGCAAGGTTTGTTCCGATGGGAAAGCTACCTCTAGACATTGACAGACTTCGGTGAGAGCAAGCAGTGGGCTGGCATCGATGATAGATGGGCTCGACATCAATGGACTGTAGCGTCAGGCTGGACCCTCATGGAACTGTTGAGTTTCGATGGGAAAATCTGTGGCTGGGGAAGTTCAAGTTTTCGTGCTGCGGAGGTCTTCGGCATCGATTGGGTCAAATCAGCTTCAGCGTCGACAGGTCCCGACGTTGATCAGGGAACATCGTGGGTGCTGTGATGCACCCTCGACGATTCAAATCAGCTGTGCAGGTTGATCCTGATCTCACAATGGTTCTCCATGTAAAAAGGTTGCAGAAAGTTTCTAAGTCAGAGGATTTAGGAAGAGTACCTTCTGACACCAGCGAGGGTCCAGGGCCTTGTGGACAGCATGTGGGGGTCAGGACTCACAGAAGTCAACAGCAATGTCGAGGGCAGGCCCATTTGGAACTTGAAGCTGGAAATGTAGAGAAACAGGCTCTTGAAGCTTCTTGAGTCCCAGTTGCTCAAAAAGAAGGTCAGCCTTATCACCCTGAAGTCACTTCTGGGGTCCTGGATACAAGTGAAGCAGGTCCAGGCTTCTCAGAACTTCAGACAGAAGGGTCCAGCTATTTTCTGAGAAGGGTACTGGGGATGCCATGATTATGCCTAGTGGCAGCCGGTGATTGAGGCCCACTGCCTACCCAATTGGGTAAACGTTTCCTGGGGTGAACCTGCCTACTTTTGTAGGACATCCTGAGAGTTCTGCTGGAATCACAGTGCCTCTCTCTCCCTAAATCTAACATGGCAGAGCGTTCCTTCACCTGGTCAAAGCTCCCTGTGCTCGCACAGATGTTTTATATGGAAATGGCAACCCCTCCACCGTGGTCACTCTAAACCAGTTCTGCAACAGCTCCCTCTCTTACTGGAATTGGTCCCTGCCTGGCTGAGAGGACAATAGAGGGGACAGCAGGTCTGGTGTGAATTACAGCTACCTGTGAAAGGGGAGTCCTCCTTCAAGTTGATCAAGGGGCTGGGCACAGCCCCAAGGCCATCCTGCTAATGGAAGGACAACACTTCCTGACGCACAAAAGTCCCTTCATCCTTGTTCTGAAAGCAGTTCATACCTCACCACAGAGGAGCCATCAGCTGCCAATTGACAGATGGAATATTTACAGAAAGGCTTTCTAGGCTTTCAACAGTGAAGTGGCAACTTTCTAAAACTGCCTTTCACTCAATAGGTAGACAAAATCCAACTTTACTATAAATTAGATTTTGTTTAAACATTAAAAGGATCATTAAAATATTTTTCTAGCTATGATCACTTCGAAATTAGCATTATAAGGTGTTAAGATGTAATCCAGTGTTTTCATATGAAAGCTGCCAGCCTTATTATAGTGAAAATAGTTTTCAGACAGTTTTACTGTAAAGACGTGAAACACTAAACACCCAGAGCCTGGATATCCGTTCGGGTGATTAGCTGCGCTATATAAATCCACTTGATTGATTGATTGATTGACATGTCTTACTTTCAACTACCATGCACCCGCCTTATGAGTAAAAAAGCCCACCTTAGAGGTGACTTTTTAATTTTTGAAAGGAAGGTTTAGGCTTGTCAAAAGAGTTTATTTTGACAGGTTGAATTAGCAGTTTTAGACTGCACTGCCTAGCTACACTAGTAGCCCTGGGGTTTGCTTTGCTGTGTCACATCAGTGGGAAGCACAATGATGCTGTGGCCTATGGGTGACCTTTACCTTACAGGCCCGGGGGACATTTTTTACGATATACTAGGGATTTATATGTAAGTTAAAGGTGCCATTTAGGCAGATACTGATCTCATCATGTTTAAAGTGGAGCACAAACACTTTATAACTGGTTAGGAGGGGCAACGTGCACAGAAAGTGCACAGAGTTTTAAGGCCAACAGAAATTCTTGTGAATACCATGCGAAGCATGATCATTTTCAGCACTCTCTCAGGGTAATACTCCCCTACATTTCTCTACCTTAGAGATGAGTTACTTTTATTCCAATTTACTATTTCTCTCACATTAACACTCTCCAAAGTCATCCTCAGAAAGAGAGGAGGTAGTTTTGTTGTAGTTTACTCTCTTTAGTTAATACCCTCTTACCTTGTCCTAAAAAAAAGGTTTTAATTCTATTCCTGTTCAGTCTCCCTTAGGTTTATACTCTACAATGTCAACCTCACTAAGAAAGAAATTACTTTTATTCTCTCTCAAGTTAATGATTTCCAATGCCACTTCACTAAGAGGTGTTACTTTCATTTTAGATTACTCCTGTTTAGATGATTTCTACCCCATGTTATCCTCACTTAGAAGGAGTTACTTTTATCCCAGTTAAGGCTCTCTCAGGTTAATACTTCCCAATTCGTTACACATTCCCACAGAGAGCATTACTGTACTCTACAGACCATGTAAATTTCCTTTAACTGATTGCCCGAAACCAGCTTGTTTATTGTTGATACAGCACAGATACAGCTCAGAAGAGGCCACACACAGAGAACACAGAATAAAATGTATTCTAACACATTAAACATATTTACTTAAATACAAGCATGAATATCCTCTAATCAGAAATGTTATCTGAATTAATATGCTGTAACGTGGCTCAGTTAGGCCCGGAAAGAAACTCTGCCATTTTAACATGCGCACATATTCTAAATTGCCTTCTGGTTCACACAATGACTTGAAACACATTTGCGTGCGTAACAGTGCAGGATTAGTTTTCCTGAAACTACATTGCTTACAAATTCCACTTTGTAGGAACACTAGCATGACACCTTGAACACCTCGTACAAGGTCTGAACATGCATTGTGCAAATGTAGTTGTTTATTATTCGTCCATGAGGCGACGCAGCTATCAATAGATCATAAACAATGGCGGCCTCACTAAGGTCTCAGCTAGGTAGCAAGGATGCTCTGGGTTATAAATAAATAAGCATTTCCTAGTTGGGGCAGAGGACCCTTGCTGTCATTGCGAGGTCACTATACAGTGAAACCTCAGCCCAGCTGCTTGCTGATACCTCTGCGAGGAGGGATGTCCAACCTGTGACCAAGATGGGGACCTACATACTTTCCCATCAGGTAACGGGGGTTAGATCATCCAATTGGTGATTTTTGGCAGAACACAAATGTACACACGAGACATCTAGGTTAGGGAATGCAAAGTAGGGGTATGCTATACTGTTCTTATATGCTCGCATATATACATGGTTTTAGCAAGATGATGGACCTATTTATTTTGTTCACTGTCCTTATACTGATTGTGAGAAGTTGGCCTGGCATATGCTGTCCACTAATTATAGTGGGCACCTTGCACCAGTCCAAACAACCCCTTATTGGAGATAGGTTAAAGACAACCTTATTGAAAGCTATCCTAGTGGTAGCTGTGGAGAGCAGCCTTCAGGCTAAGTCTTGAAGGAATGTAAAGCAGCTTGTTTTACCAGTCTATAATCTCTTGAGTGATCAAATGAAAGAGCACCACACCAGGTATATTTTCAAAATATATGTATTTATTGCTAAACACACCCCTCTAGTCTCTTTATGAGGCTAGAGTTCGAACTACATAAGTTAGAAGTTATTAAATCACAGTAATAGCACAAATACACGTTTGGGCCCTAGGGGCGTACCAAACCATATACCAATAAAGTGGTATGCGAACCACGACTGAACTAGACACTAGGCCTAGAGCCTCTAGAAGTGCTTGGACCACAAGGAACCACCCAAGGTAGTGACACAGGGGACATACGGGAGACGCGTGCAGTGTAAATACACAACCGCGATACGCCGTTGACTTCTATGGAGAAAGTCGGGATCGGGAAATTAGAGAAAAGGGACACTTAAAAGAGGACTAGGACAAAACCCTTTGAGATCTAGGACTTTGAAGAGTCTCCCACAGGAGCACCGGAGTACTTGTGTTACCTCACCCATTGAAGCCGGGTGCATAGGTGCCTTTCGGGGTCGGGTTTCGTCGTCGATTCGAATGGCGATCTGCTGCAAAGTGCTGCTGGCGGCCAAGAGAAAAGTGTCCGGGTGGATCCAAGAGTGGATTGGAGTTCTGAAGAACCTGAAAGCAGAGGGGACAGAGTCTGGGTCACTAGCCAGTGACCAGGAAGGCGATGGACAGATGCCCACCGATGTTGAGTGCTTCAGGTGCGTTGACGGTCGTCTTGACTCTTCAGCCACGAGGTCCAGGAGGTGTTGTCGGCAACCAGGAGCAGGATTCGGGCTGGCACATGATGTTTGTCGAGTGCTGAGGTGTCGGCGACCGGATTGGACCCAACAAGCCTTGGCAACGGCAAGTCTCGGTGAAGATGTAGATCGTCGATGGTGCAGACCAGCAAGGTCTGTGGAACTCACCCAGCGAGGGTAAATGAGGGCAGGCCTGGAGCAACTAGGATGCCAAGTAAGAAAAGGATTGGCCTTCGTTAAGGGCTACTAGCCAACGGGCTAGCGACTGCGAAGGAGCCTTGTGACGCCACACGTGGATCTGGCTTACAGGACACTCGTGGAGTAGGGGCCAGTGATCTTCGGTGCAGGTAGTGCTGGAGGCTAGGGCTACTCGGAGCCCAAAGCATGACTTCTTGGGAGACCCAGAAGAGGATGCACTTGCAAATGTGCTCGGTGTCCAGGGGTCACGGTCTCAAGTCACCTACGATAGCCACGGGCCTCAGCTTTGCTGGGGACTCAGGGTAGCCTCGGGGAAGTCTGAGAATCTACCTCTGGTGATGCGATGACTTCGGCGTCCGACGGGAGCTTCAGAAATGCGAACCGGACAGATGCTTCTTTGGTGCCTGCCAAGCAGGGAGTCACTCCTTGACCCCAAGGGAGATTCTTCTGTCCTCTAATCGTGAGTAGAGCGTCGAAGGTCCAGGATTCAGTTTCAGAGTTTCGTCCAGGGATAATCTAAAGTCCTAAGGACTGGGTTCCTACCTTTATACTAAAGATAGGGGTTGGACTACTCTGTGGCCCCACCTATGGGTGGGTCAGGGCAGAGGGGTGGCTACACCCCTTTCTCTTTGTCCAGTTCGCGCCAAAGCAGGGGCTGCAAGCCCCTGATCCGGTTTGAACTGGGGTATGCACTAGGGACACCAAATGTGCCCCCAGTGCAGGACTTCAAAGCACCCGAAAGTGCTCCCGCCCAGCCCCAATACACATTATCCTGTCTGGGGAGGTGGTCACACCTCCCTGGGACAGGAAACCTATTGTCCAGGCCTCCCCTGCCGGAGTTTCGTCCAGCAGCAGGAGGCCAGACTCGTGTCTGTGGCAGCAGCATCCATTTTGTGATGCCAGGGCTCTGGAAAGAAGTTACCGGACTAGTCAGAGTTAACATGTCTTTCCCTCTAGAAGGGTGGAATGCTACCCCCGCCGCCAGGATTGGTGGGGGGGTAGTATTCCAAGATGTTTGACACCAAACACAACATGTTTAGGTGTAGCCATTCCAAAGTTAGCATTTTACCGCGAGGATATAATGCGCTTAAGAGTATATGGTCAGGCTGCACTACAAACAGCATCAGAGATGGTCTCCGAACGCTGCAGAGGGGCCCTGCTCATGCAGGGGCACCCTCTCACATAGGAACCATGCACTCTGCCTTTAGGATTGATAAGGCCTGCCTTAGGAGTGACTTATAGGTTTATATGTGTGTATGTATTTAGTGATATAGGTAACCTATATCACAGTAAGGAGTGCACGCACCACCTTACCCAGGCTGCAGTAGCAGACCTGTGGTGTCAGTTTGGATGGCCTTCCAGGGGTGGCATAATACATGCTGCAGCCCCTGGCAGGCCTCTGAGGTACCTATGCCCTTGGTACATAGTATACCATATACTAGGGACTTATAAGGGCACTCCAGATCCCAATCAGTGATGTGCCTAAGGCACATGGAAACCATTTTAGAGAGGAAGCAGCTAGGCTGGGGTTCTGATTAGCAGGGCCCCAGCCAGACTAATGTCGAAAAACAGTGAAGCATCAGCAAAAAGTGGGGGTACCCATGTGAAGCAGATCCTACTCTCCTACACAACCCCCCCAAACGTAGGGACATTAAACTAACCTTGCCCAGTTAAGTCTTCATGTTCTAAGTGGAAATACCTAGAGAGTCCATCTGCATTCGCATGGTTACTCCCAGGCCTATGTTCCACTGTAAAGTCCATCCCCTGTAGGGAAATGGACCACCTAAGCAGTTTGGGGTTTTCACCCTTCATTTGTTTTAGCCATAAGAGGGGCTTATGGTCTGTCTGAACCAGGAAGTGTGTACCAAACAAGTATGGCCTCAACTTCTTCAGAGCCCAGACCACAGCAAAGGCCTCCCTCTCTATGGCTGACCAACGTTTCTCTCTAGGGGTCAGCCTTCTGCTAATGAAAGCTACTGGCTGATCCTGACCTTCTTCATTCAATTGTGACAGTACAGCCCCTACCCCCAATTCAGATGCATCAGTTTGAACAATGAACTTCTTGGAGTAATCAGGACTCTGCAGAATTGGAGCAGTGCACATGGCCTGCTTGAGGTCATCAAATGCCTTCTGACAGCTAACTGTCCACTGAACCTTTTTGGGCATTTTCTTAGAAGTTAAGTCATTCAGGGGTGTCACTATTGATCCATACCCCTTGACAAATCTCCTATAGTACCCAGTCAGGCCTAAGAAGGCTCTCACCTGAGTCTGGGTAGTGGGAGCAGTCCAGTCCATGATAGTCTGGATCTTGCTCTGCAAAGGTTGAACCTGGCCTCCACCCACAAGGTGGCCCAGGTACACAACCTGACTCTGCCCTATCTGGCACTTAGTGGCCTTGATAGTCAGGCCTGCCTTTTGCAGGGCCTGTAAAACATTCCTGAGGTGGACCAGGTGATCCTCCCAGGTGGAGCTAAAGACAGCAATATCATCTAGATATGCTGCACTATAGGCTTCCAGTCCTGTGAGAACTGTATTCACCAACGTCTGGAAAGTGGCAGGTGCATTCTTCAGACCAAAGGGCATTACCACAAATTGATAATGCCCACTAGGGGTTGAGAATGCTATTTTGGGCTTTGCAGTATCAGCTAGTCTGATCTGCCAGTAGCCAGCTGTTAGGTCAAATGTGCTGAGATATTTGGCAGAGGCCAAAGTATCTATGAGCTCATCTGCCCTGGGTATTGGATGGGCATCAGTCCTAGTGATTGCATTGAGACCCCTGTAGTCCACACAAAACCTCATCTCTCTTTTTCCACCACTGGTGTGAGGTTTCGGTACAAGGACTACTGGACTAGCCCAAGGGCTATCTGAGGGTTCAATAACTCCCAATTCCAACATCTTCTGGACTTCAGTCCTGATACAGTCCCTGACATGGTCAGGTTGCCTATAAATCTTGTTTTTAATAGGCAGACTGTCCCCAGTGTCCACTTCATGAGTGCACCAGGTGGTCTGACTGGGTGTCAGTGAAAACATATGTCTAAACTGATTGAGGACTTGCCTGCAGTCAGTTTGTTGCTGGGTAGTGAGGCTGCCTGCCAAGGCTACACCATCAACTGACCCATCGTCAGGGTTCTGTGAGAGCAGGTCAGGGAGTGGGTCACTCTCTTCCTCCTGCCCTTCATCAGTAGCCATGAGCAAGCCCATGTCTGCCCTGTCCACATATGGTTTTAACCTGTTGACATGGAGAACCCTGTGGGGACTCCTGGGTGTTCCTAGGTCCACTAAGTAAGTGACCTCACCCTTCTGCTCAACAATAGTGTGGGGTCCACTCCATTTATCTTGGAGAGCTGCTGGGGCCACTGGCTCCAACACCCACACCTTCTGTCCTGGCTGGTAAACAGTCAGAACAGCCTTTTGGTCATGCCAGGCCTTTTGAAGTTCCTGGCTAGCCTCAAGGTTTTTGGTTGCCTTTTTCATGTACTCAGCCATCCTGGAGCGGAGACCAAGTACATAGTCCACTATATCTTGCTTTGGGGGCTTGAGAGGTAACTCCCATCCTTCCTTCACCAAGCACAGTGGACCCCTCACAGGGTGGCCAAACAGAAGTTCAAAAGGGCTGTAACCAACCCCTTCTGAGGCACCTCCCTATATGCGAATAAAAGGCAGGGCAAGAGTATGTCCCATCTACGCCTAAGCTTTTCTGGGAGCCCTTTAATCATGCCCTTCAAGGTTTTGTTGAATCTCTCAACTAAACCATTGCATTGTGGGTGATAGGGTGTGGTGAACTTATAAGTCACTCCACACTCCTTCCACATTGCTTTTAAGTACCCAGACATGAAGTTAGCACCCCTGTCTGAGACTACCTCCTTAGGAAAGCCCACTCTTGAGAAGATTCCCAGGAGGGCCCTTGCCACCACAGGTGCTGTAGTGGTCCTGAGGGGAATAGCTTCTGGGTACCTGGTGGCATGATCCACTACCACCAGGATAAACCTGTGCCCAGAGGCTGTTTGGGGATCCATGGGACCAACAATGTCAATCCCTACCCTTTCAAAGGGCACCCCCACCACAGGTAGTGGTATCAGGGGGCCTTTGTAGTGCCACCTGCCTTGCCACTGGCTTGGCAGGTTACACAGGAGCGACAAAACTCCTTACTGTCTTCAGACATGTGGGGCCAGTGAAAGTGAGGGACAATTCTGTCCCAAGTCTTGTTCTGGCCCAGGTGACCTGCTAAGGGAATATCATGGGCTAGGGTCAATAGGAAGCACCTGAACTTCAGAGGTATAACCAACCTCCTGGTAGCACCAGGCTTGGGGTCTCTACTCTCTGAGTACAGGAGTCCATCATCCCAATACACTGTATGGGGACCACTAGCTTTCCCAGCAGCCTCAGCAGCAGCTTGCTGTCTGAGGGGTTCAAGGGAGGGGCAGCTCTGCTGCTCCTGGCTCAGATCTGCCCTAGAAGGTCCCCCTGTCCCCAAGAACTCAACCTGGTCAGGTTCAAGTTCCTCTGGGACAGTTCCTTCTTCAGGGCTGAGATCATCCCCTCAAGGGACTGATCTTCCTCCTGAGCCAAGGGGGAAGGCACTGCCTTAACCCTACTACTCCTCCTCTTGGAAGGCACTTGGTCCATTCTTCCAGAATCCAAGGCCTGTTCAGTGCTAGACATTTTGGCTTGTGACCTGGTCACAGCAAACACATCTGCAGGGATCCCCAGCATTTCTGCATGGGTCCTGAGCTCCACTTCTGCCCAAGCAGAAGTCTCTAAGTCATTGCCAAGAAAGCATTCGACTGGTAGGTTTGCACTCACCACAACCTTCTTAAGGCCAGTTACCCCTCCCCAGGAGAAGTTAACAACTGCCAGAGTATGGTCTGTTCTGACATTGCTAGCATTGGTCACTTGGTACATCTCACCAAGCATAACTTGCCCAGGAAGCACAAGGTCTTGTGTCACCATTGTGACACTTGCCCCTGTGTCCCTAAATGCCAAAGCCTCACGTCCATTGATTAAAGGCTGTTGTCTGTACTTGCCCAGATTACTGGGACTCACAGTGGAGGTCACATCCATGCCTCCATCACAGACTAACACAGCCTGAGTCAGTTCTCTGACTAGGTCAGAGCCCAACTCAGTTCCCAGGGTGAACCCTACTAAACCCTTGACTGGAGCACTTCCACCAACTGTACTAGGGGAACAGGTGCCTTAGGGGCATTGGTGGGTGCTGGACTGGAGTCTTTGGACTTGGTGCAATCACTGGTCCAGTGGGTCTTTTGCTTACAGACCTTGCACCATGGTTTTCTTTGGCCTTTCCCTTTGGTAGACTGTGAATCCCCACCAGAAGAAGATTTTTGGGGCCTGATGAAGACTTTTGATCTTTACCCTTCTCCCCACCCTTTTCAGAGTTCTTAGCATCTTGCTTCTTGGTTTCCCCACCTTGGTTCTGTACCTTCTGCTTCACCCTGGTTCTGACCCATTTGTCTGCCTTCTTTCCCAATTCTTGGGGAGAGGTCAGATCAGAGTCTACCAGGTATTGATGCAACAGCTGATTTTGACAGTTATTAAGAATCTGCTCCCTCATTATCAGATTGTACAATCCTGAGAAGTCACACACCTTACTGCCCATCAACCAGCCTTCCAGAGCCTTGGCATAACAATCTACATAGTCTACCCAGTCTTGAGTCTGTGCTTTTTGGGTGTCTCTGAACTTCAACCTGTACTGTTCAGTGGTTAGGCCAAACCCATCAATAAGAGCACTCTTCAAGACCTTGTAATTATCAGCATCCTCCTCTCTAACAGTGAGGAGCTTATCTCTACCTTTGTCAGCAAAGGAGAGCCACAAGATTGCTGCCCACTGCTCCTGAGGGACCTTCTGTACCTTACAGGCCCTCTCTAACGCAGTTATCCATTTGTGGATATCATCCCCACTCTGGTAGGGAGGGACAATCTTGCTCAGGTTCCTATGGTCATAGGACCTTTCCCTGTCTCTAGGGACATGGTTGCCACCATGGGACTCTAGTCCCAACTTTCTTCTCTCTCTAAGGAGATCTAGGGATTCCCTATCTAAAGCCAATTGCTTTTTTCTGATTTCCAGCTGAGTTTCCTCATACTGGACCAGTCTGTCTCTTCTCTCATGAGAGGATTCCCTCCTATGAGAGGAGATAGAGCTCCCTATGGAGGTGCCAGAGTGGTTAGACTCCTGAGAAGGAGATCTAGACTTCCTGGGCACACTCTTAATCCTTCCTGGGGGTACAAAGAGGGCATCATCCTGATCATCCTCATCATCTTCCACAGGAGGGATTGGGTTATCCAGGTCAGGGTCATTGTCACCCTCCAGGCCAGTCTCAGAGGGGGGGCTGGGGGTATTGGTACCCCTGGCCTCCTCCTCTTCCTCTGCCCCACCCTCAGCTCCTACCCCTTCAGTCCCCAAGGGCTTACTAAGGTCATAAGCCACCAACAACTCCTTGAGGTGTTGGGTGGTGGGGCTTTGGCCTGTCCTTATTTTTCTCACGTTGCATAAAGCTCTCAATTCCAAGAATGGGAGTGTATCATACTTGGAGGGTGGAAGCTCAATGGCTTCCTGCAAGGATTCTTTGGATCCTGCCCTTAAAGACATTACTAGTGTGGTGTGGTGTATGCACTACCTACTCTAGTGTGGCCTACTAAACTCTCTTGAGTTGTAGAAAGGGTTGTGCTATCCCTTAACACACAACTCTAAGTTCAGTAGAACTTACTGTATTCTAAGCTTAAATTATATGTACCTTAGGTACCTTTAGTGGTTTTCAGTTGATCAATTCAATTGAGATTATCTGGTAAAACAATAGCAAGCTGGAATCCCACACGCTGCACACCAATGTGAGAAGTTGGCCTGGCATATGCTGTCCACTAATTATAGTGGGCACCTTGCACCAGTCCAAACAACCCCTTATTGGAGATAGGTTAAAGACAACCTTATTGAAAGCTATCCTAGTGGTAGCTATGGAGAGCAGCCTTCAGGCTAAGTCTTGAAGGAATGTAAAGCAGCTTGTTTTACCAGTCTATAATCTCTTGAGTGATCAAATGAAAGAGCACCACACCAGGTATATATTCAAAATATATGTATTTATTGCTAAACACACCCCTCTAGTCTTTTTATGAGGCTAGAGTTCGAAGTACATAAGTTAGAAGTTATTAAATCCCAGTAATAGCACAAATACACGTTTGGGCCCTAGGGGCGTACCAAACCATATACCAATAAAGTGGTATGCGAACCACGACTGAACTAGACACTAGGCCTAGAGCCTCTAGAAGTGCTTGGACCACAAGGAACCACCCAAGGTAGTGACACAGGGGACCTACGGGAGACGCGTGCAGTGTAAATACACAACCGCGATACGCCGATGACTTCTATGGAGAAAGTCGGGATCGGGAAATTAGAGAAAAGGGACACTTAAAAGAGGACTAGGACAAAACCCTTTGAGATCTAGGACTTTGAAGAGTCTCTACCCACGGGAGCACCGGAGTACTCGTGTTACCTCACCCAGGGAAGCCGGGTGCATAGGTGCCTTTCGGGGTCGGGTTTCGTCGTCGATTCGAATGGCGATCTGCTGCAAAGTGCTGCTGGCGGCCAAGAGAAAAGTGTCCGGGTGGATCCAAGAGTGGATCGGAGTTCTGAAGAACCTGAAAGCAGAGGGGACAGAGTCTGGGTCACTAGCCAGTGACCAGGAAGGCGATGGACAGATGCCCACCGATGTCGAGTGCTTCAGGTGCGTTGACGGTCGTCTTGACTCTTCAGCCACGAGGTCCAGGAGGCGTTGTCGGCAACCAGGAGCAGGATTCTGGCTGGTACATAATGTCTATCGAGTGCTGAGGTGTCGGCGACCGGATTGGACCAACCAAGCCTTGGCAACGGCAAGTCTTGGTGAAGATGTAGATCGTCGATGGTGCAGACCAGCAAGGTCTGTGGAACTCACCCAGCAAGAGTAAGTGAGGGCAGGCCTGGAGCAACCAGGATGCCAAGTAAGAAAAGGATTGGCCTTCGTTAAGGGCTACTAGCCAACGGGCTAGCGACCGCGAAGGAGCCTCATGACGCCGCACGTGGATCTGGCTTACAGGACACTCGTGGAGTGGGGGCCAGTGATCTTCGGTGCAGGTGGTGCTGGAGGCTAGGGCTACTCGGAGCCCAAAGCACGACTTCTTGGGAGACCCAGAAGAGGATGCACTTGCAAATGTGCTCGGTGTCCAGGGGTCACGGTCTCAAGTCACCCACGATAGCCACGGGCCTCAGCTTTGCTGGGGACTCAGGGTAGCCTCGGGGAAGTCTGAGAATCCACCTCTGGTGATGCGATGACTTCGGCGTCCAACGGGAGCTTCAGAAATGCGAACCGGACAGATGCTTCTTTGGTGCCTGCCAAGCAGGGGAGTCACTCCTTGACCCCAAGGGAGATTCTTCTGTCCTCTAATCGTGAGTAGAGCGTCGAAGGTCCAGGATTCAGTTTCAGAGTTTCGTCCAGGGATAATCTAAAGTCCTAAGGACTGGGTTCCTACCTTTATACTAAAGATAGGGGTTGGACTACTCTGTGGCCCCACGTATGGGTGGGTCAGGGCAGAGGGGTGGCTACACCCCTTTCCCTTTGTCCAGTTCGCGCCAAAGCAGGGGCTGCAAGCCCCTGATCCGGTTTGAACTGGGGTATGCACAGGGACACCAAATGTGCCCCCAGTGCAGGACTTCAAAGAACCCGAAAGTGCTCCCGCCCAGCCCCAATACACATTATCCTGTCTGGGGAGGTGGTCACACCTCCCTGGGACAGGAAACCTATTGTCCAGGCCTCCCCTGCCGGAGTTTCATCCAGCAGCAGGAGGCCAGACTCGTGTCTGTGGCAGCAGCATCCATTTTGTGATGCCAGGGCTCTGGAAAGAAGTTACCGGACTAGTCAGAGTTAACATGTCTTTCCCTCTAGAAGGGTGGAATGCTACCCCCGCCGCCAGGATTGGCGGGGGGGTAGTATTCCAAGATGTTTGACACCAAACACGACATGTTTAGGTGCAGCCATTCCAAAGTTAGCATTTTACCGCGAGGATATAATGCGCTTAGGAGTATATGGTCAGGCTGCACTACAAACAGCATCAGAGATGGACTCCGAACGCTGCAGAGGGGCCCTGCTCATGCAGGGGCACCCTCTCACATAGGAACCATGCACTCTGCCTTTAGGATTGATAAGGCCTGCCTTAGGAGTGACTTATAGGTTTATATGTGTGTATGTATTTAGTGATATAGGTAACCTATATCACAGTAAGGGGTGCACGCACCACCTTACCCAGGCTGCAGTAGCAGACCTGTGGTGTCAGTTTGGATGGCCTTCCAGGGGTGGCATAATACATGCTGCAGCCCCTGGCAGGCCTCTGAGGTACCTATGCCCTTGTTACATAGTATACCATATACTAGGGACTTATAAGGGCACTCCAGATCCCAATCAGTGATGTACCTAAGGCACATGGAAACCATTTTAGAGAGGAAGCAGCTAGGCTGGGGTTCTGATTAGCAGGGCCCCAGCCAGACTAATGTCGAAAAACAGTGAAGCATCAGCAAAAAGTGGGGGTACCCATGTGAAGCAGATCCTACTCTCCTACACTGATAGACTATTTTGCAGTCATGATGGGTCAGCTGGGGAGAGTCCACCAGGTCTTAGAGCAGAACCAGAGGGTTCGGCAACAGAATGGGCACTGCTATCATCTCCCTCAACATAGACCCCACCGAGGCCCAGAAGGTGCAGATATCTGGGCAATCTTAGAGTATATGAACAATGTCACAGTGTACATGGCCACCCTCCAGCAAGAGGAATGGGGCGGTAGCCCTTCTGACTTGTGTTTTGCAGGCGTCCAGTGCCACTTGTGTTTTGCAGGCGTCCAGTGCCATTTTAAAGATGCAGGATTTCATCCGGGCACCTCACACACCCTGGCCAAGGTTCTCTAAGTGATCCACCAAGTCCTCCTCTTTTTACTCCACCTGGAGCCGATCCTGCCAAGTCGCCGTCAGGCTTGCCGCTTGCTGCTAGGAGTATAGATAGTGAATCAGAAGATTACACATACCTGACATTACACCTTTAAACTGCCCCCACACTTTTAGAATAGTGAGCACTGGAGAGGTGGGGGTTGATCCAATGTGGAGGGGCCCAGTCTATGTGTGAGGCAGAGGCGCAATTGCATACATAGCCACTGCTGATTGTAGGGGGGAGGCCAAATTAGTCTTGGAGCATCGCAAAGGATTTGAGTTTGCCCTGGGAGGCTAGGTGGCTTAGAGTCTGAAATCCTGCCTCCCGCCAGAGACCCCAGTTGAGCATAGCCCCTCCATGCGAATGCCGGCATTTACCAGATGGGCACCTTATCATGGAGGTGAGCACCCACAGAGAGGAGCCTGGGAGCCCGTGCCCATGCTTGGACATCATCTGGATCATGAGGTTTGCTGGCCGTGCTGTGGTTGTGACTGGCATATATAGGGAGCCCAGCCTTACTGGGCTGTCCATGAAACAAATCACTATCGGGTCCACAGCAGGAGGTCTCGAAACTGAGTTTGCATCTATATGCCAGTTCCACCAGGTGCAAGGGCATACAATAATGCTCAACAGAGGAGAGACTAAGGCCTCTGGAAGATGTATGGGCAATACGTTTCCCAGTGTCCAGGTGGGGCCTTATTGCCCCTCAGATGAAGGACTAAATGCCCATGTCAACCTGTTGCAGAATCTTAAGGGGCATCAACAGAGGGAGCCTGCCCAGCACATAGGTAAACCTCTGGAGGGTCACCATCTTCACCTCCTGCACCTACCCCACTATGACAGGTTCAAGTGTGTTAATTTCTCGAAGTCAAGCGGCATCCGCCCCAGGAGAGGAGCTCGGTTGTCCGCCACCATGTGCTCCAGACCACTATTGACATAGATACCCAAATAGTTTAGACTTGAGGCCGTCCACTGCAACAGGAAGCCGCCAATGGCAGCACGGGTGATTACCCTTGAGAGGGGTAGAGCTTCGCTCCTCCCCCAATTAATCTTGTACATAGAGATGACCGTGAAAGCGTTGATAGTCGCCAGCAGTGCTGGGATGGAGGAGTAGTATATAAACAGAAACAGTGGTTCCTGTGGACAATGTAATTAATAAACAATTGTGGGAGAATTGTGGTGTTGGGAAGGGAATCTGTTGAAGATATTAACCAGGAGCACTGAGTTATATGTAGTGGTACCTTTGATGTTCAAGGCCAAAATATTAATTTAGTCAATATCATACTTTTTAATGCAAACACTCAGATTAATTTTGATCCAGATAATAAGACCACCCGCAGGGCTACCCTTCTTGGGGGGGCACAACTTCCACACTATAATTGGTGAAACCTACTCTAAATATTTGTTCAGTGGCCCATGTCTCCTGAAATAGACATATGCCGTAGTTATCCACAAATTTCACCCACTCTTCACTGATGATTTTGGACCTGATACCTGCCAGGTTCCAGGACAAAAGTCTCAGTTTCTTAGTAGGATCAGGAGTTAATGAAGATAGCCTCTCCTCTTGGGGGGGGGCTGACATATGAGGGTGGAATGTATCCTGGTCATTGGAGATAAGGACTGCCTCTCCATACCACAGTTCAATTGGTCCCCAAGTGGCTGGTCCATCTGTGATGGAATATAAAGGTGATCACCTTCCTTTGAAGTGTATGACCTAGCGTAATGGGGAGACAGTCAAAACTAGTAACACTTTCTAAGGCTGAGGGCAAAACAGACTAAAACTGTAATCAGTGGGTCCAAACGTGTGAAATCGCCTATCCCAGGGAGGTCCAAGGATGGAGGTGGGGCAACCAGCGGTGGTCCCAGGAAGTTTACTGAGACTGGCTGCAGGAAGGAGTGAGCGAATGAGTGGGTGAATACTGGTGAACAAGGGGGGCCGGGAAGGAAAGGGAGTGCACTCCCCCACAGTGATACACGACAAGGGGGGAATTGAGGGGTAATGATAATGACAAGGCCAGGATGGGCAGAGAAGAAGGGTGAGTGTGTTGGACCCAAGCTTTGCAGAATCGAATGAGCACACAGTTACACGAGGATGGGACTCAGGAGCACAGGCAAGGATGACTCTGGAATGACCCTGGGGAGAGAGGAAAGGGAGGCCTGTGGAAAAGGGTAAATACTGAGTAATACTGGGTGATACTGCTCACCAAATGGGGTAGAGCCCCTCAAGGGGAAGGAGCATTGGTCAATGGGTGAGGCCCCAGATTGCCGGATCATGGATGGGAAGTCTGGTGGAGGAATGGAGCCCACCCAACCCAGGCCCCTGTGGCACTAACACCACTCTTCCACACCCCCCCCCCCTGGAAAGGTCAGTATGAAAATGTCCCAGTGAAGGAGGCAGCTGGGTGGTGGGGAGGGGCCGGGAGTTGGAACAGCACCTACAACAGTGTACGGAGGCAGCTGGTGGGTGGGGAGGGGCCAGGAGTTGGAACAGCCCCTACAACAGTGTACAAGCATGGAACACATCATGAGCATGCCATGGTCAGTAAACACTAAACATTGACCCCTCAACAGTGATCAGACATGTCATATTCAGCCTTTGGATTTTAGGGTTCAAGGCGTCAAGTGTGCAGCAACAGTCTCTGGACAAGTCAGTCACTGGGTGATCCGGCCTTCAGTGTTGAGCGGGACTTGTCACAGTTGATGCCCTGGGTCAGCTCTGCCACAGCCTCGATCACATTCTCCCTGTCACTTTGCAGGCAGTCTGGCCTGCCCTGGTGTCTGGTCCCACAGGGTTACATGTCCTCAGTCCCTTGCAGCAGCGGCCCAGGTCAAGGATTGACGGGTGAGGAAATCAGAGTCATATCCATTACCCCGTCACACAGAGCATCCAAGAAAAATTTCAATGCCTCTGGTTCATAGAAGTCCTTGGATTTGCCATCCATCGTGATCCACATGTGCGCCGGTTCAAAGAGGCCAATCTTGATGTCCCACTTATGGAATTGGTGCCTAACGGACAGGAAAGCTCTCTGCTTCTAGTGCGTCTCCCTAGAAAAGTCAGTCACAATTTGTATCTTGTGGCTCTCAAAGTCATAGGGTCCATATAACCACACTGCTGTGAGTAACTGTCGGACCTGCTAGTGGCGGAGGTAGCAAGCTATGATGTGCCTCACTCCCACTGAGGCCAGGGGTCGGCATGGCTGAATTCTGTGGGCCCTCTGAATTTCCGCTGGGGGCGAGAAGGTGAGCCCTAGGAGGAAGGGCAGAAAGTCTCAGAGGAAGCACCAGACAATGGTTCACTTTGCCTTCTCCTAGATTCCAAAGAAGCATACGTTGTCTCTGTGGCTACTGTCAATGAGGTCAGAAATCTTGTCTCACAAGACCCAGAGTTCCTGGTGCCGGTCTGGAATGAGATTTATCCTAGCTTCCAAGGAGAACAGGTGGTGATCTAGTCCCTCCACCTTATCATGGAAGCCGGTAATGTCCACTCAGAAAGATTTCATCTCTGCCTTGCGGTCAGTCATCTTCCCATCCATGACCTCCAGCCTGTGCCCCACCGCTGTGATTTTCTTGAGGATCAGGTCGATTGTGGCCTCCGAGGGGACCGCAAGAGATGGTGTCGATTTGGTCTGGGCTGTGATCTGGTCTGTGAACATCAGCTGCTATTATGGATATGTAGATAGCCCTATCGCCCACTGGATGAAGAAAGAACAACATTTGTACATAGTGTGTAAAGAGGCCTTGTGCGATAATGTTGTGCAAAACTAGATGTGTAAACAAAGTACTTTCAGAGAAACAAATCCAACATTGTCATGAATGCAAATATGTGCAAAGGTTCACGGCTGAAACGTTATTGTGAGGACAATGTTAGAAATAAGCTGCTTCGCTACATGGGCCTAACCTGGGAATATAACAGATCATAGTTTAGTCAGACCCAGTCTTTATCCAACTTTCTGAGAAGCTTCCTTTCTTCCTAGAGGTCTTTTAGTATTAAGGTAGAGAGGGTTTGGGTTTGCTGTGTGTTTTTTGAGAGGTGCATTTCCTCAATCAAGGATTCCATGCAGATGTCTAATCTGTCTGTGGTGTAATTGATGTCGAGTTTAGGTACTATTGAGGCAAGGTTTGGGAGAGCCAAGTTGGCAAGGGATTCAATGTCAAGGTTCCTTGTGCTCCTCTACCAAATGTCTTTTTCTTTAATTGCCCTGAGGTTTAGTGTAGGTAAAGTGCACCATGAAGGGGATTTGCAGGTGGTCATTCTTTTCCCAGAAAGCACTATTCTTCTAAAATCCAAAATAAAGAAACTTTCTCCTGGAGGGTTAAATCGGGCTACGCCAACCCACTGGTGCGGTTAAGATTTTCTAACATTCCCCTTCTAGCCCCTTCACTAATCTAATTACAGGGTCTCCTGTGTGGCCAGGAGTGCAGAATGTGGGGGTGAACCTGTTCTTTCTTAAAGTGTCATTCTCCCTTTGAAGACAAGTCTGGCTACTCCACCCCCATCCTGGCTTTTGCTTCTGCAGCTGCAGTTCTCCACCCTTAGGAAATCCTCTGTCCCTCTAGCAGGCCAATTCTCATCTCATTAAAATAGCTTGGCTCAGCCTGGCAGAGGCTGGCCAATCAGGAGAGGGCAGCTGGAAGTCTGGATTTTGGCTTAAAGAAAAAAAGAAAGTTCTATAACCTATTTTCTGTAATAGTTATTATAAATCTCTAATAGCGGCAGGTTGTTGGATTTATTATAACTATCATTTTAGGTCTTTGAATGATATTTCTAACTTGCTCCTGTCAACACCTTCAAGCTTCTCATCCACACCTACAAATCCATCAACAATATTGGACCCAAATACCTCAACGAGAGAGTCTCCTTCCACGCACCCAAAAGGAACCTCCGCTCCGCCGACCTTGCCCTAGCAGAGGTCCCGCGCATCCGCAGACACAGAGCAGGTGGGAGAGCTTTCTCCTACATCGCAGCCAAGACCTGTAACAAGCTCCCGGTGAACATCAGACGCTTCCCTACCCTGCACATGTTCAGGAAGGACCTCAAGACCTGGCTCTTTGACTGATCCGGAGCTTGCCCAGCCTCCCCCGCACCTTGAGACCCTCACGGGTGAGTAGCAAGCTTTATAAGCCCCTGATTGATTGATTGAATATTTATACTTAAATAAAATATTCCCATGTTAGCCTATGGAGATAGTTTTCTACAATGTGGAAGAACTAAATTGGCAGTTTTTCCCTCACTGGGGCTTATAAAACATCTATTGTAATGTCCCTGCTTATAGTTACAAGCCACCTTACCCCTGGGACACCTAACGGAGAACTTATGGGTGACATATGTAAAAATAAGGTAGTGTGTGACTTTGGAAGCACCTTTGAATCCAAAGTCGAATTAGCATATAAATTTAAGGTAAAGGCAGCCTGAAAAGCAGGGCTGCCTTTAAAATGACAGCAGGCAACACAGTAATGCACACTTAAGTACATTAAGGGGATATTCTCAAGAACGTGTGTTAACTATCGCCCAATTCGCTTAACGCAACTTCTCACATCGCAGTCTATCGCGGGAAAATAACACCGTGTTAACGTCCTATTCCCAACACGGCGGTAACATGCGATAGTTTCGCGATAACGCGGAAAATGACTGCGAGTAACTCACCGGGCCGGCGATGAAAATCCAAAGCCGAACGTGAAAAAAGTTGCGATGGGCCCAATTGCGATAAGACAATTAGCGAAAAGCAGCGCCAGGCCTGCAAATCACACACGTCAGGCAGGATAAATCACCATAAAAGCAGAAAAAAACCCCACAAACAAACACCGAACCACAACGAAGCACAATGGAGGCAGCCGGAGCAGGTACAGAGGCCGGCCAGAACCCCACAAGCCCCACGGAGGTCCAGCCTGAGACCCCAGGGACAGGGAAGGGCAAGGACAAGAAGAAGAGGAAGACGAAGTTCAGTCCGCAGGAAAACAGGATCCTGATCACAGACGTGGTAGAACACCATCAACAACTGTTCGTCACCTCCACTGTGTCATTGGCAACCAAAAATGCAACATGGCAGTCCATCCTGGACAAGGTGAATGTAGTCGGAGTGCTGAGGAGGACAATGGAAGAGGTCAAGAGGCGCTGGAATGATGTCAAGCGCAAAACCAAGCAGAAACTCGCCAATAACCAGAAGGCAGCAATGCAGACTGGAGGTGGGAGTCCAGCGCCACAGGAGGAGCTGGATGACATGGAGGAAATGGTGTCCACAGTCATCAGAGGGGAGACGGTGGCAGGAGTTGGGGGACCGTACACTGCTCAACATGACCGGACACAACAGCAACAGGGTGAGTAACGACCAGAGACTGGGGGGACGGGGGGAGATGGGCACAATGGCACACATGCACAATCAAGAATAGCACACTGCACACCCACAATGACTCTGGGTCATGCCCCTGATCTCCTTGGCATACTGCAGCACACATAGAAACAGCAAGTGGGCCCCCGTCCACAATGTACACAGAGGGGGCGCTCCCCACACATCACTAATCTCACAACAAACCCATGCACATGTGCTGAACCCAGCAAAGCGGTGTGTCAGTGAGCCACACTGACAATGCAAGTGACACTGCATGACGAATAGCATGGCTGCAGTCAATATACCATGACATGTTGCACGCCACATGCAAAAACAACAGTTGATGGACAGAATGCAGAACAATGTCATACATTCACCCCAGTACAGAGATCTGGGCCTAAATCCATCGTTTTTTTGCTCACCATGCCATTCCAGTTTGGACCCAGCCATATGCAAATCAGTCTTGACCCTGTGCCTCATGGGAACAGTCCAGCCCGAACTGCCAAGCCAGGTCCTCCCTGGACTGGAAACAAGCATCCTAGGACCGGTTTCGGGTTTCACCCCTCTTCAGCCAGGATAGCTTGATTCCAGTGGCATGGAGAGCACGGGACCCACGTCTGGGCATACCCGTCCCACTCGGGCTGACAAATGCAAAAACAACAGTTGATGGACAGAATGCAGAACAATGTCATACATTCACCCCAGTACAGAGATCTGGGCCTAAATCCATCGTTTTTGCTCACCATGCCATTCCAGTTTGGACCCAGCCATATGCAAATCAGTCTTGACCCTGTGCCTCATGGGAACAGTCCAGCCCGAACTGCCAAGCCAGGTCCTCCTGGACTGGAAACAAGCATCCTAGGACCGGTTTCGGGGTTTCACCCCTCTTCAGCCAGGATAGCTTGATTCCAGTGGCATGGAGAGCACGGGACCCACGTCTGGGCATACCCGTCCCACTGGGCTGACAAATGCAAAAACAACAGTTGATGGACAGAATGCAGAACAATGTCATACATTCACCCCAGTACAGAGATCTGGGCCTAAATCCATCGTTTTTTTGCTCACCATGCCATTCCAGTTTGGACCCAGCCATATGCAAATCAGTCTTGACCCTGTGCCTCATGGGAACAGTCCAGCCCGAACTGCCAAGCCAGGTCCTCCCTGGACTGGAAACAAGCATCCTAGGACCGGTTTCGGGGTTTCACCCCTCTTCAGCCAGGATAGCTTGATTCCAGTGGCATGGAGAGCACGGGACCCACGTCTGGGCATACCCGTCCCACTCGGGCTGACAAATGCAAAAACAACAGTTGATGGACAGAATGCAGAACAATGTCATACATTCACCCCAGTACAGAGATCTGGGCCTAAATCCATCGTTTTTGCTCACCATGCCATTCCAGTTTGGACCCAGCCATATGCAAATCAGTCTTGACCCTGTGCCTCATGGGAACAGTCCAGCCCGAACTGCCAAGCCAGGTCCTCCCTGGACTGGAAACAAGCATCCTAGGACCGGTTTCGGGGTTTCACCCCTCTTCAGCCAGGATAGCTTGATTCCAGTGGCATGGAGAGCACGGGACCCACGTCTGGGCATACCCGTCCCACTCGGGCTGACAAATGCAAAAACAACAGTTGATGGACAGAATGCAGAACAATGTCATACATTCACCCCAGTACAGAGATCTGGGCCTAAATCCATCGTTTTTTTGCTCACCATGCCATTCCAGTTTGGACGCCACAACACTGAGGTGGATGAGTGTGGACCACATCCGTAAAGGAGCAGGTCACACTCTGACACATCCACCTGCACAAACAACCCCTGACCTCAACAACACACCTGCGGACAAACCATGCCCCACAGTCCCAACTCCCACCAAGAGCCCAATTTACACAAGTATGCAACATCTCAGCACTGTAGAAGCACAGAAGTGAAGGCACACCACCTAAAAGGGATAAGGGCCAGCCACATCAGAGCTGCAGGGGCGACTCTCCCAAAATGCAGCACACACACATAATATTCAGAGCACATCAACATTGACAACAATGTGGTATGAACTGCAACACGTTCACAACAGAACAGAGGACCCAAGTGGTGCCGTTTGTGTGTAGAAACTGGCCAATCACATTTGGCATAGCGGGGAAACGTGGGATGAACATGTACAAGTACAAACACACATCCGTGATGTTGTTGAAAATGTCCACTGTCCCGCATCAAATAGGCAGCTCCTCCCAAACAGTCACAATGTACATTGTCATGCAGTCTGTATATAAATTTGTACAGTGCGTCAATGTGGGAAGTTGGCCTGGCATATGCTGTCCACTAGTTATAGTGGGCACCTTGCACCAGTCCAAGTGACCCTTAGTGATGATAGGTTTAAAGACAACCTTTATTGAAAGCTATCCTAGTGGTAGCTATGGAGAGCAGCCTTCAGGCTAAGTCTTGAAGGAGTGTAAAGCAGTTTGGTTTACCAGATTATAACTTCTTGAATGACCAAATGAAAGGAGAACCACACCAGGTACATATAAAATATATGTATTTATTTCTAAACACTAACTACTAATCTCTTTATGAGATTAGAGTCCAAGATACACAATATCACAGTATTAAAACGACAGTAAATAGCACAATATACAATGGGCCCCAGGGGGGGACCAAACCATATATTAAGAAAGTGGTATAAGAACCACGACTTGACTAGACACAGTGCCTAGAGCATGTAGAATTGCTGGGACCCAAGGAACCACCCAAGGTAGTGACACAGGAGACCCACGGGGGACGTGTGCAGTGTGAGAACACAGCCGCGAACGCTGTAGGATTCTAGGAGGAAAGTCGCGGTTGGAATTTTAAAGCAAAAGGACACTTAGAAGAGGACTTTGAGCAAACCCCTTTAGACTTAAGGGGTTCTAGGGCCAACACCCATGGGAGCACCGTAGTACTCGAGTTACCTCACCCAGGGAAGCCGGGTGTATAGGTGTCTAAGGGTGTCGGGAATCGTTGTTGATTTCAATGGCGATCTGCTGCAAAGTGCTGCTGCCGTGATGGAGAAAAGTGTCCGGTGTGATCCAAGCCTGGATCGAATATGTGAAGAACCTGAAAGCAGAGGGGACAGAGTCTGGGTCACTAGCCAGTGACCAGGAGCGGAGCAACAGAATGCCCACCGATGTCGGGTGCTTCAGGTGCGAAGAGGTGAAGCTTGACTCTGCAGCCACGGGGTCCCGGAGATGTCAAGGACAACCAGGAGCTGGATTCGAGCTGTCCCACAAAGGATGTCGAGTGCTGGTGTGTCGGTGCTCGGATTGAACACAACAAGCCTTGGCAACAGCAACCCACGCAGGAAGAGAAAAGATGCTTCTGTGTGGACCAGCAAGGTCCTAGGGACTCCCCAAGCAATGGAGAGTCAGGGCACATCTGGAGCAACCAGGGAAGCCCAATCAAAGTTAGAGTTGCCTTCTTGGGGACCCACAGGTCAACGGACCAGGGATTGCAAAGGGACCTCAAGAGGAATCACAAAATGGTGGCCCACGGAACACTCGTTGAGTGTAGGCCTGCAATCTTCAGTGTGATCACTGCTCTGGGTCAGGGCTAAAAGTAACCCGAAGCTCAGCCTCAGGGATTTCTGGAAAGCTGACGTTTCTGCAAATGGACGCGGTGCCCAGAGGTTCAGGTTGCACGGTCACCACAAGGGATACAGGCCTCAGACTTGCTGTGGGCACAGATCGACCTCTAAGACTTTGGAAAGCCCACCTCCTATGTGGCAATATTCTTCAGAGTCCGTCGGAGCTTCGGAGATGCCAACCGGTCAGTTGCGTTAAAGGTGCCTGCCTTGCAGGGGAGTAACTCCTTTACTCCAAGGGAGATTCTTCAGTCATCCAGCGTAGTGCAGATCGTCGAAGTACTTGGTTTCTGTGTCAGAGTTTAGTCCAGGTGTAATCTAAAATCCTGTAATCAGGGGTTCCTACTTTATACCCAAGGAAGTGGTGGGACAAACTCTGGGGACCCACCTATGGGAATGTCAGGAAAGAGGGATAGCTACACCCATTTCCTTTGTCCAGTTTCGTGCCAGAGCAGGGGCTGGTTTGAGCTGGACTATGCACTATGGACTATGCACAGGGACACCAAATGTGTCCCCAGTGCAGACTTCAAAGTACTCTTGGAGTGCACCCACCCAGCCCCAATACACTAAAGCCTGTCTGGGAGGGGGTCACACCTCCCTGTGACAGGAAACCTATTGTCCAGGCCTCCCCTGCCGGAGTTTCGTCCAGCAGCAGGAGGGCAGACTCGTGTCTGTGGCTGCAGCATCCATTTTGTGATGCCAGGGTTCAGTTAAGCTGGTACCGGATATACCGGTGGTGCCATGCTTCTCCCTCTAGTAGGGTGGAATCATACCTCCCACCCCAGTTACTGGGATGGAGGTATTATTGCAAGGTGTTTGACACCAAACACGACATGTTTCCATGCAGCCATTCTCAAGTTAGCATTTACCGCGAGGTTATAATGCACTTAAGAGTATATGGTCTGGCTGCATCACAAACAACCCTGGAATAAAGATTCCGAAAGCTGCAGAGGGGCTCTGCTCATGCATGGGCACCCTCTCACATGAAACCCAGCACCCAGCCTTCAGGACTGATAAGGCCTGCCATAGGGGTGACTGATAGGTTTACATGTGCAGTGATATGGAGAGATATAGGGAACCTATATCTCAGTAAGGGGTGGATACACCACCTTACACAGGCTGCTGTAGCAGACCTGTTGTGTCATTTTGGATGGCCTCTCAGGGGTGGCATAATACATGCTGCAGCCCCAGGGAGGCCTCTGGGGTACCTATGCCCTGGGTACATAGTATACCATATACTAGGGACTCATAAGGGTACCCCAGAATCCAATCTGGAGTGTACCTAAAGTACATGCAGTCAATTTAAGGGGAAAGCAGATAGGATGGGGTCCTGAATAGCAGGATCCCAGCCAAACTAAGTAAAAAACCAGCAAAACACCAGGAAAAAAGTGGGGGCAACTATGCAGTCAGATTCCACGTTCCTACATAACCCCCCCCAAACAAAAGGAGATAAGGCTAACCTTGTCCAGTTGAGCCTTTATTGACTAAGTGGCCATATAAGGAAGAACCTGCAGTAGCATGGTTACCCCCTGTCTTATGGTCCACTAAGCAATTCCTAACCCCAAGGGTATTGGATGATCTCCACCATTTGGAATTACTACCTGTGGTGTGTTTTGGCAAAGTAAAAGGCTGGTGGGGTGTCTGAGTAGAGAAGTGAGGCCCTAATAAAGTTGGCCTCAGCTTCCTCAGATCACTGGTCACTATGGAGGCCTTTCTTTCCATGACTGAGTTGTATCTGGCCCTAAGGGTCAACCTGGAGGGACATGGTAGGTTTGGAACCACTTGGTCCCAGGTTTGCCTTTGCCCAACAGAATCCATCTGGGGGAGGTCCCTACACAATGGTAAGAGGGATCCCTCAGTGTGCTGAGGAATTTTCACCTGGCTAGGGCTACTAGACTGGGTGCCCCTAATCTGTGGATGAGGGTTTCCTCTGGACAGGGAGCCCTTAGGGGTCCACTGACCTCCCTGACCTCTGCAGCCCTGGGCTGACAGAGGGAGGGTAGAGAAGGGCAGGTTACCTGCTCCAGACTGGGTACCACCTTGGAAGGGTCCCCTGCCCTCAGGGGTGTTGCCAGGCCAGGCCTGACCACCTTTGGGCAGTTCCTTCACTAGGGGTAGGATCAGTTCCCTGAGGAAGCTGACCCTTACCTATAGTCTGGGGGGAAGAAGACTTTTCTTCAACCCTTCTGCTCTCTTGTGGAGTAGAGTGGGCCATTCTTTCAGGCTCCACTTCTCCAAAATTTCCCTGAGATGGGGCTGAGGCCCTAACAGCCCCATCAACCTTCTCAGAGAGGCCCAACATTTTTAAATGGGCCTGGTATTCAACTTCAGCCCAGGCTGAAACCTCCAGATCATTGCCCAACAGGCAATCTACAGGCAAGTTTGGGGACACTGCCACTCTTTGGGCCAGTGACCTCTCTCCAGCTGAGATTGACTATGGCCATGGGATGATCTGTTCTGATACCATCAATGTTGGTCACCTGGTACTTGAACTCAGGTAAAAGCTGTTGAGGGGGGACTAGGTTCCCTGTCACCATGGTGACACTAGCCCCTGTGTCCCTGAATGCCAACGCCTTCTTACCATTGATTAGGGGCTCCTGTCTGTACTTGCCCAATGTATTGGGACTCATAGTAAACGTGGCAAATCCCATGCCACCATCACAGACTAAGGAGGCCTGTGAGGAGGACCTTGAAAAGCTGGGGTCCACCTCAGTTCCCCATACCAACCCACCTAACTTTTTGGGGGTAGTACTACCACCTGGGGGATTACTACTTGTAGTACCAGGAGGAGTGGTAGTATTGCTGGGAGGAACATTCTCCTTATTGCCAGCCTTGGAGCAACTGGGGTCATTTTTCCAGTGGCCAGGCTTCTTACAGTTATGGCAATAAGGTTTCTTTTCAGGGGAGGAAGGAGTTTGGGACTCACCCCCAGGAGAGGACTTTTGGGGCCCTGTAGGGGATTTGTCTTTTGATTTATCCCCACCTTTCTCTTGGTTTTTGGAAGAATCTTTCTTCTGGTCACTACCCTGATTCTTTGGATTTACTCTGGTTCTGACCCATTTGTCTGCCTTCTTTCCCAATTCTTGGGGAGAGCTCAGATCAGAGTCCACCAGGTACTGGTGTAAAAGCTGGTTTTAACAATTATTAAGGATCTGCTCCTCATAATCAAATTGTACAATCCTAAATATTCGTGCACCTTGCTGCCATGTATCCAACCTTCCAGAGCCTTAGTAGCACAATCTACAAAGTCAACCCAGTCCTGAGTCTGTGCCTTTTGGGTATCTCTGAACTTTAACCTGTATTATTCAGTGGTTAGGCCAAACCCTTCAATCAGAGCACTCTTCAGGACTTTGTAATTGTCAGCATCCTCTTCTCTTACAGTGAGGAGCTTGTCTCTACCTTTGTCTGCAAAGGAGAGCCACAAGATTGCTGCCCACTGCTCCTGAGGGACTCTCTGTACTTTACAGGCCCTCTCCATAGCAGTTATCCATTTGTGGATGTCATCCCCACTCTGGTAGGGAGGGACAATCTTGTTCAGGTTCCTATGGGGATGAGTATCTTCTCTACTCCTAGGGACACTGTTGCTGCCACCATGGGACTCTAGTCCCAACTTCTGAGAAGCTCTCTGAAGCTCCAGGGATTCCCTGTCTAAGGCCAATTGCTCTCTCTTTATTCTGAGCTTAGCTCTCTCAAACTCAAGCAGTTGGCATTTCTTCTCAAAAGAGGATGCCCTTTTATGAGAAGCAGAGGACCCTATAAACGTACCAGAATGATTAGATTCCTGAGAAGGAGATCTGGATCTTCTTGGTAGACTATTAACCCTTCCAGGTGGGGTAAAGAGAACCCCACTGGGGTCTCCTTCCTCACCTTCAGGAAGAATGGGATTTTCCAGGTTGGAATCATTTTGATCCCCCTGGCCAACATCAGAGTCTGGGTCATAGTAGTTTTCACTACCTGGCCTTTCCTCTTCTGCTGCCCCACCCCCTTTGCCAACCTCATCAGACCCTGGGGTCTTTCTGAGGTCATCTTCAAGCGACATCTTTATGAGATGTTGGGCGGTTGGGCTTTTCCCTGTCTTCAATTTCCAATTTTTTATGGTAATTTAAGGGATTAATGCCCTTTTCCTCATTTACCTTTCGTTTTACTTTTCCCTTGGATTGGAGAATTTAGCTAATTTTTGCAATTCATCCTTAGGTGCCCTCCCCCTTTCACCACAGTCCTGAAGAAGACCCCTCTGTAAGGAAGTCAGGAACCTACATTCTTTCAGGGGTCGAAACGGCGACACTTTACACCTTGCCAGTTTAACCAACAGTGATTGTCTCGCTGTGCTATCCCCTTTGGATCATGGCTATGTAATAATGGATAATATTATGAAATAATTGGCTAAATGATAAGCCACTGTTTGAAGTAATACTTGAATATGTGTTCTGCACAATACTCTTTCCCTTTATGTACACTCTTTATCCTCACATAAATCACCCAATTCTCTCAGCATTTCCATATTTCCCTCTCTCTGGGCACTTACTGTTTCCAACATTTGTATGCACCTATTGCCTATTTAATAGTGTTTGTTCAGTGTGATTAAACAACACTGTACACTAAGCATACAACGTGGTCGTTTTGAATCTGTTTTCCATTTCTTATGTATATTGTATTTTCTGTTGAAATTATTACCTACTGGGACCACTTTGCATTATACTGTTCTTCACCCATGTCCCAGTGACAGTCGGGTTTACCCTTTCATGTAACGTTCAATTTCCTAGATGCACACATAGTCCTCAACTCTTGGTATGAGACATGATCATACTTAGTTGGGAGAGACCCACTGGTTTCTGCCCTTGAAGACATGACTAGTGTGGTGTGGTGTATGCACCTATCTACTCTAGTCCTCGACCCCTCCCAATCCGGATTCTGCAGCAACCACAGCACCGAGACTGCTCTACTCGCTGCCACAGACGACATCCACACCCTCCTCGATCAAGGACACACCGCAGCCCTGATCCTACTCGACCTCTCTGCAGCATTCAACACCGTCTCCCACCACACACTCACCGACAGACTCCACGATCCCGGATACAAGGAACCGCCCTCGACTGGATCCGCTCGTTACTCACCGGCAGAACCCAAAGAATCAGACTACCACCCTTCCTCTCCGAACCCAGGGAAATCAACTTCGTAGTGCCCCAAGGATCATCGCTCAGCCCCACGCTCTTCAACATCTACATGGCCTCACTCGCCGCCATCGTTAGACAGCACGGACTCAGCATAGTATCCTACGCCGATGACACCCAGCTCATCCTCTCCCTCACCAAGGACCCAATCACCACCAGACTCAGCTTCCAGGAAGGAATGAAAGACGTTGCATCCTGGATGAGCAGAAACTGCCTGAAGCTCAACTCGGAGAAGACAGAAGTCCTCATCCTCGGACCCTCACCCTCGGCATGGGACAACACGTGGTGGCCTACCACCCTCGGCAGCCCCCCACGAACCATGCCCGAACCCTCGGCATCATACTCGACTCCTCCCTCTCCATGACCCGACAGGTCAACGCCGTCGCCTCCAGCTATTTGAACACCCTCTGAATCCTCCGAAAGACCTTCAAGTGGATCCCTCATGAATCAAGGAAGGCCATCACACGCGCGCTCATCACCAGCAGACTGGACTACGGAAACACCCTCTAAGCCGGTATCAACAAGTCTCTGATCCGCAAGCTCCAGACCAAACAGAACACCACAACCAGACTCATCCTTAACATTCCTCGACACGAGCACACCACCCAACACCTACGGAACCTCCACTGGCTCCCCGTTGAGAAGAGAGTCACTTTGAAGATACTCACCCATGCCTACAAATGCATCCACAACACCAGACCCCAATACCTCAATGAGAGAATCTCCCTCCACGTACCAAGGAGAAACCTCCGATCCGCTTATCTCGCCCTCGCCGAAATCCTGCGCATCCGCAGAGCCAGAACAGATGGAAGAACCTTCTCCTACATCGCAGCCAAGACCTGGAACGAGCTCACGCTCAACATCAGACGTGCCCCCTCCCTGAACATCCTCAGGAAGACGCTCAAGACCTGGCTCTTCGACTGAACGGAGCTGCTTATCCCCTCGCCCCCCCTTCCAGTGCCTTGAGAGTGACCCTCATGGGTTAGTAGCACGCTTAAAATTCCCCTGATTGATTGATTGACCCCAAAGGAACAAAGCTCAATTCCACTAAAGAAAGGAAGGGGGCTGTTCTGCACGCCAATGCATAGTTAGTATGCACTTAGCTAAAAGAAGGGCTAAATTAGCAAAGCGTACCCACACCTTAAAGCTTTTCCTCCTTAGAAAAATACCCAGTGCTGTAGCTTCCCATGAGTTGAGTGCTGTGAGAGGCTGGCCTAGTATATGATGTCCACTAATGTAAGTGGGCACCTTGCACCAGTCCAGACAACCCTTATGGTGATTTAAGAGGTCTCAGACAACCTTAGAAAGCTATCCAAGTGGTAGCTGTGGAGAGCAGCCTTCAGGCTTAGTCTTGAAGGAGTATAAAGCAGCTTGTTTTACCAGAATGCAATTTTATAGTATAGATTAAATGAAAAGAGAACCACACAGTAATTATACAAATATGTATTTATTATATAACACTATCTAGTACGTTACAGTATCTTCCACACGGAGATAGACACAAAGCACACAAAACTTTAGTAAAGAAATCACAGTAAATAGCACTAATACACAGCGTGCCCCGGGGGGGGACCAAACCATATACTGAGAAAGTGGTATAAGAACCACGACTCGAGTCAGGACAATGTCGAGAGGTCATTGAATTGCTGGGACCCCAAGGAACCACCCAAGGTGAGTAGACATGGACCCCACGGAGTGCATGTGCAGTGTGTGAACACGACCATGTGCTCCGTACAAGTCTATGTGCAAGTTGTGGTTGGAATTTTAAAGATTAAGGACCCTTCCCAGTGGACCCTGATGAAACCCCGTGGAAGACAGAAGGTTGGAGAGCCACCCCACCCGTGGATACCGTGGTACCCAAGTTACCTATCCCAGGGAAGCCGGGTGCATAGGTGTGAAGTGGCATCGAAACCGCCATCGAACCCAATGGAGGACTTCAGGAAAGTGCCGATGCTGGAAGAGGAGAAAGTGTCCTGAGGTATTCAAATGTGGATTCTTGATGAAGAGTACCTGAAAGCAGAGGGGACAGAGTCTGGGTCACTTGGGAGTGACCAGGGGCTCGGTAGACGAATGCCCACCGATGTCGGGTGTTTCAGGATAGATGTGGATGACATTGACTCTGCTGCTGTAGGGACCAGGCAACACTGAGGATGACCAGGAGTCAGAAGGATGGTGAGAGCTGAGGGGTCATGTCCGGCGGGAGCACCAAAAAGCCTTAGTAAAAGCAACCCACGCAGGAAGTCAAGAAAGTGTACAGTTCGTACCAGTAAGGTCCAGGAGACTCAGCACTAGCAGGGGAGTCAGGGCAGGCCCCGAGCAATCAGGGGAGCCCAAGGAAATCAAAGGTGACCCTCAAATGGACCCACAGGCCAATGGCACAGGAGTCGCGAGAGGACCTCGATCAGCTCACCAAAAGAGGCAGGTTATGATACACACAATGCGGTGTGCCGAAGATTCTGGTCACTGGAGGTGCTCGGGGTTGGGGCTACTTGGATCCTGGAGATCTTCTTGCAAAGATCTCAACAAGCCTTTGCAACTGCAAAGGTTACGCGGTACCCAGGGGTACATAAGGGAGCAGGTGCCACCCCCCATACTGGTTTCAAAAAGATTATTACCAGATAGCCATCTGGTCACCCATTGCAGCTTTGCTGCAAGATAATAAGCCTTGAAGGAGAGCCCTCCCAGCCCTCCAACCCCCACTGGTAACTGAAGCTTATTTAGGGCCACCGCATGTCACCCATTGTCCCAGAGTCAATCTCCCAATGCCCTGTCTAAGTCAAGAAAGAATCGTCGCTCAGGAAATACTGGGACATTAACAAAGTAATATAGTAGACGGCTAAGGACTGCTGAAGTGGGAGCCGAAAGAGAGCTGGGTTTACCGCTTAGACGGTGCTAGGGAGAAAATGGATGGAAAAGGTGAACAACTGGGCCACTGCCGTGGTCATCTGAAGGTGTTACGTGGTTCCTTGTTGTTGCAGTGTTGAGTAAAGGTGGTGGTAACAGGATTGGTCACCAACAAGCCTTGGTAGTGATAAGGTCAGCAATCTGACACTTCGGCATCCGGAGGTCTGAGGGGAAACAGTAGCCACCTGAAACTTGCTGGAGGTCAGGGCTATGTTTACTACAATGCACTGGACCAGCTTCTTTTGGGTGATCCCATGGAGGGCCCGATAGCCAGAGATTCTTTGACTTCGGGATGCTGTATTTACCTGCGGTTGCAGGGGACTATTGCCACTAGTCCAGGGGAGTCTGGAGTTGCCCTTGGCACTCAAAGGGGTCCCTCTGTCTGGGGGAGCTGGTCTTTGGTCCGGGACAAATCCTAGTCATGCAGTTCTATTAGAGTTGTCATCGATGCATAGTATCCTGCTTTGGTTTATGCAGCTACTGTTGTCGCGAACTCAGGTCTCTTCTTTGTCCTTCATTGCTGCGCTCACAGATCTGAGGTTCTAGGGTCAGGTGTGTCCCTTAACTCCTAGATTTAGGGGTGTTAGGGTGTGGGTGCAAGTGGCCAATGGGCTACTTACCCCAGCAGCTAATCTGACCCTGAGGTGACCACATTCAGGCGTACATATCAGAGGTGGTGAAGGCTTTGAAGCTCAGTGCCTTGATGTGACACTTCACTAGCCATCCTGTCAGGGAGGGAGGTGTCACCTCCTTCCCTGCCAGGCCTTTGAATCTGACTCCTGGGAGTGTTCACAATGCTTGGCAGGAGGTCAGATCCCTGTCTGGCCGGTGGTAGCCACAGGCTGCAAGCCAGCACACAGGAAAGGCTGGGACAACCAGGTGGCCAACCTCTAAGGTAGCCACCTGGGTGTATGCTACATCTACCCCGACAATGTAATTATGTCAGGGGTGAGGAGGCATGTTGTTTCATACCAAACATGACTATATTCCTTGGTCCCATCATCGAGCTGGCGACCTCAAGTATGCCAGGGTGCAAGCCAATGTTATCCAACGGACTGCTAATCACTTATAGTAGTCCTTAATGGAAAGGACTACTATAGGGACATATAAACTTGCATTAATATGTCCACACCTTTAATATACTGCACCCTGCCTCTTGGGCTTAGGAGGCTTACCTAGGGGTGACTGGCAAACATTAAAGATCTTTGACCTTGCCACTCATTGTGAGGGCAAATTCAAGTTGGAGCTGTTTGCACTGTTCCTGCAGTCTGTTTGCTTGCATCACTTAGGGTGGCACAAATAGTGCTTCAGGCCCTTGTCACCCTGTTAACACCCATACCCTTGGTACCCTTGGTACCACTTTACTAGGGACTTGTAAGGGGATTAAAATTCTTACCAATTGGTTGTGTAAATGTATCGTGTTGTGGGAGAGAGAACTGGGCACAGGCTTCAGAGCACCTTCAGAGTCATAACCATAAATATTGGGGAAAAAGTGCAGGGTGACCATACTAAAAGGGCACTTTCCTACAAACAAGTGCAAAGCATTTATAAGTACCAAAACAGCTGCATAAGAAAGAAACACCACTCAAAGGAAATCAACACAATTTATAGTTTCTAGATACCAAAATGAACAAAATCCACCCAGTGTGTTCTGGAGATGTAAATTACTGAGCAAATAATAAATCACTGCTTTTTATTCAGATCGCAAACAAGCATTGCCATCTACAGTAGTTAGCAGTTACTTTGAAACTCTTTATAAACATTTGTTGAGTACAACTTCTCCGGCCTTATCTGGGTGACTACCTCTGGCTGGGAGTGAGTCACAGTGGCAACTGTGTCTTAGGACAGTTATCTTACACTTAAAGCAATCTCCAGTCTGGTTCCAGTTTCTATGGCTGTACTCCCATCTGCATCGATGGAGTGGTCCTGATGCAAGGGATACATAATGCTGAAGATGTTGAAGAATGCTGATCTGTGACGCAGGAGTTCCGGGTACCACTCCTCATCCAGAAATACTGTGGCACAACTTTAGTTACAGGGGTCAATGTCCCTAAAAGTCCGGTTCAAGTCCAGCCAAAAATCAGTTGCCACTGGTCTTCTGGTCTCCAGTTACAGCGAAACCTGCTGTTCCCTTTAGCTAGGGCTAGTGTCTGTTTCGGGTGACTAAACTGCACTCTGAGACACACCAAGATCCGGCAGACTCATGTGCAACGTTTGATAGCCCAGGCTGCTCATTAGCATTCAGTGGCAGTCAAGGGATCATGGCTACCAACTCACCAAGGCGGCTTCTTCAGCTTTTGTGACTCTGTAGCTGTAACAGGAAGATACTTGGAGTCACTTCTTCTGTCTGGGGCCCGGGGTCGATATTTTCTCAAGGAGAGCTCCACAGGCACAGTCCTCTCGTTGCTTGGCCAAGGATCAGGAGGTACAGTCCAATCTGTGGTGCAGTCTCTCTTTGCTGGGCCCAGTGAACAGCAGGGCAGTCCTTCATCGGTCCTCTCTCCAGTGCAGAAGTGATCTGAGGTCTTGATGCCAGGGATCCCACTTTTATGCCCGGATATTTTCCTGGGGGAAGCGATAACTACTAGTCAATGGGCTACCAAGTTCCCTACCTACTGATGAAGACTTCTTTCAAAGTGAGGGATCTAGCTGCCCCAGAATGCATTATTCTGCCCAGGGGCTACATGCCAACAGGAAAACTGGTTTGGCAACTGTTTACCCCTCTCTGTCCCCAACACCAACTTGTCAACCAGAACAGAAGAGCAGCCCCTCTCCTGTGTGTCCACAATTTGCCTTTTTGAATCTCGTCTTTTGGGCTCACATCCTGTTTGACCTTCCAAGAGGTAACAAGTCTTCCAAAGGCAGGCCTGTTTGTACCTTCCAAGAGGTAACAAGTCTTCCAAAGGCAGGCCTGTTTGTACCTTCCAAGAGGTAACAAGTCTTCCAAAGGCAGGCCTGTTTGTACCTTCCAAGAGGTAACAAGTCTTCCAAAGGCAGGCCTGTTTGTTCCGTCCTGGAGGTCATTCACAGCTTCCCCCAGGAGGCAGAAAGCTGACTTGTGTCCATCAACCATAAACAGTCACTAGAACATTTGAAGCAACAGTGTCAGCTTTCTGAAGTTGCCATTTACTTACAAGTTACATTTAATTTGACTTGAGGATCAAGTTGGTCTTAATGTAACAATTCATTTGATACCTTGGAATGCCAAATTTAGTAGTTTAATTCAGACCTAAGCACAGCTAAGTTGTCAGTGTGTAATCATGTACTCACCAAAGGGGCTACTAGTCATTCTACGTAAAAAATGCCAATTTGGGTTTTTTACTGTTAGAACATCTAGAAATAAACAAGTTCCACTTTTTAATATACTGCACCCTGCCTTTGAGATCAATAGGACTGCCTTATGTGTTACTTGTATGTGATAAAAAGGAACAACAGGGCTTTGTTATTGTTTTAAATGGCAAAGTCAAGTTTGCTTTGTCACACTCTTGGTCGCACAATAAGTATTGCAGTTCACGAGAAACACTTTGACTCAGAGGCATATTTCGGGTCCCAAATGTGGGTGAGACAATCAGACATACATGTTTTAAGGGTCAGAGCACTGGCACTGAGGCCTGTTTGGCAGGACTCAGTGCACCTTCATAGTCACAAAATGTGTGCAGAATCCTATGCAGCAGAGGCCTGTAATTCCAGGACCAACATGTTATTCCCCAGCATGGCCCAGAAACATGTAGTACCTGGTAACATAGGTGGGAATACCGGCCATCATTGGTAACATGCCATGTTACCAGCCATCTCTGAAAGAAAGGCTAATGTTCATGGGGTCTGTGTGCATAAACTGTGATATATCCAGGGACGTAATGGAGGACCCCACAGTCTCCGCAGTGTAGGGTGGTCCACACACCATGCCCTGCCAAGTGGCAGTCATCAGGAGTTACACTAACGCATTCTGGAAATTTCCTCACATTACCGCCAGGTCCCACATTGAGCACGCAAATCAGTCATTGGATGCTGACATGTTCCCTAAAGATGTGTCCTTCCTGTGCCCCAATCTTAGCTCCTGCTTCTTATAGAGCACACTACCAATCAAGTAGGGAGGGTGGGCCAGTGTGAAGGATGGACATGCTCCTGTGAGGGCCTGATATCTAGATTGGCCTCTTCCTGCTGCCGCTGTGATTGGTGGATCTGGTCTGTTGCTGGTAGTATTACGCTGTACGCTGCATCGGGCTGCGGCCATCCACCGCTGAGCCTTGGACCTCTGTGAACGCCAATGCCATGGGGCCCAGGCCTGGACTGGGCATCAGGCAGTTCTCCAGGAGGATGGGAGGACTGGGGCTAGTTTTATTCCTGGGGCCACTTTTACAGGCCACCACACACTTTCTGACTTTCCAATCTGTCAGCGGTATTTGGCATCAGTTCTTCAGAAATAGACATGAAAGTCAGACATGAGAGTTACAGGAGGTAGAAATCAGAGAAACATGAGAGATAGACATGAGAGTTGTGAGAGGATCATGGGAGAGATATGAGAGTTATAAATGAGAGGTAGACCTGAGAGTTGTAAGAGGTGGACATGGTGAATACCGTAATGCCTCCCTGAAAGGGCGGTGACGCAGGAGACCATAAGAATACGGCTGATTAATGCTTCTATTACCTGCATATAACCTAGGAACAATTTATAAAAATATCTTACTATGTTTCTCTTTTATCTTTGCAGAGAGTCGTGTTTTTGACCCGACAGTCTTCAGAGGTACATCTATAAGTTGTTTTGCATCCTTGAATATATATCTTTAGTCCGCTCCCTGCCTGTTACAATGTGCACAAACATATGTAACTAGTGTGACTTATACACAGAAGAGATAAATTAGAAAACCTCCGTGTCTAGAGAGACCTGTGCAAAGGCCAGAAGGGTGGGTGGCCCCTTTCCCACCACAGCAACACACACAAGCCCAGATTTACTAAATCACTCATGCAACGCAGCACTCAAAAATGCTGTGCTGTGCTGTGCTGTGCTGCGTGAGAAGGAAAGAGCAGGAGAAGGCCATATTTACAGAAAAATGTCACTCCCTCCCCTCTCTCTAGAGCTGGTGCTCAATCAGGCAGACGTGCACCAAAAACACACCTTTGCACCAGGGTGTCTGGGTGAGTCTAGCACAGGCTTTGTACTGCAAGGATCGCCTTCTACACTTAGACTAACTTTAAACCTTTTCCCACTTTGTATGTGTGCTGTGCAGTGCAAAACAAATGCGAAGCCGGAAAAGAAAGCAGAAATAAAAGCATTTATTCATGATACAAAACCCTGTCTACTTTATATAGAAATAGGATTTTAGCATCAGAAACCATGGGTGGATGCATAGGAACGCCAATGCACCACCCATAGAACACCCCCTTGGCGCTAAGTACATGCAAAGCAGCGCTATGCACTGCTTTGCATTACTGTCAAGTAGTTTTCCAGCGCAAAAAAAGGTTTTGTGCTGGAAAGTAAATAGGGAAAAAACATTTTGCATCACTTTTGTGACGCAAACACCGTGCAAAATATTGGTAACTATACCCCACTCTGTCTGCCTTAAGAAGTGTTACTTACATCAGAACTAAGGGGCATATTTACGAGCTCTGTTGCATTGTTCTTCCATCATGTAACGAGGTGCAGGAGCAACATACCCCAAAAATGAGACTTATGAAGTCTCGCAAGGACACCTTGCATGGTCATAAATGGCTTCATAAACGATGAATAAAGCAATGTGCGCAATTCGCTGCATTACCTTAATCTGCGTCAGGGAGGCATCCCATGGGTGTTGTGTGGGTATTTCCATGCAACATCCATGGATTTTGACGCATTCAGAACTAGTTTTTTGGACCTTGCTGGACACTGAGGATACAACTTTTGAAGGACACTCTCTTACAACGTGAGCTCACGTTAAGACTCTGGGCTGAATTTATCAAGGTGTTTCATCGTGCTTGCACCGAGTAGGCGTTACATGGTGATGCAAAACCTAGAATGAGATTTACCACGCCACACACCCCTTGCATGGCTTGGTAAATCTGAGGTATCGCTGTGTTACTCTGTGCCAAGGAGCCGTTCCATGAGCGTTGCGGCGGGTGCTCGCAGTGCACTAGCCCAGGAGCATCGCTAGCGAGCCTCGGTGTCACTGCACCTACTGCACCATTGAGAGCTACGCCTCTGCTCGAAGTGCACTAGTCCAGGAGCATTGCCAGACAGACCCAGTGTCACTGCACCTGCTGCACCATTGAGAGCTACGCCTGTGCTCACAGTGCACTAGTACAGGAGCATCGCCTGCCAGACCCGGTGCCACTGCACCTTCTGCACCATTGAGAGCTATGCCTCTGCTCACAGTGCACTAGTCCAGGAGCATCACTAGCGAGCATCGGTGCCACTGCACCTGCTGCACCATTGAGAGAGACGCCTCTGCTTACAGTGTACTAGTCCAGGAGCATCGCCAGCCAGGATCGGTGCCACTGCACCTGCTGCACCATTGAGAGCTACGCCTCTGCTCATAGTGCACAAGTCCAGGAGCATTGCCAGCCAGACCTGGTGTCACTGCACCTGCTGCACCATTGAGAGCTACGCCTCTGCTCGCAGTGCACTAGACAAAGAGCATCGCTAGCCAGGCCCGGTGCTACTGCACCTGGTGCACCATTAAGAGCTACGTCTCTGCTCGCAGGGCACTAGTACAGGAGCATCGTTTGCGAGCCTCGGTGCCACTGAACCTGGTGCACCACTGAGCAGCTGCGCCTCTGCTCGCAGTGCACTAGTCCAGGAGCATTGCTAGCCAGGATCGGTGCAACTGCACCTGGTGCACCATTGAGAGCTGCGCCTCTGCTCAAAGTGCACTAGTCCAGGAGCATTGCCAGCCAGTTTCGGTGCCACTGCACCTGCTGCACCATTGAGAGCTGCGCCTCTGCTCAAAGTGCACTAGTCCAGGAGCATTGCCAGCCAGTTCCGGTGCCACTGCACCTGCTGCACCATTGAGAGCTGCGCCTCTGCTCTCAGTGCATTAGTCCAGGAGCATCGCCAGCCAGGATTGGTGCCACTGCACCTGCTGCACCATTGAGAGCTATGCCTCTACTCGCAGTGCACTAGTCCAGGAGCATCGCTAGCGAGCCTCGGTGCTACTGCACCTGCTGCACCATTGAGACCTACGCCTCTGCTTGCAGTGCACTAGTCCAGGAGTATCGCTAGCGAGCCTCGGTGCCACTGCACCTGCTGCACCATTGAGAGCTACGCCTCTGCTCGCAGTGCACTAGTCCAGGAGCATTGCCAGCCAGACCTGGTGTCACTGCACCTGCTGCACCATTGAGAGCTACGCCTTGAAGGAAGTGACCCAATTAGAGCCACCCGGGTCACCCACGGCCACCTCATCGCCTTCCAAACAAGTGAAGAGTCGGTCAGACAGTAGAGAATATAGACAATCATTTATTAGTAAAATACACTGCAGCGGAATCCAATCTGATCAGCACCCGGAGATGGCTGTCGAGGGGACTGGCTCCCCAACACTTGGTAACGCATAATCATTCTCCTGACAATCCCCAACCACGCCCCCAGTGGAAAGTTACCAGCTTGAGCCGTACATGAACAAAGAAGGCACAGAAGGATGGGCTACCACCTGCGTGCTGGGTACACACTATCAGTTTCGCTAGGCTCTGCTTCTCCTATCGTGAGAGCAGGGCTACGGAGAGGGATAGGCATGCAGAGGCAGAATGGCCTATTCATTAGTGAGTTGGAATCCAACCTTGAACACAAGAAAAAAATAGCTGAACAGAGTCTTCCGCTGCGGTAAGAAATACAAATAATTGGAGTTTGAATCAGTCACCACATAACATGGCCTACAAACTACAAAAGGGGGCCGCAAATGCTAACTTAAGCTTATACTATAAGGATAACACAGTGGGTTACATTTAGGCGTGGCGACTGCTACTAATCATAGCCTTCTAAATGCTAACATAACATAACACAAAACGAGTCCATGAAAGTAAATTGCCAAATTCCAACAGCCTCTGCTCGCAGTGCACTAGTCCAGGAGCATCGCCTGCCAGGCCCGGTGCCACTGCACCTGCTGCACCATTGAGAGCTGCGCCTCTGCTCGCAGTCCACTAGTCCAGGAGCATCGCCACACAGACCCAGTGTCACTGCACCTGCTGCACCATTGAGAGCTACGCCTGTGCTCGCAGTGCACTAGTACAGGAGCATCGCCTGCCAGGCCCGGTGCCACTGCACCTCCTGCACCATTGAGAGCTATGCCTCTGCTCACAGTGCACTAGTCCAGGAGCATCACTAGCGAGCATCGGTGCCACTGCACCTGCTGCACCATTGAGAGAGACGCCTCTGCTTACAGTGTACTAGTCCAGGAGCATCGCCAGCCAGGATCGGTGCCACTGCACCTGCTGCACCATTGAGAGCTACGCTTCTGCTCACAGTGCACTAGTCTAGGAGCATCGCTAGCAAGCATCGGTGCCACTGCAGCTGCTGCACCATTGAGAGCTGCGCCTCTGCTCGCAGTGCACTAGTCCAGGAGCATCGCCAGCCAGGATCTGTGCCACTCCACCTGCTGCACCATTGAGAGCTACGCCTCTGCTCGTAGTGCACTAGTCCAGGAGAATTGCCAGCCAGACCCAGTGTCACTGCACCTGCTGCACCATTGAGAGCTACGCCTGTGCTCGCAGTGCACTAGTCCATGGGCATCGCAAGTCAGGCCCGGTGCTACTGCACCTGGTGCACCATTGAGAGCTACGCCTCTGCTCACAGTGCAATAGTCCAGGAGTATCGCTAGCCAGGCCTGGTGCCACTGCACCTGCTGCACCATTGAGAGCTACAGCTCTGCTCATAGTGCACTAGTCCAGGAGCATCGCTAGCGGGCCTTGGTGCCACTGCTGCACCATTGAGAGCAGCGCCTCTGCTCAAAGTGCACAAGTCCAGAAGCATCACTAGTCAGGCAAGGTGCCACTGCACCTGGTGCACAATTGATAGCTACACCTAAGCTCGTAGTGCACTAGTCCGGTAGCATCGCTAGTGAGCCTCGGTGTCACTGCACCTGGTGCACCATTGAGAGAGACGCCTCTGCTTACAGTGCACTAGTCCAGAAGCATCACTAACCAGGCCCGGTGCCACTGCACTTGCTGCACCATTGAGAGCAGCGCCTCTGCTCACAGTGCACTAGTCCAGAAGCATCACTAGCCAGGCCCGGTGCCACTGCACCTGGTGCACCATTGAGAGCTACGCCTCAGCTCACAGTGCAATAGTCCAGGAGTATCGCTAGCCAGGCCTGGTACCACTACACCTGCTGCACCATTGAATGCTACAGCTCTGCTCATAGTGCACTAGTCCAGGAGCATCGCTAGCGAGCCTTGGTGCCACTGCACCTGCTGCACCATTGAGAGCTATGCCTCTGCTCAGAGTGCACTAGTCCAGAAGCATCACTAATCAGGCTCGGTGCCACTGCACCTGCTGCTCCATTGAGAGCAGCGCCTCTGCTCAAAGTGCACAAGTCCAGAAGCATCACTAGCCAGGCAAGGTGCCACTGCACCTGGTGCACAATTGAGAGCTGCACCTAAGCTCGTAGTGCACTAGTCCGGTAGCATCGCTAGCGAGCCTCGGTGTCACTGCACCTGGTGCACCATTGAGAGAGACGCCTCTGCTTACAGTACACTAGTCTAGGAGCATCGCCAGCCAGACCCGGTGCCACTGCACCTGCTGCACCATTGAGAGCTACGACTCTGCTCACAGTGCACTAGTCCAGAAGCATCGCTAGCAAGCCTCGGTGCCACTGCTCCTGCTGCACCATTGAGAGCTACACCTCTGCTCAAAGTGCACTAGTCCAGGAGCATCGCTAGCTAGGATTGGTGCAACTGCACCTGCTGCACCATTGAGAGCTATGCCTCTGATTGCAGTGCACCAGTCCAGGAGCATTACCAGCCAGATCCGGTGTCACTGCACCTGCTGCACCATTGAGAGCTACACCTCTGCTCAAAGTGCACTAGTCCAGGAGCATCGCTAGCTAGGATTGGTGCAACTGCACCTGCTGCACCATTGAGAGCTATGCCTCTGCTTGAAGTGCACTAGTCCAGGAGCATCGCTAGCGAGCCTCGGTACCACTGCACCCTGCTGCACCATTGACAGCTGCGCCTCTGCTCGCAGTGCACTAGTCCAGGAGCATCACTAGCCAGGATCGATGCAACTGCACCTGCTCCACCATTGAGAGAGACGCCTCTGCTTGTAGTGCACTAATCCAGGAGCATCGCTAGCGAGCCTCGGTGCCACTGCACCTGGTGCACTATTGAGAGCTGCGCCTCTGCTCGCAGGGCACTAGTCAAGGAGCATCGCTAGCGAGCCTCGGTGCAACTGCACCTGCTGCACAATTGAGAGCTACGCCTCTGCTCAAAGAGCACTAGTCTTGGAGCATCACCAGCCACTCCTGGTGCCACTGCACCTGCTGCACCATTGAGAGCTATGCCTCTGCTCGTAGTGCACTAGTCCAGGAGCATCGCCAGCCAGGATCAGTGCCACTGCACCTGGTGCACCATTGAGAGCTATGCCTCTGATTGCAGTGCACCAGTCCAGGAGCATTACCAGCCAGATCCGGTGTCACTGCACCTGCTACACCATTGATAGCTACGCCTCTGCTCACAGTGCACTAGTCCAGGAGCATCTCTAGTGAGCCTCGGTGCCACTGCAGCTGCTGCACCATTGAGAGCTGCACCTCTGCTCGCAGTGCACTAGTCCAGGGCATCGCAAGCCAGGCCCGGTGACACTGCACCTGTTGCACCATTGAGAGCTACGCCTGTGCTCGCAGTGCACTAGTCCATGGGCATCGCAAGCCAGGCCCGGTGCTACTGCACCTGGTGCACCATTGAGAGCTACGCCTCTGCTCACAGTGCAATAGTCCAGGAGTATCGCTAGCCAGGCCTGGTGCCACTGCACCTGCTGCACCATTGAGAGCTACAGCTCTGCTCATAGTGCACTAGTCCAGGAGCATCGCTAGCGAGCCTTGGTGCCACTGCACCTGCTGCACAATTGAGAGCTACACCTAATCTCGTAGTGCACTAGTCCGGTAGCATCGCTAGCGAGCCTCCATGTCACTGCACCTGGTGCACCATTGAGAGAGACGCCTCTGCTTACAGTGTACTAGTCCAGGAGCATCGCCTGCCAGGCCTGGTGCCACTGCACCTGGTGCACCATTGAGAGCTATGCCTCTGCTCAGAGTGCACTAGTCCAGAAGCATCACTAACCAGGCCCGGTGCCACTGCACCTGCTGCACCTGCTGCACCATTGAGAGCAGCGCCTCTGCTCACAGTACACTAGTCCAGAAGCATCACTAGCCAGGCCCGGTGCCACTGCACCTGGTTCACCATTGAGAGCTACACCTCTGCTTGTAGTGCACTAGTCCAGTAGCATCGCTAGCGAGCCTCAGTGCAACTGCACCTGGTGCACTATTGAGAGCTGTGCCTCTGCTCGCAGGGCACTAGTCTAGGAGCATCGCCAGCCAGATCCAGTGCCACTGCACCTGCTGCACCATTAAGAGCTACGCTTCTGCTCACAGTGCACTAGTCCAGGAGCATCGCCTGCCAGGCCCGGTGCCACTGCACCTGCTGCACCATTGAGAGCTACGACTCTGCTCACAGTGCACTAGTCCAGGAGTATCGCTAGCAAGCCTCGGTGCCACTGCACCTGCTGCACCATTGAGAGCTACACCTCTGCTTAAAGTGGACTAGTCCAGGAGCATCGCTAGCCAGCATCGGTGCAACTGCTGCACCATTGAGAGAGACGCCTCTGCTTGTAGTGAACTAGTCCAGGAGCATCGCTAGCGAGCCTCGGTGCCACTGCACCTGCTGCACCATTGACAGCTGCACCTCTGCTCGCAGTGCACTAGTCCAGGAGCATCACTAGCCGGGATCGATGCAACTGCACCTGCTGCACCACTGAGAGAGACGCCTCTGCTTGTAGTGCACTAGTCCAGGAGCATCGCTAGCGAGCCTCGGTGCCACTGCACCTGGTGCACTATTGAGAGCTGCGCCTCTGCTTGCAGGGCACTAGTCCAGGAGCATCGCTAGCGAGCCTCGGTGCAACTGCACCTGCTGCACAATTGAGAGCTACGCCTCTGCTCAAAGTGCACTAGTCCTGGAGCATCACCAGCCAGTCCTGGTGCCACTGCACCTGCTGCACCATTGAGAGCTGTGCCTCTGCCCAAAGTGCACTATTCCAGGAGCATCGCTAGCGAGCCTCAGTGCCACTGCACCTGGTGCACCATTGAGAGCTGTGCCTCTGCTCGCCGTGCACTAGTACAGGAGCATCGCCAGCCAGACCCGGTGCCACTGCACCTGCTGCACCATTGAGAGCTACGCTTCTGCTCACAGTGCACTAGTCCAGGAGCATCGCTAGCGAGCCTCGGTGTCACTGCACCTGCTGCACCATTGAGAGCTGCGCCTCTGCTCGCAGTGCACTAGTCCAGGAGCATCGCTAGCGAGCCTCAGTGCCACTGCACCTGGTGCACCATTGAGAGCTGCGCCTCTGCTCACAGTGCACTAGTCCAGGAGTATCGGTAGGGAGCCTCGGTGCCACTGCACCTGGTGCACCATTGAGAGCTGTGCCTCTGCTCGCAGTGCACTAGTACAGGAGCATCGCCACCCAGACCCGGTGCCACTGCACCTGCTGCACCATTGAGAGCTACGCTTCTGCTCACAGTGCACTAGTCCAGGAGCATCGCTAGCGAGCCTCGGTGTCACTGCACCTGCTGCACCATTGAGAGCTACGCTTCTGCTCACAGTGCACTAGTCCAGGAGCATCGCTAGCGAGCCTCGGTGTCACTGCACCTGCTGCACCATTGAGAGCTGCGCCTCTGCTCGCAGTGCACTAGTCCAGGAGTATCGCCAGCCAGACTCGGTGCCACTGCACCTGCTGCACCATTGAGAGCTACGCTTCTGCTCACAGTGCACTAGTCCAGGAGCATCGCTAGCGAGCCTCGGTGTCACTGCACCTGCTGCACCATTGAGAGCTGCGCCTCTGCTCGCAGTGCACTAGTCCAGGAGCATTGCCAGCCAGACCCGGTGTCACTGCACCTGCTGCACCATTGAGTGCTACGCCTCTGCTCGCAGTGCACTAGTCCAGGAGTATCGGTAGCGTGCCTCGGTGCCACTGCACCTGCTGCACCATTGAGAGCTGCGCCTCTGCTCGCAGTGCACTAGTCTAGGAGCACCACTAGCGAGCATCGGTGCTACTGCACCTGCTGCACAGTGCTCTGCACTCATACGAAGAGGTCTGTCCATCTCACACCTCAGGAGGTGAAGGCATCCGTTAGTTTAGGATTCTCCAGTGACGTCATTGTCTGGCGCTTTTCATATGTTTTTCTCTGTGTTGAGAAGATGGGTGAGTGACCTCATGATATTCTCTCTCTCTCTGTGTCTCCGCAGCGCCCCTGTCGGTGGATCCGGATACTGCAGCTAAAGGACTCCTCATTAGCAGTGACGGGAAGGAAGTTACTGCCCCCCTCCTCTTTGCTGCTGTCCCCCAAAGTCCGGACAGACATGAGACAGACGGCTGCGTGCTGGGGTCAACGGGGGTTAATGCAGGAAGGTGGTACTGGGAGATGTCGGTAGATCCCCCTTGGGGCCCAAGTAGTCAGTACAGAGCGAGAGACTATTGGGTGCTGGGGGTCGCCAGCGCATCAGTGACTAGAAGCGCGCGGGGCCCTTTTATACATTTACCCGAGCATGGCGTCTGGACTGCAAGAGCAGCACAGCCAATGTTTTTGATAAACGATGAAGCTGGCAATCTGCACATTTTTAAAAAAATTGTGTACAATTTGGGGGTTTTCGTGGACTACGAGGAGGGGCTGGTGTCCTTCTACGACTCTAAAAACCGACTGCACATCTACACCCTCACCGCCACCTTTAACGAGAAGATATATCCGTACATCTGCCCCAACCGCGGAGGACGCGTCCATCTGCAGTAATCTCTCGACGGCTGACTGCGGGGGGTGCAAGACTGTGATTGTGTCTGTTGGTGCGAACGAGGTCACCAGCTTGAACAAGATGAAATCAGTGTATTATCAAAATATATATAACTGCAGAAAATAGTAAATCTAAAATCAAATTAAACAAATGTGTCTTTACATGTTTCTGAAATCCAGAGTGATCGGATTTCAACAAGAACATCTCACTGAGAGAGAAAGATGAAAGTCGGAGCCGGAAGTCGAGGCCCCCTCTGAAGTATTCACCTTCAGAGCCTCGTGACCAGTAGCAGTGACGTAGACTGTGTCCTGGGTCCAGGAGCAAGGAAGGAAATGGGACCCCTCACCACTGTTTGTACTCTGGAATACAACAACAACCAAGGCCTCTGGGCCCCGGTGCCACTGCACCTGCTGCACCAATGGAAGCTAAACCCCCTAGCCAGTGTGTCCTGGGACCAGGTGCAAAGAAGGAAATGGGGCCCCCGACCACTGTTTGAACTGTGAAATACACACAATCAGGAACTCTGGGCCCCGGTGCTATTGCACCTACTGCACCACTGGAAGCTCCGCCCCCTGGCAGGGGCAGACACTGACTCTGGAAACACCATGATTTGTGGAAAAGGGCGCTTTATTCTGAAGTAGGCAGAGCTCACATTGGCACGTCCTTCAGTTCCCCAATCTCCTGACAAATGACCCTTACCCCTAATATTGCCCCCCCAGGTGTTTAACATCCCCCCCTCATCCTTACACCAAACCACAACATCAGTATACACAAACATGACTCCAAGGACCTCATGTCCATCCCACCCGCCTGCCCGCCAGAGGTCCAGGCCGTCTCTGTTTCTCACTTGTTGCTGTTCGTCATCCCTGTTTCTGATTCCCTGAACCTTCCCGGGGTTGTGTAATATCTGGTATCCCTTTGGGAGCGTGTATCCCCTGCTCTTCGGCAGCCTTCAGAGAATACACTCAGGGCGGCAGGATCAGACACAAGCGGCGGACCTCTGAGCGGGCTGAGTGCAGGGATACACAGTTTCACGGGGTACAACGATGTCATGGGATACGGCGATCTCACGGGATACGGCGATCTCACGGGTTACGGCGATCTCACGGGTTACCGCAATCTCACGGGATACAGCGATCTCACGGGATACGGCGATCTCACGGGATATGGTGATCTCACGGGATACGGCGATCTCACGGGATACGGTGATCTCACGGGATACCGCGATCTCACGGGTTACCGCAATCTCACGGGATACAGCGATCTCACGGGATACGGCGATCTCACGGGATATGGTGATCTCACGGGATATGGTGATCTCACGGGATACGGCGATCTCACGGGATACGGTGATCTCACGGGATACCGCGATCTCACGGGTTACCGCAATCTCACGGGTTACCGCGATCTCACGGGATACGGCGATCTCATGGGATACGGCGATCTCACGGGATATGGTCATCTCACGGGATACCGCGATCTCACGGGATACAGTGATCTCACGGGATACGGCGATCTCACGGGATACCGCGATCTCATGGGATACAGTGATCTCACGGGATACAGTGATCTCACGGGATACGGCGATCTCACGGGATACCGCGATCTCACGGGATACAGTGATCTCACGGGATACGGCGATCTCATGGGATACGGCGTTCTCACGGGATACAGTGATCTCACGGGATACGGTGTTCTCATGGGATACCGCGATCTCATGGGATACGGCCATCTCACGGGATACCGCGATCTCACGGGATACCAAACTGAGATCAGGTATAAATTTCATGACGTTTCTCTAATACTGACCTCATCAAAATGGAAGCTCTTCATTTAGTGTGATTTCAGTGTTTACAGTAGTATTCATTTACTATTAAAATGTATTATTCATTTAGTACGCATGAAGACCAAGCAGTGTGCTCACAAGCCGATCATGCAAATGAGGGAATACTAGTTCTACTCAGCTACCCTTCAGATAGGTGGATGGCTAAAAGAAGACCAGTAGATTAACATTTGAAGCTTAGTAGAGTGTATTCGCAGCACTCTGGTGCCATTTCAAGAGCACAATGAAGGCTCGTCTCATTGATTGTGACTGCTAATTGAAGAGCAGTGGTATTCATTGTGAGCGATATCTGAAGACTACGGCAAGGATTGTGAAGAGTTAACTGAGACTAGCAGAGCTCAAAGTGAATGTTAATTGAACATCAGTCGCATTCATTCGGATTAATTTATATTAATTTTATTGTTTTGATTGCTTGCACGAGGCTTCTTTTAATGATGGCTTTTGGACAAAATATTGTTTGTGTGTTGTGTATTACCAAGTTGTGGAGTTGAATTATGTGGTGTGCTGTTAAAATTTGTAGCATGATGTGGAAAATTGTGTTGTGATTGGGAGGTATGTGGTGTGTTGTGGAATTGTGTTGCATAGTTGATATATGTTGTTTGGTGTGAAATTATGCGGTGTGTATTGGAAATGTGTGGAGCTGAATTGGGTGGCACGGATCTGTGTGGAGTTGCATGAAAGTATGCTTATTGGAATTATGTGTTATGGTGTGGAGTGAATTCATGTGGATTTCTGGTATTTGGCATATAGTGCTATTATGTGGAGTGCATTTATGTTGTATTGAGTACAGTGTATTCTTATGTGTAGTGGAATTATCTGGAGTTGAATTGTGTTGTGTGGAGTGTAATTATGAGGTTTGGAGTGGGGTGGAATTATGTAGCAGATTGCTATGTGAAGTGGAATTTTGTGGCATGGACGGGAGTTGAATTATGTGGTTTTTATTCTATTAGTCTGTATTTATGTGGCATGTAGTGGAATGATGTGGAGCGGAAGAGTGTGTTGAATTGTGTGTCATGTTATTGATGAAGCGGGATTCTTATCTTATCTCACCATCACTAAGAATCCTCAGGTCGACTGAACCTTTTTACCTGCTGAATAGTGTGACGGGAAGAAAACTCAATTCTTCTATACAACAATTTAGGATTCAACTTTGACTCCAAAGATCACTGACTCCGAATTCAAATTTTAGGGGTTTATTACAAAGCCAAGAATAACTGCACATACAAGCACCTCAGCACGAGGTTAAAGAAATAGACGGGCACTAATACAAACATCATCCTACGCAGGAGTCTCATCCGACTCAGAATAAGAAGAATCGTTAGCTCCAGAAGCATTAAACTAGCAATGACGGCTCCAATCTCTATTTTATTCTTCATTTACCTAATAAAAAGAAAAGCGTTAAATCTGTCCCTACTCTACCACTAAGGTGACATCCCTACTTAACAAGTTTCCCCAGGCAAGAGTAGAAAAAAGGTAAAGGTGTCAGCTGTGAAGACTTCCTAAGAAGTGCACTCACTTAGCATTTGAGCTCGTTCTAAGATGCTCCTTCCTAACTAGATCTCTCTCTTACGCCCTTCTCTCAGGTCTCCTCTACCTCCAATCTGCTCTCCTCCCTCGGGGCACTATCCCTAATACAAAATCCACATACAATAGGACACGCCCTTGTCACGCCTCTTCGGCCAGGTCTTCCTTCTCGTACTTTTCCATCGAAACTCTTACTTCATCCAGGACGGTTACAGTGACCTTGGTTCCCAGGCACCCTCTCCGCTGAAAGTATCATCCCTGCATTCCAGTATACTCCCATCTCGGTGTCTCCCACCATCCTAACTCCTAAAACAAAGAGCCAGTCTTTCACTAACGAGGCATGTGTCCTTGCACCTGCAACAGAAAATACATTTAACAACTTTCCTCTGTGCGAAATCTACCGTCGGTGCCCAGAGAGCCTTCCCAAGAGAACACCTTCTCGGCCTACAAAATAAGCTAACATAAGAACGAACAGGCCTTTCTTTGACGTATATGCAGTCAGGCCTTTACACAATTTAAATACAAAATTCTATTCACTTCGATAAGCATTGGTTCATTACATTTCATATGCGAAAAGTGAACTACACCTGCAACTTAATATGGTACACGTTTAAACTACTTCATCTCGATTGCACATGATCTAATTCATTTATGCATCATTTTGAACATGTTTCAGTTAAGCATTACATTTGCATGATTATAACAGCACAATTACTCTTCTATTCACTCTAATGAATACGGTTCAAAACAACATTTTACTGGCCATTCATTGATATATAACTGGATATATGCGGGTGCGAACTAACGGGGATTATGATGCACCCCTACAAATTTCTCGAGAACATAGCGCTCTATCAGTTCCCCCCTTTGATGACTCCTGTCATCACACTTTTACAACTCTCTTGGAGAAAGAACCGACCTAAACAGAACTTGTTGCCATTCTCCCCTGTCGGAATCTCTCCAGACTCTTAATATTTCGATAGTGACTGTCCTGCAGTCTAGCCATTCTCGTCACATTTCCTCTCAAAGCTCTCTCAGCTCTGCCTGCTCGATACCATTTGTATGCTCTGATCAGACCCCACAGACAAACCACAACGATAATGAGAGGTCTCAGAACATAGCCAAGGAAACCCTTTCCCAAATTCGCAAAGCAGCTTCCCACTTGGCCAAATCCCTTGCCAACTTTCTCCCAAACGGCCTCTTCAGTCAAATCCTCTATCTCAGTATGGATCGTAGTGATGTTACTTATATATTTCTCCAGATCTTTGCTGTTGTCTTGTATATAAGTGCAGCACTCTTGAACTTTCAACATTTTACAGACTCCGCCCTCTTTTGCCAATAGGACATCTAAAGCAAGACGGTTCTGCAAAACCATTTTCCTTATCGACAGCATCTCTCCATCCACAAGTATCAATGACTTAGCTGTATTCATTGATAATTCATCAACCACAGTCGCCAATCTCTGGATCTTCACATCATTCAGGATCACTCCCAAACTTGGTATCATTGCTCCAAAGATATCTCCTACTACCGCTCCTGCACTTGCACCTCTTTTCGCTCTCGAATGCTTTCCATCTTCCAAAAGTTCCAAATCCTCTGCATGGTAGATCTTTGGAAATATAATTCCCAAGTAACACGTACCATACCAGTTCGCTGGCAATCTCACATAAGCATTCCTTCCACACACATAATACACCGTAGGTATCACTTGTACAGGACCTTGCAGAAAATTCTTTGCTGATTCCTCCATAGTAAACACATGATCACACTCACTCTGTCCCACAAAGACCTTATCATAATAGGTCGGCACACGTCTCACGCACAACATCCCCCTTTGCACCATATCCAATGCTATAGGGCCATAACTTCCCTTCACTCTGTGTGATCTCTCCTCGTCTGTCCAATCTACCGGACTGTCTCCGGTATTACGTGTTTGTGTTAGTTTTCTATATCTATCTTCTACCTGATCTACAAACTTTTTCTCTACTTCTGTTAATGCACATGTTAAATTGTGTCTATGGGCATAGGCTGTATCTAATTTCGAAGTCGGTATGAAGTACTTTCCAAGTCTATCATCCGCCTTGTAATAATCGTACTTATTCAAATGTTTATGGGCAGGAACCTCTGAAAGTATGGCATCATAGTTGGAAAAGAAATACTCATAGTGACTTCTCCCATAAAACATACTGAGTAACAAGCTACATGAAATTCCATAAGTCAGTGGAAGATGGTGGTATCTAATACCCTCATCCACTGAAGCTGGCAACTGCATACACACATAACAATCTTTCGCATCCATCACATCCACGTACTCATATAGCAGCTTAGCATATGCGTTAAGCTTAAAATCACCTCTAGACAAATCTACATGCAACCTACGACTCTCTTCTGTTAGCATAGCTCTATCGTCACCTATGCCTCCCTCCTTTTTGCTAGGTGTAGTGGGTGTAGGAGTCCCTTGTACCCCCCAACCGCTAGCTCGTGTGGAACCAAATATGAAACTACAACTACTATGATTATTTGAAACTATCACACCCCCTACCAATGTGCCTACTAGCAGTTTGGATCTACGGTGTGAATCTCCAGCTTCCATGATTTCGAAAAGCTCTCAAAGTTCTTGGTTTCAGCAACGAACACTCAAAAGTCTCTGTCTTCTTCACGCGTGACTTGCTTAACCAGTTCGAACAACACTCCGAAACAGCTGGAAATCCCCCTTTCAGCTACAGTTCCTTATTTACATAGTCCAGAAAAAGACTTCCCTAAGTCCTCATTTCTCTTCTGTGGAAAGTCCCTAAGTTTATTCTTCTTCCACTCGGACCTAGGTTATCTTCTTCTTTAGACTTTTATTTACAACAAATTTATACTCAGTCCAAAATAAGATCAGCTCCAAGCGCTTCTAAAACATACTGCAAAAGTTCAAGACGAAGAATTATCGTTTCATGTGAAGGTGGCTCAAACCCAAATGACGGAAATTCAAGTCGATGCAAAACCAATTGTCGAACTTTACTCAGAAGTGGGGGATTCGGAACCGTGAGGGTCAGTACTCCTTCGATTTCGAGCCCTGGCACTAACAGCACCACGTCCAACACCACGTTCGGGCTCTTGCTGACCACCAGCACGGACCTTAGCCTCCCTGAACTCACTACACCCGGCATCGGTTACTGCATAAGTCCACTCCGGGGTAGCGTATCTCTGGCAAGGTACTCTCGTTCTTTTCGACCTTCTCCGACCTTCTTGAGCCTGCTCTCCGTCACTAGCTTCCGATTCAGGCGTCTCAGACACTGGAGCAAGATCTCTTTTGGATGCCAACCTCAGATTCAGTCGCCTCTGTCTTTCAGGCCAAGCCTCCTCTGCTCTGTTTGTTCTTCCGCTTCTTCCCTGAATACCCTGTGCACCACTTCCTTCTTTTGCTGAATTTGACTCTACTCCACCCACAGCAACACCTCCGTCATCCAAGTCAAAGTTGGGGATCTGGTTGTCGGAACCCTCTTCTGCCTGTTCCGGTGCACAACCAGCTGCATCAGCGGCCCTCACAGCTTGACTTGTCCTCTCATGTGGCCATGCCACATCAGCTGGATTTTCATTCACGAGAGGAGCTGTTTCTTCCGAGGGTGCTGAAACCCTGCGGGTATGGGAAGCATGCACCCAGTTCGGCAATCCTCCACACTTCACCGCTGTGTTCGTCACCTCTATTACCTGGTACGGGCCTCGCCACCGAACATCCAGACAGCTCTTCCTCACATGCTTTCGAACAAGCAGCCAGTCTCCTGGACACAGGTCGTGGTACAGATCACTCGAGGCCGGAACAGCTGCAGCTTGCACCTGCTGGGATACAGAACGGACCACATCAGCTAGTCCTTTGCAGTAATCGAGAATCAAGTCATCAGTGATGTTTATCAAAGCTGTAGCTGGTACTGCTGGCAATCGCATCGCCCTCCCCATCAGAATTTCATGTGGAGATAACCCAGTTCTCCTGTCTGGGACACTGCGAATACTCATAAGCACAAGCGGCAGGGCATCAGGCCACTTCAGAGACGTTGATGAACACACTTTTGCCATCCGGGCTTTCAAGGTCCCGTTAACCTGTTCCACTATCCCAGAAGCCTCTGGTCGATAACTGCAATGTAGTCTCTGATCGACATTCAATGCAGCACAAAGTAACTTCATGATTTCACTGTGGAAGTGTGTTCCTCTATCTGATTCCAAAGAGGTTGGAAAACCAAATCTCGGGATAAGTTCCCTCAACAATAACTTAGCCACTGTGAGAGTGTCACACCTACGTGTTGGGTCAGCCTCCACCCACCGTGAGAATACACACACCACCACCAAAATGTACCTCAACCCATTGCACTTGGGCATCTCAATGAAATCTAGCTGCATCCTATTGAAGGGTCCTCCTGACCTCCCAATGTGACTCAAGGTGACCACAGTCTTCTTTCCAGCATTCATCTGTTGACACGTAACACATCTCTGACAGACTGCTTCAGCAATTGCACGAAGTCGTGGGTTATACCATGTCTGTCTAAACACACGCACCATTGCATCTCTGCCAAGATGTATTGCACCATGTATCAGTCTCGCCATCGGGCTCAACAGATTCTCTGGCAACACCGCTCGACCATCACTGGAAACCCAAACATCAACATCTCCTCTTTCACATCCTGCTCTGATCCATCCATCTCGTTCTTGATCTGAAACCTCATCCTGCAGTCGCTTGAGTTCCTCCCAAGTGTCTGCCATGGCTAACATCATGCTGAGCTCGGTTCTTTCTTGGCTCTCTCCTGTGTAACCCCCTGTGAATATACATCCTTGCTCTGCACAAAAGCAGGCAACTTTATCGGCATAGTTGTTTCCCAGAGAGACAAAATCATTCCCCTTTCCATGAGCAGCACATTTGACTACTGCGATTTCCTTCGGACATTGCAATGCATCTAGTAGCTGTCTCACATATTCCCCATTCCTAATGGGTGAACCAGATGATGTCATGAACGCCCTCTGTGACCATAACTGTCCAAAGTCATGAACCACACCGAACCCATACTGGCTGTCAGTGTAGATCGTGATTCGGATTTGATCAGTGGCCAAACAGGCACGAGTCAAGGCAATGATCTCAGCTACCTGCGCGGAGTGTACTCCTTCTAAACAAGCAGCCTCAACCACTCCTGAGATGGTACATACAGCAAACGCTGCTCTCAACTGACCAACACTGTCTCTTAGGCACGAACCATCAACAAAGAAAATTTCATCAGGGACAGTCAGTGGTTCGTCGACAATGTCAGATCTCGGTTTGGTGCATAGTTCAGTCACATCGAGACAATCATGGTCCTCACAATCTTCATCATCTGTATTCGGTATGGGCATTAATGTCACAGGATTTAAGACAGAGCACCTTTTCAGAGTCACATTCTCTGCGGCGAGTATGACTTGCTCATACCTCGTTAACCTGTTATTCGTTAGGTGCTGGGTCTTTGTCCTGGTCATTAACAATTCAACAGAGTGTGGTACATAAAGGGTCAGAGGGTGACCCATTACAATGCTTTCACATCTTTCAATGCTGACACCTGTTGCAGCAACGGATCTGAGACATCCGGGCAACGCAGAAGCTACTGGATCTAAAGTAGCTGAAAAATAGGCAACTGGTCTACGGACACCTCCATGGTTCTGAGCCAAGACTGCTAATGCACAACCTTCTCTCTCGCAACAGAACAGTGAGAAAGCCTTGTTGTAATCAGGCATTCCCAAAGCTGGTGCACAACACAAACCCTCTCTCAGTCTTAGGAATGACATCAAACAATCGTGGTCCCATGGTACCGGATCACTCACATCCTTGTGCATCAGCCTCTGCAAAGGCTTTGCCTTCAAGGAAAAATTTGGAATCCACTGGCGACAATAGCCGACCATTCCCAGAAACATCCTGACCTCCCTCTGAGTGGTAGGCGCAGCCATGTTCATTATTGCCTCAATTCGATCTGGTGACACCTTCCTCTTGCCTTTCTCTATTCTGTGACCCAAGTACTGCACTTCGTTCAGACAGTACTGCAGCTTGTCTCGGAGACACCTTGTGTCCATTCTCTGCCAAATGATTCAATAGGGCTATCGTATCTATCCTGCAAGCGTCTTCTGTTTCTGAGGCAATAAGCAGATCGTCTATGTACTGCACGAGAACTGTGTTCTGTGGCAATATGAGACTTTCAAGATTCTTCTTCAAGATCTGATTAAAGATCGATGGACTCTTTGTATACCCTTGAGGGATACGACACCACATTAACACACGATCTTCCAGACGGAAAGCAAAAAGAAATTGGCTTTCCTTGTGGAGCGGTATCGAGAAGAATGCTTGACACAAATCAATCACAGTAAACCACTCGGCTTCGCATGGGATCTGAAACCGTATCACTGATGGATTCGGTACCACTGGACAACATGGGACAACTATCATGTTGACCTTTCGCAGCTCTTGCACGATCCTGAACTTCCCACTCGGTTTCTGTAGTCCCATGAAGGGTGAGTTACATGGGCTACCTCTTATCTCCTTCAGAAGTCCCTGCTTGATCATGGACTCGATTACAGGTTTAATCCCTGCAATAGTCTCGGGTGACAGGTTGTACTGAGGCGTTCTAGGGAATTCGACATTCTGCTTAACCTGGATCTGTACAGGTTCAACCCCTTTGATCAGTCCGATCTCTTCTCCCGTGAAGTCCCACACCTCATGTGACACAGAATCTCTCAAATCTAGTGGAAGTTCCTCCACTGTCACCACAGGATAAATTTCTATGCACAAGTGCTGATTCGCAACCTTGAAGGTGGCATCATCATCCTTCGTCTGGACCTCAACCCCCCTAGGTGTGCAATAGATGGTGCAATTTAACTTACACAATAGATCTCTTCCTAACAGACAGACTGGACTTGAATCGCACACCACAAACTGATGTCTATCTCGGAAAGAGCCTATTCTCACCGGAATCGGTTCAGTCAATGGGCTAGTTATCCTCTTGTTCGCCACTCCAACAACTTGGATCGATTGTCCAGAGAGGGGTAGGTTGGGGACTACTGCTGATCTTACAGTAGACCGGGTAGCACCAGTGTCAACCAAAAGGGTGGTAGGATGACCATCAATGTCTGCCTCCACAAAAGGTCCTGTCTGGTCTACCTCCAAGACTGCTCCAAGTGTGCAGTCTTCCTCCCCCCTCAGGCACCGTCAGGCCAACGGGTCTGGGCTGTACTCATCATACCCTTCGAAAAGGGGCATCTGCTGGTAAGTCCGCATTCTTTGCGAAATTCTCGGTGGCTGGGGAACTTGCACCTGTGGGTTAAACGTCCCCCCTTTCATCAATATGGGCCTCGTCACAGTATTGACTACCTCCGGCACGGGTGCCTGAACCACTTCTACCTCCTGTTGCACCTGATTGGCTGGGTTCAAGGGACACTCGTGCTTCCAATGTCCAATCTGGTGACAAAGATGACACACAGTGGTCTTCTTCAATGTCGCCACATCCATTCCCATCTTAGGATCTACAGGTTTCCCTCTTCCCTGACCTTGCCCATTCTGGTTCCCTTGATTGTTTCGCTGTCTTCTTCCTTCGTCCCTCCGCTAGGCTGGACCTGAGCTGTTTGCATCTGAACAAGCATCAGTTTGTCCTTCAGCTTCCGGTGCTTCGAGTCTACTTCATCACTACAGTACCTCGCATACCGCAAGATTTCATCCACCGGCTTGTTCTGCCAACAGATCAAATGTTGCTGTATCATAAGACTAACCTCTGGTCTCAATCCTAGGACAAACTTTGAGACAAACTGTCCCATATTCTTGAGGTCTAAGGTATCTAGTCCACTATACTGTTTAAAAGCTTGCAAGAGTCGTTCATAATACTCATGCACTGTCTCCTTTGGTTCCTGAACAGTTCGATCTATCTTAACCCAATCAATGTCTTGAGGCGAGATCTTCGACTTCAACCATGTAATCACTTGTTCGAACTTTTTCATGACTATAGGTGACGGACCATGTGTGACAGCCTCCCTTTCAGGTTCAGAAGTCGGCCACTCAACTGCAATTTTACAAGCTGACCGTAAGTCTCCTGGTACTACGATATCAAACAAGGTGTTCAAATCAATCCACAATACCTTCGAAATTTTAACAAACCGGTCAACCTGTTTGTACCACTCTACTGGTTTTTCCCTCAGCCGAGGAAAATCATTTGTAAATGCAGACAAATCACCTCTACTCCATGGCACATGCATGTACCCTCCGTTCTGTACTTCCCGTAAAGCATAGTTCTCTACTCCTGTCGTCCCTCCCCCCGGAGGCGGCATCTCTCCTACGTTCTTTTTGGAAATCTTCCTCTTAGACCACCTTTCCTCCCATTTGTTAAGCATGACCCATATACGCATCCCTACAATCAGGTCCCTGATATGTGTCCTCAGTCCTATGACCCTTTCCTCTTCCAGCTCTTGATCACTGTATTGCAACCTATGGGATCCTTGCAACGATTTCGTTTTAGACAAATCCACCTCATATCTCTTTGCCAATTCTGTCAATTTCTCATGTGCGGTCCTCGCTTTACGAGTCACATCCTTTGCTACAAAAAGCAGCTCATCTGGTTCATAGATCTCTATTGTATCCAAAGGCAGATTCCCGCTAATCATTTCGTCTACCTCTGCCTTCAACCTCACTACATCCAACATCCTTGCCCTCATGGCACTCCTCAAAATTTCTCGACAAGCAGCACCATTCCGTTCATCATAATCACAGCTTTGTTCTCGTGGCTTACTCTCTTCTATCGTATTCCTAGAAACTGGTCTGTTTCCTGAGTTGTCTTGCTCCACATCTCCTGCCATCCCAGCACTCTGATTCCTCACAGGTGGTACCCACATTCTCAAGTCTGATCTGGACTCGACCAAAGACCTTGGTCTTACCGGTCTCACATCCACCTGTCCCCTAGAGGAGTCTGCGGTGGCTGGAAATGGCGTGCTCGCTTCTATGGGCTTCGGAGAGTGGACCATTCCCTCCTCTACACCATTCCCTCCAACGCTGATCCCCTCTCTCCCTGTCGTCTGCGATAGACTTCCTTCACTTACTCGATCTGGGTCTTACACTGATACTATAGGACCAATGGTAACAGGTACCGTCAGGGCATCCGGCAACCTCACACTTCCCATTGAAGGTTGTGTTCCCACTCCCTCTGTTCCTGTGGAGATTTTTCCCACTACTCTCACATTTGTCTGATTCCGTAACTCGCCAGTCCCTCCTGCCACAGTCGATTTTCCTTCACTATAATCTGGATTATATGGAGGTGGTCTCTCTGACAGCAGTCTCTCTACCAAGCTGTCATCCGTATCACTGTCATCTTCCTCTACACTCTTTGCCTGCGTACCTCCCGTTTTCTCTAACAATGGATATAATCTATCCCCTTCAATCGTTTCCACTCTCCACCTTTTCTCCAGTGCATCCCATCTCGCATCTTGAAATGCCCTGATCGACTTTTTCACCCTTTCCTGACTTCTGTCTCTTTTTCTGTCATACGCTGCCCTAATCCATGCATGTAGTGCCTCAAACTGTGTCGGTCTGGGCAGTGGTTGTAAAGAAGACATTACGGTTTTTAGCTGGTACAACACTTCCAACCTGAAAGTACCATAGCGTGGGAAAGTCAATTCTCCGTCTCCCTGTGTCATTGTATGCCAATTCTCAAGCCAAATTATAGTATGCAATCCCACATTCTTAGCCATGTAATGTGCTGGCGTATCTTCGGGAGGGCGTCCTCTCCACCCCGAGTAACCACATGTCTATCACCTCTACAGAGTTCTCGTAAAACTTTAAAACATTTCATGATGAAGCAGATTTCCGTTCGCGCACAAGATTTCGTTTTTACTTCCTGATGTCAGTCCACCAATACCAGCGCGACTCACACCAACCGACCTATCGCAGCGCGGCACTGTCTGACGTCACTCTTCCTCCGCTCGCAGCAGTTCCCCTCCTTTACAATTCACCTCTCACGCTCACACGCGTCCCAATCACACTCTGAAGTAACTGTCTGTCCACAAAACGACCGGACAATCACCTCTCTGACTGTCTGTCCACCAACGACTGGACAGTCTCTCGAAACTGTTGACCTCAAATCTGGCAACTGTCTATCCGCGAAACGATCGGACAATCGCCTCTGACACAATCGATAGGATCCAAACACTCAATGTTTCACACACAACAACCTACGACCAGCGTCGGTTATTCGCACACTCACACATACGCTCCCTATCATCAGTGGGTTAATCAACGACATCTCATGACTCCCACAACCTCTGGTCAACAATCTCAACTCTGGGTGTGTTCTACACCACAATCTCTTATCCCGGGATATCGAATCAAATCTCTCGGCCCCGCGCGCTCACGGTCCGATCCTCAATCACACGACTCTCATTCCAACTCCGCAAGACATCACACAATCAAATCAACACCGCAATCTAACAAGCATCACCCTGTTCATATTCACGCTACCATGAACTGCTACTTCACCGCACCGTCACTCTCCGTCGGTTTTCATCGACCGCCGTCGGCCTCCTCTTACAATCCACTCGATCACCATCACTCCGGCTCTATGGGGCAAGTAATCTCTTATCCTAATCTAGATTACCCTTACTATCAGAGGAAACCATCCTACTCTGCTACCAACTGATGAAGCGGGATTCTTATCTTATCTTACCATCACTAAGAATCCTCAGGTCGACTGAACCTTTTTACCTGCTGAATAGTGTGAAGGGAAGAAAACTCAATTCTTCTATACAACAATTTAGGATTCAACTTTGACTCCAAAGATCACTGACTCCGAATTCAAATTTTAGGGGTTTATTACAAAGCCAAGAATAACTGCACATACAAGCACCTCAGCACGAGGTTAAAGAAATAGATGGGCACTAATACAAACAGCATCCTACGCAGGAGTCTCATCCGACTCAGAATAAGAAGAATCGTTAGCTCCAGAAGCATTAAACTAGCAATGACGGCTCCAATCTCTATTTTATTCTTCATTTACCTAATAAAAAGAAAAGCGTTAAAACTGTCCCTACTCTATCACTAAGGTGGCATACCTACTTAACAAGTTTCCCCAGGCAAGAGTAGAAAAAAGGTAAAGGTGTCAGCTGTGAAGACTTCCTAAGAAGTGCACTCACTTAGCATTTGAACTCGTTCTAAGATGCTCCTTCCTAACTAGATCTCTCTCTTCTTCGCCCTTCTCTCAGGTCTCCTCTACCTCCAATCTGCTCTCCTCCCTCGGGGCACTATCCCTAATACAAAATCCACATACAATAGAACACGCCCTTGTCACGCCTCTTCGGCCAGGTCTTCCTTCTCGTACTTTTCCATCGAAACTCTTACTTCATCCAGGACGGTTACAGTGACCTTGGTTCCCAGGCACCCTCTCCGCTGAAAGTATCATCCCTGCATTCCAGTATACTCCCAACTCAGTGTCTCCCACCATCCTAACTCCTAAAACAAAGAGCCAGTCTTTCACTAACGAGGCATGTGTCCTTGCACCTGCAACAGAAAATACATTTAACAACTTTCCTCTGTGCGAAATCTACCTTCGGTGCCCAGAGAGCCTTCCCAAGAGAACACCTTTTCGGCCTACAAAATAAGCTAACATAAGAATGAACAGGCCTTTCTTTGACGTATATGCAGTCAGGCCTTTACACAATTTAAACACACAATTCTAATCACTTCGATAAGCATTGGTTCATTACATTTCATATGCGAAAAAGTGAACTACACATGCAACTTAATATGGTACACGTTTAAACTACTTCATCTCGATTGCACATGAGCTAATTCATTTATGCATCATTTTAAACGCGTTTCAGTTAAGCATTACATTGCATGATTAAAATAGCACAATTACTCTTCTATTCACTCTATTAAATGCGGCTTAGAACTACATTTTACTGGCCATTCATTGATATATAACTGGATATATGCGGGTGCGGACTAACGGGGATTATGATGCACCCCTACAAATTTCTCGAGAACATAGCGCTCTATCATTATTATGAGATGTTATTATGTGTTGTGTGTAGTGGATGTATGCAACATGGATTTGTGTGTTGCGTAGAGAGGTAGAGGACGTGAGAGAGTGAATTAGTGAATCTAAGAGTCTGTAACACTTGCCCTTTGCCCCGGATATGGCCTCACCTGCGACTTTGCCTCTGTTGCGTGCTTCTTCTTCCCGGGCGGCATTATGATAACCACTAGGAAGGCTCGTGTGACGTCAGATGCATTCCTCAGACAATCTGGAACCCACGTGAAAGCGTGAAATAAAATGTTTTGAGCACATATGACTTTGAGGATGTTATAGATGTATACCACTAGAGTGACCAACCCATGCCATTGCAGTAAACCAGGCTTCAGCCATGTGCCGGGACTATAGGGGAGTCTGCACTGTACAAATGGTTTGTGGATCGTGTGTTTACATCAGGGTACTTTAGCTCAACCTATGGATCAGGATACAGATGTGATGTGAGCCACTGACGCAAAGTACTAGAGAGTGTATCACAGTCAGAGCTGCTCACCATGGACTCCATCGATAAGTAAGGGAAAATGAATAAAGAGGGGGCCAAAAGGACATGGTTTAAGAATAATAAGCTTTAAAAATTACTTGCATTTGTTCTAATTCAACCCCTATTCGCTGTTCCATTTAGCCCCAAACGACTGACCCTGACACGCGAGATGAGTGAGTAAATTTGGCTGCCAGAGACCACATAACTTGATCGAAGTTTGGCTTTCGCTTTATTATTGTTTGTGTTTTTTCCTTGCAGTGGTTCGTTTTTCTTCCTTATTTAGACTGCAGTATATTTACCTTTTTTACTTTTACTCTTTTGAAAAGTAAATTTGAAAAAGGCAGATTTGTAAATTCCAGATCTATTGGCTTTGCAATGCTTGTTTATATAGCAGGCACTGAGCACATACTTGCGGAGTCTTCCGATAAGCTTTGGTGCAATCGGCACAGGTGATAGGGTATTTGCAACCCAAAGTGTAATGGTGTCCCGGACTCCCTTAGAGGTTCAGCTCATTTTCTGTGTTTGTGGGAAACACCTTGCTCCCCCAGGTCCTGATGGTGGCCCCCTAGGTGGCTGTAGTATTTCATTACCTTAGAACCAGTCTCGATTATTGATCACAGCTGCGGAATAAGTGGTGTTGAATATGCCATCAAGCACACTGTAGAAAATCCATACAACATTCAGGTAAATTTGATGTATATTTATTCTCAGCACAGCAATGTGAGTCCATCCGTTAGTAGCTCCAGATGCAACTGGGCAACAGACAAGATTCCAGTACAAAGCCTCACATCCAGAATCTGGAATGTCATTGGAATATAAACACTGTGCATGCCAAGGCTGGCGGAGAATCATATGATGTAATAAAGGAGGGAAAAGGAAAAGAGGCAATAGAAATAAAGAAGATATGTGAAGAGAGGATGTAACACATCCCCCTTATTAATAATAATTAAGATATACAATATAACACAATCAAATGAAACCATTAAATTTATTTGGCATACGTCTCATGCGATCAGAAAATTTGACTCTTGAAGCAACAGTTTCATCATAAATTCCATCACATGTTTTAGTATCAAAATGATTGATTATCCTAGAACTGTCATGTTGAATCATGTCAAACTTTGGACACTTAGCTATTTTTTTACATTCCATACTTTTCCATCTTGAGTAATTACACAATTACTGAACACTTTTTGATTTGAATGGGTTTTCCAAACTTGTTTGAACCTTTATTCATTAAACCAGGTTTAAGAATCCTAACCCAGTCTCCAACTAGGAAATTGTGTACTTTAGTTTTCCATTTATCATTATACCATCTCATGGTTTTGCTTTGTTTATTTTCAACTCTCTTTGCCGTATCATGCACACATTCCTTGTTATTAAGTTTATCCTGACATATGTTCCTAAACCACCATGGACATACTTTAGACGCAGGATCTCTGCCTTTGAGTAACCTGAACGGGCTGACTTCTGTCGTGGCATGAGGTGTAATGCGATAAACCCATAATTTTTCTCTTAAAGAGTTCATCCAACTGCCACCCGCTTTTAATGAATCAATAACAAACGTTTTCAAAACTCTATTGAACCGTTCCACCTGTCCATTTTCATGTGGTTCATATAAAGATGTACATTTATGTATGATACCACATTCCTTCAGAAAATTTTCCATCTCTCCAGAAGTTAACTGTACACCGTTGTCCGTAACTAAAATAGAAGGACAACCCTCACGTGCAAAAACTTCTTTAAAAAAAACAATGACAGCGCTTGTTGTGGCCTTGGAAACAAATTTAACTTCTGGCCATTTTGAATGATAATCAATCATGACTAATGCAAAACGTGAACCATCTGGTAAATCCTTAAACGGACCTGTAATATCAAAAGCTACTTTCTGCCATGGTGCTTCCGGCCACTTAACCACTTTTAAAGGAGGAACATGCACCCTCAGCATTTTTTCACTTGATACACACTCCTCGCATTCTCTGACCACCCGATCTATAAACCTATCCATGCCTGGCCACCAAAAGAAACTTCTAACTAAACGCTTCATGGATGATATTCCAGGATGTGTCTTGTGGGCTAATTTAAGAATAATGTCTTGCATACCTTTTGGAGGAACACATTTCCCAGATTTAAACAAAAACTTCCTTCAAACTCTAGTTCTTCTGACACATTAAAAAATGGTAACAAATCTGATCTCACCAAATTCTTTTTGGGCCAACCATTCAAAACACATTTTTTTAATTCACCCCACCTATCATCTACTTGTTCACAACTATTCCACTTGTCCTCTGTAATCTCCTGGAATTGGTTATCAACAATATCACTAATGGTGACAACAAAATCACATTCTTTAATAACTTCTATCTTATCTTGATCACAAGGTAATCGAGAAAGGCAATCTGCCGTAACATTTTTCTTACCTGGAACATACTCTGTACTGAAATTATATTCTTGTAATCTAGATGCCAACCTTGCTATCCTGGCTGTGGAGTTCCAACCCCCACCCGTGGATAGTATGTTGACTAACGGTTTATGGTCAGTTCTAAGAGTAAATTTACTGCCCCAGACATACAACCTAAAATGTTCAACTGCCCATACACACGCAAGCAGTTCTCTTTCTATTGCTGCATATTTCCGCTCACATTCATTTAATGTGCGCGAGGCAAAGGCAACATTCCACTCCTCTTTGCCTTCTTTTTGTGAAAGGACTCCTCCTAAACCATAAAGGCTAGCATCCACTGTGATAATACATTCCTTCTTCATACGAAAAGGTTTGAATGTGGGTGCATTCACAATATCTTTTTTATACCCTCAAATGCTTCCTGTTGTTTTTTTGACCATTCATATTTTACATTCTGTCTTAACAGAGCTCTTAAAGGTTCCATTTTGGTTGCAAACCCCTCCACAAACTTACTATAATACTCACACATCCCTGCGAATGATAAAAGTTGATCCTTGTTTGTTGGTGACGGAGCTTTAACTATAGCATCTACATTAGTTTTCTTTGGAATCACTCCGTCCCCAGACAATGTATGTCCCAAATACTCAACAGAACGTTTGAATAACTTGCATTTATGTGCTTTTAAAGTGAGACCATGGTTCTCCAACCTTTTACATACTTCATTTAAGTGAATTAGATGCTCAGATTCATTTCTTGAAAAAATTAAAATGTCGTCCTGGAAACATTTAACATATTCGTCCACATCTCTGAACATGTGGAACATGACCCTCTGAAAAACTGACACCGCCGACGCCAGTCCGAAGGGCATTCTAGTATATTGGTACAACCCAAATGGCGTGATAAAAGCTGTTAATTTTTTCGATTCCTCCATTAGTTCTATCTGATGGTATGCCGAACGTAAGTCCAGTGTGGAAAAGATTTGGGCACCTTCAAACATAGACACTACCTCATTGATATTGGGTAGTGGGTGACAGTCAACAACAATGTTGGAATTAAGAGCTCTCAAGTCCACACATACCCTCAATTTTTGATCAGGTTTCCGGACAAGAACAATGGGTGAAACCCATTCTGACGATTCGATAGCTTCAATAATACCTTCATCAGACAATTCCTTTAACATTTCTTTGAGTTCTCCTCTGATATTAATTGGTACTCCTCTTATTTTTTGTTTGACTGGTACCACGTTTCCTTTTAATACAATCTTATGAGAAAAATTCTTCAGTTTTCCTAAATTATCACAAAAAACCTTGTCATATTTGTTAATTAATTTCCCTTCTCTATCATCCAACTTAATGTCTGTATTGATCACAGAAATTTTGTTAAATAACATGTCATCACACAAGGAAACAGGTTCACTAGCCCTTGGATTAAGTATTAAACCCAATTTATATTGGTCACGCCAACCTAATACATTAACACCCTTTTGCGTAATGTATAGTTTTATAGATGCACATCTATTTTTAAAATGTAATTATACCTGAAAGAAACCTTCAATGTCAATCTTTGTACCATCAAAACTTTCTGCTATTATATCGGATGGGTGTAATTTATCATATTGTAGACTGTGACTTAATTTTTCATGGTAGTATTGACGAGTGATTATTGTCCATGGAGAACCAGAATCTACCATCAACATGAGTTTTGCCCCCAAGATTTGAAATTCACTATTAGGGGATTTCATTATGTTATCTGGAACACCATCAATGATTGAAACAACAAATCCCTTGTTCATCTCTGATGTCTGATTGACCGGTAGTGTAATGTCATTATTACTAACAATATAGGATACTGCCCCACGTGTTTGTGTGGTGTTGCGTCTGTGATCTCTACATACACTACTGAAATGTCCTATTCTGCCGCAGTTTTTACATTCTTTGTTCATTGCAGGACATCCTGGGAAAGAAGCTATATGAGATTTGTTGCCACATCTGTAACATACAGTAAAACTAGCTATAGCATCATATTTTTTATGAAATTGGTTGTAATTAACTTTGTTTCCATAAGATTTAACATTAGGTAGATAACGTGTTTGATGCTGTTCATTTTTGGGTTTAACGGCACATATTTCCTCTTCTACAGTGGTTTTATTAGAATTTTGTTTGTCAACCTCCATCCACTTCTCAGATTGTTCTAACGCTTTAGCTTCAGTTATAGCTTCAGCTAAACTAGGATCTCCCATCACCCATAATTTTTCTTGAATTCTCTTATTCTTTACATGTACAATTATTTGATCTCTTATCATTTCATCAGTTAAGAGTCCAAAATTGCAATGTATTGATAACGCTCTTAAAGCTGTTAAAAAATCATCAAAAGATTCTTCATCTTTCTGCGATCTAGTGTAAAATTTAAATCTGTTTAAGGCAATACTGGTAATGGGTTTAAACCTTTTCTCCATTCTTAATAAAGCCTCAGTATATACATTGATGTTATCTCCACTACCATCATTAGGTGCAACAACTTGTGGCAATGTTCTAAAAATGACCTGTCCTTCGGAACCTAGACAGTGCAAAAAAATTTTTTTTTCTTTCCGCTCCCATGCGTTCTCCATCTATGGCCTTCATGTATGTTATAAATTCTTCCTTGCACCTTGACCATGGCATGGGTGGATCACCCTTCAATTGTAAAAATTTAGCTGGAGGATCAAATTGCATTTTGAAATGATGCTTATCACAAACTTATTGAATAAACATATGAATACTAGTATATCAATATTAATATCCTCTCAAATTGTATCTAAATAATATACTCAGTTGATGTACAGTGAAAATAAAATATTTGTCCATGTATGTCCATGTCAAATGTATATGTTAATGAAGTTATACTGTAACATTGCATGACATACTAAATTCGTTTTTTTTTAAAAAAGAATAAGATGAGAATTAAATATATAACACCTGGTATGTAAGTTGCTATATAATGTGTTAAAATAGCATATTAACGTTAGCGTATGAAAAAGAACTCAAACCTTGATGTTAAAACATCGTAACTCGAACTGATCTGCACAGGCAGCGTTTAAAATTTGTAATATGGTTACCACGGTAACCAAAATGGCTGCCGGTGACGTTGTACGTCGTTGACGCTAATCGTGAAGCAACGTGTGTTGTTACGTGGGTACTGACGGCAGTCGCAGCAATGAAGATTGAAGAGTGTTCTCTGTGGAACTGAGCGCTTGTAGAATGTCGCCGCTGGATTGAAAGACGCTGCTGACGTACTAACACACGGTATGGCCGTTGCGCTGTTCACTTTTGACAATCTTGAACTGATGCAAAACGAATCTGGCACAAAACATTCACTGTGTCTTTCAAACACCAAAGGCCTTCAATTCTGGCACAAAAGCCGACACCTTGAAAAAATATTGTACAAGTACTAATATGACTGCGTCTGAAACTTCCAATAAAGGTAGCGTGAGGCGGTCACGTTTTCGTGATTAAAAAAAAATATAGTAAATAGCCGCAAAGACTACTCCAAATTCTAAAAGAAACTGAAGGTAACGGTGAAAATGCCAATTCTCCCGCAGGTGCAATCAAAGCACAGCACGTATTTAAAACAGCCGCTGATGCAATCATAAAACATATAATAACGTATAACCACAGAGAAACAGCCTTGTTAGTTCAAATGCTCCAGGTATGCTTTTAAGCATCTCCCGCTGGTGTAATCAGAACACGAAATGTAAAGTTAAGCAGCCGCTGGTGCTATCAAAACACATGTACTTCAAATTGAATAGATATCGTTTCCGTGGGTTAAAGAAGCACTCTGTACCTGTGCTGAAGTAGATGACTAGAGTGATTCTTCTCCTTGTCGCCAAAATGTAGAAAATCCATACAACATTCAGGTAAATTTGATGTATATTTATTCTCAGCACAGCAATGTGAGTCCATCCGTTAGTAGCTCCAGATGCAACTGGGCAACAGACAAGATTCCAGTACAAAGCCTCACATCCAGAATCTGGAATGTCATTGGAATATAAACACTGTGCATGCCAAGGCTGGCGGAGAATCATATGATGTAATAAAGGAGGGAAAAGGAAAAGAGGCAATAGAAATAAAGAAGATATGTGAAGAGAGAATGTAACACATCCCCCTTATTAATAATAATTAAGATATACAATATAACACAATCAAATGAAACCATTAAATTTGTTTGGCATACGTCTCATGCGATCAGAAAATTTGACTCTTGAAGCAACAGTTTCATCATAAATTCCATCACATGTTTTAGTATCAAAATGATTGATTATCCTAGAACTGTCATGTTGAATCATGTCAAACTTTGGACACTTAGCTATTTTTTTACATTCCATACTTTTCCATCTTGAGTAATTACACAATTACTGAACACTTTTTTGATTTGAATGGGTTTTCCAAACTTGTTTGAACCTTTATTCATTAAACCAGGTTTAAGAATCCTAACCCAGTCTCCAACTAGGAAATTGTGTACTTTAGTTTTCCATTTATCATAATACCATCTCATGGTTTTGCTTTGTTTATTTTCAACTCTCTTTGCCGTATCATGCACACATTCCTTGTTATTAAGTTTATCCTGACATATGTTCCTAAACCACCATGGACATACTTTAGACGCAGGATCTCTGCCTTTGAGTAACCTGAACGGGCTGACTTCTGTCGTGGCATGAGGTGTAATGCGATAAACCCATAATTTTTCTCTTAAAGAGTTCATCCAACTGCCACCCGCTTTTAATGAATCAATAACAAACGTTTTCAAAACTCTATTGAACCGTTCCACCTGTCCATTTTCATGTGGTTCATATAAAGATGTACATTTATGTATGATACCACATTCCTTCAGAAAATTTTCCATCTCTCCAGAAGTTAACTGTACACCGTTGTCCGTAACTAAAATAGAAGGACAACCCTCACGTGCAAAAACTTCTTTAAAAAAAACAATGACAGCGCTTGTTGTGGCCTTGGAAACAAATTTAACTTCTGGCCATTTTGAATGATAATCAATCATGACTAATGCAAAACGTGAACCATCTGGTAAATCCTTAAACGGACCTGTAATATCAAAAGCTACTTTCTGCCATGGTGCTTCCGGCCACTTAACCACTTTTAAAGGAGGAACATGCACCCTCAGCATTTTTTCACTTGATACACACTCCTCGCATTCTCTGACCACCCGATCTATAAACCTATCCATGCCTGGCCACCAAAAGAAACTTCTAACTAAACGCTTCATGGATGATATTCCAGGGTGTGTCTCGTGGGCTAATTTAAGAATAATGTCTTGCATACCTTTTGGAGGAACACATTTCCCAGATTTAAACAAAAAACTTCCTTCAAACTCTAGTTCTTCTGACACATTAAAAAATGGTAACAAATCTGATCTCACCAAATTCTTTTTGGGCCAACCATTCAAAACACATTTTTTTAATTCACCCCACCTATCATCTACTTGTTCACAACTATTCCACTTGTCCTCTGTAATCTCCTGGAATTGGTTATCAACAATATCACTAATGGTGACAACAAAATCACATTCTTTAATAACTTCTATCTTATCTTGATCACAAGGTAATCGAGAAAGGCAATCTGCCGTAACATTTTTCTTACCTGGAACATACTCTGTACTGAAATTATATTCTTGTAATCTAGATGCCAACCTTGCTATCCTGGCTGTGGAGTTCCAACCCCCACCCGTGGATAGTATGTTGACTAACGGTTTATGGTCAGTTCTAAGAGTAAATTTACTGCCCCAGACATACAACCTAAAATGTTCAACTGCCCATACACACGCAAGCAGTTCTCTTTCTATTGCTGCATATTTCCGCTCACATTCATTTAATGTGCGCGAGGCAAAGGCAACATTCCACTCCTCTTTGCCTTCTTTTTGTGAAAGGACTCCTCCTAAACCATAAAGGCTAGCATCCACTGTGATAATACATTCCTTCTTCATACGAAAAGGTTTGAAAGTGGGTGCATTCACAATATCTTTTTTATACCCTCAAATGCTTCCTGTTGTTTTTTTGACCATTCATATTTTACATTCTGTCTTAACAGAGCTCTTAAAGGTTCCATTTTGGTTGCAAACCCTCCACAAACTTACTATAATACTCACACATCCCTGCGAATGATAAAAGTTGATCCTTGTTTGTTGGTGACGGAGCTTTAACTATAGCATCTACATTAGTTTTCTTTGGAATCACTCCGTCCCCAGACAATGTATGTCCCAAATACTCAACAGAACGTTTGAATAACTTGCATTTATGTGCTTTTAAAGTGAGACCATGGTTCTCCAACCTTTTACATACTTCATTTAAGTGAATTAGATGCTCAGATTCATTTCTTGAAAAAATTAAAATGTCGTCCTGGAAACATTTAACATATTCGTCCACATCTCTGAACATGTGGAACATGACCCTCTGAAAAACTGACGCCGCCGACGCCAGTCCGAAGGGCATTCTAGTATATTGGTACAACCCAAATGGCGTGATAAAAGCTGTTAATTTTTTCGATTCCTCCATTAGTTCTATCTGATGGTATGCCGAACGTAAGTCCAGTGTGGAAAAGATTTGGGCACCTTCAAACATAGACACTACCTCATTGATATTGGGTAGTGGGTGACAGTCAACAACAATGTTGGAATTAAGAGCTCTCAAGTCCACACATACCCTCAATTTTTGATCAGGTTTCCAAACAAGAACAATGGGTGAAACCCATTCTGACGATTCGATAGCTTCAATAATACCTTCATCAGACAATTCCTTTAACATTTCTTTGAGTTCTCCTCTGATATTAATTGGTACTCCTCTTATTTTTTGTTTGACTGGTACCACGTTTCCTTTTAATACAATCTTATGAGAAAAATTCTTCAGTTTTCCTAAATTATCACAAAAACCTTGTCATATTTGTTAATTAATTTCCCTTCTCTATCATCCAACTTAATGTCTGTATTGATCACAGAAATTTTGTTAAATAACATGTCATCACACAAGGAAACAGGTTCACTAGCCCTTGGATTAAGTATTAAACCCAATTTATATTGGTCACGCCAACCTAATACATTAACACCCTTTTGCGTAATGTATAGTTTTATAGATGCACATCTATTTTTAAAATGTAATTATACCTGAAAGAAACCTTCAATGTCAATCTTTGTACCATCAAAACTTTCTGCTATTATATCGGATGGGTGTAATTTATCATATTGTAGACTGTGACTTAATTTTTCATGGTAGTATTGACGAGTGATTATTGTCCATGGAGAACCAGAATCTACCATCAACATGAGTTTTGCCCCCAAGATTGGAAATTCACTATTAGGGGATTTCATTATGTTATCTGGAACACCATCAATGATTGAAACAACAAATCCCTTGTTCATCTCTGATGTCTGATTGACCGGTAGTGTAATGTCATTATTACTAACAATATAGGATACTGCCCCACGTGTTTGTGTGGTGTTGCGTCTGTGATCTCTACATACACTACTGAAATGTCCTATTCTGCCGCAGTTTTTACATTCTTTGTTCATTGCAGGACATCCTGGGAAAGAAGCTATATGAGATTTGTTGCCACATCTGTAACATACAGTAAAACTAGCTATAGCATCATATTTTTTATGAAATTGGTTGTAATTAACTTTGTTTCCATAAGATTTAACATTAGGTAGATAACGTGTTTGATGCTGTTCATTTTTGGGTTTAACGGCACATATTTCCTCTTCTACAGTGGTTTTATTAGAATTTTGTTTGTCAACCTCCATCCACTTCTCAGATTGTTCTAACGCTTTAGCTTCAGTTATAGCTTCAGCTAAACTAGGATCTCCCATCACCCATAATTTTTCTTGAATTCTCTTATTCTTTACATGTACAATTATTTGATCTCTTATCATTTCATCAGTTAAGAGTCCAAAATTGCAATGTATTGATAACGCTCTTAAAGCTGTTAAAAAATCATCAAAAGATTCTTCATCTTTCTGCGATCTAGTGTAAAATTTAAATCTGTTTAAGGCAATACTGGTAATGGGTTTAAACCTTTTCTCCATTCTTAATAAAGCCTCAGTATATACATTGATGTTATCTCCACTACCATCATTAGGTGCAACAACTTGTGGCAATGTTCTAAAAATGACCTGTCCTTCGGAACCTAGACAGTGCAAAAAAATTTTTTTTTCTTTCCGCTCCCATGCGTTCTCCATCTATGGCCTTCATGTATGTTATAAATTCTTCCTTGCACCTTGACCATGGCATGGGTGGATCACCCTTCAATTGTAAAAATTTAGCTGGAGGATCAAATTGCATTTTGAAATGATGCTTATCACAAACTTATTGAATAAACATATGAATACTAGTATATCAATATTAATATCCTCTCAAATTGTATCTAAATAATATACTCAGTTGATGTACAGTGAAAATAAAATATTTGTCCATGTATGTCCATGTCAAATGTATATGTTAATGAAGTTATACTGTAACATTGCATGACATACTAAATTCGTTTTTTTTTTTAAAAAGAAAAGATGAGAATTAAATATATAACACCTGGTATGTAAGTTGCTATATAATGTGTTAAAATAGCATATTAACGTTAGCGTATGAAAAAGAACTCAAACCTTGATGTTAAAACATCGTAACTCGAACTGATCTGCACAGGCAGCGTTTAAAATTTGTAATATGGTTACCACGGTAACCAAAATGGCTGCCGGTGACGTTGTACGTCGTTGACGCTAATCGTGAAGCAACGTGTGTTGTTACGTGGGTACTGACGGCAGTCGCAGCAATGAAGATTGAAGAGTGTTCTCTGTGGAACTGAGCGCTTGTAGAATGTCGCCGCTGGATTGAAAGACGCTGCTGACGTACTAACACACGGTATGGCCGTTGCGCTGTTCACTTTTGACAATCTTGAACTGATGCAAAACGAATCTGGCACAAAACATTCACCGTGTCTTTCAAACACCAAAGGCTTCAATTCTGGCACAAAAGCCGACACCTTGAAAAAATATTGTACAAGTACTAATATGACTGCGTCTGAAACTTCCAATAAAGGTAGCGTGAGGCGGTCACGTTTTCTGATTAAAAAAAAATATAGTAAATAGCCGCAAAGACTACTCCAAATTCTAAAAGAAACTGAAGGTAACGGTGAAAATGCCAATTCTCCCGCAGGTGCAATCAAAGCACAGCACGTATTTAAAACAGCCGCTGATGCAATCATAAAACATATAATAACGTATAACCACAGAGAAACAGCCTTGTTAGTTCAAATGCTCCAGGTATGCTTTTAAGCATCTCCCGCTGGTGTAATCAGAACACGAAATGTAAAGTTAAGCAGCCGCTGGTGCTATCAAAACACATGTACTTCAAATTGAATAGATATCGTTTCCGTGGGTTAAAGAAGCACTCTGTACCTGTGCTGAAGTAGATGACTAGAGTGATTCTTCTCCTTGTCGCCAAAATGTAGAAAATCCATACAACATTCAGGTAAATTTGATGTATATTTATTCTCAGCACAGCAATGTGAGTCCATCCGTTAGTAGCTCCAGATGCAACTGGGCAACAGACAAGATTCCAGTACAAAGCCTCACATCCAGAATCTGGAATGTCATTGGAATATAAACACTGTGCATGCCAAGGCTGGCGGAGAATCATATGATGTAATAAAGGAGGGAAAAGGAAAAGAGGCAATAGAAATAAAGAAGATATGTGAAGAGAGAATGTAACACATCCCCCTTATTAATAATAATTAAGATATACAATATAACACAATCAAATGAAACCATTAAATTTGTTTGGCATACGTCTCATGCGATCAGAAAATTTGACTCTTGAAGCAACAGTTTCATCATAAATTCCATCACATGTTTTAGTATCAAAATGATTGATTATCCTAGAACTGTCATGTTGAATCATGTCAAACTTTGGACACTTAGCTATTTTTTTACATTCCATACTTTTCCATCTTGAGTAATTACACAATTACTGAACACTTTTTGATTTGAATGGGTTTTCCAAACTTGTTTGAACCTTTATTCATTAAACCAGGTTTAAGAATCCTAACCCAGTCTCCAACTAGGAAATTGTGTACTTTAGTTTTCCATTTATCATAATACCATCTCATGGTTTTGCTTTGTTTATTTTCAACTCTCTTTGCCGTATCATGCACACATTCCTTGTTATTAAGTTTATCCTGACATATGTTCCTAAACCACCATGGACATACTTTAGACGCAGGATCTCTGCCTTTGAGTAACCTGAACGGGCTGACTTCTGTCGTGGCATGAGGTGTAATGCGATAAACCCATAATTTTTCTCTTAAAGAGTTCATCCAACTGCCACCCGCTTTTAATGAATCAATAACAAACGTTTTCAAAACTCTATTGAACCGTTCCACCTGTCCATTTTCATGTGGTTCATATAAAGATGTACATTTATGTATGATACCACATTCCTTCAGAAAATTTTCCATCTCTCCAGAAGTTAACTGTACACCGTTGTCCGTAACTAAAATAGAAGGACAACCCTCACGTGCAAAAACTTCTTTAAAAAAACAATGACAGCGCTTGTTGTGGCCTTGGAAACAAATTTAACTTCTGGCCATTTTGAATGATAATCAATCATGACTAATGCAAAACGTGAACCATCTGGTAAATCCTTAAACGGACCTGTAATATCAAAAGCTACTTTCTGCCATGGTGCTTCCGGCCACTTAACCACTTTTAAAGGAGGAACATGCACCCTCAGCATTTTTTCACTTGATACACACTCCTCGCATTCTCTGACCACCCGATCTATAAACCTATCCATGCCTGGCCACCAAAAGAAACTTCTAACTAAACGCTTCATGGATGATATTCCAGGGTGTGTCTCGTGGGCTAATTTAAGAATAATGTCTTGCATACCTTTTGGAGGAACACATTTCCCAGATTTAAACAAAAAACTTCCTTCAAACTCTAGTTCTTCTGACACATTAAAAAATGGTAACAAATCTGATCTCACCAAATTCTTTTGGGCCAACCATTCAAAACACATTTTTTTAATTCACCCCACCTATCATCTACTTGTTCACAACTATTCCACTTGTCCTCTGTAATCTCCTGGAATTGGTTATCAACAATATCACTAATGGTGACAACAAAATCACATTCTTTAATAACTTCTATCTTATCTTGATCACAAGGTAATCGAGAAAGGCAATCTGCCGTAACATTTTTCTTACCTGGAACATACTCTGTACTGAAATTATATTCTTGTAATCTAGATGCCAACCTTGCTATCCTGGCTGTGGAGTTCCAACCCCCACCCGTGGATAGTATGTTGACTAACGGTTTATGGTCAGTTCTAAGAGTAAATTTACTGCCCCAGACATACAACCTAAAATGTTCAACTGCCCATACACACGCAAGCAGTTCTCTTTCTATTGCTGCATATTTCCGCTCACATTCATTTAATGTGCGCGAGGCAAAGGCAACATTCCACTCCTCTTTGCCTTCTTTTTGTGAAAGGACTCCTCCTAAACCATAAAGGCTAGCATCCACTGTGATAATACATTCCTTCTTCATACGAAAAGGTTTGAAAGTGGGTGCATTCACAATATCTTTTTTTATACCCTCAAATGCTTCCTGTTGTTTTTTTGACCATTCATATTTTACATTCTGTCTTAACAGAGCTCTTAAAGGTTCCATTTTGGTTGCAAACCCCTCCACAAACTTACTATAATACTCACACATCCCTGCGAATGATAAAAGTTGATCCTTGTTTGTTGGTGACGGAGCTTTAACTATAGCATCTACATTAGTTTTCTTTGGAATCACTCCGTCCCCAGACAATGTATGTCCCAAATACTCAACAGAACGTTTGAATAACTTGCATTTATGTGCTTTTAAAGTGAGACCATGGTTCTCCAACCTTTTACATACTTCATTTAAGTGAATTAGATGCTCAGATTCATTTCTTGAAAAAATTAAAATGTCGTCCTGGAAACATTTAACATATTCGTCCACATCTCTGAACATGTGGAACATGACCCTCTGAAAAACTGACGCCGCCGACGCCAGTCCGAAGGGCATTCTAGTATATTGGTACAACCCAAATGGCGTGATAAAAGCTGTTAATTTTTTCGATTCCTCCATTAGTTCTATCTGATGGTATGCCGAACGTAAGTCCAGTGTGGAAAAGATTTGGGCACCTTCAAACATAGACACTACCTCATTGATATTGGGTAGTGGGTGACAGTCAACAACAATGTTGGAATTAAGAGCTCTCAAGTCCACACATACCCTCAATTTTTGATCAGGTTTCCAAACAAGAACAATGGGTGAAACCCATTCTGACGATTCGATAGCTTCAATAATACCTTCATCAGACAATTCCTTTAACATTTCTTTGAGTTCTCCTCTGATATTAATTGGTACTCCTCTTATTTTTTGTTTGACTGGTACCACGTTTCCTTTTAATACAATCTTATGAGAAAAATTCTTCAGTTTTCCTAAATTATCACAAAAACCTTGTCATATTTGTTAATTAATTTCCCTTCTCTATCATCCAACTTAATGTCTGTATTGATCACAGAAATTTTGTTAAATAACATGTCATCACACAAGGAAACAGGTTCACTAGCCCTTGGATTAAGTATTAAACCCAATTTATATTGGTCACGCCAACCTAATACATTAACACCCTTTTGCGTAATGTATAGTTTTATAGATGCACATCTATTTTTAAAATGTAATTATACCTGAAAGAAACCTTCAATGTCAATCTTTGTACCATCAAAACTTTCTGCTATTATATCGGATGGGTGTAATTTATCATATTGTAGACTGTGACTTAATTTTTCATGGTAGTATTGACGAGTGATTATTGTCCATGGAGAACCAGAATCTACCATCAACATGAGTTTTGCCCCCAAGATTGGAAATTCACTATTAGGGGATTTCATTATGTTATCTGGAACACCATCAATGATTGAAACAACAAATCCCTTGTTCATCTCTGATGTCTGATTGACCGGTAGTGTAATGTCATTATTACTAACAATATAGGATACTGCCCCACGTGTTTGTGTGGTGTTGCGTCTGTGATCTCTACATACACTACTGAAATGTCCTATTCTGCCGCAGTTTTTACATTCTTTGTTCATTGCAGGACATCCTGGGAAAGAAGCTATATGAGATTTGTTGCCACATCTGTAACATACAGTAAAACTAGCTATAGCATCATATTTTTTATGAAATTGGTTGTAATTAACTTTGTTTCCATAAGATTTAACATTAGGTAGATAACGTGTTTGATGCTGTTCATTTTTGGGTTTAACGGCACATATTTCCTCTTCTACAGTGGTTTTATTAGAATTTTGTTTGTCAACCTCCATCCACTTCTCAGATTGTTCTAACGCTTTAGCTTCAGTTATAGCTTCAGCTAAACTAGGATCTCCCATCACCCATAATTTTTCTTGAATTCTCTTATTCTTTACATGTACAATTATTTGATCTCTTATCATTTCATCAGTTAAGAGTCCAAAATTGCAATGTATTGATAACGCTCTTAAAGCTGTTAAAAAATCATCAAAAGATTCTTCATCTTTCTGCGATCTAGTGTAAAATTTAAATCTGTTTAAGGCAATACTGGTAATGGGTTTAAACCTTTTCTCCATTCTTAATAAAGCCTCAGTATATACATTGATGTTATCTCCACTACCATCATTAGGTGCAACAACTTGTGGCAATGTTCTAAAAATGACCTGTCCTTCGGAACCTAGACAGTGCAAAAAAATTTTTTTTTCTTTCCGCTCCCATGCGTTCTCCATCTATGGCCTTCATGTATGTTATAAATTCTTCCTTGCACCTTGACCATGGCATGGGTGGATCACCCTTCAATTGTAAAAATTTAGCTGGAGGATCAAATTGCATTTTGAAATGATGCTTATCACAAACTTATTGAATAAACATATGAATACTAGTATATCAATATTAATATCCTCTCAAATTGTATCTAAATAATATACTCAGTTGATGTACAGTGAAAATAAAATATTTGTCCATGTATGTCCATGTCAAATGTATATGTTAATGAAGTTATACTGTAACATTGCATGACATACTAAATTCGTTTTTTTTTTAAAAAGAATAAGATGAGAATTAAATATATAACACCTGGTATGTAAGTTGCTATATAATGTGTTAAAATAGCATATTAACGTTAGCGTATGAAAAAGAACTCAAACCTTGATGTTAAAACATCGTAACTCGAACTGATCTGCACAGGCAGCGTTTAAAATTTGTAATATGGTTACCACGGTAACCAAAATGGCTGCCGGTGACGTTGTACGTCGTTGACGCTAATCGTGAAGCAACGTGTGTTGTTACGTGGGTACTGACGGCAGTCGCAGCAATGAAGATTGAAGAGTGTTCTCTGTGGAACTGAGCGCTTGTAGAATGTCGCCGCTGGATTGAAAGACGCTGCTGACGTACTAACACACGGTATGGCCGTTGCGCTGTTCACTTTTGACAATCTTGAACTGATGCAAAACGAATCTGGCACAAAACATTCACCGTGTCTTTCAAACACCAAAGGCTTCAATTCTGGCACAAAAGCCGACACCTTGAAAAAATATTGTACAAGTACTAATATGACTGCGTCTGAAACTTCCAATAAAGGTAGCGTGAGGCGGTCACGTTTTCTGATTAAAAAAAAATATAGTAAATAGCCGCAAAGACTACTCCAAATTCTAAAAGAAACTGAAGGTAACGGTGAAAATGCCAATTCTCCCGCAGGTGCAATCAAAGCACAGCACGTATTTAAAACAGCCGCTGATGCAATCATAAAACATATAATAACGTATAACCACAGAGAAACAGCCTTGTTAGTTCAAATGCTCCAGGTATGCTTTTAAGCATCTCCCGCTGGTGTAATCAGAACACGAAATGTAAAGTTAAGCAGCCGCTGGTGCTATCAAAACACATGTACTTCAAATTGAATAGATATCGTTTCCGTGGGTTAAAGAAGCACTCTGTACCTGTGCTGAAGTAGATGACTAGAGTGATTCTTCTCCTTGTCGCCAAAATGTAGAAAATCCATACAACATTCAGGTAAATTTGATGTATATTTATTCTCAGCACAGCAATGTGAGTCCATCCGTTAGTAGCTCCAGATGCAACTGGGCAACAGACAAGATTCCAGTACAAAGCCTCACATCCAGAATCTGGAATGTCATTGGAATATAAACACTGTGCATGCCAAGGCTGGCGGAGAATCATATGATGTAATAAAGGAGGGAAAAGGAAAAGAGGCAATAGAAATAAAGCAGATATGTGAAGAGAGGATGTAACACACTTTTGTAGTTCTGCCAGAATTTTATATAAAATATCGAAATTAACGACTCTTGATTAAATGGCTAAAATAAGATAAACTAATGCTGAATTGGCAGTATCTGTTTGATGAGGCTCCAGACATTCCCCAACATTAATTGGGCATTCTCAGGGGTGTGGGTCATGTCTGTCTCAACAATTAATGATCTCAGGGAAGAGTATTTCGAAGAACAGGGGGAGGAGCAACATCTGGGCCTCCCTAGTCCGATTTCCTGAGGGCTAGCCAACTCCCCGAAAGTGAAATGTCAGCCCTGCCAAGTATCATGCATCACGCGTTAGACTAACGCATTTCAGTGTGGTGATCCCGTCTCGATAGAGAACGTCGGGAGCGCGCACAACAAGGTTTGTTAATGTGTTTCTGGGTTGCCACCTACCTCTGCCCGGGGAAAAGGAGCCGTGCACCGCCGCATCCAGCGTTAGCGGGGGATCCAGGACTTGAGCACATGTTAGATGGTCAGCTCCGGTCCTGGTGCAGGGTGCAGCGTTCGATGCCATGCTACCTCGCTGTTCTTTCCGGCCGGGCCTGCTGCGCGTCGCTGCCACTCTCGGGGCTGTTTTTGCGCCTGGGGGTGGGGAGAGGGGGGTCTTGCGAGCGTTGCTCGCGGGGCCTAGGTGAACACCGCGTGGGGGCAGTGTTGTTATTGGGTCCACCTGCTCGCTGGAGCCGGGAATGCAGCGTTGGCCTATCTCCCCCCACTAGTCCCTCTCACCCAGCAGCGTCCTTCCGGCCTCACCGGCAGCGCCGGGGGTAGGACACGCCCACTCATCCTCAAGGGGCACGCACGCCGGTAGTTTTCATGCACAGTCTGTGCGCAAATTTTACATGAGTTAAGGCAAGTTTATCAACGTGGCAGAGGGCACATCGTCATTGTGGGATATTTGCACACGTCTCCAAGCCCCCCTTGCCATGCCGCCAGTGCGGTCCAAACGGCGGTGGAGGGGGGCCAGGCGATAGTTTGCAGTGGTGAGTCTGGACCTTTGGCGGCTGTGTCACATGCCTCTGGTCACACCGCCCCTTGGACGCGTCGCATTCTTGCACCTGCAGGACCCGCTGAAGCTATGGGAAGTGGCTGGGTGAATCAGCTAACTTGATGTCAGGACTGCCCCCATCTTAGTGCACTGAACTTCAAGGTGCAGTTTAAGCATACGATGGAGGGAGTTCATTTTGTTAAATACATAATAGGAAAGAAGCAGTTTCCTTCGTGTTAATAGTGTTTCTAAATCTAGCAGTGCGTGCTGGTGCAAGTTCTTGGTGTTCTCTACTCTTGTGTTGAGGGCCCGGTTAATTTCGATGCAATGTGTCCTAATTATCCAGGTCTCTGAATTTCCATTCAAAGGTGAAGGGTTCAAATCTTGGTATTTTCATGGATGTGTTTATCTAGTGCTGCACAGAAACAAAGCGCGGTTAATTGCGATTCAATGTGTCCTAATTATTCAGATATCGGAATGTTAATTATAAGTCACTGTGGCCTACTGGTTAAGGTCTCTGACTCCTACTCTGAATGTCATGTGTTCAAATCCTGGTGCTTCAATGGTTGTCGTTCTGAAGTAAAATTATCAATGAAGTGTGCATATGTCTAGCACAGCGCGAACCCTGCAGCGCCCACAACAGGCGGGCCCTTATGGGCAGACCCCAACCGGGGGACAGGTGGCGGTGGTGGCCGCGTGCACCACTGGCTAGCTTTTCATGATGGGAAGCAAACCTCCCGATGGTATTGAACTTAAGGGCATGCTGGAGAAGGCAAGGGGCTCGTGTGGTATGGCGCCTAGGTGTTTTCGATTCACTTTTAATATAATGCTAAAACGCTTTGGCGCGGAAGCGCGGTAATAACGAGATTATTTACTCAGATCTGTGCTGCCCACTTGTCGCCATCGGAGGGATAAAGGTCTAAGTTTGCCTCGCCGGTATTGTTGCAGCGTTTAATTTGGGCCGGTGGCAAAGGAGAGCGGCGCTTACCACTGTTGCTACATGGAGACGCTGTTGCGTAATTTGTTTTAAATTGACCTTTGGATGTAGTCCAGTGTCAAGCGCCTACGCGCGGAAGCACGGTGCTGCTCGCTGTGGCCATCGGATAGATGGGGGTCTGCGTTTGCCTCGCCGGTATTTTCGCAGAGCTTGGTTTGAGCCGGTGGTTTCTGGAGCTTGGCATCGGACGCCGGCGCTTGTGGCCGCTGCCATAGGGTGGCGCTGTTTGTGTGGTTAAAGATGAGCACAACAGTTGTTTGTTGTTCAATGTGCATTGGAGACAACTAGTGCCCGCTCCAAAATCATTCTTCGCGTCTGGCGGTAGGCTCAAGCATCCTGTGAAGCGGGGCAAATCACTTAAGTTCCCTCGAGCAGTCTGAGTTGTCGCACTCATAGGAGTGGCGAGGTTAGTAGTTGTGCGGGCACTGCTAGATCGCATTACGCCACTGACGCAGGCTTGGTAGGTATGACATTGCCTGATTTGAGCATTTGCCTTGATGGGAATATAAAATCAATGATTGCTCCCTTAAAATGTAGGTTAAATATACCCGGGGAAGCAAAAGTCCGGCCTGATTTTGCCGGGGCTCCCCGGTATTGTTTAAGGCTCCTCTCTGTCGGTATGTCCCAGCCTTTTGCGGTACGGGCAGGGGGCTCTGAGTAATTCTACGTTCAGGTTGATCCTGCGGCTAATAAAGTGTGCAGGCCACAAGGTGGCGCTGTGCTACTGTTCCTCGCACTAGGCAAGCTGCATCAAGGAGCACAGCGTTCATCTACACCTTACTTCTGTCCCGCCCGCTTGAAGTTTTACCACACTTAAATAGTCAATTGTGAGGTTGTCGTGACAAGTATGACTGTGTCACGCTATATCAAATTTGTATGCCCATATGTATGTTTTCGGTGGTTGTTTAAGTCATTTGTTGTGGGATATGCCCACCTCCCAGGCGGGGGGGGGGCTTGCCTGGTGGTTGCCTATGATGAAAAGGGCAGAGCTTCATGGCTCCCCCGGGTGTGGTGGAGAATTGGCTGTTTGCTGGTGCCTTAGTTATATCTGTGTTTAAAATGTAGGCCAGACACAAACCCACAGGTTCTGAGCAAGTACATACAATCCTGAGAGTAGGATATGCAGGCTAAGTAGCACCAGTAGCCTCTAGCGAACACCACGTCAAATAAGCAGACAAGTCTTTAAGGTTAAGAAGGATCGTCCTCCTGGTCGCAGGTTCAGAGCCTGGTAGGTCCATTTAGCATTTCATCCTTCAGAGGTCAATAAAACAAGAACCATTGAAACGGGTAACAATAACCATGTTACTCAGCACCAAGATATCATGGGGTGAACGTATTAAGTTTGAGGGACAAGTCCTATGTGTCAAATTTACTGAACGTGTGAAAATTTCCCATTATCTGTGCATAGTTACAGGCTAAGGAATGGCGGCGTGGCCCCCTTAAGCAACTTACAACCATTACAAGGTCAACAGCCGTGGCTTGCTGTGGAAGTAATGTTTAGGGTTGACTACAATATAGGGATACATATTCAATGGGGACAGTACCATGCGGGCCATTTTCGTCAGGCCACCTGGGGGCATGACAAACTACTTTTATAGGGCACTGCTGAATATACCATGGGCACCTCGTGGCAGTCAAATGGGGATGACTTGTACAACAGACAAGTTGGCTGGCTCGAATCATACTTGTTTCACTTAGAAGGGATGATTTGCTTGAGTCATAGTTGCCTCTGAGAATTATTCTTCGTCCAAAGCTTTGTTTTTAATATAAAATCAGGGCCTTTGGTGGTCATATCCCTGAAAATACAAGATTTCAAAAAAATCTTATTGTCAACGGGTGCTCGTGGAAGACAATTTCTATGGACTGGAATCTAGAGAATGCTAAAGTGATTCTGATATTTTACTGACCTCTGCTGGTCGTTTTCTATCAAGGCAGTTGAACAGAAAAAAAAGTCCCTAAGCGGAAGCAGACAAGTCCTAAGGCTGATCTCCAGAGCCCACAAAGTACATACACATATAAGTATATACTAAAGTATATACAAGAGGTCCTGAATGCTCGACCTAAAAAACAAGGAATTAGCCCAAGTTGGTGGCACCTGCTCTTACGGCGACTCACCTCTATCACAGACCCCGCCGGCAATGAAGCCTTACAATCTCAATCACAGCTTACCCCTCTGGGATCAGGGGGGGGGGGGCAACAGTTTTGTGGGGGAATAGGACACTTCCCATCTATTCGACGAGACAAAGTATAAATCCAATCAGGGTGCTCCCAAAAAAATTCTCTTCTATCGTCAATAAATACAACGGTGACGGCCACAATCAATGTCCTCACAAGGAAAACGCGACAATTAGAAATCCAAATGGACACTATGCGGGCGATCGCAATCGCCATAACAACTTTAGCAGCCAAAATTGACAACTTAGATGGCAAATTGGACCCAACCACGTTCTAGCATTTAGCAGAGTGCTCATGTCTCCCCATCATCGAGAAGCTCAGAAGTCTTCTCACCATTAGTAATAGAAGTGAAACAAAGGCAACAATCGAATACAGATCACCAAGGCCAGAAGATAGGACCTAACATTATCTAAAAACAATGACAGGGTCAAGGAAGTAGGAGCAGACCCCCTGCCAGCTTGTCACAACTGACAACGGCGAAGAATACAAATGAAAACCGCCCGACACAAGGTCTAGAAGCAAGGTCGCCAAGGTCCCCAACCCAGCCTCCACATGTCAAAAACCAAGAAAATAACAGCAGAGTTGGAGCAGACACCCCTCCATCCGCTGCACAGTTGGCAAAAGCAAACCAAAACCAATTTCAATACAATCAGACCATCACGGGCAAAGCTGCAAACAGCAAGAAAAGCTCATCAGACTCTTTTGAAGCGACCACTGACCCGGGCAAAATGCTACCTAGAAGAGCAAAGACACGTCTCAAGAAGCAAAAAACAACAAGCAGCGTCGCTGCGACTGGAAGCACCAAACAGCAAAACGGACCCAAAAGTGGATTACCAATCGACAAGGGCACAACATTATTACCCGATTTTTCAAAAGGCAAGACCTAACACCAACCCAGGTATGTACCAGTCAAGGTGAGCGGCAGCACAGTCATGTATGATATCATGCCGGGGGGGTGGCGTCAAAGAAGGACGGAAGCAAGCCCTACAGGAGATCAACCATCTCAAAGAAACAGATAATAGGAGGAGCAACGACAGAGCACATGACATAAATAGGCAGAACAAGTAGGGCCACCATCTAACGCAGACAGGGTAAGAACATTCCAACCCCAAACTAATAGTATTGGGCCATGGGGGAATGGATCACTGCAAGCTCACATGGGCTCGCATATAAGAACTCCTGGACACACCTGCTGTTCCCACAAGGACAGGAGACCATGTTCGAAGGAAACCAGAGAACAACTTCACAGTTCTAACACCTGAAAATACATCGCGTGGAAATATGACATGCTAAACAGGACAAACATTCTACAAATACTTCAATATATTTCAGAATTAACAGACATCAAAACAGAAGATTTAACCGAGTACAATTTAAGGCCCTGTGTAATAACAGTGCAAGGGAATCAACAACAGTTACATGGAACACCTGAGCGCGAGCACAAAGGATCATGACAGGAAAGGCACAATTTGCAAAATGGGGGAATTACTCTACATGAACCAGAAGAGGAAACAGATCCATATATGGTATTGGAACAACCTAGAAAAACAACACAGACGCAGAGAAAGTCCGTCTTAAGAGGCACAACTCTCGTTGCTCCCCCCAAAACAATTTGTAATCTGAGAATACATTGAAGACCCATAAACCTTATAACAGGGCGTAGAATCATGGAGAGAGTAAAAGCTGAATAATGCATAAATGACTAGGACGGAGTGGCAACAAACCTGGTAAGGCGGCAACCAAATAAAGGGACAAAAGAGGCCAATGGGCAGAATGGACAAGGTCTTAAAAGTAATATCCTGGAATGTGTACGGGCTCAAAACAACCCTGCACAACAGGGCTGCCTTCGAATTTCTACAGACAGGCGATCTGCTGTGCCTCCAGGAAACCTGGCTACTGTCACCATTTGGAATACCAGGATTTGAGGAATTCCAATTACCTGCAGAAAAGCATACCTTGTTCGGAAGGCCATCCGGGGGTCTGTCCATATATGTAAGCCTTAGCATAACAATACAGTCAGCAGAATCCCCCATGAGCACGGATATTGTCCAGGCCTTGCATTTGCGAGGCCTGAAAATGAATGGGTCACCAATAATGATTCTACGTGTGAAAGTGCATTTCAACTGTAAGGACAGCCCCCGACATAGCAAGATGAGGGAACTGGTGGACACATTAGACACATTAGAAGATCTATTCAGCAAGTACCCAACCAGTGGGATAATTATGTCTGGTGACTTTAACACTCATAACCTGGGAGTAGGAAAACAGGCCACATTACCTAGTGACCGAGGTTGTAACCTGCCAAATGCATTTTTAAACGCTTAGTCTAAGAAGTCTAAGAAAATAGAGACAAGCTATGTGTAATCTTAAACGTGCGGGCGACGAAACTTCACATCATAAGTGGACCTCAGCCAGGAGTATGCACAAAAGAAACATATGGAATTGTAAAAAACAGCAAGAGGAATCCCAATGGCTACATGTCTACAGCCTTTCAACCCCAAGCATACAAGCAGAATGTTTGCTGTACATTAATGCACTGTCAGGACACAGTCACGACCGACGAAACTGTCTTTCAAGCCACAAATGGATCAACCATGTGAAAAGATTATACTGCAAGTCAACAACCAGAACCCTTTCAGACAATCAAAGATCTTTACTCAGCAGAGGGAGATTGGAACAATAACCGGGGCAGGCCAAATAACTATGGCGGAAACGAGCAAACTTACTGACATGCATAATCGTGTGCTAAGGACATTAAAGAACATCAGAAGTAATGGAGCCTCGGGCTTAATGGCTTACCAGGTCACTTATTAAAGAGGATTGTGAGTTCTGGGCAACAATACTCACTCCACTTTATTAGGTTTGTATGGTCAATGCAACGATCCCAGAAGACTGGAAAGGTTCTCTACTGCAACCACTTCACAAAAAAGGTGACCCAGCAGACCCCAACAACTACAGGATGATCGCCCTCTTGGATATTGAGGCTGAGGTATATGTATCGCTCCTTCTACAAGATCTACAAAACTGGGTTAATGAGGAAGAAATATTACCAGTATATCAATCAGGCTTTAGGGCTGGAGCCTCAACACTCGATAATATTCTAGCCCTAGCCTGCCTGGTTGAACAGTCCACCCAGGAAAAACAGCGTCCCTTTTTGCTTTCTTTGTGGACTATTCTGCAACCTTCGACTGCGTCAATAGGAATTGACTTTGGCAAAAACTACAGAGCTGGGGGATCCCAAGGATGCTGCTGCCTGCCGTCATCTCTCTTTACACCAAAACCTGGGTACACATTAAGCTAACCCAGAATGCGGCAACAAAGAAGGTGTATACAAACCAAGGGCTGAAACAAGGCTGCGTTTTAGCAGCCTTGTTCCAAGACTGCCTCTTACCTAGCTGCCTGGAACTCATCAATCTATCCCTATCATCGGCAGCGTCCCCGCAATCCTGGAAACACGCAAAAGTCATTCCACTATTGAAAAAGCCGTCTCTAGATGCTTCCAGACCAGAGAATTACTGCCTGATCTCTTTGCTCTCTTTTTTAGGTAAAATCACGGAATCCCATGTGAACACCATTCTGACCCAGTACCTGGAATCTTGTTCCATATTAGATCCCTCTGAAAATGGCTTTAGGCCCCGTCATAGTACTGAGTCAGCTCTATTGGCAGTTACTGAGCAACTCAGAGCATCCCTGGATGAGGGCAGAACTTCGGCACTGATTCTACTTTATCTCAGTGCCGCATTTGACACGGTCTCCTACGACATCCTGCTTTTTCGGCTGTGGGAGATCGGTATCTCCCACAAAGCCCTTGCCTGGTTCACATTGTTTCTGACTGGTAGGTCCTTTCAAGTCATCGCTCCCCCTTTCCATTACCATACACACTACATTGCGGTGTTCCCCAGGGTTCAGCATTGAGCCCTACTCTGTTCAATGTTTATATTCGGCCCCTGACTTTGTTGGCCAGAGCCCGTAACATCTCCCTGGTGTCATATGCAGATGACACGCAGTTGATACTTTCCTTTACCAAGGACAATAGCCAGGATGCCGCTAAATTTCAGGAGGACCTGACCGCCCTCTGCTTGGATGGAGGATAATTGCCTCCAAATGATCTCCACAAAATCTGAGATCCTCCTACTAGGTAGAGACTTCCATCTCTGGGGCAACAATTGGTGGCCCCCGAACCTCGGCGCTCCCCCTCCGCCGAAAACCATAGTAAAAAATCTAGGCATTTGGGTAGATAGTGCCCTAATGTTTGGAGATCATGCCAAGTCTGTTGCAGGTACTACTTTGGGCTTGCTGCGTGGCCTCAAACTCATATATATATTTTTTTACCCCCACACTCACCAGCTGATTGTTCAAGCCACTGTTCTAGCCAGGCTTGACTATTGCAATGGGCTTCTCCTTGGCTCCAATAAGTCAGTGACAAAAAGGCTACAGTCCACCCTGAACACTGCAGCCTGCACGCTGTTTGCCCTACCTAGGCATTGCCCCATTTACGGCCTTCTGCGTCGCCTTCACTGGCTGCCTCTAGAGCAAAGAGTCCACTTTAAAGTGCATTGCTTTGCTCACAAAATGCTTTCAGGCTCAGGTACAGCGATTTTGAGTGATCTATGCCATCCCTATATCCCGACACGTGTTCCTTGCTCGGCCGACCTCCATCTGGCACGAGTTCTTCGGTTTCATAGAACCAGAGCGGGTGGGCGTTCATTCAAGGTGCTTGCGCCGACCCTCTGGAATTCTTTGCCTCTTTCCATCAGAAGTATTCCCAGCCTTCTAGCCTTCAGAAGGGCAGTGAAGACCTGGCTCTTTCGCTGATCGGTAGCTTCCTTTCCCATCCTCTCTTCTCGGCAGTCAGCGCTGGGACGTCCCTTTCCGGGACAGCCGTGCGCTTTACAAATCTTATAACATAACATAACACCTTTGATTTTTAACTCATATACTGCAGATCTTGGTAAATCAATATCAAAAGCTAACCTGTTAGCGCCTAAAATCAGGCAGACCATATTGTTTCTAATGCAGTATGCAGATGATATGATACTAATGACCAGACAAAGACGGGTCTGCAAAGAGCACTGGACGCATTGAGCACCTAGAATGACGCCAATGAACTGACGGCCAATGCCAGCAAAACAAACTTAGTGTTCTTTGGAAAAATATGCACACAAACATCATTGGACATTGGGCAAATTGGAAAAAAACATGACATCGAAATACAACTACTTGGGGGTTTGGTTTATGAGCAATGGCAAGCCCATGCACACATTTCGACCATGGAAGTAAAAGCTAAGGCGATGTCGCACACCCTGTTCAAACGTAACTCTAAGTTGCACAGTCCATCTGCTGAACCAATTTGAAAGGTTATAAAAGCTAAGTTACTACCCGCTATCTCCTATGGACACTTAGCCTTTCCTGGGGCATTGGTCAATACCATGGAGTCTGCCAACTGCCGTGCATTCAAACGGATCTTCCAAGTTCCTGCTCATGCACGGAATGCTTTGGTGCGGTGGGAGTTCGGCCTAAGTGATCATTTGTTAATATTGAGGAATATGTGCAGCGCCTCCAAATACAATGAAAGCAACCTTGAAAGAATTTTTTACAAAAGGGATGGAAAGGGGGAACAGGGGATGGAAAGGGGGAACATGGGGATGGAAAGGGGGAACATGGGGATGGAAAGGGGGAACATGGGGATGGAAAGGGGGAACATGGGGATGGAAAGGGGGGATATGGGGATGGAAAGGGGGAACATGGCGACTCGTTAGCACGCCGGCCGTGAGCTCCGTAGCTCCGATTCATAACATGCCTCAATTCTACTCGTAGCCTTACCTGAGAACTGCATTTTGCTGGGCATCGATCCGAGCCCCTCCTGGCTCCCTGGCCTGTGGCTCCAGGGGTTCTTCTCTTGTTTTTTGGGTGCTGGGCGTTTTCCAGACACCTGCTGCAGCAGCCGTAGAGGAGGTGATGGTGGCAGTCATAACGGCTGGCCCCTCATGGTTTTTGCCACGCAGCACATTTGCTGCGGTAGATGGGCAGCGGCGTGTGTTAGTTTCAGAGGGACTTCTGGCAGAATCCCCGCAAGCATCACAGGTATCGGGCGGTTGGGGTATCCTGTTGAATTGCCTGTGGGTGGGGAACCTACGGGAATACACATGACCCCCTGAAAATCTGTGAAGACTCGAGGGCAGAAAAGGAAAAATAATAACAGTAACTTGAATCCTCAATTATCATCTCCTAGGACCTCTAAAGACTTCAAAGTGCATCTGAACACTGGGGTTGGACTGACAGTAACAAATACTACAGTGAGCAGTAATTTAATGCCCCCTGTGGGTCAGGGGTAAAATAGGTACGCCCTGAGATATAGCGACTTTGTAATACAACAAGAAAGTAGCTACCTCCTACCCACCTTACAAATTAAAACTATAGGACCCCCGGAGAGGGACACAAACTGTTGGGGTGTCTGGGAGCAATCCGGGAGGGAAAGTGAAAATTACCCCCTCATTAAGATCTTTCTTTAAAATTAAGGGAACAGAGCACATAGTCTTGAGAATCCTCCCAACATGGATACTTTAGGGTCACCACATAATGCTGTTCAGCCCATTTCCACCCCTAACCAATTTGCAATATTAACAGACAGTTCACAGCCGGATGACCCTTTAGGGAAGGATTTACAGCAGCCCCCTGAGAAAGATAGTATGAACGCTACTAAAAATGTAGAATTAGCAAGTGTTGAGCTAAGCCAGATGCTGCTCTCTTTGTCAAAGGACATTAAAGAAAAATTTGCGATCTCAGAGCAAAACCAAGAGAAGATCCATGGAGTCTGTGGAAATCTAGAGAAAAAGCTGGCTAATATCACAGAAAGGCTAGCTTTAATGGAGGAGTCCCTAGGGGCATTGCAAGAGGAAGTAAAGTCTAATCATAAGGAGATTCAAAGTTTAAAAAATGGAGAGAAGGAAATTAGAGATAAGCTAGAGGCAATGGAAAACAACTCAAGATGAAAATACTTAAGACTTTTAAATATCCCAGAGGCTATGGAAGGCGGGGATATAAAAACTTTCATTATTAAACTGATTAAGGAATTCATCCCTGAGACATTAGGGTATGATTTGGAAATGACATCCAGAGAGTGCATCAGGACCCTGGTAGAGATAAACCTAGGAAAACCTTAATAAACCTTCGCTCCTGTATGATTAAGGAATTAATTCTGACAACAGCCCTTAAAGCAAAGCAATTCAAGAAGGATGATTGGTCTTTCATTATAAGATCTGATATAGCAAAGGCTACTCCAACTCGACAGTGGGAACTGGGGAGACATATACAAGAACTGAAAGCTTTGGGAGCAAATGCCCAGTTGAAATTTCCAGCATTACTAAAAGTAATGTGGAGCAAAAAAATGTACACTATAAAAGAGGTGCCCGAGGCAGAAAATGTAGTTTTACAGATAAATGCTCAGAAAGGTTATAAAATAAAATCGGAACAAAGGAGATCAGAGGGTATTATGCAATACCCAACTTAGAGAAAGGGAGGGTTCCCCGGGATGGGTCGGGAGGGTGGCAAGGGAAGGTTTTCACGTTATGACAATTTTTTTGAGCACAGGTGTGGGAGCGTAGTGGGGAAAAAATTAAAAAAATCTAGAGTCCTCATTTGTATAAAATGATCAAAGGTTAGTAGGAGAAGGGATATCAATTTATATGCCAATGACAGTAGACGGTAGACAGACCCAGCATCTGAGGGCGCTGACATGGAACGTGAATGGGTTAAGGGTTAAAAATAGGAGAAGAAAGATTCTGGAATTACTCAAGGTATCAAATAATGATGTCATAATATTGCAGGAGACACATCTACGTCAGGAGGAGTGGGATGGAATCCTTTAGGAGAATAAATGGATCGCACATTTTGCATGCACCAATCAAACTTGTAATGTAAAAGGACTAGCAATTATTTTTAAAACCTCTTCAGGTTGGAAAATACTATCGCTGACCCAGGGGGCAGGTGGTTGGTTTGTAATACTAAAATACACAGTGTGGGTTATGCCTTTGTAGGATATTATGGCCCCAATGTGGAAGATCCATCCCTGCTCGAGGATGTATACATTCAACTTCTAGGAACAAGATACTTAATAATAATGGGTGGGGATCTTAATACTCTATTGGACCCTGTCTTGGATAAATCTACTATTAAACCCATAATGCATTCCCCAAAAATGAGAGTAACCCTACATCAATTAATTAAGAACCTAGGGTTAGCAGACACCTGGAGATTGAAGGAGGGACGGAAAAAAGAATATACCTTTCAGAATAAAAAATATTTCAACTCCTCCAGAATCGATCTCTTCCTGACAGATTGTAAATTAGGAAAAAACATTAGCAAAATAACGCATCAACTACTACATCTATCTGACCATGCAGCAATAAAGGTGGAGATTTCATTAAGTAACCCTCCAGCTCAGACCAGATGGACCTTAGATAGAACTCTTTTAGGGGACGTTGATGTTTTAAATGCGCTGAAGGCTGATACAGTTGATTTCTTTAACCTAAATGATTACTCAGCCCTGAGACATGTTGTATGGGACGCTTATAAAGCTTTTATTCGTGGCAGATTAATAAGCTTGGCGGCGTATAAAAGGAAAGTGGGTACGGACAAACTTCTACATTTTGAAACAAGAATTAAGGAAATTCAGGTTAAATTAGCTGAATCTACACAACTTGCTAATGAGGTGGAACTTCAAAAGGAGCTGAGGGAAGCTATAGATTATTTAGGAGAGTGTTTGGAAGGGAATGTGCAGAGGAGGTGTAAAGCACATTATGAATATGGAGAGGGGTGCGTAAAGCTCCGAGCTTGGAAGGTGAGGCAGGATAATATCAGAAATGAAATTAAAGAGGTAGTAAATAATGTGACTAAAGAGCGTTGCATAGAGGATCGAGATATAGGGGAAGCCTTTTGAGGGTTTTTTCAAGAAGTATACACAGAGGACACAGCTGCAAAACAGAGGGAGATTAAGAAATGACTACAGCAGGATAACCTTCCCAGTGTCAGTATAGACCAAAACGCATTTCTAAATCCGGAAATTACCAAGGAAGATAAGATCATAAATAATCTTTGGAATGGGAAGGCCCCTGGTTTGGATGGTCTGCCAAATGAGATATATAATGTGTTAAGTGTGGAACTTATTCCCCATCTATTAAAGTTAGAAAATGGGATCTATATGGAACATCTTCCCCTGCCCTCTTCATGGAATGAGGCAATAATAACATTAATACCCAAACCCGATCAGAGCCCCAAAAAATGTGAGGCATATAGACCTATATCCTTGCTAAACTCGGATTATAAAATCTTTACACAAATTCTTGCCAAAAGGCTAGATAAGGTCCTGAGAAGTATAATACCTGAGAACCAGAAAGGTTTCATGAGGGAAAGACAATTGGCAGAACTTACCCAAGATCTGGTATGTGCAATTGATGTGACCTTGGTTTCAGGAACTCCCTTAACCATAATAATGGTTGACGCCGCTAAGGCCTTTGACAGAGTCAGTTGGCCTTACTTATATGAGGTAATGGAGGGAAATGGATTAGCGGGAAATTTCCTTAGGGCAATTAAAAGCATCTATCAATCCCCAACAGCAAGGATATTGATTACTGGTTCATTAACCATGTGTTTTGGGATAAGCAGAGGCACGAGACAGGGCTTTCCGTTATCCCCACTACTATTAACATATACATAGAACCTCCAGCTACAAGAATAAGAACAGAACAGAGAATTCTCCCTTTCCATTATCTTGAATGGACTAAGAAAGAAACCTTATATGCTGATGACTTAATAATCTATACCATGGACTCTCACTCCTAAACACCACTAATAATGGAGATAGCAGCCGACTTTGGGAAAATTTTGGGATACTTAGTGAATGAAGATAACATTGAGTTCATGGCCTGGAACGAGCCATTAGGTACCCCTTTAGGAAAAGCAGAAATCAGATATCTGGGAATACGGGTGGTAAAAGACTTGGATGAAATGGCTTAGATCAACTTTGATAGACTCATGAAAGAAACTAAAAAACTTTTGCTTCGGTGGGCTTCTCTCCCAGTCTCTATTCTAGGAAGAACCAACATTGTAAAAATTATGATCTTACCAAAATTTACATTCCTCTTCAATTCCCTTCCTTTATATTTTAAGCCAGAATGGTTTAGAAAATTACAGAGAGAACTAAGCAGTTTTATTTGGAGTTGTAGAAGTGTAAGAATTGCTTGGAAAAAGCTTAGAAAGAAAAAGTTAGATGGTGGTATTGCACTACCGGATTTTCAAATCTTCTATTGGGCTTTCGCACTGAAAAATGTAAGGAAACTGTTGATGGATTCAAGTGGCACCCCAGTATACCTAAGGGCCCTAACAAAAACTTTAGCGGAAGAAGGAAACTTCTTTTTACATAAATTTGGACATCCCAAACATTTAAAAAAGAAAATCAAGTTTAAAATACTCATTACAGCATTTAACATATGGATACAGGTTAAAAGAGTTCTGGGAATCTCATATTACAGTGCTAAATCTCCAATTTGGAACTCCCCAGGGACACCTCTGTGCCTCCAAGACAATTTAGCAACACCTTTGCGGATGGCTGGTATTGAGAGGTGGGGCCAGTTAGCTGAGGATGGTGCCCTACTATCATGGGATAGATTACAGATAATCACGGAATGTAGACTATGTAGATTTAAATATTACCAATTAGTAGGCTGGACTCGAACCCAGTCACACTGGGGTAGGAATCGGAAATTGAAGATGATCTACAAAGTACCCAGAAATACAAGAAGGAGGTTGCTAGATGGTACTGGGCGTTGGTACAGGGAGAAGATAATACCCAGGCTTTGCCGGAGGTAATTTGGAAGCTGCGACGTATCAAATTTATGGCAAGTATCTGTATCTATGCTTTAGTCCTCAGTGAAGTCTGCCCCACTCAGAAGGAATCACCTGCTTACACTATACAGGGTGTATTGTTCGCCAAAGAAACTAGCAAAGATGGGGGATGGCAAGAAGAGGTACTGTCCGAAGTGTGCTGTGGAAAATGCGGACGAGGTTCATCTCTTCTGGCTGTGTCCCGCTATCCAGTCATTCTGGCAAAAAGTGGGGGAAGTATTAACCAAAATTATGGGTATAAACATCACTGTAAGCCTCCCTTTAGTCATGTTTGGGACACAGCATGGGGAAATGGCTCATCTGGGAAGGCTTAGAGCACAGTTAATTTTTAACTTGATAGTTTTAGCACGTAGAGAAATCTGTTTGAAATGGATTTCAGAGTTTCAACCTACATGTGAGGGATGGAAAGCCTCTGTCGGTCATGTTGCTAGACTCGACTGTCAATCTGGCTCAATAAAGAGAGAAAGAATGTGGGCATCTTTTTTCTCACTCTAAAATGTTTGATTGAAATAATTTATAGTATGGGGGAAGAGTTATTTAAGGAAGGAGATAGGAGAAAGTCCAAGTATTAAGACAGCTTTCAACTGGTTGCCGAGGATAGTGGTGGGCACTACTAATTACTCTCCAACTACTGGTTTGAATAAGGAAAAGGTTTGGCTAAAAGAGTCTAAAGCCAGACGGAGGTGTCAAATTGTTCTCCCTTGACCATCCCTCGGATATGACTCTTACCTTTTCTCTGGTTGCATATGAGGACGAAAAAAACAAAAAAAAGGTAAAAACCCCAGGGCAGACTTTTTATCATCCGCCTGCGTCAATTAAATCTCGACCTGACCACCTAGTGAAGTTTTATCCATCAAGGAGGAATTTTAAAATTGTTTTAAGGAAACAAGTAACTCTTTTATCTAAACAAGATGACCTCTAGAAGCAATAAACAGATCTTGGACAGCTCATACAAGTACAAACTAAGCCAGCCGTATTTAAATGCTGCACTGAATAAACCAATTTTAAAACAAATTCTTTCAGTCAGACTTATGGTTTTGCCAATAAAAGACATTAACGCTCGCTGGAAATCCATCGAGATGGTCACCTCTTGCAGACTGTGTCATCCCTACGAGGAATCTTTGGCTTATTTAGTCTGCATTCGCCCATATCTAAGCCATGCATGTCACACTTCACTAAAACCATTGTTTTTAAAATAACGCACTCGCACTTGCTTAGAAGCAATGAAACATCTTTTTAATTTGGAGATCCCGATGGAACTGGCGAGGCTAGCGAAATTTGCACGTCAACTTCATGGACTTCCGAGCAATGATTCAGCCCAGGCCTAAAGGGAGACCAAAGTCAATGACTGCGGTAACACCTTTACTCTAACGTTTTTTTTACTTTTGGCGAATAATTGCGTCATTTTGAAATTAAGTAGGTGAATTGACATGTTGATGTTTTTACTAAAGAAGGCTCTTGAAATGAAATATTGTGCACAATTTTGTAACAATTTTTATTAATTGAAACAAATAAATGTATTCACTCACTCACTCACTCACTCACTCACTCACTCACTCATACCAATCTCTGCATACTAAAGGAAGAATGTGATTAGTAGTCTGGTAATATTCATTAGAGTCCAGTAGTATTCAAATTGTTTGTTTCCACTAAATGTTCTGCATTGTGAATTGAGACTATACGATTAGCAAATAAGTATTTGCCTAGTATTCTGTTAGTGTTGAAGAAGTATCAGTCTCATTTCAGTAGTCTTCATACACTAGCCTGCACAAAAAGAATACTAAAATTGACATAAAATAGTCTTCAAATGCTAGAATCTAAATCCGGTATTTGTAAAGCGCGGACTACTCACCCCTAAGGGTCTCAAGGCGCTGGGGGCCGTCGGGGAGATTAAGTGAGCTATTGCCCAGAGTCACATGGTGCTGAGCTGAGCTGTGGCTGGTGCGGGGGATCGAACCGTGAGCCCTGTGCTCCAGAGTCAGCCGCCCTGGCCGCTGCACCACACCCCTCCCACCAAGAGACCACTCAACGCCAGAGGTATCTACTCTTGCGGAACTGTTATATCAAAATGCCCCGGCAGGGAAGATCGGTAGCCTAGCTGCGGCTTGACTAACCTCATAACCCAGCAAGAGGAACATCCTAAATAAGGCTAGTGGCCTGGTAAAATGGTTGTATGAAGTAACACTTGAGACTATGTTTTAAAAATTAGCCAATTTTATCAAATGATTTGTTTAAATTACACAGGAAGAAGTGCAAATTTTATGATAAGAAATAGTTTTCCCTTTTAGAGAACAAAAAATGAAACAGCTTTTTTATGGATATTTGTTTTAATGTTGCTATGTATAAATTGTTGTGGTTTTAATTAACTGAACAATAAAACGTATTCTATTCTCGTCACACCCCTCCCACCAGACAGTAGTATTAAACTTCGGTAAGGGAGGAAGCAAATTGCGAGTAATACAAAGAACGATACATGAAATAAATGAAAATTAAATGCATGCATGGAGTCTTAGTGAAAGAATAGAACACATTTTCAAAGAGATGGAATTAGATTGTACAATAAAAAATGAGGGGAGAGAATGACAGAGAAGGCACACAATGGCAGAGATTAAAAAACCTAGAAGGATAAAACACGCCAATAAAATGTGACAGATATAAAAAAGGCAATGAGACAAAGCAGGAGAGCAAAATGGAGAAACAAAACATTTCAGACTTTATACAGTGAACAATTTATGTTGTTGTTGTATTATTTAATTTAGTATAGCGCACAACTCACACAAGGGCATCTTGGCACTGCCTACAACAGCAAGCAAGCATACACAGCAAAGAGTTACTTAAAATAAGGATGCTTTCAGCAATTTCCTAAATTGACAGTAGTTAGTACAGAGTCGAATGCAGAGAGGTAACTTGTTCCAGTAAAGCGGAGCCAGGTAGGAAAAGGCTCAGCCACCGCATCTGGACAGGCGGATACGGGTACACTCAGCAAGACTTTGTCCTGAGATCTTAGGCTTCTAGTAGGTACGTAGCGTTTGAGTTTCTGTTGGAGATATCTGGAGTCTTTGCCCCCTAAGGCATTATAGGTGAGGCAACAGATTTTAAAGATATATCACTGCCTTACAGGTAGCCAATGTAAAGATTTCAAAGAAGGGGCCATAGGCGTTACGGAAGGAAGATTGAGAACAAGCCTGGCTGCAGTGCTTTGTATCACTTTCAGTTTAGCAAGCATCTGATTAGCTGCAGCCAGTACGGCGTTCCCGTAGTCCAGTCTGCTAACTACAAGGGCCTGGACTAGCGTTCTTCTAACAGATATCGGAAGATAGGGAAAGACTCTATGTAGTAAACGCATGGTGTGAAAGCTTGATCAATTTTTACACCAAGGTTCTACACAGACTGTCTGGGAGCCGGAACTGCACCCAATTTAGAGGGCCCCCACTCAATGGGACTTTTCCCATTTTGAGAGTCTGTAGCGTCCATGCAAACTGCATAACCGATCTTAATTGATTTTGACCATGATACAACACAGATACATCACTTTAAACAATATCAGTAACAGATGAAACAATATTATCCAATGTATAAATGCATGATGAAAGGGTATTGATGCTATTGTCGACCACGGCAAGGACTTTTTCTAAATTTGCTTGATCAATTTGGCGCAGACGAAGAGCTGCCTCAATCTGCGAAAGTTTCCAAATTTCGTTGTAAGCGGCATAAATAATCTCTTAGATTTAGGAGTCCTAGGTCCTAAGATGAAATCAGCCAAATTGATGTCATTTGACAAGAGTGTTGGGTGTTTTTTCACTTATGCTAAGGTGGAATGTTCAAACCATTTTTGGCATAATTTACCCACCGAGTATGTGGTGACCGAGAGCACCTCGGTCGGACCGTGAATTTCAAAACCTACTTTGTCCCAAACTATGCCATCTGCAACCGGGAATGCTGAAATGTTCACAAGTGTCTGATCACGTTTCATGATATGGGACGATATGTGAGGGGCCAGGATTCCATCGACCAAGTTCACAGCAGAGCGTTCTGGCAAATAATGACCATTTATGAGTAAAAAGAACACTGTCACAAATCCAATTGACATGAAGAGGAAAATCAGGATAAGCACCAACCAAATGTAGGTCTATGGAGGGACCAGATAAGTCTTTTTGAACCAAGAGAAGAAAACACTTAATTTAGTCGGTGGGACTGCCAAACTGGAAGTCGAGGAGGATGAGTCATAAGAGAAGCTGGCATGGTCCCCAAAGTAACCGTTTGCATCCCTTGGTATTAAAGGTGGGTGGGATGTATCAGCATGATGTAGTTGAGGATTGCTCGGCACTTCCCTCTGGGACTCATCTGTGGGATACGAATATTCGACATCTGCGTTGGAAGAGGATGGAAGTAGAACAGGTGAAAGGTCAACAGCAGTTTCCATCTCACCCACACCGGTACGGGCTTGAGTCGTCGACGTTGAGGTCACCGGATTCAAAGAAATAGCGTTGCAGGAAACAGCAGGTGTTACACTATTCAGAATTGGCCAGACGATGTAACTTGACATTGTCCACTGAGATGTATCTGTTGTCTTTGGGACCAGGTAAAGGTGGTAAAATGACTGTACGTGTACCCTTCAATCCAAGCACTGGAACTGGTGCACGATAGGAGGGACAGAAATTCCTTTTGTTCTCTAGCTTTTCTCGTACCAGATCTCCAATCTTGGGTAGCCAGCCTGCAATCAGAATCAGCAGTGCTGCATCATTGGAAGAGGGTAAATGTTCAGTTGCGTAGCTGTCACGGGTCTTTTGTAGATCCTGTAACACAGTAGAATGATTATCTACGTCAAAGGCTGCGGCAGCAGCCACAACATCTAGACCATCAAGGTCTGGCACAAACATTTTAATGCCAAAGAGCATTTTGTATGGGGTCCGCCCACCCAGAGATCTTCTAGGGAGATTATTGAGTGCACGTTGGACGCCATACAAATGAGCTAGCCAGTTCCTGCCAGCACCTAAGACTCTAGCTGTCAAGGATTGCTTTAAGTCACGGTTCATTCGCTCCACAATAGAATTACCCCCAGGCCTGTATGGAGACGATAATTGCACCTGCACCCCCAATGACGCCATTGCGTCCTTGTAAGCCTTAGAGGCAAACGCTGGACCTTTGTCTGAATGGAAGGTGCCACAGGCAAACATCCTGACAAAGACACACAAATCCCTGATGACATTTCAAGCGTCAGCACTGCGTTGTGGCCAAACCCAAAGGAATCTAGTGCACGAATCAACTGCAACAAATATATATTTATAGGCAGTATCAGAAGAGAATGGACCGCAGTGATCAAGATATACACAGCCAAATGGTTGATTAGAAATACATAGCTGTGTTTGAGGTGGGCGTGTGACCGTAGTTGGTTTAATTTGTTAGCAAATGTCACAAGTGAGTACATAATTACGGGTCTGTTTATATAAACCACGCCACAATAGCGTTGCTGTAAAATCAAGACTGTCGCTGACACCCCGGCATGTGCAGAAGCCATGCCCTTGTGTGCGGCTCTGATCAGAGCAAGTCTGCGGTCCAAGTTGGGAATCAGCCGATCCCCAACTGAAGGAATCTTAGCACAAGGAACTTGTTCGGGAGATATATGATAAGAGTATTTTGAAGGGAAACCCTGAGGATAAACAGTTTCCTCCCTCATTGCAGCTACCGCTGCCAGAATATCATTATCTATTTTAGTCATGGACCTTGTAACTGCTGCTACCGAACACGTGGCTACTGCAGATTTGGCCGCTTCGTCAGCCAAAGAATTACCAAGAGCATGTGCTCACACACGCTGATGGCCAAGAGTATGTATAACATGTGCGAGGGGAAGACGCTGTTTAAGGTCTGCCACTCGAACCCAAAGCATTTTATGCTTAATTGCGCTGCCTTTAGAGTCTCGATAGTCGTTTTGAGACCAAAAGAATAAGTTGTCATTAAAAGACTGAACACAGTAATAAGAATCGCATACAATAAGAGTATTTACATTAGGATCAGCGAAATCGAGAGCAAGAACAAGAGCACGCAGCTCCCCAATTGTGCCGTACAGTCTCCAAGTGCCTGAGTATGCACTATGGAAGACTTAAACTCTCCATTGACAATTGAGCCAGCAATAATTGTGCAAGCCGCTGAATAAGCGTGTTTGGAGCCGGTGGCCGGTTGAGCCGAGCCATCAGTATAAATGATACATTTGTACTCACGTAAAGGAAGCAACGACAACGTAGGAGGATGAACATGTTCATACTGTAAAAACTCATGTGTCTGAAGTGCAGGGTCAAAGATAAACGTGACATTAGAGGATGTCAAAGACGTAGCCCATTGTATCCAATGGGGATGTAGTGCCTTTGAGTTAGGTACACTTGCCTTAGTCATGGCCTCCAAAGCAGGGAAGGGCGTGACCATAAGAATGCGTTTACCTTGCGCCAGTGAGCGTTCTTTCAGAACCGCCATCTGGACCGCTGTCAACATTTTTTCAACATTTGAAAAACGCATTTCAGCTGCAGTGTACAAATGTGATTTGTATGCAATAGGTACTGTGTCTCCCTCATTGAACGTCAAATAAGTGAAACCCACCGCCCCTGGAACGATACGTATCACCAGGTTTGTGGTGTTATCACCCGTCAACAAGTAGTTAGTTGCAAGCATGTCAGATTGCAAAGAATGTAGGATAGAGGTGTGTTCCGGAAGCCAGCTGGCAGAAGAATATGTAGGTTGTATCAACGCATAAAGCGGTTTGATATGCTGGGCATAATCGGGAATGTATGTCCTCCTGAAATTCAAAAATCCCAGCAAGGACTGAAGTTTCTTCAGTGTAGAAGGGGGTTGCAATTGTGCACATTTCATCAAGAAGTGGGGTGCTAACCCCTTTCCTTCGTAATTGAGCCTCGTAGCCCAGAAAGAGCACCGCCAAATGAGTGATGTGCTATTTAGCAAAATTTAACTTTGTAGTGTAGCTCCTATTTCCCTAATAGGCTCTGCACATTGGAATAATATATCCTATAGGTTTGACATAGGACTAAGGTCAGTATGTCCCTATCGAGTATATTAAACTTAATTACTTGTGCCAGCTAGCTCAGAGGCCACTAGAAACTCCTTGACAACAAGAAGGGAGTAGTTTCTGGCAGCCCAAAACATGACCACTTTGTTTCCCTTTAGAATCAGAACGTGTCCCAGAGTCGTGGAAACAATAGATAACTATTTCACTCAGCTCAATCGTGCATGCTTAGTTTTCTCCAAGTTACACAGAAAGAAATAGACGGGCGTTTCAATAAAAGATTTATTGAACAGTCTTGTTTCTGGTGTAAGTAAATGTGCTGTTACGATCACAAGACAGTATGCAAGATAAATAATGTACAGTGTGACCAGTAGAAATAAATAATACTGCGATAGCATTATCTTTTAGTACATATGCCTTTACATAAATAACACAGACTAAAAATGCGAGTACTCATACGATGCGTTTCTAATCTAGTTCTACCCCAATGTACCTAACCTAACCTAGGTGTAGGGAGAGGTAGGAAGTTGGTGAAGTATTCCTTACTATGGTATACTAAGAGTATGTTAAGCCTAGTATGCCTAGTATGCCTAGTATGCCAAGAGTCCCTCTAGGTTCTTATCAGCTCCATACCTGAAGAATGAGAGAGGTAGGAATCTCTTTGCCAGACTCGAACTCCAACACCCCGCAAGGGAAGTCAGATCACTGGAAGCTGGACTCTCTGCGTGCAGGGATGACAGCGTCTTCTCAGTGCGTCAGGCCGGGAAATGGGCTCCTCTGAAGTCGAGGTCTCCTCTTATTTACAGGGGCTAGGGAAGGTATATTTATACCTGAGAGTACCTAGGAATGTTAGTATTGACGTGAGTCGGACAGCGAAAGACGCCATGAATGAACCCCTAAGGAATAATGGTTCATGCATAATATATGAGTCCTTGAAGAAATCAATAGTCCTGGACTAGAGAAACTCCCGCAGCCTAAGGGTCTGTTCTTCATGAACTCGTTGTGACGTTAGGGTGGACGGATGTCGGAGACCATGCCTGTATTTGGAGTGCACGGTTTAATGCCTAAATAAGGACTGGGATTTTATGCCTTTATAAGGGCAGGGCGAATTGTGCCTATATAAGGACATGATACTGGAAAGCCCGTTTATGGACACCCTAAGAGGAATACAACAACTTGTATCCATAGTCGGCAAAAGATAAAATAATCCTGTCGACAAGATGCAGCATAAGTTTGTCATCCGTCAGATAAATGTCATCAACGTACGAGAACGCATCTGGATCTATGTCGTGCAACAAAGACACAACACGTGCCGCAAATGCGTACTACTACGTGAATTCCACAACTACGCTCCGCTTCCCACTAAATTAACAGAGACCTCATATACTTTAGATAAAATATCAAGTAACTCGGTCTTTACATGCTAAAATGCATATAGTCATTTCACAAAAGTGAAAATGAAAACTTAGCAAGCAGTGAGAGAGGTGATGATTTTGAGATCCTCCCTAACCTAGGGAGAAAACCAAGCAGATGCCTTGAAAACAAAGAGCACATCTTGCTGAACGATTCGGTGGTGGTCCCATCCTCTTAGGACCACCCCAAGCACAGTTATGGGCAAAAAACAATCCCAAACAAAGGCCCTGCAAAGCATTATGGGACGAGATTAGCAGTGGCAGTGAATATTATAGTATCCAATATCAAAATAATTCTACAAAGAGCTGCAGTTCAACTCGTCGTTACTAGGTGTCCCTCACGAGTCAAATGCAAAAGCATTGAAATTATTACATCAAGCTGCAGTTCCACTAGTCTTTACTAGATGTCCCTCACGAGTCAAATGCAAAATGCAACGGAACACTAGGAGTAAGTTTGCTTATGCTTATGCTCTTAGCCCAAAACCAGTCACAGGATGCTTGTTCCCGGTCCAGGGAAGACATGGCTTGGCAGTTCGGGCTGGACTGTTCCCATGAGGCACAGGGTCAAGACTGATTTGCATATAGCTGTGTCTGAACTGGGGTGGCAAAGGAAGCTAAAGAACGATGATGGATTCAACCCAGATCTGTGACTGGGGGTGAGTGTCTGAAAAGTTTCAGCACTCCGTCCATCATCTCCTTGTGTTTGCTATGCAGTAGGTGCATCAGGCTGGAAGACAATTAATGCATAAACAACATGTGAAGATGACCCCTGCAATGGCTATCAGGACAAGAAATATCTTCCAACCCCATGAAGCCAGAAAACCCCAGAGCCACCCTGTGAGGGACCATGAACCATTGTCTTGGTGGATCTCTGAGGCAAGTTTGTGTAATTTCTTTATTGCAGAATAGACAGTCGGGGCACTATCAGGTATGTAAACGCAGCAACTGCTGCCGATGACGCGGCAGGCTCCACCCCTGTCAGTTAGAATAACATCTAAAACCATCCGATTTTGAAGCAAAACGAGTCTCGTAGCTTGGAGCTCGACTGTAATATTAGTCAGTATACCAGCAGTAGTGTTAATGACTCCTTCGACTACTCTGGCCAGGCGACGTATGTCGCGGCTATTAAACATGGGACCCCAGAATGGCACATTACCCTTCATTATATCAGTGAATTGCTGTAGGGCGGTATCTGTTTGATCAATATCATCTTTATTGACAACTCTCTTAACTCGGTGCACAGGGAGATCCCTACACTGCACCTTATGATCTTTGTGGTAATTGGACGGTGCAAGGTAAACAGGAGGCAGGAGGAATGAGAGATAACAGTGGCCAGACCACCCCCTAGGAAGCCAGGTATAAGCTTGTTCCCCACAGATGAAATATACATTCGGATCTGTCAGCAAGGGTGGGCTACTAGTGGTATTCAATTGATAGGTATAATTACAATGGCTCTGTCCTATGGAAACATTCCCTGACCCTTGAACACAGAAACTAGCTGTTGCATTTATCACAGGGACGGGCATGACTTTATCTTCAGTGATATTGCGTTCTTGGAAACATTTAAAATATTCAGTGACATTGAATCCTTGGAAGTCTAGTACTTCATTTTGTAGCCATGTGGCATTTCGTGGAGTGTAAAAACATTCATGCAGGCATCAGGGTGTATGGTACCTCTACTTTCCATCTGCCCCAGGTGTATATCCCTGATGCACCACAATATAATCTAAAACTGCCTCATAATCACCCTGTGTAATTTTCCATCGAATCCGCATAGTAATGTAGACCATAGAGAGCAGTTGAAACCAGGCTTCACAGCTACCTTAATATGACATGGGCAAAGATATCAGTAGGTCATTTTTGTGTATAACTGAGGGGAGTAGGCCACACACCCAACACTTTGTGGCATTAGTAGTGCTGTGTACTTGATGAAGTATTTGGATGAACGCATTCTGAGTGTAAGTTTGTCTATGTCTTTCTTTATGCAGGGCCAATGTAATAAACGAGTGCTCAGCTGGAACCGGGGTAGTCCCTATCAAAGTATGCACAGGGTGTTGTTCCTCTAAGTACCAGACTACCCCAAATAGGACTATCGTCACCAGGAGAATAAACACCACCACCACTATCCTACTCCCAGTAGACCAACTGGACCATCCAGGACCATTCTGCTGCATTGGAGAAGCCACAAGAGGCTGCTCCTCTCTCATTATTGCACAACCAAATGGGTACATAGAAAATACTTTAGGAATTGGAGCCACAAAATACAACCGACCAGAGGGGTATTCTTCTTCCTGTGTCCGTTATGAGCCTCACAGGCAGGCTCCTTATGTTCATCAAACACTCCCACGGAGGAGCTGCACGATCGCAGCCCTTTGTTGGAAAACAATTGCGGCCCTTACTGAGAAACAAATACTTCTTCTTTCAGGATAGGGCAACCTCCCTCCAGGGCAAATACCCTCAACGATCCTGTCCAGTGTCCAGGGCAGTGCACCAGTGTTCTTCACCCTAATCTAAAGCAGGCACCGGAGACACAGCACCTACACCCTAGGCTCAAGTCCTTCCCTAACTCCTGGATTGCCCTGCTGGCGCACTGTCCTTCCGTCGGGGCCGCAGATTGTACCTGACACACCCAGGCACCTCTTCATCAACAAACAGAGGTAAGAATTCTAAATCCTAAATCCGGTATTTGTAAAGCGCGAACTACTCACCCCTACGGGTCTCAAGGCGCTGGGGGCCGTCGTGGAAATTAAGTGAGCTTTTGCCCAGAGTCACTTGGTGCTGAGCTGAGCTGTGGCTGGTGCGGGGGATCGAACCGTGAGCCCTGTGCTCCAGAGTCAGCTGCCCTGGCCGCTGCACCACACCCCTCCCACCAAGAGACCACTCAACGCCAGAGGTATCTACTCTTGCGGAACTGTTATATCAAAATGCCCCGGCAGGGAAGATCGGTAGCCTAGCTGCGGCTTGACTAACCTCATAACCCAGCAAGAGGAACATCCTAAATAAGGCTAGTGGCCTGGTAAAATGGTTGTATGAAGTAACACTTGAGACTATGTTTTAAAAATTAGCCAATTTTATCAAATGCTTTGTTTAAATTACACAGGAAGAAGTGCAAATTTTATGATAAGAAATAGTTTTCCCTTTTAGAGAACAAAAAATGAAACAGCTTTTTTATGGATATTTGTTTTAATGTTGCTATGTATAAATTGTTGTGGTTTTAATTAACTGAACAATAAAACGTATTCTATTCTCGCACACCCCTCCCACCAGACAGTAGTATTAAACTTCGGTAAGGGAGGAAGCAAATTGCGAGTAATACAAAGAACGATACATGAAATAAATGAAAATTAAATGCATGCATGGAGTCTTAGTGAAAGAATAGAACACATTTTCAAAGAGATGGAATTAGATTGTACAATAAAAAATGAGGGGAGAGAATGACAGAGAAGGCACACAATGGCAGAGATTAAAAACCTAGAAGGATAAAACACGCCAATAAAGTGTGACAGATATAAAAAAGGCAATGAGACAAAGCAGGAGAGCAAAATGGAGAAACAAAACATTTCAGACTTTATACAGTGAACAATTTATGTTGTTGTTGTATTATTTAATTTAGTATAGCGCACAACTCACACAAGGGCATCTTGGCACTGCCTACAACAGCAAGCAAGCATACACAGCAAAGAGTTACTTAAAATAAGGATGCTTTCAGCAATTTCCTAAATTGACAGTAGTTAGTACAGAGTCGAATGCAGAGAGGTAACTTGTTCCAGTAAAGCGGAGCCAGGTAGGAAAAGGCTCAGCCACCGCATCTGGACAGGCGGATACGGGGTACACTCAGCAAGACTTTGTCCTGAGATCTTAGGCTTCTAGTAGGTACGTAGCGTTTGAGTTTCTGTTGGAGATATCTGGAGTCTTTGCCCCCTAAGGCATTATAGGTGAGGCAACAGATTTTAAAGATATATCACTGCCTTACAGGTAGCCAATGTAAAGATTTCAAAGAAGGGGCCATAGGCGTTACGGAAGGAAGATTGAGAACAAGCCTGGCTGCAGTGCTTTGTATCACTTTCAGTTTAGCAAGCATCTGATTAGCTGCAGCCAGTACGGCGCTCCCGTAGTCCAGTCTGCTAACTACAAGGGCCTGGACTAGCGTTCTTCTAACAGATATCGGAAGATAGGGAAAGACTCTATGTAGTAAACGCATGGTGTGAAAGCTTGATCAATTTTTACACCAAGGTTCTACACAGACTGTCTGGGAGCCGGAACTGCACCCAATTTAGAGGGCCCCCACTCAATGGGACTTTTCCCATTTTGAGAGTCTGTAGCGTCCATGCAAACTGCATAACCGATCTTAATTGATTTTGACCATGATACAACACAGATACATCACTTTAAACAATATCAGTAACAGATGAAACAATATTATCCAATGTATAAATGCATGATGAAAGGGTATTGATGCTATTGTCGACCACGGCAAGGACTTTTTCTAAATTTGCTTGATCAATTTGGCGCAGACGAAGAGCTGCCTCAATCTGCGAAAGTTTCCAAATTTCGTTGTAAGCGGCATAAATAATCTCTTAGATTTAGGAGTCCTAGGTCCTAAGATGAAATCAGCCAAATTGATGTCATTTGACAAGAGTGTTGGGTGTTTTTTCACTTATGCTAAGGTGGAATGTTCAAACCATTTTTGGCATAATTTACCCACCGAGTATGTGGTGACCGAGAGCACCTCGGTCGGACCGTGAATTTCAAAACCTACTTTGTCCCAAACTATGCCATCTGCAACCGGGAATGCTGAAATGTTCACAAGTGTCTGATCACGTTTCATGATATGGGACGATATGTGAGGGGCCAGGATTCCATCGACCAAGTTCACAGCAGAGCGTTCTGGCAAATAATGACCATTTATGAGTAAAAAGAACACTGTCACAAATCCAATTGACATGAAGAGGAAAATCAGGATAAGCACCAACCAAATGTAGGTCTATGGAGGGACCAGATAAGTCTTTTTGAACCAAGAGAAGAAAACACTTAATTTAGTCGGTGGGACTGCCAAACTGGAAGTCGAGGAGGATGAGTCATAAGAGAAGCTGGCATGGTCCCCAAAGTAACCGTTTGCATCCCTTGGTATTAAAGGTGGGTGGGATGTATCAGCATGATGTAGTTGAGGATTGCTCGGCACTTCCCTCTGGGACTCATCTGTGGGATACGAATATTCGACATCTGCGTTGGAAGAGGAGGGAAGTAGAACAGGTGAAAGGTCAACAGCAGTTTCCATCTCACCCACACCGGTACGGGCTTGAGTCGTCGACGTTGAGGTCACCGGATTCAAAGAAATAGCGTTGCAGGAAACAGCAGGTGTTACACTATTCAGAATTGGCCAGACGATGTAACTTGACATTGTCCACTGAGATGTATCTGTTGTCTTTGGGACCAGGTAAAGGTGGTAAAATGACTGTACGTGTACCCTTCAATCCAAGCACTGGAACTGGTGCACGATAGGAGGGACAGAAATTCCTTTTGTTCTCTAGCTTTTCTCGTACCAGATCTCCAATCTTGGGTAGCCAGCCTGCAATCAGAATCAGCAGTGCTGCATCATTGGAAGAGGGTAAATGTTCAGTTGCGTAGCTGTCACGGGTCTTTTGTAGATCCTGTAACACAGTAGAATGATTATCTACGTCAAAGGCTGCGGCAGCAGCCACAACATCTAGACCATCAAGGTCTGGCACAAACATTTTAATGCCAAAGAGCATTTTGTATGGGGTCCGCCCACCCAGAGATCTTCTAGGGAGATTATTGAGTGCACGTTGGACGCCATACAAATGAGCTAGCCAGTTCCTGCCAGCACCTAAGACTCTAGCTGTCAAGGATTGCTTTAAGTCACGGTTCATTCGCTCCACAATAGAATTACCCCCAGGCCTGTATGGAGACGATAATTGCACCTGCACCCCCAATGACGCCATTGCGTCCTTGTAAGCCTTAGAGGCAAACGCTGGACATTTGTCTGAATGGAAGGTGCCACAGGCAAACATCCCGACAAAGACACACAAATCCCTGATGACATTTCAAGCGTCAGCACTGCGTTGTGGCCAAACCCAAAGGAATCTAGTGCACGAATCAACTGCAACAAATATATATTTATAGGCAGTATCAGAAGAGAATGGACCGCAGTGATCAAGATATACACAGCCAAATGGTTGATTAGAAATACATAGCTGTGTTTGAGGTGGGCGTGTGACCGTAGTTGGTTTAATTTGTTAGCAAATGTCACAAGTGAGTACATAATTACGGGTCTGTTTATATAAACCACGCCACAATAGCGTTGCTGTAAAATCAAGACTGTCGCTGACACCCCGGCATGTGCAGAAGCCATGCCCTTGTGTGCGGCTCTGATCAGAGCAAGTTCAGTGGTCCAAGTTGGGAATCAGCCGATCCCCAACTGAAGGAATCTTAGCACAAGGAACTTGTTCGGGAGATATATGATAAGAGTATTTTGAAGGGAAACCCTGAGGATAAACAGTTTCCTCCTCATTGCAGCTACCGCTGCCAGAATATCATTATCTATTTTAGTCATGGACCTTGTAACTGCTGCTACCGAACACGTGGCTACTGCAGATTTGGCCGCTTCGTCAGCCAAAGAATTACCAAGAGCATGTGCTCACACACGCTGATGGCCAAGAGTATGTATAACATGTGCGAGGGGAAGACGCTGTTTAAGGTCTGCCACTCGAACCCAAAGCATTTTATGCTTAATTGCGCTGCCTTTAGAGTCTCGATAGTCGTTTTGAGACCAAAAGAATAAGTTGTCATTAAAAGACTGAACACAGTAATAAGAATCGCATACAATAAGAGTATTTACATTAGGATCAGCGAAATCGAGAGCAAGAACAAGAGCACGCAGCTCCCCCAATTGTGCCGTACAGTCTCCAAGTGCCTGAGTATGCACTATGGAAGACTTAAACTCTCCATTGACAATTGAGCCAGCAATAATTGTGCAAGCCGCTGAATAAGCGTGTTTGGAGCCGGTGGCCGGTTGAGCCGAGCCATCAGTATAAATGATACATTTGTACTCACGTAAAGGAAGCAACGACAACGTAGGAGGATGAACATGTTCATACTGTAAAAACTCATGTGTCTGAAGTGCAGGGTCAAAGATAAACGTGACATTAGAGGATGTCAAAGACGTAGCCCATTGTATCCAATGGGGATGTAGTGCCTTTGAGTTAGGTACACTTGCCTTAGTCATGGCCTCCAAAGCAGGGAAGGGCGTGACCATAAGAATGCGTTTACCTTGCGCCAGTGAGCGTTCTTTCAGAACCGCCATCTGGACCGCTGTCAACATTTTTTCAACATTTGAAAACGCATTTCAGCTGCAGTGTACAAATGTGATTTGTATGCAATAGGTACTGTGTCTCCCTCATTGAACGTCAAATAAGTGAAACCCACCGCCCCTGGAACGATACGTATCACCAGGTTTGTGGTGTTATCACCCGTCAACAAGTAGTTAGTTGCAAGCATGTCAGATTGCAAAGAATGTAGGATAGAGGTGTGTTCCGGAAGCCAGCTGGCAGAAGAATATGTAGGTTGTATCAACGCATAAAGCGGTTTGATATGCTGGGCATAATCGGGAATGTATGTCCTCCTGAAATTCAAAAATCCCAGCAAGGACTGAAGTTTCTTCAGTGTAGAAGGGGGTTGCAATTGTGCACATTTCATCAAGAAGTGGGGTGCTAACCCCTTTCCTTCGTAATTGAGCTCGTAGCCCAGAAAGAGCACCGCCAAATGAGTGATGTGCTATTTAGCAAAATTTAACTTTGTAGTGTAGCTCCTATTTCCCTAATAGGCTCTGCACATTGGAATAATATATCCTATAGGTTTGACATAGGACTAAGGTCAGTATGTCCCTATCGAGTATATTAAACTTAATTACTTGTGCCAGCTAGCTCAGAGGCCACTAGAAACTCCTTGACAACAAGAAGGGAGTAGTTTCTGGCAGCCGCAAAACATGACCACTTTGTTTCCCTTTAGAATCAGAACGTGTCCCAGAGTCGTGGAAACAATAGATAACTATTTCACTCAGCTCAATCGTGCATGCTTAGTTTTCTCCAAGTTACACAGAAAGAAATAGACGGGCGTTTCAATAAAAGATTTATTGAACAGTCTTGTTTCTGGTGTAAGTAAAATGTGCTGTTACGATCACAAGACAGTATGCAAGATAAATAATGTACAGTGTGACCAGTAGAAATAAATAATACTGCGATAGCATTATCTTTTAGTACATATGCCTTTACATAAATAACACAGACTAAAAATGCGAGTACTCATACGATGCGTTTCTAATCTAGTTCTACCCCAATGTACCTAACCTAACCTAGGTGTAGGGAGAGGTAGGAAGTTGGTGAAGTATTCCTTACTATGGTATACTAAGAGTATGTTAAGCCTAGTATGCCTAGTATGCCTAGTATGCCAAGAGTCCCTCTAGGTTCTTATCAGCTCCATACCTGAAGAATGAGAGAGGTAGGGAATCTCTTTGCCAGACTCGAACTCCAACACCCCGCAAGGGAAGTCAGATCACTGGAAGCTGGACTCTCTGCGTGCAGGGATGACAGCGTCTTCTCAGTGCGTCAGGCCGGGAAATGGGCTCCTCTGAAGTCGAGGTCTCCTCTTATTTACAGGGGCTAGGGAAGGTATATTTATACCTGAGAGTACCTAGGAATGTTAGTATTGACGTGAGTCGGACAGCGAAAGACGCCATGAATGAACCCCTAAGGAATAATGGTTCATGCATAATATATGAGTCCTTGAAGAAATCAATAGTCCTGGACTAGAGAAACTCCCGCAGCCTAAGGGTCTGTTCTTCATGAACTCGTTGTGACGTTAGGGTGGACGGATGTCGGAGACCATGCCTGTATTTGGAGTGCACGGTTTAATGCCTAAATAAGGACTGGGATTTTATGCCTTTATAAGGGCAGGGCGAATTGTGCCTATATAAGGACATGATACTGGAAAGCCCGTTTATGGACACCCTAAGAGGAATACAACAACTTGTATCCATAGTCGGCAAAAGATAAAATAATCCTGTCGACAAGATGCAGCATAAGTTTGTCATCCGTCAGATAAATGTCATCAACGTACGAGAACGCATCTGGATCTATGTCGTGCAACAAAGACACAACACGTGCCGCAAATGCGTACTACTACGTGAATTCCACAACTACGCTCCGCTTCCCACTAAATTAACAGAGACCTCATATACTTTAGATAAAATATCAAGTAACTCGGTCTTTACATGCTAAAATGCATATAGTCATTTCACAAAAGTGAAAATGAAAACTTAGCAAGCAGTGAGAGAGGTGATGATTTTGAGATCCTCCCTAACCTAGGGAGAAAACCAAGCAGATGCCTTGAAAACAAAGAGCACATCTTGCTGAACGATTCGGTGGTGGTCCCATCCTCTTAGGACCACCCCAAGCACAGTTATGGGCAAAAAAACAATCCCAAACAAAGGCCCTGCAAAGCATTATGGGACGAGATTAGCAGTGGGCAGTGAATATTATAGTATCCAATATCAAAATAATTCTACAAAGAGCTGCAGTTCAACTCGTCGTTACTAGGTGTCCCTCACGAGTCAAATGCAAAAGCATTGAAATTATTACATCAAGCTGCAGTTCCACTAGTCTTTACTAGATGTCCCTCACGAGTCAAATGCAAAATGCAACGGAACACTAGGAGTAAGTTTGCTTATGCTTATGCTCTTAGCCCAAAACCAGTCACAGGATGCTTGTTCCCGGTCCAGGGAAGACATGGCTTGGCAGTTCGGGCTGGACTGTTCCCATGAGGCACAGGGTCAAGACTGATTTGCATATAGCTGTGTCTGAACTGGGGTGGCAAAGGAAGCTAAAGAACGATGATGGATTCAACCCAGATCTGTGACTGGGGGTGAGTGTCTGAAAAGTTTCAGCACTCCGTCCATCATCTCCTTGTGTTTGCTATGCAGTAGGTGCATCAGGCTGGAAGACAATTAATGCATAAACAACATGTGAAGATGACCCCTGCAATGGCTATCAGGACAAGAAATATCTTCCAACCCCATGAAGCCAGAAAACCCCAGAGCCACCCTGTGAGGGACCATGAACCATTGTCTTGGTGGATCTCTGAGGCAAGTTTGTGTAATTTCTTTATTGCAGAATAGACAGTCGGGGCACTATCAGGTATGTAAACGCAGCAACTGCTGCCGATGACGCGGCAGGCTCCACCCCTGTCAGTTAGAATAACATCTAAAACCATCCGATTTTGAAGCAAAACGAGTCTCGTAGCTTGGAGCTCGACTGTAATATTAGTCAGTATACCAGCAGTAGTGTTAATGACTCCTTCGACTACTTGGCCAGGCGACGTATGTCGCGGCTATTAAACATGGGACCCCAGAATGGCACATTACCCTTCATTATATCAGTGAATTGCTGTAGGGCGGTATCTGTTTGATCAATATCATCTTTATTGACAACTCTCTTAACTCGGTGCACAGGGAGATCCCTACACTGCACCTTATGATCTTTGTGGTAATTGGACGGTGCAAGGTAAACAGGAGGCAGGAGGAATGAGAGATAACAGTGGCCAGACCACCCCCTAGGAAGCCAGGTATAAGCTTGTTCCCCACAGATGAAATATACATTCGGATCTGTCAGCAAGGGTGGGCTACTAGTGGTATTCAATTGATAGGTATAATTACAATGGCTCTGTCCTATGGAAACATTCCCTGACCCTTGAACACAGAAACTAGCTGTTGCATTTATCACAGGGACGGGCATGACTTTATCTTCAGTGATATTGCGTTCTTGGAAACATTTAAAATATTCAGTGACATTGAATCCTTGGAAGTCTAGTACTTCATTTTGTAGCCATGTGGCATTTCGTGGAGTGTAAAAACATTCATGCAGGCATCAGGGTGTATGGTACCCTACTTTCCATCTGCCCCAGGTGTATATCCCTGATGCACCACAATATAATCTAAAACTGCCTCATAATCACCCTGTGTAATTTTCCATCGAATCCGCATAGTAATGTAGACCATAGAGAGCAGTTGAAACCAGGCTTCACAGCTACCTTAATATGACATGGGCAAAGATATCAGTAGGTCATTTTTGTGTATAACTGAGGGGAGTAGGCCACACACCCAACACTTTGTGGCATTAGTAGTGCTGTGTACTTGATGAAGTATTTGGATGAACGCATTCTGAGTGTAAGTTTGTCTATGTCTTTCTTTATGCAGGGCCAATGTAATAAACGAGTGCTCAGCTGGAACCGGGGTAGTCCCTATCAAAGTATGCACAGGGTGTTGTTCCTCTAAGTACCAGACTACCCCAAATAGGACTATCGTCACCAGGAGAATAAACACCACCACCACTATCCTACTCCCAGTAGACCAACTGGACCATCCAGGACCATTCTGCTGCATTGGAGAAGCCACAAGAGGCTGCTCCTCTCTCATTATTGCACAACCAAATGGGTACATAGAAAATACTTTAGGAATTGGAGCCACAAAATACAACCGACCAGAGGGGTATTCTTCTTCCTGTGTCCGTTATGAGCCTCACAGGCAGGCTCCTTATGTTCATCAAACACTCCCACGGAGGAGCTGCACGATCGCAGCCCTTTGTTGGAAAACAATTGCGGCCCTTACTGAGAAACAAATACTTCTTCTTTCAGGATAGGGCAACCTCCCTCCAGGGCAAATACCCTCAACGATCCTGTCCAGTGTCCAGGGCAGTGCACCAGTGTTCTTCACCCTAATCTAAAGCAGGCACCGGAGACACAGCACCTACACCCTAGGCTCAAGTCCTTCCCTAACTCCTGGATTGCCCTGCTGGCGCACTGTCCTTCCGTCGGGGCCGCAGATTGTACCTGACACACCCAGGCACCTCTTCATCAACAAACAGAGGTAAGAATTCTAAATCCTAAATCCGGTATTTGTAAAGCGCGAACTACTCACCCCTACGGGTCTCAAGGCGCTGGGGGCCGTCGTGGAAATTAAGTGAGCTTTTGCCCAGAGTCACATGGTGCTGAGCTAAGCTGCCGCCGGAGCCGAGGATCGAACCGTGAGCCCTGTGCTCCGAAGTCAGCTGCCCTGGCCGCTGCACCACACCTCTCCATTCAGATTCAGTTGGGCATCGGGACTTCAGTGTTTGTGCAGAAAGAGCTGGAGCATCCGGGGAGGCCCTTATCTCAGGGGGGATCGCCTCGAATAAGGCCTTGTCACTCTCCTTGTCTGTCTGCGCCCCTCTCAACTGGGCATCAGAGAAAGGGACGAAGCGGGGGACCAGCTCACCTTCCTGATTGGCAATCCGGTCCCAGACCCAGGCGTCGTATGGAAGCGGTAGGGGTACCTTTTTCACATGAGAAGCATGAACCAACCCAGTGCTTCCGACCTTCTAGTTTGACAGCTGTGCGGGTGGCAAGCAGCACCTGGGCAGGTCCTTTCCACCTTGACTCCAGACAGGTTTTGCGCTGAAAATGCCAGATCATCACATAAACCCCGGGCTGTAGTTGATGCCCGGGCCCCTCTGGTGTTGATTGCAACGTGGTGTGTATCTGTTGGTGAACAGAACGGAGATCTTTAGACAATGATAACAGATAATCTATCAAAAGAGGGTACTCTATCTCGGAGAAATGCTGGGGTCTTGGGATGCCCCAGACATTAGCAGGGCACCCGAAGACGACTTCGTACGGTGACAATCCTGTTCTAAGAATGCGCTGTCACTCTCGTAGATAACAATGCTAAGGGCAACGCATCTGGCCATTGCAATCCTGTGCTTTCATGAATTTTCACTAGCTTTAGTTTGAGAGTACCATTGTACTTCTCAACAAGGCCTGCTGATTGGGGGTGATTTGCTGCATGGAATTTCTGCGTAATTTGAAAGCCCTTGCACACCAAATCAATGACTTTGGCATTAAAATGGCTCCCATTGTCACTCCAGATCACGCGTGGCAATACGTAGCGTGGGAAGTACTCCTTCAAAAGTGCCTTCGCCTTTGCCATGGCCGTATTCTCTTTAGTGGGGTAAGCCTCAATCCATTTACTGAATGCACAAACTACCACTAGTACATATTTCAAGTTATTTACTCGTTCCATTTCGATGAAATCCATCTGGAGAACCTCGAAAGGGAAGGAAGGCGGTGCAAAATTACCAGCAGGTGTAGGGGTGCCCTTCCCAGGATTGTGTTTTAGGCAGATAATACAGTGCTTCACCAAATGTGCGGCAACCTTAAAGATATTATCATTCTGCCATACTGGGTCTAGTAGCTTGCATATTCCTTTGGCACTAATGTGCACCGGGCCATGGGCCAAAGTGACTACAGGGAGAACAAAAGCATTGGGCAACAACCATCTCTGCTTTTCTGACAAGTCAGTCCAACACCCATCCTCGTCCAAGTGTCCTGTCCTCTCCTCCCACATTTCCAGTTCATCTACAGTCGCCTCTCTCTGTATTTCCTTCACACTATCCACTGTATCCTCGAAAACCCCGTTGTCTGGAACCCATCTAGCAGGACCTGCCACAAACATCTTGTTCATCTTTGATCTTGCTGTCTCCTTAGCTGTTTGGTCTGCAAAGGCATTACCCCTCCCAAAATCATCTGTGATAGCTTTATGGGCACTGCATTTTATTATAGCCAGCTTATCAGGAAGTGTCAATGCTGATAACAATCTAAGTATTAGTGGACCATGCTGTATCCTCTGCCCATGTGAGGTCAGGAACCCTCTCTCTGCCCAGAGGCGCCCAGAATTATGGGCCACCCCGAAAGCATACTGGCTGTCAGTGTAAACATTAACAGCTAGTCCCTCACTCAGTTCACAGGCCCTTAGGAGGGCAACTAACTCTGCAGCTTGGGCCGACTGGTATGGAATGCGAGATGTCTCAACTACAGTGTGTAACGTGGTGATTGCATAGGCTGCAGTAGTAGTGCCATCCGGCAGTTTGAAACAAGAGCCATCGACATATAGTTCCCCTTGGGGGTCAGATAAGGGAACATCAGTCAGGTCTACCCGTCCCTTCGTTTCTTCCTCAGTCCGAAATAAACAATCATGGATATAATTGTCCTTTTCTTCCAAAGGGAGGGGTAGTAACGTGGCTGGGTTCAAAGTAGCGCATCTTTTGATGGTAATGTGCGTAGCAAATAGGGTCAGCTCGTATCCAGTGAGACGCGCACTGGTGAGGTGCTGCGTCTTTGTCTTGTTCAAAAGCGCGGCCACAGCATTGGGTACCATGACTGTGAGATCAGTATCAAGGATGAGCCCTGCCTATTGTCTGATAGAAACCGCCGCCACGGCAACCCTCAGGCAGCTCGGGAGCGCCCTGGCAACATTATCAAGGATAGCAGAGAAGTAAGCACAGGGTCTCTGCTTACCACCAAAACCCTGTGTTAGAACAGAAAGCGCATAACCGTCCGTCTCATGTACATAGAGCACAAAAGGCTTCTGGTAGTCAGGAATACCAAGCACAGGAGCAGAGCAAAGTGCAATCTTTAATTGTTCAAAAGCTTGCTGGCATGCAGGTGTCCAATGCAAGGGCTCATGCACATCTTTGTTGGTGAGGTAAAGAAGGGGTTTTGTTATTAAGGAAAAGCTCGGGATCCAGTGCCGACAATACGAAGTTATCCCCAGGAACGCGCGTACCCCGCGTTGGGTCTTAGGAACAGGCATGTTAGTGATAGCAGCTATGCGTTCAGGTGTTAGTCTGCAACCCTCCTTCGACAGTAGGTGACCTAAGTAGGTGACCTTCTGTCGACAATATTGGAATTTCGATAGGGACACCTTGTGTCTGTGGCGTGCCAAATGTAGCAGTAATTTAACTGTGGCGTCTTTACAGCCTGTTTCAGTGTCTGAGGCCACTAGGAGATCGTCAACGTATTGCAGCAACACATTACCAGAGGGAAGTTCCAAAGAATCCAATTGTGTTTTCAAAGCCTGGCTATAAATACTGGGGGGCAGATTTACAAGTCACTTTTTTTGACGCAATGGCGGCGCAAAAAATGTGGCCTATTTACAACGTGACGCATCTAGGGATATGCGTCACGTTGTAAAGCCCTGCGTCACATTATACCTGCGTCAGGTATAATGTATGCAGGGTGGGCGGTCCCATGGAGGGAGGCCTCGTAAAAGTGACGCAGTGAAATCTACAAGATTTCACTGCGCCACTCTTAGGACGCCACTGCGTCAAAACCTTACGCCTGCTTGAAGCAGGCATAAGTAGTGGCGCAGGGTAGTGGGAATAGGCCTCAACACGCATTGCTGGAGTTGCGTCGTGCTTGCGACACGACTCCAGCAATGCGTGACTTTTCCGCCAACAGATGCGTCAGAATTTCTGACGCATCTGTCAATCCTTGCACCATAGTGCGCCGTATTGTAAATACGGCGCATCTATGGTGGAGCAAGGGTTTCTGAGGGTGGCGCAGGGAAAGTGACGCATCTATACAGATGCGTCACTTTCTTGTAAATCTGCCCCTGGGGCTTTCTGTATAGCCTTGTGGAGCACGACAGAATGTAAAGCTCTGACCAGCTATTGCAAATCCAAACAGATATCTGCTATCTGGATGGACTGGAATGCTAAAGAAAGCATTTTTCAAATCTATCACTGAGAAGAATTTGGCTGACGGGGAAATCATTGTCAGGATTGTGGTAATGTCAGGGACCACAGGATACTGGGGTACCACAATTTTAATGACCTCTCTAAGATCAATAACAAAATGGTAAACATCAGGATGGGTGTCAGAACAGTCCAAAGGTGCCTTTTTAAGAATAGGAAGAATAGGGCTATTGCACACATTTGCTGTTGCCTCTTCAACCACACCAGACTTAATCAATTCCTGTATGATTTGCAATAAGACCTTTTCTCCTGCTTGGGATATTTTGTATTGGGGAATTCGAGGTAATCTGGCATTGTCCCTGATCTGTATAGAGACTGGCGGGATCTGAAGCAGCCCCACATCTGTGTCACATGTAGCCCATAACGCGCGCGGCACATCATGGAACTCGGGAGGGAGGGGGTCATCCTTTGCGAAGCATTGTTTGGCATAGGCAACTCGTGGGCCAACAGTCATGTAGACACCGTCCGGGGAACAAGATATTGTCGCATGTAACCTTTTTAACAGATCCAGTCCTAGTAAGTTCTCTCCACAATTTGACGTCAGTAGAAATGGTGAGTCAACCGTAAAGGGGCCAATAGTCAAAGCAAGGGGCTTGGAAATGGGGCTAACAACCAGCACACCTGAGAAACCCACCAAAACATTATTTTGTCCAGATAGAGTTGACCCCGGGACCAGTGAACAGGAAACAGAGCTATTCATAGCCCCTGTATCAACTAGAAATTTCTCAGTGGTACCTTGTAAATCTGCAGTAACGTACGGTCCACGCTGATCTACAGGCACCGGAACTGGTCCCTTGCCCTGCCCCTGGCTGTCCTAACTGTGAGACAACCCCGTCACTTTGTCCATATTGTAGTCGTCATGGTAGTACTGTCTTCCCCGAGGGTCATCAAAATAATTCCCACTCTGTCTATTGTAAGACGTGCCCTCTGACTGCGTCCCCCCTCGGCCTCCTCCTCCACGTCCTCTTCCTCCAAAACCCCGACCTCTCGGACCCCCACCTCTCTGCAACAATTCCGGGCACTCGTTCCGCCAATGTCCCTCCTTCTTACTGTACACACATTAGTTGGGTCCCACGGGTGCACCTGAAGCACCACCTCTATTAGATCGAGGTGGCCGTGGATCCGAACCCGAGCCTCTCCCCCTTCCTCTTGCAACTTGCTGCTTCAACACCCTCGTCTTCAAATCTTTCAACCTCTTCTCTACCTTTTCCTTGTCCTCATTCTCTCTATGCTCATAATACTGTGCCATACTCAATATGACCGACAGAGAGGAGGTCGTCCAGGTACTTTCCGAGGCATGCAACCTAGTTGCAACCTCAGGGAGCAAATTGGTGACAAACCTGTTCACAAACAGACAAACACCACCCTCCTGTGACAAATCCTGACCACTAAAATCTAGGAATGCCCCTTCAAATCTGGTAAAGAAATCCGACACACTCTCGTCCTTCTTCTGACGACACGCAGTCAACTTATTCCAATCCACTCTCTTCAGTGGGATAAGGAGTGCATGTAAGCGATAATACGCCCTGGTAAAGCTAATAACTCTGCCTTTGGCTTCTCACCTGGCTTGCGCTCCTTATCCCATGCTTTAATCTCGTCCCACATGCCACCCAACTCCAGTGCATGTATTGCGTATGGACCTGTCTCCATTTATCTACCGGTACCAGCAAGCCGAAAAATAACTCTATGTCAGCTAACGTCATCACTGTGGAGGAGGCCGCCTCTGTCAATTCCTTATAATATGCAGTGGGGCTTTTCCTTGGGTCTGGTAACTGGCTCTTTAGGGAGAGGACCTCGCTCCTTTTCCAAGGAGTGTAGATACATTGTTCTTGAAACCGAGCGTCGACTCGCGGTCTGATTACAGTATCCATGAAGTCGCGCAATTCTGGTATTTCAGGATGGTAAATGGGATGGACTTCCCTCCTGGGGTGTTGTGTCCCTAGCATCGGAACCTTTTGGAGTAACCTGCCTCGGTAACCCACCAACCTAGTCACATTACTAAAACCTCATTTGGGGCCATGTCTGCAGCATATACTCTGTCTCGTATGTCATAGATAATCTGCGGTGCAACACCCTGGAAACACTGTTCCCACAATTCTATGAGCGTGGCTGACATATGTTTAAGAGCATGCTGCTGTATGAAGGGCTCATAATCTCTCATCACACTCCACACATCCTCCACACTATAAATCGGGTGCCGGGCCCATTGAGCTGCCTGATTCGCCACCATCTGTTTCTCCTCGGTACCCACAGCAGAGCGCACTAACAATTTCTCCATGCGATCTCACGCTGCTGCCCAATTGACTTCAGGAATTCCACGTGCAGGCGTATCAGCATTCAACAGTGTTTGGGGTGTCACACTCACAGGGGAAAGGGCAGATGCAGAAACAGGCACCATCATGTAGGGAGACAGAGTTGTAGGTGTAAAAGGGGGTGTAGTGGACGAGACAGAACCAAAAGACAAGGCAGGGGAAGTAACGGTATCCGCCCCAGTGACTGGCGGGAATGCAAGGGAGGCAAGTGGGGCCGGGGCTGAGGCAGCAGTACCAGAAGCATCAGAAGGAGCAGACCCAGGGGCCGGGGATGGGGATATGGGGACCGTAGGGTGTATCCGCTGTGGGACATAAAGTGGTAGGGGATGAGATTCCAAGAGCTCTTCAACAAGCTCATCACCTTCCTCCCTAGCAACATAACGTTTGTCAGTCTGCAGTTGAAACTTCCTATCTGCGCACTCTATGCCTTTCTCAGTCTTTTCTCTTTCATAGCCTACTGCCTTCTGTGTAATCGTTTGCGTCTGTCTCCTTCGAGCCTCTTTCTCCGCTCTCATGCGCCGTTGCTTTGCTTCCTTCTGCCACACTCTCAAAGAATCAAACATGGACTGCCTACTCCTTTTAGTGAACAATTTGTCCTGCAGGAAATTTATATTCTGTTCATCGAACGAGCCAGTAAGTGGCCATTGCAGCTCAGTATTGTTCCTCGTATATTTATTCCACAATGTGCTAAACATAATAGGGCCAATACCATGCTTGACATATATGTCAAAATTTGGGGTACCCTTCGGAGGTGCGGGCTGGCTCTCTTCCAACCGAGCATCAGTAGAACAACATCGACATTCGAAACATCCTAACTTACTTAAACAAGGCATCTTAATATAAGACACATACACTGTCCCTAACAGACAAACAACACCAACAACTGTAATACAAGGAAAATAGAATAACAAAAATTACTCAAGAACCAGAACCAACTGTCCGGAAAGCACAGTCATTACTCACTCAAACACGCATTTCACCAGCATCGTCATCAGCGTCGATCCACAGACCACGCAGCACCCAGACACACGAGCAAATCACAAGTCAGCCTGGAGGCTGCATCACATCCAAAACAACAGTCCACAGACCATAACAATTCAAGAAGACAGGCTCCATCCCCAGACCTTTTCGACGATATGCCAATTGCCAGTTGTTCTGGCAGATTGTTCACGAACAGCCCCAGACCTTTTCAAAAACGCAAGCCGAATGACCAATTGGTCCGCCAGACTGCTCGCAAACACTCTGTGTCTTTTACAAGGGTCCGCAAACCCACCAAGTACAAACCAAGACAGTATTAAAACTGTACCAAGACACAGACCGTCGACTCGTGTCGTTCAAGCAAAGCAGTTCAGAATCTGCAGACAAGACAGTCCAGAGACTGCATCAAGACACAGCCCTAAGGCTCGTGCCGACCAAGAATGGTGCCATTTTCCCAAGAACCAAGTCACTCACCTGTTGCACACAGGTCGAGTCAAATTATTCTCCACTGCCGACTCTTCAGACCAAACGGTCAACTCCAAGGTTTCGCCTTCTCAGGACCCCAGCCGGTGACCAGTAGCCGAGGATCCGCCCGATCGGAAGGGCGGGGCAGCTGCGAGAACCAAGCTCGGTCTTGTGTGTGTGGGGCCCCGATCTGCCCAACCGACCAGATACTACCCCGGCCCCTACAACCTGATTACGGGTGAGGGCATCACTTCGCGGGGTCCCTGTTCGGGCACCATCTGAAGGATGGGGCCCTCTAGGGCCACGCGGGTTACTTATAACCTGCTATGCCTTCCCCAAAATGAAGAGTCGGTCAGACAGTAGAGAATAAAAACTTACATTTATTCAGCATATAATCTGCAGAGGAGCCCTATCAGGCCTTCACCCTAAGATGTCTGCCGAGAGGACTGACACCCCAGCTTTCTGTAATACCAGAAACCCTTTCTGAGAGACTTTGGCCACGACTCCAGTGGAAAGTTACCGGCTTGAGCCGGGCATGGACAAAGGAGGCACAGAGAGATGAGCTAACACCTGCCAGATGGGTACACTATCAGTAGCTCAAGGCCACTGCGCTGAGTCTCAGCATCTCCTAACGTGGGAGCAGAGCTACACATTGAGATTGAAATGCAGAGAAAGAACATCAGTTGAGAGGTGGAAAGGTGTGGTGCATCGGCCAGGGCAGCTGACTTCGGAGCACAGGGTTCACGGTTTGATCCCCGGCTCCGGCGGCAGCTCAGCTCAGCACCATGTGACTCTGGGCAATAGCTCACTTAATTTCCACGACGGCCCCCAGCGCCTTGAGACCCGTAAGGGTGAGTAGCTGCGCTATATAAAAATGGACTTACTTACAGTTCATTAGCAAGTCGGGTTACAGCCTTGAACAAGAGGGAAAATAATAACGAAGTACGGTGTTCTGCTAAGGTGAGCGGATTGAAAAATAAGGCCTAGTACGAGCACAGCCCAAGCAGTCTTCTAGTGATTGTGAAATACAAAATGGAGTCACACGAGCTAACTAAAGCTTACATGCTGCGAGGATAACTCAGTGGGTTGCATAACGTGAATAGTAATAGCGTCTATTTAGCCACATATTGCTGACCTAATATAGCATAACAAATGCATTACGGGAAAGGGAAATTTCAAACCTAACAATCGGTGATGTTCATGATTCAATCACTCCTTGATACTCTAACTGTGTAGGAATGTCACAAACGTGAGCCTTAGCTTCACATTTGATTGGATATTGCGGTTGTGCTGTGGCATAGATCGCAAAGGTATCTCATGAGCCAGTGAATCAACATCCCAGCCTACCTGATTACGGTACACCGCCGGGGCTAGGGCCAAAGCCCACTCAGCTGCGAAAGCCGCCGCATGTTCTTGAGGGACGTAATGCGAAAAACTCTGAAGTATCACGTCCTCCCCTCGAGAGGTGGCTAACACAAAGGGTGGAGGCCAATCTGCCTCCGCTAACAAAATGTCATACGAGGAGGTTAGATTCTCCCAGAAAACCTCCTTGATTGGACGCGGTATATCACCTTCAATTTGGAAAATAATGTCATAGAGTCTATCCAGGGGGGAAACCCGGGTATCTGCTGTTTCTACTGTAATGAATGTATCAGTTGCTGTCGCCTCCAGACAGGGGCGCAGTGCCTCCCGCACTATGGTAACCTCCGCCGCGCTGTCGAGCAGAGTCACTGCCCATGTCCAGTCCAGGAGTTGCGTTCTCACCATCTGAGGCATATCGCGCTGTTAAAGCGGTACCTTTTTTCTTCTGATACGAGGGTCGAAAACGAGGCAGGTCCTCTTGTTTGGCTTTTACGTCAAACTGTTGAGGTTGATCTCGTCCCTGTTGATTAGTTGGACCTTTGCCACGATCCTGGCGCTTCCCTCCATCGACTTGAGAGTCCGATGTGTCCTGTAAAGAATGAGGAGAGCGCTGATCAGGGACCTGAAATGTATCAGGAGTCTTAATTTTTGAGCGGTCGCGCAAGTAATAAGTACGTTCAGAAGACTCAGGTGTCGGTGAACCAGCACGCGAACCTTGCTTCTGTTGTTGCTGCCCCTGTTTTTTATTTTTCCAGTTCTTTTTAGGAAAGAACGGGCGTCCATCTTTATCAGTCTGGGCTTTGTGTTGTGTTTGAGATTGCGTCTGCATTTGAGCAAAAGGCTTAACTCCCAGACTATTGCGGCCTATGGTTTTATAAGCCTTTGCAATAATCTTTGGTAATTCGTGTGGCTTGTCTGCGTCTGCGACAGCTCCCAAGCGGTTTGACACTTGAAAGCTTACAGCATCACCCTTGACATTAGCAAGGATCATGTCAGCAACCACGTTGAACACCCCCACCAGTCTCATTCCCAACTCTACAGCCGCTTCGGCTACGTGTTCGACTTGAACACGTTTAATCACAGAAGGGAGTACGGTCATGGAGGGAGTGCCGAAACACTTCGAATATTCCGCCGCAAACACCTTGCCCCAGGTGTTACAATCAGCCAATTCGGGAATTAAGTCCTTAGGTAAACTTATAGTCAAGATCCTGTGTTTCTCCACAGGGGTAGTATTTGGAAAAACAGCCTCTAGTTGACCAAATTTCTCAGCAAGCCAATAAGTGAACTCATTCTTATTTTGTGTTCACTTGCCCATCACTGAATTAACCATAAGTGGACTGATGTTCACACCACCAGGAGCGGGTTGCGCAGCAACGCCAGGTGGTCCCACCTGAAAGTTGCGCGACATGAACTGTATAACAGCTCTATGCACACGTATCAAGGATGTATGTAATACGGGGAGTTCTGCAAGCATTGCAGTTGTCAGATAACATGGGTGTGGGGTATACCCAGCCAAAACGGGCCATGTGGCCCCATCTATCGATAAAGGGCCTAGACGTACCGGCGTTATTGGGTGAGGAAGGGTGCCATTAGACCATATTTGGTGTTGCCAAGCCGTTAGCGGAACTTCGAGAGCCCTATAAAGCTGATAAACTCGAGGAAGGGCCGTGGCAGTATATTCGTGAAACAAATTATCTGTTCCATCCACCGCCGGAAAGGTGACCCAAGAATAAAATACCTCGAAGAGGTAAGCTGCATACGCTTCTACAACAAAAATGAGCGCAACACCAGTATCAGGGACTCCATATTGAGTCAAATAAGCTGTGACTGCCGCTCGATTAGGCGGTGTAATATCAACCGCCATAACGAATAACAAAGAACAACAACCTAAAGCATGGCAGCGCAATAACGGGTTAAAAATAAAGAGAAGGAACCTTTTAAAACTTCAAGCTTGAAAGAACCTATAAAACATCAATATAGGAGGTTACACCGTCATAGCTGTCTCTGGAAACAGAAGCGAGGGTTTTGTGGACAAGCACAAGCACTACTCAAGAGTCTCGCGGATAAGAACCAGACCAAACGTTGGCGGTGCCATGTTGCGGGTATTCTGCACCTACACAGAACTATGCGCAGGAAAACAGGACCTCGGTGTATAGGGGTGTACCAACCTATCACCTTATTACCCAAAATCCCCAAACCGACTAGCTATAGTGTCTCATTCGTTCTCCTCCAAAAATCACGAAGCTACAAATGATTAGACAACCCAGAACACAACACTCCCGACTCTCTCAGGAATCGCGGTAGCAAGACATACCCTTTTGCTCGCTCACTCTTACTTGTCCACAATAAGAATTGGCAGAGTCACTGTAATAGTTCAAAATGTTTATTTTAACTATTGTGCTCTACAATACAGTATACAAGCCACTACCAGCAGCAAAATGCATAAACTCAAAACAATTAGCATTGTTACAATTCCATAGTGTACAAAGGGGTAAGTCATTTTATAAAGACAGTGGAAAAAGGACTATAAGGCCTAACCACCCTCCCCTTGACTGGAAGAAGTTTATTTATATAAAGGAAGATCTCTGGGCCGACCCCATACCTTAAATCCTTGATGTAAAGTTTACATCATAGGAACAGCATAGCTCTTCTCCATGGAAAGGCTCTCTCCAAGTGTGTGTTAAAACAACATGCATCCCCGTAATATCAAAGCACTAGTCTCCAGCCTTGCCGCTGTGTTTGGCATGTTATGTCTAGGTGCTAGGGACTGACCAGAACAGAATAACAAGGGGCATTGTTTATCGACATTGCACAACGTGTTCAGACTAAACTCCAGGAACTCAGCAGAGAACGTGAAAAGCAGATAGTTCTCATGTGAAAGGCATAAACAGAGTCTTGCAAAAATAAAGTCATGTAGTAACGTGCGCAAAAGCAGCATCATGGCAGCAAAGCTCATGCTAACTTAGCAATGTCGACAATGTCCCTAAGGGCCATATAACAGTATCCCCTAGGATTTTAGGGTTAAAACTTACCAGGACACAATTTGACATGGTCTTATGTTGGCTGGGTGAGCACAGTATTTTTCTTCCAATAGGCACATTTCCTTGAGTTTTCCAACACCTTTTACTATTGGGACACTACATACTACGGCTAATGTATTGCGGTATTATCTTTTATCCCCTACTTTTCAAGGTTTATGTTGGAAGTGGGGGTCCTAGTCTCTCACCGCCGCCACCAAATGCCTGAGGCGGGCGTCCCAGATTCACACCACTGTCACCAGGTGCGAAATCCGGACCCCTCGTTACAACGTTAGGCTAAGTAAGGACACCGTCTGAGATAGCCCTGCTCACCCCCTTAGTAGCTTGGCACGAGCAGCCAGGCTTATCTCCAAGGCACGAGTGGCCAGTATGTGCAACCACACTCACAGCAACCCACTGATGTCACCACAAATAGACTCCACACGAGTTTGTATAAAACGAGTATAACTTTATATAAGAAGATATACGATATGATCACATGATACACAACCAAAATATAAGAATCGGTAATATTCTTTCCGGTGGATTGGTAGGCTCTACTCCCAACCACCGCTTCTAACCAACAGTTAAGTTCACTTATAACCGTTTCCAAAAGGTTAGGCAAGTCGTATTGCTAGAATCACACACGTTGCAAATGGAAACAAATACTGCAATGCGTAACGATATTCTCATATACTGTACAACAGAGAAACAATGCCATACGTAGTTCCACAGTCATGTACTTTGCAATTGAAGGAATAATGTAATGCGTATCACCATCAGCATGCCCTGTACCATGAAGAAACAAAGCAATGCGTCATGCTACAATCCTGTACTGTGCAATGAAGAAATAATGCTATGCGCCACGTTATAATCAGATACTGTGCACTGAAGAAATAATGCAATGCGCCACATTACAATCAGGTAATATGCAAGGGAGAAATAATGCAGTGCGTGGTGCACCAAGCATGTAGTTCATCAGGCACAAATGAGGTCAGGCGTCATACGACAGTTCGATAGTTCGTTAGCAGCAATAATGCAACGTGTAATTACAACAGTTTTAGGTGCTCCGTTAACAGTTCCCCCGTTATGGATCAAATGATGACACACAAGTACTGCTTCCCACTCCGGCCCCAGTACTGCCCCTCCTTGGGTCAGCACGGGCCGAGATCCGAGCCGAAGCAACGGCTCGCGTAGCTGACAGAAGTGGGAGGCCGAGAGAGTGTCCCTCCGGGCCTGCACCCCCACCCCAGGTGTTGATCCACTGCACCTGGTGGGGCACGACCCCACTCTCCTCCCCGACGTCAACGACTTGGGCCTTGATCCAGAACTCCGTCTGGGTTGCGGCGGACTCAGGCCGGCGGCTCAGCTCTTCCAAGGCTGCCGGTCCGGGCCGCTGCTGGTTTACTCCGAGGGCCCAATGACATGGCCCTCCTTCCGGCGGTTTCAGTCCACCCCGAGATCCGCCCTCAGCACTGTGGAGACTTTACTTCAAATTCGTTGCACACCCTACCCAGGCACTCCTCACCAGCGCCTCCGGGTGCACTTCGACACGCACACCGCGCGTCCGAGACTCGCCTCTTCTCTGATGCTCACGACAACCCGGCGCTCTTCACCAACGCCTCGCTTGCACCTCAACATGCAACCTGCGCGTTCGAGTCTCTCCTCTTCTCCCGGTGCACACGATGTCCGGGCGCTCCTCACCAATGCCTAGGCTGCACCACGACACGCACACCGCATGTCCGAGTCTCACCTCTTCCCCTGGTGCACACGATGTCCAGGCGCTCCTCACCAACGCCCTGGCTGCACCACGACACGCACTCTGCGTGTCTGAGACTCACTTCTTCTGGTGCACACAAGGCCCAGGCGCTCTTCACTAACGCCCTGGCTGCACCACGACACGCACACTGCGCGTCCCAGTTCACTTCGTCTCCCCGGTCCGGCGCTCCTCACCAACGCCTTGGCCTGCACCACGTTGATCAGTCGATCACTAACGTATCCTGCGCATCTGAGACTTAGTTTACTCCTGCGTGCTCACGATCACCAGGCACAACTTCTGAGGGTCTCAAGCTGCAAAAGCACATGCACACCGCGTTGCTTGGGACTTCTCCGGAAACTTTTATGTTCCTGTATTTCCAAACAGGGAGCCAGCTCACCTCGGGCCCGTGGGGTTACAAGACACAGCACAAAGCACAGTCTTCTTCAAGCAGGGGGACCCAGCGCCTCCAAGCACAGTCCCAACAGCCTCTTCCTTAGTTAGAACAGCAAACTGCAGACCAGCCCCAGATCACGAAGCAAGGATTGGTCTATCCACCGCAGTCTCTTCAGTTGCTCCTTCTTTAGCAGAGGTTCCTCTTGACCACAGAATGGGTCCAACACTTTTCAGTCTCAATTCATATCTGTTTCATTCCAACGTTCTGGGGTTTCAGCTCTCCTAGTTATACCCCTTAATGTCTTTGATGTTCGTTTGTGCTCAGGGGTCCCTGACCCCTCCCTAAATCAGTTCTGGGTGTCTCCCTCCCAGTATCACCTTTCTCCCTTTGATACTGGGGGTCTGGATCCTTAATCACTCAGTATGAGATGGGTCAATTGGTTTATAGCACCAGCCCAGGCCTTTTCACCTCCCGGGCTTCTCCTCCCCCTACTCTCCAGTTGCAGGGCAGCCTGGTGCCATCTCAACCCCTCCCTGGGTTAAGACCTCTCCCACCTCCTCTCACCTCACAGATCCAGACAGTCAATCCACATTTAACAGAGACACACAGAAATGCCTAAAGCACAAAACTCAGCCACTTTCTAAAAGAGTGGCTTATGAACACACAGTGACAAAACCACCTTCACATAAAGATGTGTTATGACACTGTGAGCTCACACATACCAAACTTCACCTCTCCATTATAAACTGACAGGAAACTAGGCTAACAAACACAACACCCAGCCTCCCCCATTCTGTCCTATGGGCAGAATGGCCTTTCAGCAGTGAAAAACGAAATGGAGTGTTTTTCACTGTCAGAACATAGCACACACCTCAGTATATGTCCTGCCTTTTACTTACACTGCACCCTGCCCAGGGGTTACCTGGGACCTACCACGGGGGTACCCCATGTGTATGCAAAAGGGAAAGTCAGGCCTGACAAGTGGCTGCACTTGTCAGGACAACATGCTAATTTAGCACTCTGCGCGCAGGCCCTACACTGAAGGCCTGAGTTCCCTTCTCTGCGTGCCTTTGCATTACTAGCCCTGGCACACACAGTGCACATCACTATGGATTTTACTAGTAAGGCAACATCCCAATCATGGCCAACCAATCACTATTACATTTTACACAGGGAACTCTTGTACTTTGACACTGATCAGCAGTGGCAAAGTACCCCAAGCATCTAAATCGGCTACTCTATGTCAGGAAAACGGTCTAGGGGGAAAGCAAAAGGTTTAGGGAACTTTAGCCAAAAAGGAAAAGTCCTACAGTTTACTTTTTAGCCATCAAGAAACTGGAGTTGCCTTTTGTTTGATAAGATATTGCAGTCTGTTTTTGCTTTTTTGATTTCATTCCTCACTTTTTAAAACCCAGTTAATTTCGGGGATAACAAATATAATGCCCCATACGGATTATAATATTTGGTTTCCCCTAGTGTTTCAGGGTTGAAACTTACCAGGATACAATTTGACTTGGTCTCATGTTGGCTGGGTGAGCACAGTATTTATCTGCCAACTGGCACCCTTCTTTGAGTTTTCTAACATATCTTACTATGGGGATACCAAATATTATGGCTCACGCATTCCTGTAATATCTCATATCTCCTACATTTCTTGGGTTACCCTTTTGCCACTGACCAATTGAAGTTGCCTTTTATTTAATAGTAGACTACAGTATATTTTCACATTTTTTATATAATTCCACAAGATTTTGCATCCGGTTACTTTAGGGGATACCATATATATTGGCCTATACTGGCTATAAAATTTGGTATTCCCTAAGTTTCTCAGGTCAGAACTTACCAGGATTCAATTTGACATGGTATTATGTTAGATGGGTGAGCACAGTATTCCTATGCCAAATAGCACCTTTCCTTTTGCTTTCCAACATTGTTTACTAATGGGATACAAATATTATGGCTCACGCATTGCTGTAATATCTCATCTCCCCAATGTTTCATGGATTACCCTTTAGCCATTGACAAGCTGAAGTTGCTTTTTATTTGATAGCAGACTACAGTATCTTTTCACATTTTTTAGATCATGCTACAACATTTTACACCCAGTCCCTTTAGGGGATACCATATATAATGGCCTATACGGCCTATATTAATTGGAATCCCCTTATGTTTCTCAGGTTAGAACTTACCAGGATTCAGTTTGACTTGGTCTGATGTTGGATGGGTGAGTACAGTATTTCTATGCCAAATAGTACCCTTCCTGTTGATTTCCAACATTGTTTACTATGAGGATATAAATATTATGGCTCATGCATTCCTGTAATATATAGGGGCCGATTCCGATGTCGGTCGTAAACCGTTCTGACCGACACGGATTGGGAAAGTTTTCCGACTGACAGGTATGCGCGCTGTCCGAGCCGCGCAGTACAATCCAACACGGGTCAGATACGACCGACTCGCACGGAGCACTAAAAGCCCGACCGACACGATCCGGGAAAGGCCTCCGACCGACACGTACGCGCGCAGTCCGAGCGGCGTAATACGATCCAACGCAAGTCAGATACGACCGACTTGCACGGAGCACAATACGGACTAGCCACACTGACGGCAATGAATCCGTGTCTGCAAACTCTCGGGTAAAGAGCCTGATGCGACCGACGCGTACGCGAACGCTGCAACATAGCTAAGCGTGAATGGGACCGATTCGGACCACATCGTAAACACATGAAAAAGCATCCGTTGTGGTCACCGGAACGTGTCCGTCAAGCTCAACAAAATACAACTAAAAAAGACAGAAAATTGACAAACAAGCATTGACAAAGCCAATTTTTTTTAAAATAGACACACCCACAACACCTCCTATATAAAGTGCCAAATTACCTACCATGATCCTTTGCAAAATCTACAGACCTGCCAGCAGAGACCACCACTACACTGCACTGATACAGACACACAAAAAAAAACCACCACACAACCTCTACAACACCAGTACCTCTCACATACCACACTCACAAACACACACCTTCACCCATACTCACTCACACACATCCATCTCCACCACCACCCATCACCATGCCCCCAAAGAAGAATCCAAAGTTCACAGACAGTGAGTTGGAAGTCATGGTAGATGAAATTCTCAGAGTAGAGCCACAGTTATTTGGCTCCTTGGTCCAACAGACCCCCCTGTCCCAGAGAACCAAGATGTGGGAGAGGATCGTCAACAAAGTGAACGCTCAAGCACCTTGACTGCGCACAACAGACGATATCAAGAACAGGTACTACGATGTGCGAAGGAGGGTCAAGAGGCTGATTAACAGAGAGCATGAACTCAGTCAGCGGACTGGCAGTGGCCCTCCTGCAACACCTGTGCACTTCACTACCTGGGAAGAGAAGGTGCGGGCCATCTTTCCACCGGAGGGCGTAGATGGAATATCAGGAGTACCAGAGTCTGGTGAGTACAGACTCAAATAGACAATAGCGATAGCAAATACACAGCTACAGACATCACAGTCAAGGACACAGTGACACAAATCACTGTCAGGCAAGCCATAACAACATCAAGCAAATGAGCCTATGACGTGTATGCCAGTCAGACTTATAAAATTCATGCAGTCTCAGAGTAATATGTAACTATGTCATGACATGTAACAACTTACTAAAAAACACAGCTAGACTTTGGGCCCAAAACAGCAACCACCACTTTCAGCCATCTTGCCAGCACTGTGTCACTCACTCACAGGGAAGCTGAGTCACAGGAAGGAAGGCTGTGTTGTCTGGGAAGGTGGGTGTAGCTGAAAGCACCATGGGAGTTGAAGTCACAGCCAACAGTCCCACTCCCACATGGCCTAACAATCCCACCTTGAACCAGGCTCAACTCACAGGGAGTGGAAATGTACTGGCAAGATGGCTGACTCTGGGTTCTGGTGTGGGGAGCACAAGGCCCTTATTGGAGTTGTGCTCAAACAAACACCAAGCCACACTGTCAGACATCTTCCATGTAAAGTCTCATTCACTGTCATGGAAGCATGGATCATGGTGTGCCATTTGGCTGGAGGGGAGGAGGAGTGCTAGCTATGACTACATCTACCAGCAGGCCCTGTCACACACACACCACTCCCACCAACACCAAACAACACACCTGGGACTATGCTCAGCTTGAGAGTCAAGTGAATTCCTCACCCAAGATGCCTCACACTGGGTCCTGTGGTGGGGTGCACAAATACATGCTGGGAGAAGAGCCCAAAATAGATGTTCACTAACAACATACCTGCAATGTAAGTGGGAAGCTCACCATTCACTAAAATGTACTAACTTAGCACCAACCCACAGCAAGGCAATGTGATCCAAACACCAGTCCCAGGCAGCAGCCATCTTGTGTGCACACATTCACTACCAGGAAAGCAGAGTCACAGGAAGGAAGGCTGGGTTGGCTGGGAAGGTGGGAGTAGCTGAAAGCACCATGGGATTTGTAGTCACAGCGAACAGTCCCACTCCCACATGGCCTAACAATCCTACCTTGAACCAGGCTCATCTCACAGGGAGTGGAAAAGTACTGGCAAGATGGATGACTCTGGGCTCTGGTGTGGGGAGCACAAGGCCCTGTTGGGAATTGTGCTCAAACAAACACCAGGCCACCACTGTCAGCCATCTTGCCATTGCTGTTACACTCACTCACAAGGAAGCACAGTCACAGAAAGGAAGGTTGGGTTGGCTGGGAAGGTGGGTGTAGCTGAAAGCACCATGGGAGTTGTAGTCACAGCCAACAGTCCCACTCCCACATGGCCTAACATTCTCACCTTGAACCAGGCTCATCTCACAGGGAGTGGAAAAGTACTGGCAAGATGGCTGACTCTGGGCCATGATGTGGGGAGCATAAGGCCCTGTTGGGAATTGTGCACAAACAAACACCAAGCCACACTGTCAGACATCTTCCATGTAAAGTCTCATTCACTGTCATGGAAGCATGGATCATGGTGTGCCATTTGGCTGGAGGGGAGGAGGAGTGCTAGCTCTGACTACATCTACCAGCAGGCCCTGTCACAAACACACCACTCCCACCAACACCAAACAACACACCTGGGAGTATGCTCAGCTTGAGAGTCAAGTGAATTCCTCACCCAAAATGCCTCACACAGGGTCCTGGGGTGGGGTGCACAAGTCCATGCTGGGAGAAGTGTCCAAAAATATATGTTCACTAACAACATACCTGCAATGTAAGTGGGAAGCTCACCATTCACTAAAATGTACTAACTTAGCACCAACCCACAGCAAGGCAATGTGATCCAAACACCAGTCCCAGGCAGCAGCCATCTTGTTTGCACACATTCACTACCAGGAAAGCAGAGTCACAGGAAGGAAGGCTGGGTTGGCTAGGAAGGTGGGAGTAGCTGAAAGCACCATGGTAGTTGTAGTCACAGCCAACAGTCCCACTCCCACATGGCCTAACAATCCCACCTTGAACCATGCTCATCTCACAGGGAGTGGAAATGTTCCTGCAAGATGGCTGACACCTGGTCCTTATGTATGAATTGGCCACTAGTCACACCTAGGCCCTGGCCCTCTCACACCAGTCCCCACTCTCAGCCATCTTCCCTGTACATTCCCACTCACTGTCTGGGGATGCATCGTCCCAGGTGTGCTGCCTGGTCTGGCTGGGAAGGTGTGTAGAGGACAGGACATGGTGTCAGTTGCAGTCATAGCACACATCACTACCCACATCCAAAGCAACATGTCCATCAGTGACAAGGGATACCTGACAGTGAATGGAAGGCCCACAACAAGATGCCTTACACAATTGCTTGGTATCATGTACACAAAGCACTGTTGGGACTTGCATTCAAATCCTACATCATGCAGCGTTGTCAGCATCCTTGCCATTACAGTCCCCTCACTGTCATTGATACTTTGTCCACGAGGAGTGAGCTGGACGGGGTGGGAGCAGGGGTACAACTTACAGCAGCATAACACAAGCAACTAAACCCCTGTACCCCACAGATCTGTGCATGAAAAAGCAGGAAAGCAGCCTTGGTCAATTCATCTGTCCATGGAGGACAAGGACAATATACATGATGTGATCAGGCACAAAGCAAAGCAGTGAAATCAAATGCTAATGACAGCTATTCACATGTGTGCAATGAGACAAGAACTATGAACCAATTCTAAAAAATAACACCAGCCAAACACAACTTACATTCTGGACTGTGAGTGTGTAGGTCGCAACACCAATCTGACTGCAAACGACATGCACAGATGCCAGCACACATGCCCAAATCTTGATACATATCGTAGGTATAGGAGTACCAATATCATTGGTAATGCACAGATGTGGGAAATACAAACACACCAGTGTCATGGACAGGGTGTCACTTGACAGTCAATGCCTATATACAGTCAAATGTACAAAACATACACATTCTAGCACATAGCTGGCCATGCTTAGCAAAACACTTCTTGGTAAAATCACAAGGTATCGTGAAAACATAGGCCTGGGTATGTGACAATACAGGACTAATTGATGTACCAACACTCATCATAATGTACCAGAGCTAATGTAACGTGTATGATACGATGAACTGTGCTGAAACACTACAAACATCGTGTCTCTCATTTTACCACAGGGCCTGCTGGGGACACTGCAGGAGCAGAACACGAATCCCAGTCCCAGACTCTGGTTGACCCTAAGCTCTCCGGTGTGGACGTCTCTCAGCCCTCAACGGACGACGAGGAACTACCTGGCCCCTCCGGCGTGGGTCAGCATGCAGCACCAGCAGCTGTGCCACCAGCACCACCTGTGACCACTTCTGCAACTCCTGTCGACACACAGATGACCACTACCCACACGGACACACAGAGGCAACAAGACACCGAGATCACAGCATCACAGGGCACTCTGGAGTTGGCAGACAACAACACCACTGCCAACAATGGAGGAGGCACAGTGTTGTCTGTGCCCGCAACAACAGGTCCTGCTCGTGTGGGTAGGGGTGGTGGGAGGGGTCGTGTGGAGAGGTTACATCAGGCAGCTGGTGCTGATGATCAAGCTGACCCACAGTTGACACACATTCTCCATGCGTACAGAGAATGCACCGGAGACTTTGGCCAGGTAGTTGGGATCCTCAGGGACATGCAACAACAGCAGGCTGCCCATCATGCCAAAATGGAACAACACATGGCACGGATGGAGTCAAAAATGGACAAGATTGATGACCTGACAGCGGTGCACAGGGACATACTTACCTGCCTCCGCCAGATTGCTACCAACATGACCCCACCTCCCTGTGTGCCCACTACATATGTTGCTACAACTTCACCAATTGCCACAGGGAGGGATGAGGACTCTGGCGGAGAGTCCCCTGCATCGTGGCAGCCTGCACTTGAGGGTCCCTCCACCAAGCATGGGAGGGGTTGTCCGAAGAAGGGAAAATGAGAGACTGATGGCAACGTATCCCCCCAGGTAGTGACAACCTGCCCCTTGAAATCGTCCATTTGTGTGCTCAGCGTTCACTTTGTTGACTGTCACAGAACTCCCCCACATGGGATGGAGGGTCTTAGTTGGATCAATCACTCAAATGACTGTGGACTTGGCTCTGAGAATTTCATCTGCTAACACCAACAACTCCTCTGTGAACTTTGGATTTAAAAACCTTGTACAGCATTATCACTTTCTTGTTAAATTTCACACATGCACTGCAATAAATCTTCATTCACACAATACTTGCTTCTGTCGTGAATTAAACACCGTTTGTACTGAAGAGATGATGTCCTATAAGAAAAATGTTTGTGATGAAAATCCAGTACAGCAATATACCTACTGTGAGTGAATGTAACATGACACATATAAGAGATCCACACAACAAGGTCAACACAACACAAATAGTATATGGCATACATCATCATTTCTTCCACTGTCTTAAACTGAAACCACATTTTAATGCACTAACACCAATCATTGTTAGGCAAACTGAACATCAGTGCACATATACAGTCTGTAAGGAATGTTGGATGTGTACATACCGACAAGGCACACCTCAATGTGGAGCACCGGTTTATTACACAGGCATAACATGTTGCCTCCACAACAAAGCAAATCCAATCACACTGAGACAATAAGCACAAATTAAACAACACAGATGGAAAATGTCTGAATTGAGTGTAAGACACAGATTCCTGATCCCCAGAAAAGCCGCAAACTGAAACTGCATCATGTGTCTGGGAGGTCACATGTCTCCATACAATAGCCAAATAAACCTGTGAAGGAGAGACATAGAAAAGTCTTGAAATACAAAACTTCATGCATACATCTCAAACAGACATCTGAAATTACAAACGTTTAATTTGCGAACACTAGCTAGGACTTATGTCAACACTGCACCGGTGAACATGCTAACTCAATGGACAGCAAACAACTCCACGGATCATGTAAAGTGGCATGCACCCACACATAGACAGAGATAATACAGACCCATATCATGCGAATGAAGTTCTTTGGCTAATCATCATTGCATACTTACAATCATGAGAAAAAGTTGTTGATGAGCCGTCTCCGCACATCCTCCTCCTCCTCCTCCTCCTCCTCCTCATCACTCGCAACATGCCCCAGGCCTGGATCCTCCCCTGCTGGAGGCAGCTGGTCCCCGTCATCTTGAATGAGAGGTAGCTCATTCCTCACTGCCCTATTGTGTAGCATGCAACACACGATGATGATCTTACACACCTTCGCAGGTGCATATTGGAGGGCTCCTCCTGTACGGTCCAGGCAGCGAAATCTGCTTTTCAGTAGTCCAAATGTCCGCTCAATCACACCCCTGGTCCGCCCATGTGCCTCATTGAAACAGAAGTCTTCAGGGGTGACAGGGTTCCTGAGTGGGGTCAGCAACCACGGCACGTTGGGGTATCCAGAGTCTCCTAATTTGAAACAGAAAAGGAGTCATGTTCCTGAAAACACGGTAACACCGGACATACAAACAACACACAACATAAACAGACAAGATTACCCACCAACAAGCCAGGCATGCTGATTTTGCAGCTGAGACATCATCTGTGGGATCCGACTGTTCCTCATAATGTAGGCGTCGTGTGCTGACCCGGGAAAACGCGCACAGACATGTGAGATTGTCATGTCAGGCAGACATACCACCAGAGCATTTATAGAGTGGTAGTGCTTGCGATTCCTGTATGTCTGTTCATTGGCATGTGGTGGGACCAAAGCCACATGTGTACCATCAATGGAGCCAATAACATGTGGCATTCTGCCCAAAGCATAAAAGTCACTCTTTATGTCGGCAAACTGTCCTGGTGTTGGGAACTTGATGTAAGTGTTCAGGAAATGTAACATGGCGTCCAGAAAATCACTAAGCACACGGCTAAACATTGTCTGTGACATCCCACCAGCAGTAGCCAAAGAATACTGAAAGGTACCTGTGTCAAAGAAATGTAGGGCTGCCATCACCTTCACCTTTGGGGTCAGCGCAGTAGGATATGTGCGTCCAGGCTGCAAATGTGGGTCCAACTGTTATGTCCCGTATAGAGGCCCTAATGTAGACCCGTTCATATATGCCCTAAAATGGACGTATTCATATTTGCCCTAATATGGTCATACTCGTACTTGCCCTATTATGGTCATAGCCGCATATGCCCAATTATGGTCATAACTGTGCATGTCCTATTATAGTCATGATTCCTTATATAGGCATGATCTTTCACCTAAATTGGTCCTTACTAGTACACAACGTGCTCTGAGGGCTGAACGTTATCTATCCTGTGGTTTTGAATACCGCAGGGTTTTTCCCAAACACAGGCCCACACTGTACTCATCAATTATGCATGGCTCTCTAGGAATGCACCACCTGCATAATATGTATGTACAAAGTTCACCCCTGACGTCTTCCTCAAGTCTAACGACAGACCAATACAATCCATACTGAGGACTGAGACTCTTTAGGGTATAAATACACCACATCTTGCCCCGGTAAGACCAGAGATGCTGAGGCTCCTGCATGCAGTCGCTCCAGCTGACAGCGGTCTGACACAGCCCTTGCGGGGTGTCCAACTCGAGACTAGGACAGGGTCCCACACTCTCTCTATTCAGGTATGGGAGTTAGACTAAATCCTAGAAGGATTCTTGGCTCTTAGGCTTTTAGACGTACAGATATGCTAGGTACACTCAGGTACATCTAGTTAGGCATCGTAGGAGTACACGCAGTTTTCATAATGCTTTTATATTCATGTATGTATTCATGATTATTGCAATATGGTAGGACTGTTCTATCCCTTTGCTTTTATCGTACTGCTGATAATATATCTCTGCTATTGTATGCTGGTTTCTGCAGCACATATATTTTACACTAGAATAACAACTGTTCAATAAATACTTATTGAAACCCCCGACTGTTTATTCTGTGTAACTCTCTGAGACAAACCGAATAAGTAAGCACGAGTGACTGAGCGAAAGGTAGTACATTGTTTCCACGATTCTGAGTAATTTGGGTTGTCATGATCTAAGGTTGCCAGAAGCTAATCTCTCCCCGATAAGAGGAGATTCTAGTGGCACTGTGAGCTAGCTAATGCAAATCAGGCTAACATACGCGGTGGGGGGGCACAGAGCCAGTCTGCCACCAAGCCCACAGTATATGTTATCCAAACGCGCAGGTCCTGCAGGGGTACTATAGGAACTACACAACATGGCACTACCAACGTTGGTTTGGTACTTATTTAACAGTAGAATCTGAGTAGTTCAGTCGTGCTATTCTCAGAGAACCTACTCACAAAACCCAAGAGACGTCTGGAGTGGGTGGGCACAAAATCTGCCGCAGCTGAGTAGTACGAAAATACTATTTATTGGCTGTTGGTCAATCAAGCTTGAAGGACATTTAGTTTCTAAATTGTGCATAACACCTCATCTTAGTTCCCTTTAAACACTTCTTCCTCTAAACATGCCTGATAACGAGGCAGGGGACCAAAGAGTTGATCTGAATTTCTTAACAGGAGAAGAAGATCCTGAGGATGCAATACAGATTGCACCAAAATTCAGAAGGACAGTCACCATAAGACTATTAGAAAATGGTTTACCAGCCAAGGGTGGCATGGTAGTTTTCGTGATTGAGGCACACAAATCAAACAAAACAGAGGTATTCTATTCATGGGTTACACTCCCAGCAGCAAATGCCATAACAAAGACATTTCACTACTATTTGAGAGGAGATGCACCACATGAATATGCCCCGTTTGAGGACATAGAGATTCTACTCACTTACCAGGAACATTATTACTGGTTTAATGGCGCCCTACCCCACGTACGACAAAGAGTAAGATTAGGCCCGCTCGGAGGAGACGGGGCTACATGGCCAATACTAGCGGCTTACACACCGCATCCTGACATTGGAACAATGCCACAGCCAGAATTACTCGTACAACACAGAGATTTAATTAAAATCTACAGAAACCTGACACAATTCGTCATGAGGACTTTAACAATCCAACCTGCACCAGCAGGTGCAGCAAATAGTACTCCAGCTCAGAGTACAGGAAATAAAATTACTCCTCAAACATTACACGCGGTAATGGGCAAAATGCCAGCAAAACGCGAACAAATACCATTCTGGATAGCTCAGAAAATAACTCAGCTTGAGGCTGTATTCCCGAATACTACCACCTCTGATAAACACAGAATACTAACAATCTGCTTGCCCATGGGGATCACACCACAAATAGAGGACTGCACCTCTTGGGGTTCAGTCTTCGCTGCCATATATACCAGAACACATGGTATCCCGTCCTTAGCAGTAATACCTGACGTATTGAGACAGATACAAAATGAGTACGGAGTAACCCTGGGCAAAGCACTACGCTACGCTCGCGTAGTTTGCGAAGTTTGCGCTACTTCGCACAACGCGAATTGCACGTAGCACAGTGCAAACACGCGTAGCGTAGCGTAGCGGTCATTTTTTGCTTGCTCGCGGTCCTCAACGTCAAGTTGGCGACCGCAAGCAAGCAAAATGACATCCCGGCGAGACTTTTTCCACGTTCGCGATCAGCAACATCAAGTTGCCGATCGCGAGCTTGGAAAATAAACCTCCCGGCGAGATTCTCAATGCGGGGCGGTCAGGTTTCTCATTGCGAGTGGTCGCGTATGCTCGCGACCGCTCGCGATGAGAAACTACCAGTCCGCGTTGAGAAAGCTGCCGCCGAGTAAAAATCTACTCGAGCGGCAGTAAAAGACAGCTCGCACTGTGCAAGATGCCGTTTCAATGATTGCACAGTGCGGACAAGCATCCGGCACTGTGCAATCATTGCGAACAGTGCACTACGCAGTTCACGTAGTGCTACGCATAGCTCGCGTAGTGCGAACTGCACTTTGCATAGCTTCGCGTAGCGCTACTTCGCGAACTACGCCCAGGCTTAGTACGGAGCAGAACCTGCCCTTAACTTAGGGATGAAGTTACTAAATAACTTTGACCAGGTATCAGCCATAATACTAGCTAACATTAAGGGGGGAGCAGCTTCAGTGGCGATCCGCCAACGCCTAAGGGAGTTCAGTCCAGAGGATCAACAACACGAACTGCCCAAAATAATTGAAACTGCATATGCAGAATTAGGCAGAGACAGTCTAGGTGGGAAAGCATTAAAACCACAACTGGTGGGCAGTCCTGAAAAGGACACTACAAAGCAGACACCTACTTCTTCTAAAAAGAAGTGGGAAAATAAAAAACAACAAAAGTCTAAAGACAGCAGATCTCAATCCAGAGGTAGGTCTCCTCAACAGGAGCCCTCTGAAAGGAGGTATAAACCCAGGAATAGGGATAATATTAAAAAACCTGACAGGTATCAGGACACTGATACTCGTTCCTCTCGTTCCTTTCAAGGTTCATCAAAAAACTCAGAGAGGGAAGGACGGTCAGAGGAGCGTACAATGTCCAGAGACACGCAACACGCTGCGGACTACACACCTGAAAAAGAAGATAAACAAAAATCAAAACCTCAGTTCAAAAAGAAGAAGGTAGCAGGTCTCAAGATCAGACATGCCCAGAATTCTGAGGACACAGCTTCTGAACGGGGAATGGGCTCTGACGATGCTAGACAGCGCGGCAGAAGTAACGATAGCTCGCCAAAACCTGAAGGAATTTCTGGTGACAGCGGAGTTGATTGAGTATATCACGGTGGAAACACCTGATACTCGGGTAAGTGTCCCACATAAGTTACATGAGATAACACTCCGGATGGAGGGGGACAAGCCCAGAAAAGTTAAAGGTCTCTTTTGGAAAAATCTGTCATCTGGTTATGACATTCTATTAGCAGACCAAGACTGGCCGCCAGCATTCGTCATGGAGTGCCCTAGGGGAGAAACTGTAATTTTTCCAGCCTTTTCCGACCTCGTTCCCATTCACCCTAAAACATGTATATGCGCAGGAGTGGGCGGTTGCCCTAGCTTCAGCATTGTATAAAAATCATGTTGGTTGGGATGAGGATTCAACCCACCAAGTGATCCCGTTAAAAGTTTCCCCAAATGCTCAAAGGCAATACCCTATAAAGCAGTAAGCTAAAAAACAAGTCAGGGAGATCCTAGATCAACTAGAATACCAGGGGGTGATTGGAAATTGCACTTCACCTATGAACAATCCTTTGTTTCCCGTAATGAAACCTGACAACACATATCGTTTAGTTTTGGATTACAGATATTTAAACACTTGCACAAAGACATTTGCAGTTCAAAATGCACACAGTGCCGCATTAATGAATAACATTGTGCGCAAAAAATACAAAACAACACTTGACATCTCAAATGGATTTTTCTGCCAAAATATAGTGCCTGAAAGCAGGTATCTGACCGCATTCAGTGCGTTAGGGTCCCAGCGACAATTTTGTCGACTAGCCCAAGGGTATAAAAACAACCCCAGGGTATTTTCAGCAAGAGTAACGGAGTTACTCCAAAATTTGGATGAAGAAGCATTGTCCTATGTGGATGATATTTATCTGACGGACGATGACTTACCGAGGTACTTGACCAAGGTGAGCACCATTATTATGGGATTCGCCTCTGAGGGCTATAAATTTAATTTCAAGAAATCAAAAATTGCCCACCTCAGTGTCCTATTTTTAGGATACGAGCTGTCAAGTGAAGGAAAAAGCTTAGCAGCTAACTTTTTACAAAAGTGTGCGCTGCTCCAACCTCCAAAATCATTAAAGAATTTACAATCAATTCTGGGATTCCAAAATTTTGGTCGAACATACATTTTGGATTACGCAGAAAGAGTAAAACCTTTCTACGACTTAATCAAACCTGATTTTTCAGTCAGACAATGGACACAGGAACACACAAATATCTTGCGTTCCCTACAGGAAGACATGATAGCTTCTAAACATTTACAGGCACGCGTAAACGTACAGAACGTAGTGATTCGAGTAATAGCGGGTCAATGCGGGTACACTTATTTAACTTTTAATGAAGGTGAAACAGTACCAATCGCATACAAATCGCACCTGTACACAAACGCAGAAATGCGTTTCACTTCAACAGAAAAAATTCTGACAGCAGTGCAGACCGCTGTAGCAAGAGAAAGAGCTCTGGCTCAGGGTAAACGCATAATTGTCATGACCCCAGTACCAGCTTTAGAAGCTGTTACAAAAGCTAGCATTCCAAATGCGAAAGCCTTACACCCCAGATGGATACAATGGGCTAATTCTCTTACTGCAACGGATGTTGAATACAGATTTGATCCAAGTTTGAAAACACAGGCATTCCTGCAATACGAACAAGAATATCCTCTTCCAAATGAGATTTTGCCTCTAGATCAGTATGAATACATTATTTACACTGACGGATCTGCTCAACCAGCCATAGGGAGTAAGCAAGCTTACAGCGCAGCATGTGCGATTGTTAAAGGTCGCATGCACGATGGAAAGTTCCATCCAAGTTGCACTAAAACGCAATCTCTAGGAGACTGCACGGCTCAGTTCGCAGAGTTAAAAGCACTGATACTGGCACTTGTAAACACGGAACACGAATTCCCCACACTGATTGTGTGTGATTCCTTTTACTGTGTACAGTCGTACAATGAATATTTACGTCATTGGGAACAAAACGGGTTCAAAGATGCAAAAGGTGGCACAATTAAGCATAAAATGCTATGGGAACAGGTAGTGGAGTTGAGAAATGAACTACCAAGGGCTCACGTGATACATACACTGAGTCATCAGTGTGATGGCGTTCACGTTGAACATAGCTGCCAAGGTTTCAGATTGCTATGTGTGACATTTTTATAATTTCAGTGTAATTATGAGTGACATTTCAACCACTATGAGTGACACTTTTCTCGCAAGCAAAATCAAGCAGTAATGACGAGGGAAATGTATATAAAATTTAGAAATGACACACATATTGGAGCAACAAGAAACTCTAAGAAAATCTTAGAACTGCTCCAAATCACAGAAATGAAAGGGCACTAACCTAGGTCCTTGTAAACTGATCGCAGTTTTGGGAATATGCGGTGCATCATTGGTACAGTCAAGTGCTTTCAACAGGGACATTTAACCTCTCCTCTGTGCGAAATCACTGTGGTAGCGTTAATTTTATAATAAATACTTCTGTCTCTGGTAAAGTCACAACACTACACTGGTGTACCTAGGTAGGGGAAAAAAAATAATAATAATGCAGCTGCCGATGTCCTTGAGAAGTGTCTCTATGTCTGTTATACTCACTGGCTCAGCCAGTAGCGAAGGTAATCTTCCCCCAGTCACGTCGCTGGTGAGGAGCTCTGAATGCAAAACTAGTCACAGTGGCACAGCTCTGCCAATGTGAGAGCGCCTGCCCTAAACACCACCAGCTCAGGCTCTCCCAGACTCAGAGCAGAGTTCTAGAGTTGCCAGGCGTGTTGACAGCAACAATTAGTGAGGGCCCGGGCTGGGGCACAGGCTGATGGAGGAAATAAGAATAGGAAGTACTAGTACCTACTAGTACTACACTAACCTAGTCACATAGCTCAAAAAAACTGTAACAGCAATCTATACACGGCAGCTGCGGAGAAGTGTTTAAAAAGATGTAATTGATAATTACAGTTTAGTTAATAGATTACCTGCTCTCTCAGGCACTTAATAATTATTCATGATCGTCACTGGGCAGCAGCTGAGCCCGGATGTGGCCCGGTAGGCTTGATATATTACCGCCACCGATGTGCCATCAGTCATGCTGCAACCAGTGAGCACAGCAGCTTGCTGCACCCACTCTTACTGCGACTGCCCCCGGCGCTGCCTCGGTGACCCTGACTCGTGAGCCAGCCAGCCTCTCTGGCCCTGTCTTTGGCTGACTGGTGCAGGTGGGATCTGATACCACATTGGAACCATCCATGAGCCATCTTTACCGCAGAAGGTCGACGGTGCCCTGCATTGACAACGGTGAAATTCAGCCACAGCTGACGTTAGTTACTGTTGGAAATCGCTCACCTCCACCCCGCCGCGGTCAGAGTGGCGAGTTCAGGAGGAGCAAGAGCTGCACATTTTAAGTTAAAGAAACGTGGGCGGCAGCAGGAGGACCGTCGGACGTGACGCACATAGCCTATTGAGAGTTTACTTCATCATTGGGCACTAACTGCAGTGACGTTGACACTTTAAGTTCGGCGCCACGTGTGTCAGCCCGGCCCGGAAGTGTAACTTGAATACTACAATTACATTGTAGCAGTACTAACGCGCAAGCCGCAGAGCTGCGAATAGATCTAGCCAGCTTTCTTAACCTCTGACTGCCGGGAGCAGTGCGCACCACGATGACAGGCACTGCAGCTCAGTCCATCAAGTGCATTATAGCAGCCCTCGACGTTGCAGCTGAGAAGGTGCTATAATGCGTGACAATGCATTTCAGTGCGGTGATGCGGATCACCACACTGAAATGCGTTACACTAACGCCTGATGCGTGATACTTGGCAGGACTGGTTGAAGGGAATTCATTGGCTGATGAAGCCGCAAAGGGGCTGCAGTTACTCGTTCAAAAATGAAAATAGACGGCGAGATTATGGTAGCTGTCAATGCTTCACGCAAAGGCAGCACAGCAGTACCTAAAAAATTACCACTCAAGTACTCCTACAAGTTAGATGCACAAAACATTCCATATGCTCAGATTCCTGGAGTGGGGGATAGAGTAATACTAAATATGGATCGTAGGCAAAGCTTAATTGTGGCGGCACACAAAGGGGAAGGTTCTGTACATAAGGGACTTAGGGAGACTTTTTATTTGTTGAAACAACACTACTGGTGGCCCGTGATGAGAAGGCAGATTAGAGACTATGTCTGGAACTGCGACATCTGCAAGGGTCCACCGTAACACGTCCAGTACAGATAACATTGTTAGACAGCATTAGGTTGTCCGTTCGTGTACGTCCAGCTCAAGTTTCCTCAAGGTCTGGCCTCAGCACTCAGCTGACGCTCGAACTTCTATAAAAGATTTTCGAGTCTTTATCGGCACATACGCAGTTGGCACTTTACATTCTGACTGTGTTCTGGCGTTTAGCTCTCGGGCTTACAAAGAGGCCATGGAAGGAATGGGCGTAGCATTGCGGTACTCCTCTCCGTACCATCACGAGGGAAATTCTGTTGTGGAGAGGAAAAACCGAGACTTAAAGCAATCTTTAACAGCTAGGGTATTAGGCAAGGGCAGTAGATGGGTCGATCACCTTTATGGGGTACAGCGAGCGATCAATAATCAGCCAAGAAACTCTCTAGGGGGTGTCACTCCTTACGAGGTCCTATTTGGGATGAGAATGTGGGTACCTGATCTTGATTGTGAAAGCACAGTGGCAGATGAAAAACCATTTGATATCCATGATCGTTTGGCTGTTTTACAGGATCTAAATAAATCCAGAACACAACAAAGTAACGTGCTCCAGAAACAGACCGCCACTGAGGAAGTCAAGGCAGTAACGGCAAGACCTGTCTGGATCCCAAAAATCGGAGATCTGGTCAGAGAAAAGATTGCAGACAAGAAAGAATTTGGGCCATCCTACAGAAAGCCTGTACCGGTCCTCGCAATCCAATGCACAAGAACTGTACTTCTGCCGCCTCTTGGCGGAAAAAAGGAGAAAAGATTTGTCTCAATCGACTTAATCAAACCACACTATGTGGCCAATACTAAACAGTAGGCCTCTTGGACTCCACAGTAGAAGAAGCCCTCCTCTCGCTACTATCCAAGAAGTTCAAACAGAAAGACTCATCACTTTTGAAGAGCCACCTGTACGGAATGAAGGACTAAGCAACAATGCTATGGAACTCGTTCCACTTCAACAAGAAGAAAACCAACTTAACAACCAAGTTGCAATCAGACCGACTACAGACATCTACATCAACATGCCTCGTCAAGAGCAAAATCCAATTTCAACAAATCCCGATGCTATTCCAACAATTGATCGAACTGCTTCTGGCTATTTCATGAACTTTGATACGTTTTCACTGGATCCAAGTGAGCCGGAAACGACGCCAGCCAAAAAATCACACAAACAGAAACTCACTGACTTTTTGAACTTTTTTAGAAAGACTTACCTGGTGTCACCTTGGATTGAACTATGGTATCTCACTGGGATTTTATTTTTCATTTTCTGGCTAGGTTTAATAATAACTTTTAGTATGCTTATTAATGGACGATACCTCCAGCAAAGCTCTGCAGCCCAAAGAGTCAATTTGATTTTAAAACCACACCAGTCTTCACATCGTGAACCAAGAGACTTGTCTTCAGTGAATATCACAGCAGTTCCTATACCGGACGGTATAGTATGGGACATGATTGATTATGATATATTCGGTCCGACTGAACTTTTAAAGCTTAAACATGTATTTAAAATTTCTTTAAGTGATATCATTCCCACCAGTACATTTTCTGATGATTGGGACACTGAAACTGTAAATGCTATGATGTCTGATTTAGAAAAACTGCAGCATTTCCGAACAATGAAATGTTAGAAGGTACTTCAGACTATGATACATTGTACTCTTACCAACATTATGGTCATCATTTCTTACACAAATCTATAACACCTAGAAATGTATTTGAACACCACCAGTGGGAACACTGCCCAACACCACCAAAAGGTAGTTTTTGCACAGAAATTCACATACTTTTCAGGGTTCAATACATCTGACCCAAAGTCATTTTATTACAAAGTGGCAAAAACATCAGCACAGAAAATTATGTTGACTAACACCAAACAGATTTACTCTGCTTTCTTTATGGCCCATTTGTCTCCACAGGGTTTCGACCTATGGAAGGACACTATAGATTTAAAATCAATCTGGGGTTCTAGGGACTGGCAAGTCCAGGGAACAGAAGCGCTATTTAGAGCATGCCTCATTCCACAGCAGATTATATTTCTGAATGAAACTGTGCAACAGACATCCTGTCTTGGACTAGCCAAGAACAAGGAAATGAACACACCGGGGAGGTCGAGAGGCAAGATGGCGTCTGAGTAGCAGCTACCCAATGCCGCTCCGCCAGTCTGACCCCTAAACATAGCAAAACCTCGCCAAAATCAACAGGCAAATCTGACCATATGGGCCGGCATTGTATTTCGGCCGTTATCATCATCGCACAGGCAGGAGATCAGAGGGAGCGTCGAGGAGTGAAGAGACGCCCGGCTCCGGTGACACGAACCGTGTGTTGTGCCGCTCCAGCATCTCCCACGTCATCGCTTCACATCGCCCTGCGGCTGCCTGCAGGGACGTGGCAGCCTGGTGCAGCTCTATCGGCAATCGGGGGATTCCTGACTGTTCTGCCAGACGCCGTGATCGGAGACAGCAACTGTATCGGACTTCCACGAAAAGTGGTGCTACTTTGTTTCCAGGGCTCTTCAAAGACCAAAGTGAAGCAAGTAAGGATGACTGGGCGAGGTGGAGGGAAACCCGCTAAAGTTAAAGATAATCAGACAACAGTGCCTGAAATGACTGAAACGATGCAGCAAACGCATTTAGACCCCCAAACAAGACGCCCAGGTACGCGGGGGTTAAAAAACAGAGAAAACCTGGATAATTTGAGCTCTATTGACAAATCTGAACAAACGACTAAACAGGCAAAAAGGATACAAGCTAAAAGGAACATTAAGTTCACGGATAACGCACAGATTCCAGATTCTCAGCCACTAATATCTAATATGTTTTGCCCAACAGTGGTGGGAAAAATGCATAACGAACCGGCCATGGTGGGGACACCTGAGGGGCAGATCGAACAAATCACGTCTGTACTAGAAGGAGAAACCTCACATGGGCCTTTGGCGGTACAATTAGTAACACCGGCTCTATTAAAACCTGTGGAAAACACAGGAGTTATCCCTACCACAGAGGCAGATAGTTGTACAAACTATGAGGAGAGTCAGATTGAGCCCCTAAATGACCCGGTGGCCCTCCTTCAGAAATTGGACACAAGGATATCTGGGACAGAGAACGGGGGTATAGACTGTACAAATACGGAAACTGTGTCACAGAAGGCTTCAGCTAATCCAATAAATACTGTTACTCAACGGTTGGAAAACCGCCACAGCATTGAAAAACCCCACTCTGTCACAGATGAGTCAGAGAGATATGAGACCGGCAAATCGATATCCAGCGATTGTGAAAGGCAAGACTGGGGAAGCACGAGCTCAATGGGCTCAGAGGACTCAGAGGATTCTCGGGAAGATGCTATACAAAAAAAGAAGATGGAAAAGAAAAGGAGAAAAAAACGAATTAGACACAAGAGTGGGACGACCATTGACCAAGGGAGTAACGCCGAGCTTAGATGGGATTACTCATCCTCACAGTTTGCGACTCCTTCAGGGCAAACAGTATTTTCAGGCGGCAATCCTTCAACCATGGAAGATTGGAGAAGAGCCCCCAGAGATAAAGATGAGCCTACCCTCGCTGAAGTCCTCCACTTAATCAAAAGTTTTCAGGAGGAGGTTAAGATCGACAACCGAAAAAACCGTCATGCCACTCAGAAATTACAGGGCGTGATAAGGAAAGTAGGTCGAACCTGCGTGGAGATAGCCGATAGAATGTCATCAGTAGAGGTGCGCACCGAAAATCTGGAAAAAGATGTTACCTCTCTCCGGGTACAAGGGACGGAGCATGATGGGATCATAAAGGACTTAATGCTGAAGATCGAGGAGCAGGAGAACAGATCACGACGCAATAATCTTCGTATTTTGGGGGTTCCCGAAGGAGCGGAAGGAAGTGATCCAATGGCCTACATGATTACACTTTTTAAAGGAGCATTTCCAGAGTTGCAAATCTGGGATTGGGATAGAGAGATACAACGCGCTCATCGCTTCCCATTAACTCCTTCCAAATGCCCTCAGTCTCCAGCGCAATATCCGCGCGCAATGATAGTATATTTCGGCAACTTTCTCCTACGTCAGAAGCTTTTTGACTTAGCAAGGCCCACCAGTAAAAAGGAGTTCAATGGTGTTACCTTTTTTAGTCGGCCAGATTTTGCCCACGCCACAGTTGAGCGAAGATGGAGGATGAGGCAACTTTTTGCCCCTTTTCAACAAATCGGGGCAACAGTATATCTGCAAAACCCAGCACGTCTTAAAATTATCTTTAATGGGACTGCACGCAGCTTCATCTCCGAAATCCAGGCCCAGGCTTATCTGCAGGAGATTACAGAGACTAGAAGCGACAGGATCAAGAAGTGATTCATTCAATTTGATGCTTTAACGGATTAAAATACCTAAAAACTTGGGTTATAAATGAGCCAGGGGACAATTAAGCGAGGTCAATGATTATGAATTGATTGGACTATCATTTTGGGGGTTGGATCGGGGGAGGTGGGCATGGGGCCCTGAATGCTCAGATGTCCTCATCCTGGTTCTTACAGAACCAGGTAACCTCAGTGGGTGGTGGAGGGAGGCGGGCGGGGTTCATAGGGGATGGGCTAGGGTTAGGGGTAGGGGAGGGGGTTGGCACAAGGAGGGTCGACCTTTGTTCGGGGGAATTTTTTCTCTCTTTTCTTGCTTGTTTTATTTTTTTGCCGCTTTGGGGGGGAAAAGAGGGAGGGGAGGGGAGAAGGGGGAAAAAAAAAAGACTTTGTTACTTTAGATGAGTAAATTACGCATAGCAACTATCAATGTGTGTGGCCTTAATGATATTAAGAAACGACGTAATACGGCTGTAGCACTTAGGTTACTTAAGGCAGATATTTTATGTTTACAGGAGACACACATAGAAAGGACACAAATTCACCTGTTAGATTCACTTGGTTTTACTGTAGTTGGGGCTACTACCCAAAATGCTAGGGTACGAGGGGTGGCAATTTTATCAGCAAAACGGTCACTTCAATTTATACGCACACTAACTGATTCAAATGGAAGGTGGGTTATTACAGTATGTCGAAGGGAAAATGGGAATTTACTTACGATATGCACCATTTATGGCAGCACCGCTGATGATTCAGCAATTTTTGACTTTTTGAACAATGAGTTGGCCGAATGGCCACTACCTTTAATCATCTGCGGCGATTTTAATATCAATCTACCAGCAGACAAGAGTATAACCGGTGATAGAAATTGGATATACAATGGACGAAAACCAAAAGTCTTTAAAGCCCTCAAGGATTTATGTAGGGAGCAAGCACTCACCGATATCTGGCATTCACAACATTCCACGGATTCTGGTTATACCTTTTATTCTTTTCCGCACAATAAAATGGTGCGACTAGACTATATCTTTGCATCTCAGTCTATTCTTTTAGAGAGTTTAATAGAAAAACATCCGCGTATAGTGGCAGACCATAATCCCTTAGTTATGGAAATAAGGGGGGTAATGGTGGTCAATAGAGATGTTGCTAACTGGACCTTTGAGCGATCCCTCCTTTTAAATGATGAGTACTGCAAACATATGAAACGCTGGATGGTACAATTTATTAAGGACAATTTAGGTAGTACAGGGATTAAGGTGGTTTGGGATGCACTAAAAGCAGCAATCAGGGGAGAGACACTTAGCTTTTCACTCACTTTAAATAAAGAAAAGCGTCGACAATGGGATAAACTTCAATCTCAACTGGCTGAGGCAGAAGAGAACTTAATTACTGTTCTTAGGGATGGGGAGGACTCGGCAGATGCGCAAGCAAGAATAATATCAGCAAAATCGGCTGCCATGGGGGTAATTGCTAAAAGAGCAGCAGATAGATTAGAAATTTGGAAGAGGGAGGCATATGAATGTAGTGAGCAGGTTGGACATCATCTTGCGATTAGGGCAAGACAGAAAGCCACCAGGAATATCATCACAGCCGTTAAAAATGTTGCGCAAGAAGTTGTCTCAGATGTAGAGGGCATTCGCAAGGAGTTCCTTGCTTATTATCAGGATCTATATCATGAGACGACCACCGCCCAGGCAGACGATATTGCTAAATATCTAAACCAAATCCCAGTGGTGCAATTATCGCATGACGACCAGGGTCTACTTGATGAGCCCCCCCAATGGATTGACATACTGCTTTGTATTAACTGTCTTCCTAATAATAAAGCCACTGGGTTGGATAATATTCCAGGTGAATTTTATAAAAGATTCTCCACGGAATTAAAAGAGATTATGTTTCTGCTATTTATTCATGTGTTCAGTGGGGGAAAACCACCAGAGTCATGGACACAAGCTAAAATCATTATATTTTTGAAAAAGCATAAATCGGCATTGGATCCTGCCTCGTATCGCCCTATAACCCTGACAAATGCGGATAGTAAAATCTACTCGAAAATTCTGGCAGTTCGATTAGCAGGGGTAATACATAAAGTTATATCCCCAAGACAACACGGATTTATACCGGGACGAGGCACAGTAGATCATGTTAGGAGGATCATTTCCCTGTTTGATGCAGTACATATCTCAGGAGACTCAATGGCACTTATTCTTCTTGATGCTGAGAAGGCTTTTGATAGAGTCTCCTGGCCTTTCTTATGGGAGACTCTGTCAAGGGTCGGGATAGGTCATGGATGTATTCAAGCCTTTAAGATGTTGTATTATCAACCTACAGCTAGATTATTTATAAACGGTGCACTAACTGATAAGTTTAAAATAAAAAGAGGGACTCGCCAGGGATGCCCAAGCTCACCCCTCCTGTTCGCACTGTATATAGACCCTTTTTACGTTTACTGGAAAGCGATCAGAAAATTAGTCCTATTGTTTCACACGGGTGGGAGACGAAAGTCCTGGCCTATGCCGACGACATCGCCTTGGTGACTGCTAATCCCGAAGAATCTATGGCTGAGGTTGAATTAGAGGCGGCTAGGTTTGGAAGTCTGTCGGGGTATTCCCTTAATAGATCCAAAACTCAGATAATCTGTAAAAATGTGGATATGAGTCAAGATATAAGACAGGTAGAAAAAGCTACGTATCTCGGAGTGGAAGTCATGGCAACCGTTGAGAAGATAGTCGAGTGTAATATTGATCCCTTGATTGATAAAATTAAACCAGATTTATTTCGACTACACAAATTGCATCTTTCAATAATAGGGAGATGTAACCTAATTAAAATGCTTTTTTTCCCCAAACTTTTATATTTTATGAGAGCTATTCCGTTAGAATTTAGTAATATGTGTTTAAAAAAGATTGAAGATTTGTTCTCAAGATTTATATGGGCATATGCAAAACCGAGAAGAGCCTACAAATTTCTGTCTCTACCAAAGGATAAGGGAGGGTTGGCTCTCCCAAATATAAGGCTTTACTATTGGGCAACTACTCTTCTGCATAATCTTACTCTTTTATCAGAAAATGCTATAGATAGTCCTTTGAGAGACATACCTACGCCTATAGAACTTATAATGGGTAAAGATGCATGGGGCTGGATCTGGCGGTTTTTAAACGATTCCCACTACAAGAAGGTACGCTTTAAAACATTGGTGCCCGGGTTTAAATGTATGAAGTCAGTTCGCAAAATGCTTGGACTGGGCCGCCTGAATTATTATACACCAATATATAACAATCCAAATCTGCCTGATATTTTTAAAGATTTATTACTACAAAAGTGGCAAAAGAAGGGTCTGTTGACACTGGGGGATTTATATTCTCTCTCTGACATAGCCTCTTTTGAGAGTCTCAAAGAAAGATTTAAACTGGATTGGAAAGATTTTTATAAATACCTGCAAGTACGTGACTTTTTAAGGAAAAAGTGTGGCGGGCCAGCAGGATTTATTAACAATCCTATTATTGATAATGTAAGGATGAATCATCCATCTATTGGAATGGTGTATAACTCTTTTAATATATTAATGCCGGATGATTTAACATTACGAGCTAGGAAGTGGAAAGAGGAGATTGATATATCACAAGACTTATTTCTTCACTCAGTAGAGTTAGCACAAAATTTGCTAATTCCAGCGCGACTTCAAGCCCAATATTATAAATCTTGCTTTTCACTGTATTTTACTCCAAAAAAGATTGCAAAATGGGGGACGGGAAGAGGGACCTTTTGCCCATGATGTTTGTTTTTTCAGGCTGATCTTAATCATATGTTTGCCTCTTGTGATGTATTAAGTAAATTAAAATTTGAGATTATGAACTTTTTTAAAGAAATGTTAGGGAGGGATATTTTCCTTTCTCCCTCCCTGATCTGTTTAGGGGTGGATCAGGAAATGCAAGGCAAACCAGGAGAGTATCTGATTTTCATAGCCATGGCAATCTACCGGCTTTGCCTTGCTTCAGCCTGGCTGGATCCATCTCCACCCGTGTACCATCAATGGTTAACGAGACTGGTGGCAAATTATAACTTTGAAAGAGCCATCTATGGGAAAAGAGGAGTACGGTCTTGTAAGAAGGGATTAAAGATATGGGAACCTCTGACCAAATGGCTTGAGAGATGATTTAGATAATACAATTGTTTTTTCTTTCTTAATTATATAAAGTTGTGCCAACCCCGGGGGTGGGAGGGGCGGGAGTGGGGGTTAAATGTCTATAAAATGTGTGCATGATGGACAAATGCTGATTTATATTAATTCTTATTTATGTTATTTACGTTAAGTAACTTATCTAATATATATGCAATCTACTTATGGAGCTATAATATATGCATGTTTTGTATTTATAAACTATCCGCAAAGTGAGTGAAAAAAAAATGAAGTGTAACCGGTTTAATATAATCATGCACCAATAAAAAAAAAGATTTAAAATCATTCTGGGGTTCTAGGGACTGGCAAGTCCAGGGACCAGAAGCACTTTTTAGAGCATGCCTCATTCCACAGCAGATGATATTTCTAAATGAAACTGTGCAACAGACATCCTGTCTTGGACTAGCCAAGAACAAGGAACTGAACTCACCCGGGTTTCCTACATCATCACAGATGGGTGGGGGGCAGAATTCAACTACACAAGGGGTAGGATTAGATGACATTCTCCGGTACAACAGATCAGATCCTGATTGGACGAAATGGCTGATTTGGCCCATTGACACAAACACCTGTCAACAGAGATTTATGAATACAACCGAAGGGTTTAGTATCCATAGGCCAGATACACGCTATGTACAAAGACAACACCCAGGGGTAGTGACATCCTATAGTGTTGGGAAGTTGTGCCTTGATTGGCTAGAGACCTCAACACTCACAGAAGTAAAACAACACTTGACCTTACTCACACCTGATGTAGACCTTAGGGATTTCTTGTTAGGCCCAAGGAAAACACGTCAGAAACGTTTCATATATGCCGGCATTTATGCCTATTATAATGAAAACTGGAAAATATCCCAACAAGAGGCAGCAGAAAGAATACGGGAAATAGACCGTATTAACCTAGAGAAGGCATTAGCTGTAGTGTATAATGGGTTAACAACTTTGACCTCCAGGATTTACTCCTTAGGCAACATTGTGTCTTCGGCAATCGACATATTAGAACAAGATCTGGCCTTGTTACAACACGGGCAATCTCACCTACGTTCTATTATGATGCTAAGCTGGACGCTACAATCTTTGCGTGCAGGCTATGTGCCCTGATATTTCATAAACACCACGTCTCTGTTTTCAGAATACAATCTGACTGATAAACAGACAGAAATGGCACAAAGGGGAGCCAAATATACAATGCTGCGTATTGAGAAACTGGAAAGGTTACCATTCACTGTAGCCGAATCACTATCAACTGAATGGCTAATTCATGGCCAAATCACTCTGCCGGTCACTACGTTTCAGTTTCAATATTGCCTTGAGCAAAGGCAGGCAGGCAGGCAAATATGAAAAAATGGGTAAGGGATACATTTAGGAAACTTGAGAGTTACCTTATAGATATTGATGCCGGAATGGGGATCGAGAAGTGTATCTGAGTGGTACAAACTGCAAGAACGCTTTAAGCGGTTCTCTCATGTGTCAGGATATTTCACTACATGGAGCCTGTAACGGTTCAGTAGCAAACCTATCGTGTCACATGACTGGGACCCCAGCTGTAGTGATCACGCCAGTTTTCGAGCTGCTCTCGAATGGGAGTTACTTGATGCTAAATCGTCAAGGTTGCTGTGGGATGCTTCTGGGCGTCGCATATCTGGTCACCGTTAACTCCAGGGTTACTTGCTGTATGCAAGTATTGTTTCCACCACTGAACACAGTCAGGGAGGCGCCGCTATGGCCTTCACTGAACGTTTCTTTCATACAATTTGATACTCTGAACAGACTGCAAGCCATGCTTTTACAGCAACCCGTGCCCTTAACCTCCGCTCGAGAAACCTATGAACTTCAAGTTGCACGGACCTCGAGTGAGACACAGGCGCTCATACGTACAAACTGCCCCATTCATTTCACAGAAATGGTGGGTCGTATCTTCAATATGTCTGATACAAGCGGTATAGTACACCTATTTAAGACCATAGGGTCAGGACTGTTAAGCACCTTTCAGACAGTCCTCGGAGTAATCCCAAATTTTATACACTCCGTATTGGGAAGCGTATTTGGAGGACTCCCGCTTATCCTGTTGCTGATTGTAGGGGTCCTATTCATAATACTACTGCTACGCAATGGACGGCCCAATTCCCGAGGGAATGGCGAACATGCTCCTGGAGCGGAAATACCGTGAACGCATGGTACAACTTCTGGGCATTTCTTGCCTGCGAGAACTCAATGCCTCCTGGTTTCTATCCTTTCGACCAGTCTGGGTAGACTGCATCTTACCTGTTCTTCGATGCCTGTTTTGCGGAGAAGAATGCACGTTGGATCTTTGTCTAACATTTCAATCAGATGCGCCTCCGGACACGGATGCAATGCTGGACCCCATAAAGGCCCATGCTCTGCGTTGTCCCCAGCGGCTTCCGATTCTGATGAATGCATTCCTGGAGAATCCACAGGTGCTGTTTGCTCCTGCTGGGTTAGGTGGCTCCTCCACAGGTACCCAGGTAACAACTGCCGCACAAGCTGCCGCAGCATCGACTGTTGGCAGTGCTACATTCCATCTATGTGCGATTGACGTTCTCTGTGAGGCGTTGGATTTGTCGTCTGCAGTAGCTCACACAGCCAGGCCTTAATCTCGAATTGGCTCATCGCGTCCTGGTAAAGAATTCGGCTTCTCCACTCGTTTTCATAATAAGCGAGCAAATTTGGAACATTTCCTAAATTTACACTTTCGCTTGAGAAAAGCATGGCCTTCTTCCGCTTTGAGTGAAGCAACTTATATAGAGAAACAAAATAGACATTTCTTTTTTAGTGGCAATTGGAAATAGCTGAATTGCAACATTTTTTGAAGTTTTTTAACAATTTTAAAACCATGTTTTTACTTGCTTTTAAAATGTTTTTAAATTGTCCAGATTTTAAGTATGGTCATTGTCATCCTGTTCGGAAGAGGAGTGGGTGTTATGTCCCGTATAGAGGCCCTAATGTACTTGCCCTATTATGGTCATAGCCGCATATGCCCAATTATGGTCATAACTGTACATGTCCTATTATAGTCATGATTCCTTATATAGGCATGATCTTTCACCTACATTGGTCCTTACTAGTACACAACGTGCTCTGAGGGCTGAACGTTATCTATCCTGTGGTTTTGAATACAGCAGGGTTTTTCCCAAACACAGGCCCACACTGTACTCATCAATTATGCATGGCTCTCTAGGAATACACCACCTGCATAATATGTATGTACAAAGTTCACCCCTGACGTCTTCCTCAAGTCTAACGACAGACCAATACAATCCATACTGAGGACCGAGACTCTTTAGGGTATAAATACACCACATCTTGCCCCGGTAAGACAGAGGGAACCAAGACTTCCATGCTGACACACTGACCAGAGACGCTGAGGCTCCTGCATGCAGTCACTCCAGCTGACAGTGGTCTGACACAGCCCTTGCGGGGTGTCCAACTCGAGACCAGGACAGGGTCCCACACTCTCTCTATTCAGATATGGGGGTTAGACTAAATCCTAGAAGGATTCTTGGCTCTTAGGCTTTTAGACCTACACATATGCTAGGTACACTCAGGTACATCTAGTTAGGCATCGTAGGAGTACGCGCACTTTTCATAATGCTTTTATATTCATGTATGTATTCATGATTATTGTAATATGGTAGAACTGTTCTATCCCTTTGCTTTTATCGTACTGCTGATAATATATCTCTGCTATTGTATGCTGGTTTCTGCAGCACATATATTTTACACTAGAATAACAACTGTTCAATAAATACTTATTGAAACGCCCGACTGTTTATTCTGTGTAACTCTCTGAGACAAACCAAAAGAGTAAGCACGAGTGACTGCGAAAGGTAGTATATTGTTTCCACGATTCTGAGGAATTTGGGTTGTCATGATCTAAGGTTGCCAGAAACTAATCTCTCCCCGATAAGAGGAGATTCTAGTGGCACTGTGAGCTAGCTAATGCAAATCAGGCTAACATACGCGGTGGGGGTGCACAGAGCCAGTCTGCCACCAAGCCCACAGTATATGTTATCCAAACGTGCAGGTCCTGCAGGGGTACTATAGGAACTACACGACAACTGCCCTGCCAGTTCCTCAATGAGTGGTCTTGTGAAGCGGTAGCGTCTGATGCAGTCACGTTCCACCATGGTCTCTAGGTCGGGGAAGGGTCTGTGGACAGCTGGTGTCCTGCAGTACATAGGTTACAAATAAAAGTGCAGTCAATACATTTTCTCATGTTGAAAGTGACATGCAACATATCATATGCTACAACAAAGCAAAACTCAATGTAGTCAGGTGTGTAATGTTGCGCAGTGACACAAAGGCCAGCTATGTCACCCACACACTATTTAGGAAATCATATTGGTATTGGCACAATTGTAAGCCTGTGCTGTGAATGATCACTGGTGTCTGTCACAGTCCATCTATTCTAAGCTAATGCAACAAACACACACTGAACAGACCATCAAAGATAGATGTCTGCAAAAACAGACCCGTGGTGGAAAGGTACACACACAGGGATTACGTAATGCCACCTGGACACTGTCATGATGTAAAGTCTGACATACATGTACCATCACACACATAGTACACACATGATGCCTACAACTTTTTGATGTCAAATCAAACAGGTATGTCTGTGACACAGACACACAACAGCAAATCACACGCCAAATACATATTGATGTTTCAGGTGAATGTCATCACCACCATGAACAATGGATTGTGTGCGTTGCACAATACTCAGATACTGTGGATGCACACTGAAATTCTGCATCCAAAGCACTTTTGAACGCACAGTCCATTACACCTGTGATTCTGGGTGTATGTAACTCAGGATGAGACTAAGGGACCCTGGGACTGTGTCCAGGACTAGGAGGGTGAACTGTGATGTTGTCACTCACAGTTGTGATGTGCATCACAAACAATGTACATGGTGCTTGTGAAGTTTGGCTCATCATGGGAGTGTGAGCCATGAGGAGCTATGTCCAATCTAAAGAACCAACCCATGTTCACACACATGTCACAAAGCATAAATTCAAGGACCCAAACTGTCTGACATGCTCATTTATTGGTGTGGGGCACCTGAGCCCCAGCAAAAACAGTGTGGTATGCATCCTTTAGCTAATGAATGCAATGGGGACCGACGCGGGTGAGTATACAAAAGACGCGTCGTGCACATCCAAACCGATCCCGACGCACAGATTGCCTATTGAATGCAATGGGGACCGACGCGGGTGAGTATACAAAAGACGCGTCGTGCACATCCAAACCGATCCGGACGCACAGATTGCCTATTGAATGCAATGGGGACCGACGCGAGTGAGTATACAAAAGACACGTCGTGCACATCCGAACCGATCCGGACGCACAGATTGCGTATTGGATGCACTGGGGACCGACGCGGGTGAGCATTGACAAGATGCGTCGTGCACATCCGAACCGGGCCGGATGCACAGATTGGCCTATGGATGCAATGAGACCAATGCGGGTGAGTACTGACAAGACGCGTCGTGCACATCTGAACAGGGCCGGACGCACAGATTGGCCTATGGATGCAATGGGGACCGACGCGGGTGAGTATTCAAAAGACGCGTCGTGCACATCCGAACCGAACCGGATGCACAGATTGCCTATTGGATGCATTGCGGACCGACGCGGGTGAGTATTGACAAGGCGCGTCGTGGACATCCGAACCGGGCCGTACGCACAGATTGCCTATTGGATGCACTGGGGACCGACGCGGGTGAGTATTCAAAAGACGTGTCGTGCACATCCAAACCGATCCGGACGCACAGATTTCCTATTGGATGCAATGGGAACCGACGTGGGTGAGTATTGACAAGACGCGTCGTGCACATCCGAACTGGGCCGGACGCACAGATTGGCCTATGGATGCAATGGGGACCGACGTGGGTGAGTATTTAAAAGACGCGTCGTGCACATCCGAACCGGGCCGTACGCACAGATTGCCTATTGGATGCACTGGGGACCGACGCGGGTGAGTATTCAAAAGACGTGTCGTGCACATCCAAACCGATCCGGACGCACAGATTTCCTATTGGATGCAATGGGAACCGACGCGGGTGAGTATTGACAAGACGCGTCGTGCACATCCGAACTGGGCCGGACGCACAGATTGGCCTATGGATGCAATGGGGACCGACGTGGGTGAGTATTCAAAAGACGCATCGTGCACATCCGAACCGATACGGGCGCACAGATTGGCTATTGGTCGTCATGGGGACCGACGCGGTTTTGCTTCGTGTACGATTCACGTGCAAACAAATTTGGTTGGCTCACTACAACAATGTATCATAATCAACGGTGTTATGATGCCTATTTTTTTAACGATGCGGTCGGCGTCTCTGATGCGTGCAATGCAATGGATTGGCCAATTTCATACACCACAATGTGCCTGACACAGCTGGGGTTCTGAACCCCACACTCACCTGCGAACGTCTCGGACCTATCTCTTTGGACGCCTGGAACCGATTCTGCCTCTGCAGTACAGATATAAGGCTGTCTGTCCCCCTGAGAGTTCCCTTGCCTGCACTACATGCTACCTGACGACATCCTGCACTACCACTACTGCTGTCTCTGCCTCCTCCGGGATCTGCAATGGCTCGTACTGTGGAGAGGGTACCAGCCTTCACTGAGGAGGAGAACCAGGCCCTGCTGGACAGCCTCCTTCCACAGTACAGCAAGCTGTATGGAACACCAGGGGAGCAGGTGAGTGTTGATTGCACTGCATTTTCAATTGACCATGTTTCTAAACAGGCACTACTAGCATTGTGAGCCCCAAGGGCAAGCATGCACACATAATTATTGTGAGTCTCACAGTGTATAGATTTATGTTCTGGACAGGTACAGTAATGTGAAAGTGTATTTCCTGGATTGGTTTTGCATGTACTGTTCTCATTTGGTTGAGGCAGCCTTGCACACAGGACAACTGCCTCTGATGATACTTGTACAACCTATGTACCTCATATGCCCTTCTGACAATGAGCAATATGTGCAAGCGTGTGATGAACAAACATGTAGCATGTATGTTAATGGTGTGTCACTATGTCATCTTCACAGGTTGATGCCCATCAGAAACAGGAGATTTGGCAGACCATCGTCCGGGCTGTGAGATCTGTGGGGGTCTACAGACGCCGCATCCACCACTGCCAGAAGAGGTGGTAGGACCTCCGTGGCTGGACCTGGAGGATCGCAAGAGTCCAGCTGAAGCTGTCACCTCCTCGCAAAAGGGGCGGACGACGGACCCTGACCCCCCACATGCTCCGGATACTGACAGTGGTCTTCCCTAACCTGGATGGGCAGTTGAAGGCCAGACAGCAGCTAGGAGGGGGTGAGTTAGTGTCATTTTTCTTAACTATTTCTGACATGCATGTTGCACTCCCTCAGCCTGGTGACACTCTCACAGGTCGTCTGCCTGCTGGGACAAGACTTATGTGGCAGAATGTAATGATGCCCCATTATCACCTGATGCCCAGGTGTGTCCCTTCCCATCTGTGACATGTGTCACTTGGGTCATGTGTATTTGCTGTGTGCCAATGTTGATGTGAACAACATCATTTACTAATGGTGCTTAGAGATGACCATCATGAATGAGCTCATAGTCTGACATGTGTCAGCACAGTGACTGAAATATGACTTGTACTCTGTGTGGTCCATACATATATGTATGAATTGCTGATGTGTCAACACAGGTACATGAGGTATATGCCAGACACCCGTGCAGGAGGTAAGACCAATGTTGATGCCTCCGACAAGTGAAAGGTATAAGCGTTCAAAATGCATTGTCACCTGCCTAGTACTCCGGGTAATCCCATGTTTCACATGGACCAGGGACAGGTATGCCTACTCAGGCCAAATGAGACACTGTCACATCCGATTCTTGGGTGTCCGGCAACACTTTAAACATTGTTACTCTGTAAAACATGTGTCTGACTCTGTGTCAGTGGGTGCAGGCAGGACTTACAGGATTACACATGTGGCAAATAGGTAAGATATGGACAGAGAGCTAATGTATGGCAATCACGTCAGTACACAGGTCAAACCGTGTGTGTTATCCCCTGACTCTGCATAATGGTGGCTAAAACATATCTGTGTATGCTGCATTGCTTTGTTCTTGGCAGCTTGCAAAATGTTCATGTATACAGATTGTTTCATTCATTTGCTCCAACGTCTCTATAGAACAACGAGAGATTGTCAAAGAGTTTAAATTGTGTGTTGCATTTAGGGGACATGTACACTTGACCACTACAGATGTTGCCTTAACAGTGAATACATGAGCGTTACATGGTGCTGACTGTCAATTCGTGATTCACTGGGCCTGTAACAAGAGTCAGTACTGACTGTTCATCCAGACCGGCCTGTGGCGTAGTGTTCCACATGTAAAATATTGTGGATGCAGTATTTGGACTTGTCTGGTGTCCTGCATGCACACCATCATTGCATTGACGTTCAAGACATAAACCCATCAAGGTGACTGGGGATGGAAATATGTTCCTCATGTTAACTTATTCTTTTGTCCATCCCATTTGCTGTGCCACTTACAGAGTCCCTTGCATGAGATGTGACATGTTTGTGAAAACACATGACACTCAGGAGCATCACAGATCAGACAACAGGCAAATAGTGCGTTGTTGGCCATGTAAATAGACATGCATCTGGAAGATGGTTCCATTGCCATCATATGTTTGGGAAGCCTGGTTCACTGGCAGACTGACAAGTGCCTGGTACACATATGTGTAATGAAATTTAAAAGTGGCATTCACATTATGCATGTGCTTGCTCTGTGATGTGTTGTTCATGAACTCATGTGTCAAGTCTATGCAGATGACTGATGTGAACCTGTTTCTCCTCCTTGTTCACAGCATCATCTACGGCTACAGGAGGAGACAGTTCCACAGACCAAGGGGAAGCAGCTAGCCAGACTGGGTCCAGCGTGGAGGAGGATGCGGGACCCAGTGGCACAGAGGGTGAGGGGAGCCACACTGAGGGACACTCAGCAACATCTACATCAGCTGAGGAACAATCCAGCTCCAGTGAGGACTCCCTTGTGGTGGGGAGTGTTGCCAGAGCAGAGGGCACAACAACAGAGTCTGCCACCACCACCATCTCCACTCTCCCAGCTGCTCCCATTCCAAAGGTCCGTGGACCCTCCTGTGTTAGGGAGCGTGTCTCCTTTGGTCCAGGCACCGTACCCCCTGCCTCTGTCACCCCTGCTGCCCTGAGTGTGGAGTCTGTGGACTTGCTTAAACAGATCCATGTAGGGCAGGCATCCATGCTGAGTGTCCTCCATGCGCACACCAGTCTTTTGACACAATTGGTGTCATACATGGAGGGCATGTCATCAGACATGTCTGCCCTACAGCGGACCAATCAGTTCATGGCCTCCTCACTGACGGCAGCAGTGTCCCTCCTCCAACAGTCCCTCACCCCTCCTACCTCTGCCCCATCCACAATCCCCACTACCCTACCTGCCCAAAGCACACTCACACAGGCACCTGCACGTACCACAACAGACACAAGCAGCGCACAGAAACATCAGTCAAAGCCCAAACGAACACGCACGCACACTCAGGGGACTGACAGCACACACACAGGGGATAGGGTGAAAAAGCACACACACCCATCCACAACCACCCCACATTCCTCAGATACCTCTCCCTCCAAAACCCCTTCCCTTGACTCTCCTGCAACCCCCCTTCCCAGAACGTCTTCCTCTGTGACCTTGGCCTCTTCCCCACAGATCCATCTGATCCAACTCACAAGGGGAAGAGGAAGTCACCACGAACAGAGAGGAGATCCCCCACCACACGCACACCCTCCCCCAAACGCAGGAACACTGAGGGCCCCACCCGTTCATCCCCCAGGACCAAGAAAGGCAAAACCACACCATAATCCCACACTCCCACCACACAGTCTCTGTCCTCCCGACCCCAGGCCACCCCTCCCAAAGTTCCCACACCACACCCTGTCCCAGGTTCCCCCACACACTGTTACACCATCCCCAAGATGCTTAGGCCCTCCCCCACCACATGCACTTCCACTCCCACAACACCACACCCTGGGTCGGTTCCTGCAACTGCAGTGGAGACCGTGTCCCCCCCAATCTGTCCTGCCCATTGCAGTGGAGCCCCCACCCACTTCATCGGACATAGGCACTGCAGTGGAGCCCTCGCACACTCCATCGGACATGGGCACTGCAGTGGAGCCCCCGCCCACTACATCGGTCATGTTCACTGCAGTGGAGACACCGCACACCCAATCCGACAGGTCCACTGCAGTTGCTACGGAGACTCCTGTACCCACCACCCCTCCCCTGCCCCATACTGGTATCCCCTAATCCTGTCCCTTCGGTGCCTGGCCTGCCCCTATAGATGTCCCTCCAAGGGGAGATGTCCCCATGTCATGTCAGTGCAGGCAAGCAATGGGTAACAACTTGTCATGTGCCACCCATGAAGGACTATGGACATGGACTGGCCATTGGCCTTTTGTTATTCCGAATTTCAAATTTCTAATTTTGACATGCTGAATAAAGCTTATTTTTGTTATTTCGTTGATTATCATTTCATGTACATAATGTTGCTGATGAGTGTACTGAAGTTGCTGTTGTAATATTGTTTGTTGACAATAAGTGATATGGTGATGTGATGGACTGCATGTGGTCCATGGTATATGTGTCCTATTACAGTATGTATCCAAGTCATCATTGGCTGTATTTTCAGGTTGTCATGATCCCAATACTTTTGCACAGGGAGTGTAACATTCTTTACACCACTTCACATCTTTTGCTCACACTGTTGCACATATGTTAGGCTGACATTTGTGTACATTGTAAATGTTTTTGACTGGAGGCCCGTCTCCAATGGACATGAATAATAGCACATTGATGATGAAAAAGTCATCTGTGTCAACAGTGCAACTCGGTAAACATGTGTTTTGAGTATGTGCAGATGACTTTAGAGACACTCCTGTACACAGGCTGATGTGACCAGAGGTTTCTGTGTGTTGGAATTCTTGGCTCAATGTCTGAGTTTCATTCTAACATGACAGACCCCTTCAAAGACAAAGTTTGACACAGCTGACCTTCCACAGTAGTGAAATCAACTCATGGCAGTGTGTTATTCTGTGAAATTGCCTGGGCCCATGGTGTGGGTTCTGTGAGCATGACTCTCTGTGTTCCAAGCCCTTTTTCTACCCAGACTGTAGTCCCTGCAGATGTTCCTGTTTGTGATGCTTGCTGTGTTATCCAGTGCTTTGTCAACCTCTTTGACTTTGGGTTTCTGGGATGTGTGTGCATGGTAAACTTCTAGTCATTAGGGTGTCATCCCTGGGTGTGGTTTATGTAAGGGCCTGCACTGTGGGCAAATGCACATTTGACATATTATGGATTCCCTGAGTCACATTTGTGTTTCCAACATCAGCTTGTTTTCAATATGTGATCTCTTTTTGTGAGTTTGTCACTTGTATGTGTGTGTGACTGCTAGCACTCATCAGATTATACCCTTCACTGTTGGATGATGGCAACATGTGTTCTTTGTAGGTCTCATTGGGTGTTTTGTTGTTCTGGGACTGTGCTAAAGATCCCAATGTGTCAGATGCATTTCACATCATGCACATGTACCTCATACTAAACAGTAATAATTCACAATGTTTGATGACTGGCCATGTGTAATGTGTTTGTACACCTTAGATCTCACCACAACCCCTGGTATTGTCATGGGTGCATGTGCAATGTCACCAGTCAATGTGGGCATATCTGATGCACATTGCTGCAGATCAAGGTGTGTGGTGTTTGGACTGGCCAAATGTGAGTTGTCTCTTGGCTATTCCCCTACCTACATTGTGGCCTTACATTACAGGCCATGCCCAGTGAGTTGTGTTTGGGTATGTGTGATGGAAGTTGTTCTGTCAAGTAACATGACACAGTGCGCACAGTATGGGCAACATCCTGGTTTTTCATCACAGGGGGTCATCAGACAGGATACTGTCACCACAGTGTAGTGTCCTTGAGGGTACTGCGGGAGTGGGTCAGTCTCTTGATGTGTTGGTTGTTGTCCCACCCAGCTTGTTTCACATGTGTCTGTTGTGAACCTGCTCATCTAACAATGCCTGAGTGCCCACATTCTTTAACACAATTCAGGAGATACTTCTGGATTGTACTAAACACGCATATGTCTCAGTGGAGTTCAGCCCCCATCATATGTGTTGTTGTAGCCTGGAGACACTTACACACACACACACATGTTGTGTTTGTTCTGCAGTGTGTGGCTGGCTGGTTGTCTTAGTGCATCTTCACCCATGTATGTATACTGGCTTTGAGGTGCATTGAGTGGCTGTTGATTATATGTTTCTTATCTACTGGCCCTGGGACTCCTACATCTTCAGTTTGGACATTCATCATGTTTGCAATTTGCCATTGCTGGGACAGTGTGTAACAGGCTCTCCTAAATGCTGCGTTCTCCAGAGGATTCCTTTGTATGTGTGTCTGTATGTGTACAAATGTGTGTTCATGCATTTAGATGATCACTTCTTACATTGGCCAATTGAACATTGGTGGCAATGTGGGTCCCCGATGGCAATGATTGTCTGCACATGGCTGTGGTTATTTCTAGGAGCACAACAATGTTTGCCTCAACAGATTGGTGTTTTTTTTGGCACACAACCATTAGTTTGTCACTACATTGCTTGTGGTTTGAGTTCCAAGATTCATACATGATTGTTTGCACATGCTGGTATTTGGAACCACACACTCACCTTTTGTACACTACACTGATGGTGAGGTTGTACACCATGTCCCCTATGTGCTTGACACAGCTGGGGTCTGAACCCCACACTCACCTTTTGGTCACTGCAGTGGGTGGGGTGTTAGACCCCTTTTCCACAATGTGCCTGACACAGCTGGGGTTCTGAACCCCACACTCACCTTTTGGTCACTGCAGTGGGTGGGGTGTTAGACCCCTTTTCCACAATGTGCCTGACACAGCTGGGGGTCTGAACCCCACACTCACCTTTTGATCACTGCAGTGGGTGGGGTGTTAGTCCACATTTCCACAATGTCCCTGACACTGCTGGGGGTCTGAACCCCACACTCACCTTTTGATCACTGCAGTATTTGGTGTGTTAGTCCCCATTTCCCCAGTGTGCCTGACAATGCTGGGGGTCTGGACAACACACTCACCTTTGGTTCACTACTGTGATGGTGTTTCCTGTGGATTAATCCTTTATGTGTCACTATTGCAGGCAGTTTACACACAAAACACAATCTTGGCATTACAGTGGTAGGGGAGTGTCTGGACTCCAGCCCCTATGGGGTGGGGGGTGTTGGTGTTGTTGGGCATCCACCCCCTATGGGGTGGAGGGTGCTGGTGGGGTCCTATGGGGTGGAGGGTGCTGGTGTTGTTGGGCATCCACCCCCTATGGGGCGGGGGGTGCTTGTGGGGTCCTATGGGGTGGAGGGTGCTGGTGTTGTTGGGCATCCACCCCCTATGGGGTGGAGGGTGCTGGTGTTGTTGGGCATCCAGCCCCTATGGGGTGGGTGTGCTTGTGGGGTCCTATGGGGTGGAGGGTGCTGGTGTTGTTGGGCATCCACCCCTATGGGGTGGAGGGTGCTGGTGTTGTTGGGCATCCACCCCCTATGGGGTGGAGGGTTCTGGTGGGGTCCTATGGGGTGGAGGGTGCTGGTGTTGTTGGGCATCCACCCCCTAAGGGGAGGAGGGTGCTGGTGTTGTTGGGCATCCACTCCCTATGGGGTGGGGGGTGCTTGTGGGGTCCTATGGGGTAGATGGTGCTGGTGTTGTTGGGCATCCACCCCCTATGGGGTGGAGGGTGCTTGTGGGGTCCTATGGGATGGAGGGTGCTGGTGTTGTTGGGCATCCACCCCCTTTGGGGTAGAGGGTGCTAGTATTGTTGGGCATCCACCCCCTATGGGGTGGAGGGTGCTGGTGTTGTTGGGCATCCACCCCCTATGGGGTGGAGGGTGATGGTGTTATTGGGCATCCACCCCCTATGGGGTGGAGGGTGCTGGTGGGGTCCTATGGGGTGGAGGGTGCTGGTGTTGTTGGGTATCTACCCCCTATGGGGTGGGGGGTTTTTGTGGGGTCCTATGGGGTGGAGGGTGCTGGTGTTGTTGGGCATCCACCCCCTATGGGGTGGAGGGTGCTGGTGTTGTTGGGCATCCACCCCCTATGGGGTGCAGGGTGCTGGTGGGGTTGGGCATCCACCCACATGGGTGTGTTGCCTTTCACGGTATTGTGACGTTTTTGTGTGTGGTGGGTGTCGGACTTACCGTCTGTGACGGACGCGTCAGTTCCGGTTGTTGATTCGACCATAGGCGTAGAGTATAGGGATGACATGCGCTATAGGATAAATGGCTGCTTCGTCTCGTACGCGGTGTCCGTGTTGTGGCGCGAATCGGAGCTGAAATACTGCTTTTCTGGATGCTGTGACGTGCTGGAGGTAGCGACCTGGTCGGCGCGTAGGAAGTTCGCGTCGTACTTGGCTGGCCGGAAACTGCATCGGGAAAGGCTCCGTGCGACTCCATTCAGCGTTTACGGAGCCGGCTCGTACGGAAAGTGGTGTTGGAATCGGAGCGGTACGTGTCGCACAGAAATCGGAGGCTTTTGCGCATCGTACGTTGTAGGTTGGACGGTCCGGCTCCCGGAACGAGTTGGTCAGAAAGTAACGCTACGGATGGCTCTCGGAGGGCCTTCCGAGCAAGATCGGAATCGGCCCCCTAGTATCCCATATGTTTTATGTGTTACCCTTTAGCCATTCACCAGTTGAAGTTGCCTTTTATTTGATAGCAGACTACAGTAGCTTTTCACATTTTTTATAACATTCTACAAGATTTTACATCTGGTTCCCTTTAGGGGATACAATATAAAATGGCCTATACCAGCTATAATATTTTGTATCCCCGGTGTTTCTTGGGTTAGAACTTACCAGGAATCAATTTGACATATTCTTATGTTGAATGGGTGAGCACAGTGGGCCTCATTTACAAGCTTTTGATGCACAGCAGTTCCTGCTGCGCTGCTGTGCGTCAAAAGAAAAGGGCAGGAATGCACTGTATATTAAAGATACAGCGCATTCCTGTCCTTCTCCCCTGTGCCGGAGCACAAACTGCATTTGTGCGCCAGCGCAGGCACCCTTGCGTCACGTTGCAAGGGTGCCTCCATTTCGGGGATCATTGTTTTTATGCGGTAAGGGACACCACCTTCTTGCACAAAAACAATAATTAAAGGCATTTTCCTCTTTCTATTCGTGCAGCATTCTGCAGCATGCATAGAAAGAGGAAAAACGAGGATAAATGAAAGTATTTCTCCTCGTTGCGCCTGATGTTGGATGGGTGAGCACAGTATTTCTATGCAAAATAGCACCCTTCCTCTTGCTTTCCAACATCGTTTGCTATGTGGATACCAGATATTATGCCTCATGCATTGCTGTAATATCTCTTCTCCCATACGTTTCATGGGTTACCCTTTAGCCATTAACTAGTTGAAGCTGCCTTTTATTTGATAGCAAACGACAATACTTTTTCAAATTTTTTATTTCATTCCACAAGATTTTACTTCCGGTTTCCTTAGGGATACCAAATATAATGGCATATGCCGGCTATAATATTTGGTATCGGGTAGGAACTTGCCAGGATTCCATTTTACATTGTTTGATGTTGAATGGGTGAGCACAGTATTTCTATGCCAAATAGCAGCCTTCCTTTTGCTTTCCAATATCGTTTAGAATGGGGTACCAAATATTATGGCACACGCATTGCTGAAATATCTCTTATCCCCTACATGTCATGGATTACCCTTTAGCCATTGACCAGCTGAAGTTGCCATTTATTTGACAGCGGACTACAATATTGTTTCACAGTTTTGATATCATTCCACAAGCTTTCACATTTGGTCTCTTTGGGGGTACCAAATATAATGGACCATACAGGCTATAATATTTAGTATCCCCTATATTTCTCAGGTTAGAAATTACCAGGATTCAATTTAGCATGGTCTGATTTTGTATAGGTGAGCATAGTTTTGTTCGGCCAACTAGCACCCTTCCTTGAGTTCCCAACACCTTTTACTGCAGCTCATGCATTGCTGTTATATGTCAGCAATTGACAAGCTGGAGTTGCCTTTTGGATTGATACTAGATTGCAGTCACTTTTCATTCCACAAACATTCACATCCAGTTCATTTGGGGTATACCAAATATAGTGTCCCATGTGAACTATAATTTGTGGTATCCCCTAGGTTTCTACAGTTATAACTTAGATATGGTCTTAGGTTGGCTTGGTGAGCACAATATTTATCTGCCAACTGGCACCCTTCCTTGAGTCTTGTAACATCTCTTACTATGGGGATCCCAACTAATATGGCTTGTGCATGGGCTGTAATATCTTATATCCCCTATTTTTCATGGGTTGCCTTTTACCATTGACGAACTAAAGTTGCCTTTTATTTGATAGCAGAATATAGTATTTTTTTGCATTTTTGATAACATTCCACAAGCTTTCACATTCGGTTCCTTTAGGGGGGCCTGGCGAACACCATGCGCAGCTCCAGCATTGCACTGCTCTCAGCCTCGACCAGCATTCGGCGGAGAGCCGGGGGCGATGGTGCACTGTCTAGAACCTGCTGGAGTATCTACTTGGGGTTGAAACCAATGTTGGTATGATGATGAAGCCCACATCAGCTAATAACCCAGGCAATGGGGATGCACAGGGCCCTTCTGCCCCTCCCGATAATAGAGTTGCCATTCTAGGCCAGTCTGCACAGTCCCTCTGTCTAGTTTAAAAAGATATTGCACGCAAGTCCAAGATCGATGCAGTCTCCTTGGATCACAGGAAACTCGTGGACCATGTGGACGATGCTGAATCCAAATTAACCACGATGCAACCCACATTGCAGGAACTACAAACCCAGCTGGATGATATGAGGGCAGAGGTGACCTCTCTACATTACAGGATGCAGAGGGCTGCTTGAGGTGTAATAATTTTCAATTCTTGAGCTTTCTGGCGTGCTCGGGGGGGCCTGAGTATGAATGCTTCATTTAACAGTGCTTGATGACCACAGTGCTGGCAGGCAATGTACCCAAATTCTTCTCTGTGGAGAGAACACATTGTCTACCTGGGAGGCCGCCACCACTGAGGGCTCGGCCGAGACCTGTAATTGTGAAACTACTTAATAATAGGGACAGAGACTATATTCTGCAGTTGTTTCAGATGAAAGGTCCCTGGCACTTCAAGGGCAGCAGCATCACTGCTTACCTGGATTTTACTGTGGAGGTGCAACATCTTCACAACTCTCGTTTGGTGTTCAAGCAACACCTCCGGGAGCTAGGCCTGAAGTATGCTCTTCTCTATCCTGCTAAACTTACGGGGATGGATGATGAGTGAATCCTTTCTGGACTCCTTGAGATGCATAAACTTGGTTGCACACCAAGGGAATTTTGAAGCCCACATCGGATTACCGAAACACTGGTGAATGGCTGATGTCCCGACTAAGGCGTAGTAGGAGCGTGGGACCCCGAGCTGCCCCTTCACTGCACAGTCAGCCAGGGAGCGAGCAAAGGCAGGGGAAGTGGTGCTGCAATATGGCCAGAACTCTTTTGAGGTGTTGGGGTCAGACTGTGCCTCTGACAGAGTCGGATACTAATGGCTCCATGGCCTCTGCTGGGGAGAATCCTGGGACTGGAGTTGACGCTATGGCTGGCAGATGATCTGCTATTAGGAGTGGGGGTTTGTTCTTTGCTGTGTGATAAGTGGTGTGGACTGCTCACCAGTGAGTATTGGAGAAACCTTGGGGAGTTGTGTGAGAGAGTTGCACGCCCAGGTCATTGGGGAGGGCCTGTATATCCGTGAGCCTTGAACAGGATATTTTTTTTATTACTTTTTTCTCTTTGATTGTTGTTTAATTGTTGAATGCTTATGGCTGGGTACTCAGAGGAGTCCTGGTCAGGGAGGCAGGGGTTTACAAATTGTGTGTTTTCTTTTGACACACAGATGGAGTCTTCTACATATAATTCTGAGGCATGGCCCTATAATGTTCCGGTCACTTGATCGTCGATGGGGCATTTGGGGGAACCTGCACACTTGAGTTGTGGGAAATGGGAATCGCAGAAAATGATGCATTGCTACTTACCACCATACGCCACAGAATAAACCTACAGGCCATACTACCCCTCACTATAACTTGCTTAAGTGGAGCATGAGGGGCACAGCCACTCCCACAAAAAAGAATTGGGTTCATACATAGCTTAAGTGCCACTATACACACAGAGGTTTTTTGCAAGAGATGCTTATGATGCAGGCAGAGTTACAAATAGTACATGCGAAATGGAGGGGACAGGTGTATGGCATTACAACATCTGTGTATGCACGGGGATCTTGACATAGATTGCCCCGGGGGTCCCATTTGTGAAAGACATACACAGAGTTGACACTCTGACATGGTAGTAGAAGGACATAACAATGTTCCCCCCTCATGCTGACGGGCATTTATGCCCCCAACACTAATCACTGCCATTTTTTGCTCTCCTGACCCCAGCTCTTTTCCGCAACCCACGTAATCCCAGCATATCGGGACGCCAAAAGCAGCAGATCTTTTCTTGGGCAGCAGTGAGGGGGGCAACACCACCATACCGCCGCCATGAGGGTAACGGCCAACGTTGCAGAATCTCGCTCCTACCTGCCGTGAGGGGAACGGCTCTCCTGAACTACCTCGTTGCCCGCTCTGACGCTGTGCAGCGCGCCTGGAGGCGCGATATAATCGCCGCCAGCCTCCCGCAGTGCGGGACGTGCCCGGGCCAAGGGCGGGCCCGTCCTTGCCCGTCATTGGCAGGAAGAGGCAGGGCTGGGCTACCCCCTTTGAATTTGCTGTGGATAGCGCTAAGCAAGGTACTGTACATTTCGGGCTTCCCCACACGATGTTAATTGCTAATATTTGACCATTTAGTAATTTGTGTCCTTTGACACTGATGGTGTTTGACCCCCTTGTGCTATAGGGGATTATATAGCACCTCTGTTCTTTCTTTGTTTCACTGGTCAGTATTTCTGTCTCTTTTTACTATTTGCAGGGGCTCACATGATTATTTATTGTTTGACCTGATAGAACTGTGGGCACCTACTAGCATTATCATTAGTGTTATTTGGTCACTTAAGATGGGGAAGCGAAAAACCATGGAAGGAACTGGGGGAAGCGGGGTAGGCAGGCCAATTAAAGGGAAAAGGGCTAGAAAGTCCCTCAAACATCCAGGCAGTAATTGTGTACTCGATAGGATAGACACCCTAATAAACGAGTGTGAGGAAATCTTGGAGTGTAATCAACCGACACCCCCAATTTATGAGGGCTCGGATGATAGATCACCTCCAAGCTCAAGTTCAAGAACGGCCTGTCCCCCTGTTATCCCAATGACATCCACTAAATCCAACAAGTCAGCTCTTCCTGCTCAAGGTACAGCCCGACCTCCCATTACTTCCCTTGCTAATATTAGCACTAACGCATCTCAAGAAGCCCATGAACAAGAGCTTACCATTCCTTGCTCAAATAGATTTCTACCTCTCCAGGCAATTGGGGATGAACATAGTGACAACTCCCCCCAGCCGCTGCCGTATGGCACGGTTGACGCTATCGGGGTGTGAAATATAGCAAACCAAACTGAGCCCACGGACACAGCTCTTGACATTAATACACTAAGAACAGAGATTGGCACACTGAAAAGGATGATAGAGGATCTCACAACCCTAGTTACATCTATAGTGAGGAAGGTCGTGCCCCACAAAGAAAATGTTACCACTGTACAATATCACTGCCCACAGCTCACTAATAGTGGCCCTAAACATTTAGCCCCATCAATTTCTAGCACAAAAAACTCCACCCGCGATCTCAATGCTTACCAACTAGCCACCTCTGTCCCCCTGTCTCGTAACTACGTTTCTAACGAATCCCTGAAGCAGGGTACAAACAGGCATAATAGTTATATACAAGATAGGCTCAAGAGGTTGGCAGTTCTGCAGACCCTACAGGCCCCTGCTACGAAACATACCGCCCAGCCACGACAGGCTCAATTATTTACTCAACATCTTACCCATGGCAATCGAGACCCGCAGACCTCCCTAACCGCTACAACTAATAGCAATGGACCACAATCTAGAAAAATCTATATGACTAATGTCCCAAGATTAAAAACTGTCACTAAAAGCATCCTTGAGAGTGAAGAATCCTTAATCAATAAAGCAATTCACTGGATTCGTCACACTAGGAGTTGCCAATCGGTGATCAGAGATGATATACTCAGAGCACGGCGATGTCCCGCACCCTTCACCCAACTGGATGACATCGAGATCACCTTAAAGGAAATTGAGACCACGGGGAATCTCCTGGCTCTGGAGTTTCGCACCTGCCACGGCTCCTCACAGGTGAGCCTGATGCCCTGTAGGAGCTGAGCACAATGCTCCTCCCCCTTCCCCTTTCCACAGCTTTCCGGGATGGCCGTGGCTTGCAGCGTGCAGTGAGATGAGGCTCCAGTGAAAGGGAGCGGTATCAGCGCTCGGAAAAGCTAGAAGCACACTGCTAATCACAAGGAATGCCTTTGACACCTACCTGCCACGGTGTGCTGTGAGCATTCCTCGGGCCGCAGTTTCCTCCAGTTTCGGAAAGGTTTACCGGCGTGTGAGGCGTGTGATGGCTCTGAGGCTTTGAGCAGTGGCAGCGGTTCCTCTGTGCCCCTCCCCCCTCGGAGTACAATTACGTGGTTAGAATACCACCATCAAGGCTGAAGTTAGAGGCTGCCTGAGGTCGCCAGGGGTCTCGCAGGCAAAATTGGAGCAAGGATGAGCGCGCTGATGGTCGCTCTGAGGAGGATCCAACTCTGAGGTACCTGTGAGCTAAGAGAGCTAGGACGACGCGAAGTGTGGAAAACGGGGATATCAATTGACTACCAGGCGTTACACTGTATAGTGCCACCAAGTTTGCGAGGCACGGTAGGACTATTTTCTTGAGAGCTGGGTTTTTTTGTGTTTTTTTTTTGTCTCCCATATGAACTTTAAAGTGCACAAACGCTGGCTGGAACCTTTTTGGCAGATTGGCAGTAGTCACATAATCCCCTCCTACGCTACTTCCTTGGTGGCAGTTTGGCCGCAAAAGGGTCTATAAGGTGTGCTATAAGGCGTGCTATATGCTTTTTGCGAATAGCGAAAAGAAATAACTGTGCAAGTTAAGTTAGTTAAGTTAATTAAGGGCTTGGTCAGAGAGCTATGCGTCAGATGGTTCTGAGAGGGACAACAGCCCGAGCAGTAGCTCCATCTGCAGCACCCCCGTTTCACCATCTTCAGTGCAGAAAACTAGATGCCAAACAGCGCAGGCTCGTATTTTGGCAGCCAGAAGAGGAAGAACTGCTCAGAAAATTAGGGGAGATATAAACTTTACAAACTCGCAGGTGGCTCTCTTAACTCAGAAGTTTTCCTCTACGCTTTCTGACTCCCCTGAAACATCCTCAGCCTCGCTGGAGCTCTCACCAGAAGTGAGAACCGAGGGCAAAACCAGAGTCACAGGGGCAGCAGGGTCCGATATACTGAGGATTGAGAACCCAGAGGTGGTTAATTCTCCTAACCCTCCCAAAGAGTACCCAGTATTCTCTATTAATTGAAAATTTAATCAGATGGCTACCCCGGCTAACACAGTGGACAAGCGGATAGTGGACAAAACACTTCCAGTAGAAGCTGTCCCTGTAATACAAGCGAAAGGTGTGGATGCCACTACGGGAACCAGGGCTCCTCTGGGAAAAGGAGAGATTTCTTGTGGCGAAAAAAGTCCAGAGTATCAAGGTCCATCAAGGCAGGGGGGAGCGACTGCACAAGGGGGAACGCTGGAGATAACAAGATGCAATTCCAGGACAAGCGAGGACCAGGGGTTTTTAACCCCTTCACCACAACATGGCTCACCAGCACTAGAAAGAGGGCTGGAAGTGGGGGTTTTGACTTCTCTGCAGAGAACGGATAATAGCGGCCCCAATATTGGAGGAGGTTCCCCTGATACTGTTTTTGCCGTGACTCAATCCTCAGTTGTCCCGTTAGATCAGATGCATCAGCTCTTTGAGACCATTCTGGGAGAGATCCGAGACTGTAAGACCTCGCAAGCCCAAGAGCTCTCTCTACTGCACCAACGCCTAGATAAAATCGAAACTATGGTACAGCAAATACCTGAGAGATTTAAAGAGCTGGAACAACGGGTTTCTGATATTGAGGATCGATCTGAAGTATATGACTCTGACATTATCTCTCTCCAGAAGAAGCTCCATGCCTCTCAGAATAAGATTGATGAAATGGAGAATTATGCTAGGCGCTCGAATCTGCGCTTCACAGGAATCCCAGAAGATAATGAACGTATGGACGGGCAATCCAATCGAGTGGCTTATATGGAGTCATTAATCAGAGATCATCTGCTTGAGAAAGCACCTGAAGACCTTACAGTAGTGAGAGCCCATAGAGTCCCTTCCCACAAAATTCCAGGGGCTAAGTTTCCCAGGACAATAATTGTGAACTTTTCAGATTATCGTATTAAAGAGGCAGTACTAACAAAAGCAATTCAGAAGAGAGAGATTGTTCTACCCAATGGAGGCCGCGTACGAGTGTTCTCTGACATGTCGGCAGCAGCAGCAAGAAGACGGAAGGACTTTGTTGGGATGCTTAGCCAATTTAAGAGTGCAGGAGCCCAGGCTTCGATTGTGCAACAGCCCAAACTGAGAGTGCTATGGAAAGGAAGGTTCCATCTATGTGTTTCTCTAGAAGAAGCCCAAGATCTACTACAGAAAATTACACAAGATAATTAATAAGAGACTTGGGTGGACTCAATTAAATTGTTAAAGAATCTCTTTTTCCTTCCCTTTCCTTTTTTTTTTTTTTTTTAGCCTATTGTAAAAAATAGAGCAAAATGTTTTCGTTTGCTTCTTGGATTTTCGGCACCTTGGCATTTTAATTAACTTTTGTAGGCTACCTTTTGTTGATAAGGCCTACTGCCTTTTTGCACTGCACTATCCTTGTGAGAGATGAGTCAAAATGCACTTTTTCAGAGCACTTTACAGGTTTTTCCCTTTTGTCTCAAAAATGTAGGGTGGAGGCAGTATAATTGTGGTTCTTCCATTAGGGAATTTGTAAATACGACAGCAAACATAGTATAAGTTTACAGCCGATGTTTTCTCATATGGCACTTTGCACATTGCATATTTGCACTTTTCTGCATTGGCACTTTACAGAGCCTACTCCTCTACATTCGTCAAATTGAACCTGCATTTGCTTCTGTATTCAGTGTAGTAGGTTGATAGCTAACGTACTTTATATATTGCACACTGCACTTTATCTAGATTTTTGCACTATAAATGCTCTTCCCCGTTTATGTAAGGTTTACTGAGGCTTAACGAGGTAGTAAACAGCACTAATGAAATATTGCACTTCCTGCACTAGACCATAATAAGCTTATAGTTGACGCTATCTATACGCCACTTAGCATAATGCACATTGCACATTGCACTTTACTTTCTATGGTACTGTGCTTCTATACTAATGATTCGTGGTTGCCGCACTGTACATGTTTATATGTATTTATATGTATTGAATTAATACACTATAGCTTTTGCAAGCAAGCAATATATTCCAAATATCCCGGGGGTATTCAATTAGAGTTTCTCCTTTTTCTTTTTTTTTTTCCCCCCCAGAGGTGAAGGGGGAGGGGGGGAGGACGTGCTCCAGGGTGCTAAGACAAGGCACCTTGTTGTTAGAGGGAGGCTGTGGTAGTGAAGGAAGGGCAACCTCACTCCACAGATGGGTTAGGGTGGGCAGAGGGGGGGGTTGAGGGGTGCAGCATTAGAAAAATGAGCATAGGGCTAGAAGACAGACTAGGATTGTTGAGCAATTTGTTTAAATTTGGATGCCAAGCTGTAATTGGCAGGGTTCTTGTCAACAAGGGGCTTGATTTGATTTTCTTGAAAGATTTGGTACAAATGGAAGAGAGCTGGAGGAGAGAATATGCTGGTCCGGGCTGTAAAGAGCCACGTAGGTCTAAGGGATGACACAATTGTTTAAAGTAATTTCTTGTAATGTGAATGGCTTCTTGAACTCACAAAAAGAAGAGCTATGTTAAAATGGTTGGAAGCCTTTTCGCCCATGGTGATCTTTTTGCAGGAGACGCATCTTAAATCTAACTCCCCCAACTTTACTCTCCCTAAAAAATATGCCCAAGCATATTTTACCTCAGCCCAGGTGGCAGTGCATGGAGTGGGCATTCTTTTGTCTTCGGATTTGGATTGGGAGGTGGGTAAGGTGATTAGGGACGAGGGAGCTAGATGGTTGTGGATAGAGGTCATAGTTAATGGAATAGCTATCGTCCTGCTCAATTACTATGGTCCAATTGGTGACGAGTGTGCGCCCCTGGAACAGGTATACGAGCTGCTGTTGGGTGTGCAGGGATATATAATTATGGGGGGAGATTTTAATCTAATACAAGACTTAAGTCTTGATACTTCCAATAAGGGGAAAAAGCAATTAAAACCTAAAACAGATAGACTTTTAAAAATTATTAAAGAGGATCTCGCCCTACTGGACCCATGGAGGGTAGACCATCCAGGTACCGCTGAGTTCACATGTTACTCAGGAAGATTTAAAACAGCATCCAGGCTAGATTTTTTTTTGATTAGTAATCAGTTCACAAGGGGAGATTCTTTGATTCTCTCTAATCCATTCTCAGATCACTCTCTAGTATCCTTAATTTTACACTTGCCGGCCCCCAGAAGAAAGAGTAATAGGTGGTATTTTGATAAAGCACTGTTATCAGATCAAAAATGGATTGACGAAACCCGGGATTTTATAGGGTGGTTCTTTAAGGAAAATGCCAGATTTTATAGTATGGGAGGCTTTTAAGGCTACGTTTAGGGGACGAGTGGTGGCATAAAGTGCTAATCTCTATAAGCTAAGAAAACTGAAGATTGCCGGACTCCAAGAAGCGGTGGAGCAGGTTAGGAGAGAACTTTCAGGGAGGTTAATTAGGGAGGAGGAAGGAGAAGCACTCCATCAGGAACTATTAAGAGCTAAGGAGGAGCTGAAAAGTTTTTTTCTGCTTGAGGAAATTGCTGGAAGTAAAGCTGCCCGTCAAAAGGCGTACGAGGAAAGTCACCATATCGGAAAACTTTTAGCCTGGTCCACAAAAACGCATCAGAGTAAACAGTCCATCCCACAAATTAGAAATCCGAGTACTAGGTGTCTGGTGAATGATAAAGATGATATCGCTGAGATTTTTATATCACATTTCAGCAAGATATATGCGGAAGTCCAGACAGTTGACCCTCAAGCTCTTGCGGAGTACTTTACAACAGTCCACCTGCCTAAAGTTAGAGAGGAGGACTGTATGCTTTTGATTGAACCGAACTATGTGAAATCACAGAACTATGTGAAATCGTTAAAAAAATGACAAATGGGAAGGCGAGTGGCAATGATGGGATCCCCATCGAAGTTTATAAACTGTTTTTAAACGAACTCACCCCTTTCTTAGTATTACTGTATAACCAAGTTATGGCTGGAACGGGAGTCCCAGATAGATTCAAAGAATCAGTGATGATTTCAATTCTAAAAAAAGATAAGGACCCTAAAGATCCAAGCTCTTATCGCCCAATAAGCCTACTAAATGTAGACTAGAAGCTTCTTATGAAAATCTGGGCAAATAGAATTATGGGCTGTGCGCGGTACTTGGTTCATGCAGATCAAACAGGGTTTTTGCCGGGGAGATCTATGGCTGCGAATACTTTCTATCTGATCCAGGCTATTGACTATTTCTCTGCTACAAAGGAGGCTGCAGCCATCTTAATGATGGACGCAGAAAAAGCCTTCGATCTGGTGGATTGGCAGGCCCTCTTCTTTATTTTGGGGGAGTTCGGCTTGCCACACCAGCTGATTGAGATGCTGGAGAAAATCTATAGAGGAGCCATTGCAAAAATTATTATAAATTCAGAGGAGGCGGGAGAGGTAGTAATAAGGCGGGGTACTAGGCAGGGATGCCCCCTCTCCCCCCTTTTGTTCTCACTTTTTATTGAACCATTAGCGATAAAAATTCGCGATAACATATCAATCCAAGCCCCCTATTAGAAATGGCCAAAATAAAGCTATTTGCTGATGATTTGATCCTGTACCTGAATCCAGAAAAATCAAACATCCAGAGAGCATTGGGTGAAATTCAGGCATTTACAGAATTAGGAGGATACAGGGTCAATCAATCTAAAACAGAGCTTCTTTTATTTAATACACCAAGAACAGAGCTGTCGGAAGGGTTAAAGTTTTTACCTTTTAAACCAATTAGATATCTAGGCTTATATGTAACAGTGGACTACCTTCAACTGTTTCACCTAAATTACGGTAAAACACTGGATAAAATAAAAAGTCTGTTAGATAGATGTCAATAATAGGTCGAGTCTCTCTGATAAAAATGTCTATTCTTCCTTTGTTGTTATTTTTATTTTTAAATCTTCCTTTAAAGATTCCAATCTCATATTTTAATGAAATCGATAAGGTGTTTCGGGAGTTTATTTGGGCCAAAAAAAAATCTCGAACTAATTTTTAGGTCTTGGGCCTAGCGTTGCAGTGCGCAGAACTGCTCGCGCAGCTCAAGACCTCTTGTATGGGCTTCTGAAAGCTGACCACACGCTCGTGCGTGTGGTTAGCTTTCTGAAGCCTGGCATTGGCTGTAGCGTGCTTTTTTTTTTTTAAACGGCACGCAATTGGGCAAAGGCAGGCGCCTTTGCTCCGCCCATTCCCGTCTGTGTCTAGGACGCACATCAGCGCGCGGCACAGACGACAGGCTCCCTCGCCCCCCCCGCTCCTCTGTGGTGCGCGCACACCACTGGTTTCGATTCCTGCGTTCGGGTTTCGATTCTGTGCTTGTTATTTTGTGTTGTAACATTTATTGGCAAGGAATTGTGACCACATACCCCAGAATCTAATTAAAGCTAAATAACAATTTAAAATAAATGAAATGCAACCTTCCATTGGAGTTGCTTTTATCTACATATTAAATAACACGTTGATTTCATGTGTTCACAAACATAATTGGATACACACTGAAACAATGCGTGGATGTGTGTGTATATATATATAAGTTATTTACTCCCGCGCTTGCCTAAGCGGGGCGAAGGTTCCCATTTTCATACTGCTTTGTCGTGTGTACGCAGAAAGCCACTATAATAAAAGCTGAGCCCCCCCATGAAGGGGAGTGAGTTTCTGCTGTTAAAAGCGATGATCAGTTTCTCTCTCAATCCTAAATATTCCCGTTTATGATAGACACCAGTTAGTGAAATTCTCTCCGTGAGAGTGCTAACTCGGGCTGTTATCCGCGTCGCCCGTCGCTGCTTCTTTCTTTGGCCGAATCTGCGTGACGTGCGTTAGTCTGTGTATTTGGGAATTGCTTTTGTGTTTAATGCCGTCAGGTGATATTGTTTAGATTGTTTGTTCTATTCGACAGTAGTGGTTGAATAACCGATTCTGCGCTTGAGTGGGCTGACTATGTAATGTGTTTTAATACGTGTTTTTCTTGAATCTGTAGTTGATTGTGTTTGAAGCATAAAGGGAATGCTGTGTTTTTTATTTGTATATGTAATTTTCCCGCACGGACAGAATGGTGCCATTTGCGTGCCTTCTGTTCCACATGCGCTTGCACCTGCTGTAAGACGCTTGTGAAAGCTCAGGACGGACTGCTTTCAAGCTCTTCTGCATAGAGGTGCGTGATTAATGAGATGTACAGATTGCCACGCTATGTCTATTGTACGGAAGGCTATTTAACATTGTCTGAGAGGTTGGTGGTTCTGTCCTGGGTACAGCTGCATATAGGTCACGTAGCTCGCTTTCCCGTGTTCCAAAAAACATTGTTTATCACCGAGCACATCGCGTTTTACCTCTGGAAAATGTAAGATTAACAGGTAAGTACATACGGTGCAAGCGTTGAAATGTTTTAGGCGGTTCCCAGGCAGGGCAGGATTTGGGCATCGTCTCTATTTGGGCATCGTCTTTATGCGTACTTTCAGATTATTTCAGATGATTTTTCTGCTGGTTTTATTCCGAGACATCTGCCAGTGTATTTATAGTGTAGAAGGGGTGCAGATGCTCAGCTGAGACTGGGACAGCCCTTGTGGGTTTCTCTTAATCACATGTGCGAATCTGTACCGTATTTCTTTTAAGTAAAGCGCGTACTTGCTCAGTCTTCGGCTCTGTATTTGCGCTAATATTAGTAGTTGTTTTTCCCTGTGTCTGTCAGTTTATCAGTAACACCGTGAAAGACCGTTCCAGTGGAAGAAGCAGACAAGCCTGGGCCCTGGACGATAGGAAGTTAGGCACATTCTATACTCTCCACACGCCGGTCTTCCCAGGGGATTTACTTAAGACATCTAATGTCTCCTCGTGTAGGTCTTTACACAGAGAAAGTCATACAGAAATCTAAGTACTTTTCTTTCCTAACGAGTTGGTGAGAGCAGCGTGTTTACGATTAGCCACAGTGAACCAAAGAAACCCTTACCTCGACAAGCACATTAGATTCTGTTAGAGCACATAGTGGGCTTTTTCGGTATTTTATATATAAATAAAAATACGAAATACCTGGACAAAAGGCGGCCTTATGATTCTTAAGAGCAGAGTGTAACCCACGTGGTTGCTGGGATTTCCAAGCCGCCTTGCCGTCAACTTCTCTTCTGTTATTCGCAATGATTGAACATTTTTCAGTTTCCTTGGGGCATATTAGCAATGCCTGGCGATAATTATCGCAAAGCGCAATTAGCGCTTGGATAATTATCGCCAGGCATCGCCGGTTTCTATCGCGGAGTTAGCGTGCAATCAGCAATGCTAATCTCCAAAGCGATAGAAACCTTGAAGAACAGTGTGAATATCGCCTGAAAACAGGCGATATTCACACTGTTCCCCAGTTTCAGATTGCTGATAGTGCGAGGGGACTTAGCCATGTAATCCACCTCTCATTGGATTACATGGCTAAGTCAGGGTGGGACCAGGTGTTAGCAAACCAGCGCTAAACGTGTTTAGCGCTGGTTCGCTAATCACTGCCCCTGCCTCGCTGATAGGCGTTAGCGACCTCAGCGACTGTTTCCAGTCGCTGTTAGGTGGGGAACACCTACTTTGCATGCCATTAGCGATAAATATCGCTGGCATGCAAAGCGGCACCCAACCCGGTCGCTATCGCCTACAAGCTGTCGCTAACAGCAGTTAGCGACAGCTTGTTGATAAGGCGATAATATTATCGCCGCTTTAGCGGGAAAAAGTCCCGCTAAAGTGGCGATAATCGCCTTGCTAATATGCCCCCTTGTTTTTTAGGTCTCGCCTACGCAGCGCGCATGCGGTGAGGAAAGGAACAAAAAAGAGGGGGCTAGTGATACTTATCGAACAAGTAGGGAAAAGCTTATGAAAAATATGCAATGGTGACATCTCCTGTAGAAAAGAAGGGAGAATGAGGAGAATGGACATAGTAATATAGGATGAGTATAGATCAAGGGAAAGAAAAGAAGTGGAAAGACATGTGAGGTGGCATGTCATACACTCAGGTGAGTATATCTCCTAAAGACAAGCAGGACCGTAGATGAACTACAGTTGAGTTTTTAGAGGGAAAGAGTAATAGTACCACCAATTTGTGGGTGGCTGTTAAAGGAATAGAAAACAGAGCATGGAGGTCCCAATGCAAATATAAAGAGAAGCAGTGAGAAGGACACAACGTGGCCTTGCACAGTGAGAAAAGAGTAGTGAGGGGCAAACATAATGTGAAGGCTTAGCGTTTAACTCAATGAAAGTATCAGGAGGGTGACAGTGTTTAATAAAGTGGGGATTAGAGCATTCTAGAGTAGAAATGCAGCTTATAGAGATGGAGTATTCTTTTTTCATACTGACTGGGAGCTGTTTTTCCTCAGAATGAGGGGAATGACTATCAGATTTTCTATGCAACAGCCTAAGAAGAATTCTGTAAGATGTGGTTTTCCTTAATGAATGAATGAACGACGGATTTATACAGCGCACGGCTACTCCGAGGCGTGTCCCGGCGCTAATCGGGGGGAGCCCAGCGGTGCCTTAAAGCTTGGTATTTCTTAAAGAAGCGGTTTTGTAGAAGCATCTTGCATCTAAGCCAGGGTAGCCATACCATATAATTTGCATGTTTGATGTGGTCATAATTATGCATACCCCAATAAAGCACACAGCTGCGTGAAGTGCAACTTTCAGGGCAGCTAGGCGAATTTTCGGAATCTAGGTGAAAGTGAGGGGCATATTATCAAGGAAACACGATAAATATCGCATTTCCCGCTTTGCGCGATTCTGTTTAACGCCGCATATCGCAGGATTTAATTGCCGAGATATCGCGTTATTATCAACGCATATCTCCACGGCGATTAAATCCTGCGATAGCGGCGTGAAACAGAATCGCGCAAAGCGGGAAACGCGATATTTATTGTGTTTCCTTGATAATATGCCCCAGGGTCTCAGCCGTACGATCCACCTGCCATATCAAGTATGGCTAAGTCGGATTCAAACCAGGCGCTGCAAACCCGCGATAACTGCGGTTAGCGCGGTTAATTCTATCGCTTCGCGGGTTTGCTCGAGGCTTGGTAATAGTGCGCTGCCATGTCAGCGCGGATTTCCAGGGAGGAATGGAAGGGAACGCCCACTTTGCATGTCATTAGTGATATTCTTCGCTGACATGCAAAGTGGAGTTAATTGGGCTGCTTACTCAAGGAAACACGCGTTAGCGTGTCCTTGATAATTGTGCGCAGTAAAATTCGCCGCTTTTCGGCCGAAAACGGCCGATAAAGCGGCGAAAATGGGCTTGATAATATGCCCCTGAGTTCTATATATCTAGAGTTTCTGCAGGGAGCTTGGATTTCAGTTGTTAGTAGTGTTCAGCATTATTGAGCTGTCTATAAAATTTTTCTTGTATCCCTGTATATTTTGCATGACAATTTCCCCACCTTTGTCCGCAGGTTTAATAATAATAGCGGCATTATTACATAGGCCTATTAATGACTGGATTGCTTTCTTAGTTATATTATATGGAGTATATGCTCTTGTGTGTCTGAGATCAGTTCGTGTAAGACTTTCAAAAGCCTCGAGTTCTGGAGTCGCGAGTCTGGAGGTATTTTAGGGTTTGAGGAGTAGAAGGTCAAGTGTGGTCGAAGAACATAGACATGAAAAGTCTCATAGCATGGGTTTGCAAAAAAGAAAGGCTTCAGTCTTAGTTTCCTAAAAAAAATGGTAGCATTTCCATTTGTAAATTGAAAAAATAATGTTCTCAATTGCAACAAATGATCAACAACAACATTTCTATATTAGACAAAATATGGCCTGTGAGCAGGGCCGGACTGGCCGTGGCAGGCACCAGGTGTTTTCCTGGTAGGCCATATAGGTGGGGGCCGGTTTTTGACTCATGGAGGCTGGTTTTGTTACATGGGCTGGTTCTGCAGCAGTGTTTCAATATCGGCCCCCTGTAACAACAGCTGCAGCAGTGCTTGACATTAGCATCCCTGCATACCCCCTCCCCCCCCTCCACTGGAGACAGGTCGAGCAGAATTGCTAAGGCTGGTTTCTGTTCCCAGTCCAGCCGTGTCTGTGAGATTAAAATGGGCACTACATGGTATTAAATGACCAGTTTCCATCACTGTTTGAAGCTGGAGGCAACTCAGTGTGTGCTAGCCTGTATTTGTCGGCTGCCCGTCCAAAGCCATCCATGGTTCCCTGATGCCTCCAGGCCTTGTCTCACTTATATGATCACTGATGGGACTTGGAGGCTTCACTGTCACGCTGACATTGAGAGCCCAGCCCTTACCTGACTATCCGCACTGGGCCAGACCAGCCTGCTGGCTTTATTGCTCGCACCAGTACCAAGGCCTCCCTGGTGTGGATGAGTTTCAGGAGCTTGAGAAATGTTACTGCCTGATTTGGAATGCACAAAGAATTGCATTTCAAGTCTGTTAATTCATGAGATTATGTCGTGAATAATTACATATCTAGATTGTGGTCTAGAGATTTCTTGCTTCAAAAGTTTTGCCTGCTCCTACTGCCTGATTGAAAAATGGGGCAGTTAAAATGTTTAAAATAAAATAACAGTGGCCAACAGCCTAGGCATGTAATTAATCAAGACATTTGTAATGAGTTAACAGGCTGCTAATCCAATTTCTGGCGCTAGATGTACTTTGTCTAAAAGATTGCCCAGAAGCCTCAGGTCACTTCTCCCTTTGGGGTCTACTTTGAAATGACTTTTCTCCGCACCTTAAGGGGCACCGATTATTGCTACTTACAGTGCTGCTTACAGTGCTGCTTACAGTGCTACTTACAGTGCTGCTTACAGTGCTGCTTACAGTGCTACTTACAGTGCTACTTACAGTGCTGCTGGGCTCAGGGTGGCATTTGATGCAGGAATAGTAACAAACTGAAGGCACGCGTGGCTAAAGGTGGGAGAATCTGAAAATGGCAAAATGATTGTAAAGCATTAAAAATAGTCAGCTCGGATTGCAAATGACATGCAGATGTCTGCAGCCTGTGCTCAGCTATATCAGTTGTTTTCCCTTCAGATGACACTTGGTATTGTGGGGCCAGAGATGCCACAACTTCTTTTTCATCTTGGAAGTGTTGAAATCACACAATCGGATCGCATGCTTGAGTGAATAGCACAGCTGCGCAGCATGTCCTTTGCATGGACCCCCTTGGTCCCATTCGCTTGTTACCCTGATGTTTCGGCAAGCATTGGAACCTGCATTTAAATAGGCCTGAGTACGACTGTTTGTGCCCGTTGTCTGCCCTGAATATATAGCAGTAGCTCACTGTATTTATTGCTTTATTATAGGGAGAGGCAAAACTCATGTTTTTTAGGTCGAGCCTAGCGGCAGCGCGCATGCGCTGCTCGCTCAGCGAGGCATGCTGTAGTAGAGTATGCTGTGGCAGCCTCGCCCACTCTCCTCCCATATTTTTCATTGGCTGGTGTCATTGTCCTTGGTAAATGCTGGCTTCCGATTGATTATGAGGCTTCTTAGTCCCTCCTTGTTACTGCCTTGTCGCCGTTAGTTACCTCCCATGAAGACTAAATCGTTTAATTGCGCCGTTACACGGTCTCCTTCATAAATCGGTGGGCACTTTTTTTTCTTTAATGATCTTCCCTATTCCACCCACGACATCTCAGTAGGCCCTCTGGTTTTACTAATGTATATATTTAAATTATAGCGCGTCCGCTTTAACTATAGCGGCCGCACTTAATTATTTATTTACTTAATGCTTTTGTGATTCCCATGCATTTATTACTGTCAGGAGGTGAATGGCTGGCAGAGGCCTCAAGTTACTTTCATTATGAGTTACAGTACATGCCTGTAGTTGTCGAACGGATGCCACTGCCAGACCAGGGCGGGGCCGTACTTTATTCAAAATTGTCAGTCTGCTGCTTTCCTGAAAGAATAAAATGGTGGCACCTGACAGCGGATCGTACAGCAGGATTGTAAAGCATATGAGATATATGTGGCTCTCTAAATTAAAAAATAGCTTGCCATATTTGGTGTGGGTGAGAGGCGAATGCGGTGGAAGCAGAAGCCGCCACTATCTTTTATCATTATTTTTCTTTTTACAGAAAACACAAATTCTTTTGAACAGATCACAGCGCCTGTATTTCTTTCTTCCCAAATTAGTTATGTGTGCAACAAGTAAATGAAAACAGTCAGACATGTCGACTTAAATTAACGTGCTTTGTATATTGAAGTCTAATACAAACAAACACTTACTATAATGAGAAACTAGCTCCTTATAATATGTTTAAGTTCTAGAATGCGTGCAATAAAGCCAACACTGAAAGGCAGGATCCATGTATACATGCTGAAGGCTGTGAAGTTGGAAGTGACGCCAATGGTTCTCGTTCACCAAACCATTAACTTGTGCCAAACGACTCACGCCCGAAAAAAGCCTTTTATTTAAGGGCAAAATAACTTTTATGATGAAATTCTATAATGCACAGAAGTCACTTTTACACAGAGGTTTCTGTGCGAATACATTTCCTCCTGTGGGCGTGAATGCCCGTGCCAGGGTGAGAAATGCCAGGAATTTTGTAAACACATACAAACTTACAACTTTGAAGGTACGACTTCTTCCGACCCTGAAAAATGGTTGAAAATGTAGGTGTGACATGGGCATAATTAAATGCCCTTCAAGGGTGGGTGGGGGTAAGGAAATATCCTAAAATTTGCTGTGGGTGGCAGAAGGGGTTTCTTCACTGGAAAATGTTAGTATGTTTGCAGAAACTCCGTTTTTTTAGTGATAGCTTATTCTTCAACCCAGGTCAATTTTTAGAGATTACTTCCACAACCACAAGCATTTGCAATGCAATAGGTCTCGCATTTACGCGAGTTTCAGCTATTGGCATTGTAAATGACAATGCCTTTTATTTATGTTTCGGTTTTTGAAACAAAAATAAAAGGCATTGTCATTTACTATGCCAATAGCTTAAACTCGCGTAAATGCGAGACCTATTGCATTGCAAATGCTTGTTTTTCCTATTTCCGGTGTGTTTATAAATACCAGGCAGGGAACAGGTCAGGTTTATGGGGTGTTTTGAAGCAGCTACAGAGGTGAAGGGTACAGTGTGTGAGATGTGGCAATACTTGCACTGTTTCTTCTTTTGCATTCTTTGAATTTTTTTATTTTATTTGTTTGAGTTTTATACAGCGCATAATGACATGAAGGCAGTGGTTCTTTCTTAATGTGGTCCAAGGACAACTGGGGGTCCGCGAGGCCTACTCAATGGGTCCATGTCTGTTACAAAATTAAATATTAGAATCAATACATGAAAATGAATAAAGTATGTACAAATAAGAAGAAAAATTGTAAATGTGAAAACTTTTTCGATATTTGATTGTGATTTAACAAAATATTTGTATATTGAAGCATTTGTTTGAGATGTACTTGTTTTTGTATTTTTGTGTATTGTTTTGAGGTTCATATCATTGAAATTGCTTAAACTGGGGATCGCCAGCTTCCAGTAATGATTCAGTGGGGGTCCACAGAAGTAAAAAAAATTCTAAGAACTGCTGCATAGGGTATCTGAGCGCTTTCCACCTTTTACAGTGATTACAAAGGATCATCTAAAGTTCAGTATACGTTACATTGTTTGATTTTGAACTGATATTTACATTTTTTGTCGGTTGGTGGCGATTCTGCTTTGTGAGAGGGAGGGTTTATTTATAAGGGTTATAGGAGAAGTACTCTTTCCCCTTTGTGTCTTGCATGCGTGGTTTATTGAAGACCCACAGAAAGCTTGCTTAGTCGCTATAAGTGGATCTTTTAAAAGCTGCTACTGCATACCACTGGTAGTATGTGTGATGCCCTTAGTGGTGGCGAGTTCCTCACATGGAAGCCCAGAAATCATAGTAATAAGTGCACCCTGCTGGCAGGGTCCTTTTCATATGTGCTGCTTGTTCTTCTTGGTAATAAGCAGCCCGCATATTGTCGGAATGCTGCCCCAGGGTCCTTGTCACATTCTTTCCGTTCTTTTCAAGACCTACATTTTGTAAAGGCTTATGGTTCAGGGAGTAACTTAACACTATCTTCTGCTCCCTACTTCCTTTGTGTTTTGTGGCTGTGAAGTATAATAAATACTTGTTACTGAAAAATGCAACCAGTTTTTTTGCTGTTATACTGTTGTGAGTGTCTACTGAATGGCTTTGCAAGCGTGAACCCTTGCCCTGAATCAGCCAACTGCAAGTTTACATGTCATTTTTAGGTCGAGCCTGAGCCAGCGCGCATGCGCTTCTCTGCGAGACTTATTGTAGACGAGTAGCGAATAGAAGCCCCGCCCACTCTCCGCCCATGTTTGCCATTGGCTTGTGTCATTGTCTGTCCTACATGCTGGCTTCTGATTCATCAATAGGCTTGTTAGTCCCTCCTTAGTAACGCCTCCTCGTCATTTGTCACCTCACATGGCGACTGGCCCCTTTACTTCGAGTGTTACACGGTATGTGTTATTTAGACTTTGAGCACTATTTTCTTTAATGAGGGTCTCCTAATGCCTTCTTAACTCCCCCCTCCCGTTGTCCGTGCCTTCTCCCCCCGCCCACACTCCCGCTCGTGCCTTCTCCCCCCCGCCCTCCCTCCCGTTATCCGTGATGACTACCATTTGCAATGCAATAGGTCTTGCGTAAATGCGAGACCTATTGCATTGCAAATGCTTGTTCTATTTTACAACTAGATGTTGAACAGGGAGGTCTTGCAGTACCTTACCAAGCGGCATTACTTAACCTTACAACTCAGCTTTTGTCCCCTCTCTTGAAGTTTGATAATTTTTTAATTAATCATATGCTAAGGGAGAGTGCTATTAAATTACCAGCATTCTTGAGAACGGCAAAGTTACCAAAAAAAACAAGATATAAGGTGGTGAATAGACTACTAAACCACATTCAGCGATTTAAAAAAATTATAATATTCCATCATGCCATATATACTCCTTTCTTTGTGATGGCGAGGTATGGGGCCTCAAACTCCCACAGAAAGGGGTACAGCTTTTTATTTTGTTGGGTTTTTGTAAACTGGGTGACTTTTATAATGGTGCTAATCAGATGACATGGGAGGCGTTTGTAACACAATTTGAAACACATAGCCGCGACCTCTGGCTAAGTTTTAGGCAGATTTCATGCTTCCTCCGGACTAACTTCAGACGAATTAGTGAGAATACAAGAGTAATTTTAAAAGCTGCTTTTGAATCAAATTTATTGGGCATTGGCAATTGGTACAAGGTATTACGCCAGGAGAAGAATAAGAACCTCATTGATCTAATGCTCCCACAAATCGCTCAGGAAACAAACTGTAGGTTTAGTAGTCAGGAATGGATACGAGTCTGTGAGCTTGGCCACAGGGCATTGAGAGCGGCTAACATTCGAAGAATGTCCTTCCTGTCTAGATGGGTGGCCTATTATACTCCTTCTAGGCTTCATAAATGGTTCCCTACGCTATCAAATGACTGTTTTAGATGTAATCTGCCAGAGGCAGGGGACTGGACACATATATTTTTCACTTGTCTGAAATTACAACACTTTTGGGAAGAGGTTTTTGGGTTTATTAGTAAATGTGTTCCATTAGATATCCTTCCATCAGCATCGCTGGCGTTATTTGGCTTCTCCTACGTAGTTGATCAGCTCTCACTATACGAGCAATTTTTTGTGTCCCTTGCCATAGCAGTAGCCAGATCTTTAATTTTACAAAATTGGAAATCTCAGAAACTACCTATACTGAATCTGTGGCTACAAAAGATGGAGAGGACTTACAAATTTGAGGAGGCCTACGCAAAGAGGATAGGGGCGGTGCGGAAATTTGAGAACATATGGAAGGGCTATGTCACAACTACACAAATAAATGATACTATGTGATTTATTACTATGGAATTTCAAGGCGTAGAGTGTAACTATAGAGGTTTTCTAAGTTGGGGCCACACGCCATCATGGATTTGACGCCTAGAATGCTGGTTTTTATACACCATGTAAAATGGACCATGTACTTATGTTTTGTTTTCTTTTACCATGCATTGTAAATATGAGACTTAATATGCAATAGGTTTTATCTTTTCTGCCTCTTAGGATACACTGTGGGTCATATTTATTATGCACTAGTGGATTATGAAATTTGTTAAACTTTTTGTCTATTTTTTTTTTTATATGAGATTGGAGAGTCTTCAAATTTGTTTGTATTATGTCTGTTCCCTACGCTCAATAAAAAATATATAAAAAAAAAAAAAGAGTTTCGCACCTGCCCTCCGGATGGCTCTTCCATCCAGTTTAGACACCAGCCTTCGCACAAGCAGGGCAGATTACAACACACGCAGGCAATAATACATCTAGCATGTACTTCTTCCCTGGAGTCCAACGATTGACTACAAGAACCACCGCCTCTGATCCCCCCTAACTGTCCAAACCACTCCGTGCAAAGTCCTCAATGCTTAGTGGGTACAAGTAGGGCCAAAATCTATCCAGATGAAGAGCTAGTCACTGATTTACACTTACCTATAGATTCACCAGCCACAGTTCCTTTGCAAGAAAACATCCTTACCTCTCCACAATGCATAGCTCCTATACTAAACCAACAGTTGAAGATCGTATCTTGGAATGTGGCGGGACTGAATAGCAAACTCCCTCTTCCTCACTGGAACGATTTTGTAGGGAAATTTGACATTTGTATTTTCCAGGAGACGTGGAGTCTGGTCCCCCTATATAAACCTGGTTACACCTGTCATTTCATCCCTGCAACATCTGTTGGGAGAGGCCGCCCTCAGGGGGCTTGACTGTTTGGATGAGCATTGCTCTTGACTGCCGAATTACCTCCCAGCCAAGCCCTAGTCCAGATATTTTGTGGCCCAAGGGGTGGTAGTCAAATTGAGCTTTTTAATGTTTATGCAAGAGGGACAAAATGTGGCAGGCCCTCGAATATAATTTCTGCACTATGGATTGCCTAGACAAATGCCCACCATATACAAGAATAATAGTTGCAGGTGATTTCAACTGTACCTATGAACCCCTGGCTATAGAGGAATTGATGAAAATCGAACCCCAAGATGTTAGGTGGGCAGTACCCCAACTTGATCTTCCCCCGATCAAAAGATGGACTCAGCAGGTTCTTCAATTGAATTCCATTACTATGGAATATGGCCTAAGAGCAATTAATGGCAGGTCACCTTCTGACAAGCGAGGGGCCAATACCTACAACAGATTTAGCTGCCCATCCCGGATCGATTACATCCTCCTCGATATTAGATTATGGGGGCACTTGATTGATATGCTAGTGGGCTCAACCACAGAAAGTGACCAGAATCCTTTGTGCCTAACTCTGAAACCGCTCTGGGAAGTAGATTGTTATCAGCAGAACACTCAACCTCAGGCAGTTACTAGAGAGGTAGTGCAATCAAATTGCAAAAGGACCCTGAAGTGGAAAAGGGTAGCACTAAACGAGGGGAAGATTGACGGCATTAGACAAGAGCTAGCATCTGGCACGGCTGAGCTTCAAGCTGCGGCACACAGTGCAACAAGATCATTGGATGTATCTAGGGCTCATGAGCGCACAATCACTCGTATCACTGCATACTTTCTGACCCCAACCCAAAAAGAAAAACCTCGTAACTCTACCAGGGACCCATATTCTTGGTTTAATAAAGATTGTAGGGAAAATAGGTCAGCTCTAATCAAGGCAATCAAGGGGATAGACAAAATACAAATAAAAACCGCAAGAAATTCCTATAAAGTGGCCCAACGAGAGGCAAAGGCATCCTGGGACGAATCAAGATGGGAGCAATTAAAAGACGCATGCTCATCCAAAAATAATAATCTTTTTTGGAAATTGGTCACTTGGGACAGTAGGTCAGGTCCACGCCCACCCCAGAGCCATATCACTAGCCAAGCTTGGTTTAACCATTTTAAAGGGCTTTATTCTGTTGAAGGGGACAGTCAAGAGGGGGAACCAGTAGAGTATTGTGGGCACCTGCAAGAGGAGGAGTACTTTACAATCTTGGAGGTAGAAGCTGCAATTAACAAAATAGTCCCTGCAAAAGCTGCAGGCCCGGACGGCCTGCCCGGTGATCTATTTCTGGCCGACCGCACTCAATGGGCACGTTACATCTTACTATTAACAAATGCCATAGCCGAAGGAGCACCAGTCCCAATGTCATGGAAATCTGCTGAAATAGTCTCCATATACAAAAAGGGAGCAAGAGATGACCCCGCCAATTACAGACCAATAAGTCTGATTGATGCTGTGCAGAAGGTCATTGGCCGGATGCTTCTGCACAGGATCCAGACATGGTCTGAGGACGGGGATATCCTTTCACAGTTCCAGGCAGGCTTCAGAACAAAGTCAGGGACAATGGACCAAGTATTCAGATTCCTTCTAATTTACTGGAAGGTTGTGGTGATAGGCAGAGGCAGTCTTTATCTAGCATTTATTGATCTGAAGACTGCCTTTGACCTGGTTCCTAGGTCCAGGCTATGGGATACGCTTGGTGAGATGGACATACCCCATTTTGTTCTTAACTTACTAGACCGGCTGCACGAGGGGAATTTTGCCCAGGTCAGATGGGGTGAGCAGGGTCAACTTACAGAGCGCATCCCTGTCAAGAGAGGAGTAAGGCAGGGATGCGTTCTGGCACCAACCCTCTTCTCCCTATATGTGAATGGAGTAGTGGACTTCCTTCTGGAGGAGCCGGCTGACTCACCTGTTCTGGGGGGGAAAAAGATACCAACTCTGTTGTTCGCGGACGACACGTTTTTGATATCTAAGACCCCAGCTGGGCTACAGCGTCTAATTGACAGATTCCATCTTTTTTCGAGAACCGGGGTTTGATCATAAATGCCAACAAAACCAAATTTATGGCTTTTAATCCCCATAGAACATGCAGGAATGGCCCTCTCCTAGGTCGGACTCCCCTTGCAAAGGTCGTCACCTTTGATTACCTAGGTGTAAGATTCTCTGATAAAATGTCATGGAAACCCCACCTAGGTAAGATGTTGATGGCCCACAAGCGCATGGCTGGTGCAATAGCAAGAGAACATCGCCTTTCCCATACTAGGCCTGTTGCTCCAGCCCTCCAGATAAATGACACCAAGGCTGTTAGCGCTTCCCTCTATGGAGCTGAAGTCTGGGGATTCGATAATCTTGACGAGCTCCGGAGATCAGAGTATAAATTCCTAAGAGATCTAGTTACAGCACCAAAATACACCCCCCTCACGCCGCTACTAATGGATATGGGCAGGCGATCAATAAGTGATGTAGCTAGGTTGCGACCCCTGCTCTTCTGGGCCCGCATTAGGAGGACCCCTGAGCTTTCTCCCTACGCAGAGGCCCTTACTGAGGTTATTAGCCTCGACATTGGGGGAAAATAGGCTGGATACGTGACATTAAGAAAATGTTATCTGCAATCGGGCTTTGTGGCTGTTGGGCTAGCCAGGAGCCCCCAAGGAGAGAGGATCTCAAACGCCTGTACTGTGAATCGGTGGACCAACGAGAGATCAGCAGACCCAATGTGGGTAAATTGGCAACTGAGTTTTATTCCCACAAACAAAGCAGATACTACGAGCCTTACCTTGACCTAATCAAAGTACCTAGAGACAGAATACTCTACATGCATTTTAGGTATGGCTCCCTTCCAGTGGGTGAAGCGATAGCAAAATGGTCCATAAATGACGGAAAACACTGCCCTAGTTGCCAAGCCCCTGTGGAAAGCGTTGCCCACTTACTGTTTGTCTGCCCGGCGTACAAAACATCATGGAGAAAATGGCTGAGCCCGATTTGCCAGCAACTTGGTACACGGGAGCACCATGTTGCACTCCGCATTCTTAAGTCAGATTCTAGACCTTTTTTATCCTGTTGTGTAGCAAAGTACTTGGGGCAAGCTTGGCTGATACGGTGGAAAGCGCTTGCGAGAAAGACATAGCTTCCATTGTACAGACAAACAACCAAGACCTCAAAGCCATAACAGCATCTCCGTTAAATCCACCATGCACAAGCATTTTATTTTTTTAATTCTTGATAACTAGCGCAAGTAAATGAAAAGTCTCCCCATGTATTCCACTGCGTTTAAACAAAATGATGAAATACTGTTTGTCTTTTAATTAGATTTTAGGATGATTAAGTGTATATTTATTATTGTATCTTTTTTCACCTATACTCATTTTATTAGTTATGTTACCCTTGTTCTATGTTGCTTTTATGACTTTTATGTCGAAATAAAGCTTGTGATGATGATATCGGGCAGCAACTTTAATTGTGTTCCGGATGTAGCCCGGGACTGCTCCCCCTCCGTTGAACAGCGCTATGTGTGCAAGGGTGTCACAATACTTTCAGGACTGGATGATTAACAGGATCATGTTTGATATGTGGTACTTGCACTGTCCAGACACCAGTGGCTTCTCGTTTTATTGCTTGGTCCATGACCTCTATCCCAAGCTGGATCTTTTTTCTCTGCAATAAACCATATGACAGAGTGCCCACTGCTGAGGACATTACGGACCTAGAGGTTCCAGACCAAGGCACTGCGGAACCACCCTTCAGGGAAGCCCTGTCAACACATATTACCCAATATTTTGAACTTAACTCGAGCACCGCCCCCACCAGAGTACTGGTGTGGGATGCCCACAAGGTGGTAATCAGAGGGCAATGCATTGCCACTATGTGGGGGGTCAATAAGGCCCTGAGTGGGGAGCTTCTGGACATGGAGCAGGAGTTGACACTACTTGAGACTGATGTGTCATGGTTGGCTGACAGGACGGAAAGACACAAGCTGCTGAGAAAGAGTCACAGGGATCTAGAGAAAATGACTATAGGCACCACCTTGCCCTTCTTCATGCGAAGGAGGGATCGCTTGGGCAGGCTATTGGTGTGGCTGGTTAAAGAGGACCAAGCACGGCCCTCGATAGGAGCAATGAAGTTAGGGGGTGGCAAAGTGATTAATATTGTTCCCTGTAGACTGATGTAGACAGCCCCCCAGTGACAGGATCAAGGGATTTCTTCACAGGCTACTGTTACCCTGATTGAATCTGCTCCAATGAGCGGAACTGGATGAGCCCCTTCAAATTAAAGAGATATGGGCAGCTATCACCCAAAACGTCTGAAATGAAACCCTGGGTACAGATGGACTCACAATAGAATATTACACCACCTTGAGTGCACACCGTTCCCAGAATCTCTTGGAAGTTTTTAATGAAGCAAGGTGGAAGGGTCAGCTCCCAGACTCGCTCCATGAGGCGCTGATAGAGGTTCTGTCAAAACCGGGCCGGGATCCCCCGGAAGTCCGCTCATATTGGCCACTCTTCCTCTTAAACATAGACTATAAGGTATTAGGGAAGGCCCTGGCCAATAGACTGGTCCTTGTTGCTAACACCCTAGTGCACGTAGATCAATGTGGGTTTATTCCAGAATGCAATACCTTCCTCAACATACAATGCCTACTACGTCTGATTAAAGCTGCCTCTTGTGAGGCGGGGAACAGTTGTCGGTGTTGCTTGACATAGAAAAGGTGTTTGACATACTGGGGTGGGATTACCTATTGCAGACGCTGGAGGAAATAGGCATCGGACCGGGCTACCTAAATAATCTCCTTCCATAAGAACCCGACAGCGAGAGCCAGGATGGAACAGTTGATATCTGACAGCTTTGGCATACATTGGGGCACCAGGCCGGGTGCCCCCTGTTGATTTGTACCCTGGCTATGGAGCCCCTGGCCTGCAGCCTGCACTTGCAAGTGCAGATTTGGGGTCTCCTGGAACATGAAGGACACTGTATCCTCTCCATAAGAAGATGATGTTCTTATTTATCTGTGTGATGCCACTGCCTCACTTCCAGCTCTGATGGAGACACTGGAGGAAATTTGTCTTAGTTTTGCCTGTTCCCCCGCTCTGCTGAGCATAACAGGATAGCCCTGCTGTGGTTTTGGCTGGAATAGTGACATGACACGTTCAAGTACTTGGGTGTACAGATCTACCACTCTGATAAAGACCTTGTGGAGGGTAACTTTAACATGGGTAGGGCCCGGGACTCGATCCATAAGTCCCTCCCTTTCTGGTTGTCCTTGCCGCTGTCCCCGCTGGGCTGGGTGGCAATCTTCAAGATGTTTATCCTGCCACACCACCTGTAATTCTTTTCAGCATTACCGCTTTTGCTCATGAAGCGCTTCTTTTGGGGCCTCCAAGATCTTCAGCTGGAACTGTGTGGGGCTCAGGCAGGAGGCAGGTGGTGCTCACCATATTCCAGCACCCACTTCTTGAGGGCGGTCTTGTCCCAATTATGAGTTGTACTATGCAGAAGCTCAGCTGCAGTGGTCGATGCGCTGGCTGGAGAGAGCAACCATTCACAGGCTCCTCTGGGTCCTTGGGTAGACACACATATCTATGTGGCTGTCAGACCCCAGGTATTGCCTACCCTCATGAGACGCATCAGATGAAGATAGTACATCATTGCTTGCATGCATACGAGCAAGGCAAAGGGCCCCATCCTCCATACTCCCCACTGACCCAACACCATGACATTTCACCTTGGATAGAGGCAGAAATTGACCAAATGGTCCTTTTCCTGGTGAATGCACTAATGCCCTTTCAGGAGATTATGGACACTTATGGCATTGCAACAGAGTATTTCCTGCCATGCAGCATGCGATTACTACACTACGCCACCACTGCACGCAATCCTGTCACACAGAAGCACACCGAAAAGTATCAAGGCCCTTTATGTTGTGTTGCGCTCTTCCCACTCCAAGTCAGATGACAGGACTAAAGACCAATGGATGGTGGCACTTGAGACGTGACTCACAGACAGTTTCTGGATCCGGGCGTTGCACATGTAAAGGAGGTTTCATGTAATACATGCTTCAGAGGATGTGGCCTAACAGCTAGAGCGGTCAACTTTGAAGCTGGGGAACTGGGTTCGAGTCGCGGCAGGGGTGCTCAACATCCTGTGATTCTGATCAAATCAGTTTATCTCCCTGTGCCTAATAAAATGAATGTGCCCATCTGTAACGCAACTAGTGCTCATGTAATGTGCTCTGATACCTTCGGGTCGAGTTTGCGCTATATTAAACTCCAAAAAAACAAAAGTTGCACACAATTTAACTATTTACATCAGGCACACCTCACACCGAAATGCATCAAGTGCATGTTTCCTACAGAATCCTCTGAATGCCCCAGATGTAGACCATGTGAGGCAGGTTTCTTAACACATGGGGGCCGATTCCGATCTGGGTCGGAAAGCTCTCCGACCGATCCGGATCCGGATTGTTTTCCGACCGAGCCGGACCCCTGCAGTCCGACCGAGCGAGTACGATGCGGTCGTATGCTGCCGGACTCGGTTCGGTCGGACTCCCATTGAAGTCAATGGGAGCCGGTCGTATGAAACTTGTGTTTGACCAAGAGGGGCCTGTGGTTCTCAAGTTATTCCTTTTCACCGCAAATTGTTATTATCTTATATAACCAATAGCGACAGACTATCAGGTTAACTTAGTCCCATGTACCGCAAAGAGCTTCCCCTGGTCAGAGGATATCATGCACTAGGAGAGGACTGAGACATTTTTGACAAAATCATCATTTTTTGGATTTTGTCACTTGGACCACTGGGCGTGATACAGATGGTATGCCTGGCCCCTGGGTGTGATACAGGGTGCAAATATTGATAGTGCTACCCACAAGGACCACTGGATGTGATACAGATGGTATGCTTGGCCCCTGGGTGTGATACAGAGTACAGGTATTGATTGTGCTAGATGCTTTGACCACTGAGCTTGTTACAGAGGGTACTCTTGGTCCCTGGATGTAATACAGGGTGCAAACGTTGATGTGCAATTGTTGATGTAGGATTGTTGTTGTGCAAATTGTTGATGTGCAATTGTTGATGTTCGAATGTTGATGTGCGATTGTTGATGGTCGTTGTTGTGTTGCTGTTAATATTACAAACTGTGGTTTGTTTTAAGTGTTGTCTTTTTGTCAATAATTTAATGATGTTCCATATGAAGGTGCTGCTATTTTACACAACCTGTATTTGACGTCAAAGCAATATTGTTCAGATACTGTTTTTTATTAATAACTGCATTTCTTCTAGGTTGTTAACCTTCCATATGTGTTGTTGTTTGGGTTTATGAAGTATTCATGTTGATTTGTTGATGCATCTGTAGTTAGTAACATAATTTAAAAGCATTAACCCAGGTGTATATTTTCCCCACAATTTCAGATTGAAACCAGAGAGCCCCTAAAATCAAAGAAGCTAAGGTATCTTATCCTCCAAATTATCAAACTGATCATGGAGACACCATTAAAACATTTGCAAACCAGATTCCCTATACAGGCTAAAAAATGTAATAAGGTTTTCCAAGAATGGCACGCCAAGAATGGCACGCACACACAAAGGCACATACATTTCCCTTGGCAAAGGAGGAAACTTTCGACATTAGCATACTTGAACACCTGCGAACATATACACAGACCAAATACACAAGTCAAAAGAAAGAAGAAAGGGAGGCATTATTAGAACTATGGGACATCTTGGAGGAGGACCAGATCGACAATCCTGCACTGCAGATAGCAAACAAGGCATCAGCACCTCCCCTAACATATGCAGTTAGGGAGGTGCTATCATCCACTCTTCCTTCATTAGGGTATTCCAATCCACTGATAGTAAAAGCTGACGGGCCTCCCACCGAACAACAAGCGGTTAGGCCCAGGCATGAAAGAATACCAGGCCAGCAGGACCAGGTAGTCACTGAGCAACCCCATTGTGGTGCAAGGACTCAGAGAAGTTCGACCCACCATCCTACGTGCCCGACAAATAGAAACCCTGAAGTATGGAGACTTTGCACCCTCACTGTTCTAGGCAAACACACAGGAGTGCCAGGGAGATTCATGGTGGGTCTAGATAGTGATACCCCTAGGAAATTGAGGAAGGGGGCTCCAGCCCTCTGGGATCTGACGACGAGGGTGAAGCTACAGAACTTGCTAAGGTAGCTGAGGAAACAACAGAGAGTGAATAGGAGGGCAAAACCCGACCAAAACGAACAGCACATAGCTCAGAGCAAAGGAGGCACCCTGGGGGGGGTGGGAGGGGAGAAAGGTGCAAGCTAAGGAGGGCAAGCTAAGGAGGGCAAGAGAAAGAGCTCAGGAGACCCAGGAAGCACAGAGAAAAAACCGAGCTGTGCACCCCCACATGAGGAGAGCAGGGGTAGGCACAGGGCACCAATCAGGGAAGAATCAAAGGTAGAATTAGATGAGTTTTCTGGCTGGGATCCGCTCCTCACCAACTCTTCAACGTAGGGATGACTGTGAAATTAGAGCTCAAGGTAGCCTGATTTTGACCCAACCAAGACACATGAAAAACAGAATGGCACCTTTGTGGACACATGAGTGGAGCAACGACGAAGATGTACACTGCTCCACACAAACACAAATGAGCTAGATAGACTGACCCCAAGAGAGATAGTGGCCAGAAAGGATTGCTAGTCCACTGGACCAAGGAAAAAGACCAGTATGACAGACCTTGGCCAGAGGAGGGATCCATAAAACCAGAGGACATGGACATAGCAGAAAATTGCATCTGAAATGGAGGGGGAGATCTCTTGTGGAACTTCCTCTACATGCAACAATGCCTAGGAAGATGAGAACACCATGTTAGGGAGAAACAAGCACAGTCACCCAAAGCAAAAATGTACCCACTGCTATGGAAGGGCATGTCAGGGACCATCTATGTGCCGTGGATTCAAATGGATAAGGAAGGATTAAGGAAAAAGTTACCACCATTGCTGGATGGAGTGGGGAAATGAACACCGTGGGAATAATACTAGCAATAGGAGATATCAAAAGTCTAAGTAGCCTTATGGGCGAGCAGACTAACAAGGTGTGTGCCCAAGCTCACATCTCAGCAATTACGCTGACAAACATCGAGCATGATGTGGCCGCATTCAATTCTTTCAGGCACCGAATATGGACGGCCCTAAGGGAAACGTTCTCTGACTGCCCTGACATAGGAGGTTTAATGGCAGAGATTATGAAATCAGGGGAGACAATAACAGATTTTCTGGATAGATTTGAGGCAACAATGGGGACAAGAGACAGGACAGCAGTGGACTGACACAGGCCCACAAATCACATTTGTTTACAATATTCACAAAAAGGGGCTGCCCACCAAGATACAGAGTGGATTAGATGGCATGGATGGGTTAGACACCAAACCCTGGCCGGAGATACAGGCCATATATTGCTTTATCACAAAAAGAAGCTAGAGGATGATAGAAAAAAACTGGAGCAAGCCCAGAGAGACACTGCTAAATTGATCCAATACAAATTTAAAAGACTGCCCTCGAGGGGGCCGAATTTGGCCACAAGCATGCAGATGGCACCAGTCTCAAATGGAGCTCCACCGCAAAACACCTGGGGGCTTCAATTTAGCTATAGCGACAGAGGCCAGGGAGGTTGGTGTCAGGAAGTCAGATCGATAACCACTAACCTGCATCAAGGGACCAGCAGGGGCGATGTACGATGCTAATAAACCTTTTTCACCCTAATGGTGTCTCCTGGCAGCGAATGGTACACAACTCGATCAAGAGAGACCACATAGGGTAAAGGGAATAAGGGATAAAACAACAAAGAAAAGAAACAGCTGTCCACGTGAGGTGAGGCAGACGCGGTCCTATTCTCCCTAGGCCAGGTAGTCTGGTAAATGTGCACTGTAGTGAAACAAAACAAACACATGTAAACACAGAGTGCAGTGTAACCTAGTTTGTGAGTATGTGCCAACTAATGCAACATACTTACAATCCATACACACAACACACAACCATGGAACAGAGTCTTTAGACTGGTATGAGCATGGCGTAGGAACAGCAATGCGTCAACATATAATAAATGAATAGTCATAAGTACTTATCTGTGGCTTGGTTCCAAGTACCTAGCTACACAGTAGCTGGAAGGCAGCCTGCCGGGGCTAGCTCTCTGAAAGGAATCTCCAAGGAAAAAAGGTTGGTGCTCCTGCACGTATCAAACACGGTGTTCCTGTATGTATAAGACACTACCCGCAAAATCATCTAGATAAAGGTAGGTATGCACGCTCCTGCATATAGAAAGGTAGCACGAACAAAATCACCAAGGCTAAAGAAAAACCTATTGCACTCCTGCGCGTAGACAGGTAGCGCTAACAAAATCAGCAGGGTAAAGAAGATGCTGTACTTCTGGAAGCGAAGAAGCCTACTACCGGCTTGCTTCCCAGAGCACAAACTAAGGTGAAGAGGGATGCCGTGGGCGTGTGAAGCCTGCCAGCTCGCCAGAGCGAATGCAGAAGGGAGATTCTCGGCGGTGATTCTCTGGTAAATAAATATTGGAAGAAGGCTCAAGGAAGCGCCAGAGTCTGACGACACCAACTCGGATTATCAAGCATCTGACAATCCGAGGGCGGGGTCTTTTATAGTCACATTTCAGGCTTTTGGCAGCAAACAGGAAGTGCCCTGGAGATTTTCTGGGTTTTGTAGTCCCAGAAGGATCAAAGCTGATAAGCATCACTCGCCTACTCAATCATTTGCAGGCACACAGACTGCGTGGCCGAGGTGTTCCTACATGTGTGTTGTGTTTGTGCAATGTTTGTACCATGGTCATAACAGTTGGCAGCAACAAGACCCTAGGGAATGCTACTATTGGCACCGGATGGGCCACCTGCCAGACAGAGATGCCGGTTAAAAGCATACGACGTGCAGCTTGCTGTACAAGGGCCAGCCACCACAAAATCCTAATCCACAGAACCAAGTCCAGGGAAACCCAAATGCACCTTACATTCAGCCACAGGGAGGCCAGTAGGCTGCCGCACCCCCCAACAGGGATCATATAATTGGACAAACATGTGGCAACAGCAACCACAGGCAGAGAAGTCTGCCCAAGAGGGGCAGGGGCCACAGCTTTGACAGAGTGGGGTAAAGTCTGGGGCTGTAATACCTTCACACAAAGACAGAATCCAAATATGCAGTAAAATGACCCTCCATAGTAAATACCACCATTCACCCACAGCCCAAGATGAAATGTACCAAAATCAAAGAACAACCAATGAGACAGCATTGGGAATACAAACTTTTACTTGCATCCTAGGATTCAGGGCTTCTACATGTGTTCTGCCGATCGGGTATCCTCACTAGAGATCGCCATTAAGAGCACCGACGGGAGCCAGGGCCCCTTCTGCTGCTAATCCCATAGGGCGGGGTTGGGTTGGCCACACCCAGGGGGAGGGCAGTCTGACAAGGAGGCCAGGCAGCACCTGGACAAAGCACTTTAAAAACAGGCGCCCAGGTTCCCCCATCCAAAGCCAATGGGGTGGGGTCCAATGATCAAATCGAAAGGACCCCATTCTTGGGCATCTGGCCCAGGACCAGAATTTCCCCATTCTGTGTAGCCCCAAAAGCGCCCCTATTAACTACAGACCGCCAGTGAATAGAGGCCCCCCTTTCAGTTCTAAAAACATGTTTCCCGTTCAGGATGGTGATGATCCCATAACCTCCACAGCACACACACTAGAGCCAACCAGTTGCGAGGCACCCTCATGGCATCGAGTATATCAGGAGTTTCACCAGGTTAGCCAGAGGTCCCAGTAGGGCAAGGCAATTCCGGTCCAGTCATCATCTCTAGGCAAAGTTCGACGAAGGTTCTGGGCCTTGGTCCAGGCCTCCGCGTTCTTAGGATCTCAGCAGTAATTTCACTGTAATTCCTTGGGATTTTTCAAATCTCCAAAGCCTGGTCACCATGCCTTACCTCTCAAAAAAAGAGCATAAGGAGCATGTCTGCCAATAGGAAGTCCCAAGCCCCAAGCTAGGAACTGTAGATCCAAAACACTACTGGGAATACATGGTCTGAGGGAGGTGTCTGGGAGAGAAGGGGGGGCCACAGAGTGAGTCACAGATCCAGACTAGAGTAGAACACAGAAGGCGCTCACCCCTCTATCAGGCCCAGCAATTAACCAGCTCACCGGACCTCACATACACTATCTTGCGAAAGCAGTAAGCACCGACCTCAGACACCATAAGATGGCACAATAAAGGGTACATTGGAGACACGAAGTAACGTTCTGAACTCCTCCACCTCATGCAGATCATGCAAGAAACAGGGAAGCATACAAAGTCCCACAACAGTAGCCCAAAGTTAGCCCAAAATAAGTCTCCAGAAAGTGTGGGTTCGAGAGATAACTCTTACCACAAAGGAGGGGCCCGTTGCATGCCACATGCCAAGACACAAGTTATCTCAAGGCAGACTGCTAGGGCAACTGCCAAACAGCACTCAATAGTGACACGTCCTCTCCTCGTTCAATCCTGTGCACGTGTAAATTGGAAACAACAAGCACCAATGGTGCCTCCATGCACACATTAGAAGAGAGTCCTGAAAAAACTGGTGAAACCAATAATACCCTATATAAAATTGATACGATCCATCCCTATTATCAAGATCACCCCATAAACATAGATCACTAATCCAGGAATCCAGATAGGTGTATAGGCTCACAAAATAGACTAATTCGCCTGATTACCCATAAGCCACCTTTAAGTCTTAACCACCAAAAAGATACCACAATCGGGGCCACCATCTGGTGCCTCCCAAAAAAAACTGCATAAAAGAAGTGTGGAAAACACACCCTTCAAGGGAAATACAGGAACCCAGAAGAAAAGATCATGAACAATGGTGCACATGAACACTACCTGAACTACCACTGTACAACTAGGCATGCTTGTCTCCTGCAGTCGGTCGGTAGACAAGGGATTCCCCCAGGGATCCATTCTAAGTCCCATGCTTTTTAACCTCTATGTGGCACCCCTGGCCAAGGTGATCAGATCCTATAGGTTCGATGTAGTGTCATACGCTGATGACACCAGCTACTAATCACTCTTGGTCCTAATTCAACAGATACCAGACTCAGATTAAAAAACTGCATGACTCACATTAACATCTGGATGCAAGCCAACCATCTCCATCTTAATGGCAGTAAGACTGAGGTCATCCTTTTCGGGAAGGCACATGAATTCTGGTCTAACGATTGGTGGCCTCAAAGCCTTGGCCCTTGTCCATCCCCTAAACCCACGGTACGTAACCTTGGAGTGAAGATCAACAACAAGCTGTCCATGAAAGACCATGTTAATCACATAATGTACACCTGCTATGGACTAATGCGAAGCCTACGTAGGATCTTTCAATGGATACCAGTAGAATCAGTGAAACCGCTTGTCCAGGGTCTAATTATAAGTCGGCTCGACTCCAGAAATGCCCTGATGGCCTCCATCAATGAAGAACTTCTCACCAGACTTCAAGTCCTGCAGAACACCACCACTAGACTGGTACTAAATATTTCATCGTGGTCTCCATCGGCACCTAGTCTGAAAGCTCTTCACTGTCTCCCCATAAGCCGTTTTAAGATCATCTGTCTGGTACATAAGACAATGTATGGAAACAGACCGAGTTACCTTACCAAAAAACTAAACTGGTACTTACCTAATAGGACTCTCAGGTCAGGAACTAAACATCTTTTTACTCCACTCAGGATTCATACCGCAAGGAACAGCGCAGATCCTTTTCTCATCTAGCTCCTGTCTTTTGGAATGCACTTCCATTGCAGCTCCGTGTGGTCATTGTTCACAAACAGTTTTGAAGGAGACGAAAAACCTGGCTCTTTTGACCGCTCTCGCCCTCCTGTCAACCGTTTATCTTTCCCTTCGCCGATTTTCGCCAGCGCTTTGAGACCTCCTGGGTGATATGTGCACTTAATAAAATCTTATGACTTTTGACGTATGATTTATGACATGCAATGTTTTTCTGACTTAACAATGAACCAATATCTTAACCAACAGCATCGCAAGTGAACATCCAAAGTTCACCACCTTTCATCTGCCACATCACCTCGATGTGGATCCAAAGTGTGTGAATCAAACTTACAAACTGCATTGTGAACTTTTTGATTTGCATTTTTTTAACAAAAACACTTGATAACCAGAGGACCACAGACATCTCTCCTGGAGCCATATTAAAGACCTGCAATGTTCAATTACAAGTTATGTATTTTGCACTTCTATGTACCCTCTGTCTAGTTTGGGTACTGCCGCACATATTCACTGCTAAGGAACTGCCTCACCAAATGAAGTCTGTTCAGAAACTATCACAGTGCTTGCATAGGGATCTCTCCCATGTCACTTATAATTACACCAATCCCAAACACTAGTATTCCACATGCACTGCGCAGAGCCCTTTTAAACAACATGTAGTATCAGCACATGATCGCCGAGGGCTCCAAGACATCAGCCAGGTCATGTTATGTCTGTTCAATGATACCTCATGCAGTAGGCGTGGATCAACCTTATTTGCTCCAAGAGTAGTTGTTGTCTCCCCTGGCTGTGTGTCCGGGTTGAGGCTGGTTTGTTTGCACTTCTGCAGGTTACATGCTGCGCTGCTGCCAGGGGGGTTTGTGCACCCTTGGCCTCCCACAGGGTGGAGTGAAGGCAGACCCAATCAGGGGCCCGGATTTAGTTACACATGCAGGACATATGGTGGCTGGAGAGGGGCTGTCCCAATGTATGGGTCACACCTCTGTCCAGTTCTTTCACTGTTGGCCTTTCAGGCATGGGGCCCTGTGTGTGTGTTTGGGTGGGGGGTCACATTCATTCTGCGCCCCTCATTGTAATTGTTTTTATATAGCGCACCCTACCCAGGCCTCGAAACATCATAAAAATGTTACTAGACCTGCAGGTCTAGTGACTTAAATAATCTACTTGACCTAATTATAATGCTCTTGACCAATAAACTGGTTTCAAATTATGTGATCCTGGGCAAGTATTTTAATTCACTGAGATGCCATTTTCTTCTTTATCACATATGAGAGCACCTCTAAATACACAAGATCAGCATGTCTGCTGTGCAGAAAACTATTTTGTTTGATTAATAAACTAAACATTAACTCCATATAGAATACAAATCTAGCCACGTTGTCATCAGGACGGGGGGCAGGAATGTTTCTCAAATCCTGTGTAAAAACTATCACTTTTAATAAATACATACATAACTAAAGCATAAAGTATCAGCACACTGCAATTTGCATTTAGCAGATTTTACAATAAAATGGCCACAGAATTTGTCACTGTCGTGGTTTTAAAACTATATAAAGTACAATGTTTGGAAATAGTGTCTGCAAATATTTGTCATTTGCACATCACCAAGTAAAGTGTTCTGATTTACTTTGCTCCTATTTAAATCTTTGTTTGCATCACACTTCTGAATTACAAAAGAAGGTCTTTCATATTCCCAGTTATATTTTGAAATACTTGTACTATTCATTTACAAGCAGTTTAAATGTTGTTGGAGAAAAAAAAACTGACATTTTACATCCTTTTGTTTCACAATTCTTATCAGCTCACTTGACAGAAACCATTAACTGTGATAACAAAGTGAAAGAAAAGTTAAAACCAATTTCCAGGAATAGAAAGGCAACAATTAGTAAAAAGTCAAACTGACATTTGACCTCTGTCCTTGAACAGTCAGCAAATGTGTCAAGATAAAAACATGATTTAAAGGTGTTTTTATTGCTCATTCACTTTCTGAATGAACAGAACACCTGTTTCTTCCACCTTAAGTTTACTCTCCAGCAAGGTCCAGTAAGTACTAAAAATAGCTCGACCTGATAAAATCTCGCTCGCAATTGCGAGTGGGCGAGTGGATTTTTCGAGGCCTGCTACCACTGACGAGGCATTGAAGCACTTTTCGGCGAGTATTAGTGGTGAATTAGTATGGGGAAATATAAGTTAATTTGAGTCATTGACACGTGAGTCTGTTAGTTGGATTGAATAGGATAAAGGAGGGATAGCAGAGGGAAGAGTCTAGAAAGGGTTACTAGGGAGATCATAGTAGTAATGAGGTTTGGGCTGAGACAAGGAGGGGTAGAGGAGGGAAGACTCTAGAAAGGGTTATTTTGGGGATCATAGTAGTAATGAGGTTTGGGCTGAGACAAGGAGGGGTAGAGGAGGGAAGACTCTAGAAAGGGTTATTTTGGGGATCATAGTAGTAATGAGGTTTGGGCTGAGACAAGGAGGGGTAGAGGAGGGAAGACTCTAGAAAGGGTTATTTTGGGGATCATAGTAGTAATGAGGTTTGGGCTGAGACAAGGAGGGGTAGAGGAGGGAAGACTCTAGAAAGGGTTATTTTGGGGATCATAGTAGTAATGAGGTTTGGGATGAGTCAGAGAGTGGGGTAGAGGACATATTGAGAGCGGTACAGAGTGAGGCAGAGTAGTGCATTGGAGCACGTCAAATGTGTTGTACTTACTCTATAGTAGGAGTAAATTAATAAATATATTGATACATAACTACATAGAAACGATAGACGTGTATAAGATAAGATATATCAAGGTTTAAGGTTGTATAGTATAGAATCAGACTTTCAAGTGTTGCTGTACTTGTAGCCAGTTTGTGTAATTTTATAACCTTTGTTAACTTTTCCTCAACATTTCAATAGTGAAGCACTTGTAGATAAAATACTTATGATAATATTAAGAGGATGATGGGATGTAGCCTTACGGCTAGAGCGGTCAACCTCGAAGCTGGGGAACCGGGTTCGAGTCTCGGCAACAACGCTCAACACCCTGTGATTCTGGGCAAATCACTTAATCTCCCCGTGCCTAACAAAAAAATGAATGTGTCCTCATGTAAGGAAACTGGTGCTCATGTAAAGCGCTCTGATACCCGATGACTTGGGTATAGTTTGCGCTATATAAAACTCTAAATAAAAAAATAGCTCCTGAAACAGGACAATGCCTTCTCTACGTGTACCTATGCAGTATCAGGGCCAAAATCCAGCCCACCAAGGTAGAACCCCACACAGTAGTAGTGAATCTGACCCGTTATGAGACCAGCCCAACATCTCTATACCTTTTCATTGAGCCTAGCGATATTCAAACTAAGCTAGACAGGATGCGCATAAAGAGCACGGTAGGGGAGGATACTGTTTGGCCTTGACACTTCCCAGAGAAGAGATTCTTGGAGGTAGCAAAACCCCCAACTAAATGCACACACAGATCGACTCCTGCCCCCATTTGTGGTTCAAGGTTGGCCCTTAGTGTATCCGGGGCAGTCTTCTTTAACAACAAGAGGACCCCGGACATGGAATTCCTGTGTAGGGCCATCCAGCTCGATGATGCAGAGGGAAATGATTCTGATGGGGAAAGGTTGAACACAAGCATAGACATACCATGTCAGGAAATCTGGGATACTAAGGTGGGTGGGTACACTTGGCTAGAAAGGAAGGGGCAGCCCCTAAACGCACAGAAAAGTACACTGTATTCCTTGTGTTTCAAAGGTAAAGGAATGCTTCCATTAAACACGAACGAAAACTGTGGCACAATCCTGCACATTCCAGATATACAATGAGGTACCTCCACACTGATGATTACCTAATGGCAGTGCTGTGAGTTTGCCTTCTCTCAGCATGTTCCTGGATGGCATGGACTTTGTTTCTCTGACATTATTCACACCCGGACCCTGGTCCTTCCCGGAGAAGAACTATCAGATTTTTACCAGCACCCGCTAACGAAGGAGACAACCTTGCTGCATCAAGCTCATGGAAAAATAAATGCGGAGTATTTTGGCTCAGTACAAGAACATTCCAGAAGAGTTCAGACTGTTCTCGGACACACATGTATCAGCAGGAGGGTCCATACCCTTCTTCACCGTGCAGACAAAAGCTAATGCCCACTGGTTACAAATCACCTGGTGAGAGTTGCTTAAAATGATGAAAAGCACTGAGCTGGGCCTAAATTAGATCATGGAAGAATGGAGAGCAACCCACCTGATAGTGATGCAGCATCGGTATATGTTGGACTTAATAACCGCGATGGAGGGAGGAGTATGTGCAAAGGTTGGTGCATCCTGCTGCAGGATAATCCCAAGAAATGACCTGAATATCGGGACTCTGACTCTTGCCATTCAAGCACTGCACCATTTACAAAGAGACTTGCATGATGCGGGAGGTGCTCCTGAGCAGGAATGGTTCTTGAATTGGTTCCCCTGGCTCCCATGGTGGACTGTGCACATTGTTGCTAACAGTTTTCATAGAGTTCTAATATTTGTGTGTTTCCCTACAATTGGGGATTTTCTGCTGTAAAAAGCAGTCCTAAAATTTTTGCAGAATGCAAGTAGCTAGGAAAGTAGTAATTGTCAAAACTGCAGAACAACAGTCCCCCAATAACGTAACTGTCATGAAGTATGGGTATGATAGCGTCGTTGAAAATCCAACAAGAGGGGGGAATGTTAATATAAAAAAAGTCAATGTCAATGTAAATAAAGATACATTTACATACAGATACGAAACTGCATCCTTATTGATGAATTTTCCCGTTGTAAACTCCACATCAACCATGACTCAGAAATACATAGTGAGACAGACCCTGAGACCCAGGACCCTGGTCACTGATTAACCAATCACAGCTGGATTAGCACGTAGCCAGCAGACAAATGCGCCACCAGGAAATCTCAGATCAAATCCACAGATAGTCGCAGCTGCACCACAATGGTCAAAGGAGATTGGCCCCAATACAGCACACATGGTCTGGAGGGGTGTACGCATTCCCAAAACACCATAAAGTCAGATTCCAAATAAAGTTAGGAGCACTCAGCCAATCAGGGCACAACAAATACAGTGATCACGCGCTCCCCATGCTGTACTTTTGAAGAGTACTGAAGAAACTGAAGCTTTTAATCACCGATGAGGTGAGCATTGTCTCAAACCTAATGCTTGCCTTCGTACCCTTGAGAATGCAACAGATTTTAAAAACAGAGTGCGATGTGTTGTTCGGAGGAACGCATTTAATTGTTTTTAATGATCCACTGCAACTTACCCCTGTCAAAGGACAGCCTATGTTCAAGATACTTCTCCATGATGAAACAGCGAATTCTTTGGGAGGTATTGGCAATGTAAACATTTGGCTAAACTACCAATAGAAGGAACTACTTAAGAATATGCGTCCAGCATCTGATGTGGAATATGGAAATATTCTGAAGGACATTGGAGCAGTTGTTCTGAAAAAGGAGGGAAAAGATTCCTTATAAAGTCGACTTATCAAGAAACTATTTTGTCAGCACAGCAAGTGTACAATTTCATTGACGACGGTAAATCCATAGTCTCCTTAATGCCTACACTTCAGGAGTGTGCCAATTTTAATGAACAATTACTAAAATTAGAGAAAGAAGACATTTTGGAAATTACAGCAATCAACGGAATGGAACACCAGGGGGAACAGTACTGCTAAGCGAACAAATACAAGCAAAATTGGATTCATTGGAGACATTTTCCTCCAGGACTGCAGGATTAGAAAAGTGTTTAAAAGTATGCAAAAACTGTAGGGTAATTTTGTGACATAATTTAAATGTTGAGGAAGGATTAGTAAATGGGTTTATGGGTTAAGTGATTGATTTCATCCACTTTCCAAATAGGGACGAGGTTGAATACTTGGCCATACAATTTGATCAGCTTGATGGAGTGTATCAAATTGGTAGATGTATTGTATGTTTTTTGCTTGCAAAAGGCTTATATGCCTAGAGGCTGCAGTTCCCAGTCTCTCTAGCATACTCTAGAGTAACTATCCATAATCTCAAGTTTTAAGTCTAAACACAGCTTTTATAAATATTGGCAATACTGTATTTAAAGAAGTTATGGCATATGTAGCTTTGTCTCGAGTTAGAACATTGTCCATATTGATTGACTTTAATGGTAGCAGAGTTAGTGCTGATTCAAGTTGTGTCAAGGAGTACAATCGGCTAAGAAGTGTATATGCTCCTTATTTAGGGCAGTATCCAATTTATGAGAAGTGGATAATCTGTCCCAAGTGAAAGCTTACAAAAGAATCAACGAATTTCGCTGAAAAGATGGAAAAGAAGGAGAACATGGAAAGCATTATGAAGAAAAAAACTGGAGAATGCTGGAGATATTGTAGGTTACCAGTTATCAAGCCCTTCCAGTGTCAACTGCTATGCAAATGTTAGTCTACATGTACTCTTTCATTTTCCACATCTTATAAGTGCAATAGAACAGGAACCACAGAAGAGATTGTGCTCTGCACTGGGTGCTTTGGTGCAACGTTTACCTAGTGATAGAACTGTAATACATTGTGCTTCAGGCATTCAGCTTCTACTAGATATAAGTAGTGGATCATTATAATTTACTCTCAACACTAAACAAGACGCACAGGAAGTTTTAATGGTCATCCTTGGAGTTATAGTAGGAGAAGAAATAAATATTTATGACTTATTTAGACTGAGTTACACATGGAACCATGAGTGTAAAGATTGCTCTTTTACGTCTACCATTCAAATCAATTTTGAGCGATTTCTGTACTTAACACTACCGGATTCCAAAAAGTGTGTCTTCTGACAGATTGATCAAAAAGCCTAACACAAATATGACCTGTACAAATTGAAGATCAGATGTTATGTCGACATTCCGTATAAGAAAAAAGTGGAAAATACATTAAATTAAAGGTACAATGAAGTAGAGCAGATGGATCTAAATTGGAAACCTAAAACTATCAATCAATCAATCAATCAATCAGGGTTTTGTAGAGCGCACTACTCACCTGTAAGGGTCTCAAGGCGCTGAAGGAGGGGGCTGTGAGCAGCTCAGTTGGGGTCATCCAAAGAGCCAGGACTTGAGGTCCTTTCTGAAATGGTGCAGTGTCGTGCTTCGTCGGAGGTGAAGGGGGAGTTCGTTCCAGGTCTTGGCTGCGAAGAAGGAGAAGGATCTTCCACCTGCTCTCGTCCTGTAGAAATGAGGGACGGTGGCTAAGGTGAGGTCGGCTGAGCGGAAGTTTCTCTTGGGGGCGTGGAAAGAGATTCGGTCATTGAGGTATTGGGGTCCGGTGTTGTAGAGGGCTTTGTAGGCGTGTGTGAGCAGTTTGAAGGTTATTCTTCTTTTGACGGGGAGCCAGACTTCAAAGCGAGACAAATATCAATTTCTTGAAGAACTTATACTACTTTGGCTATCTTCTTCTATGAAGATATTAATGTAAAATCTGGACACTAAACTGTCTATTTAAAGAGTGAAACTGGATGGACAGAATGCAATGACAGCAACCTCAAATGCAAACAAAAACTGCCTTTCAATCTACCTAATTCTTACCTTTTCTTTCTTCAACCAAAGTTCTATGTAGGAATACTGTTTAAAAAGTGGTATACAGTATTTGTTCTATGTGGATCGTCAGTGTTTAAGACATCAGTCATCTTACCAGGGGTGATGCTTTCAAAAGGGTTTCCAAAATTCATGTGTGCTTTATATCTATTAGTACTATTGTACCACTTTTAATATTAATAGAGTTATTTTTAAGATATATTTATTGAGGTAAGTACAGTAACTATAGGTAAAACAATTGCTTCAATATTTGTAGTGAGTGCAATGCATACTGTCACTTATTTGTTGTGATATACCGTGCAGTTTTTTTTCTACAATCTATGTGTGTTTTTTCCCCACTGTTTAAAGATGATTCTTTATACAGTACATTGTTGCTGGTGTCTAAGAATGAAAGCTGAGAAAAGATGAAAAGAGAAAAGGAAATGCTTTTATACAATGTGATGTACTATTACAGCGTAAGTAATGTATATTAATTTATTTATAATATGAACTTATGCATTGCAGAAACTAAACATTTATTGTAGAATTTTGGCAAAATGTATACTAACTTATAGTTATGTTGGGCCTGATTCACAGAACTAACTTACGTGAAATACGTAAAGTTAGTAATTTTCGGTATTCACAGAATACACTTACCAATACTAACTTTATGTCCGCTCCCGGGCCGGAGATTCCGGCCCTGTGGCGGAATTTCCGCCTCTGGGCCGGAATCTCCGCCTCCGGACCGGAATACCGTTTCAATGCTCAAACGGCCTAAATGAGGGTATTCCGGCCCGGAGGCGGAGATTCCGGCCCAGAGGCGGAAATTCCGCCACAGGGCCGGAATCTCCGGCCCGGGAGCGGACATAAAGTTAATATTGGTAAGTGCATTCTGTGAATACCGAAAATTACTAACTTTACGTATTTCACGTAAGTTAGTTCTGTGAATCAGGCCCGTTATGTTTCTTTTCAAACAGATGAGTGAGACAATCCATTGGAGTAAAGCAATTTCCTGATGTCTTCTTTCTGTGTGGTTCAACAAATTTATACCAAGGGAGAGTCTCATACAGCCACTGAGACATCTAGACATATACTAAAACAGCAACTCATGCACCTAGTCACACACCCATATAACCGCTCCCACATCTACTCACTCACATACCTACTCACTTACCCACACAGTCAGTAACATACTGACTCACTCACAAATACAGCTACTACTACATGTACTCACTTACCCATAGAGCTACTAACACACCCACTCACTCACTCATACAGCTACTAACACATGCACCACTCACTCACCCATACATCCACACTTACACCCACTCAGTCACCCATACAATCACTAACACACCCAGTCACTCTCTCATGTAACCACTAACACACCCAATCATTCATCTATCCAATTACAAACACATATACTCACTCACCTATAGACCCACTAATATACCCACTCAGTCACCCATACAATCAATAACATACCTAGTCCCTCTCCAATGTAGCCACTGATATACCCAAATGTTCATTCATACAGCTACGAATACACCCACTCGCTTACCCATAGACTCACTCATACACCCACTCACTCACCCATACAATCACTAGCACACCCAGTCACTCTCCCATGTAACCATTGACACACCCAATCACTCACCCATAGAGCTACAAACATATCCACTCACTTACCCATACACCCACTCATACACCGATACAATCACTAACACACCAAGTCACTCTCACATGTAACCACTGATACCCAATCACTCACCCATACAGCTATAAACACACCCACTCACTCACCCATTTAGCCACTCATACACTTACTACTTGCCCATGCAATCACTAACATACCCAGTCACTCTCCCATGTAATCACTGACACACCCAATCACTTACCTACACAGCCACTCACGCACCGATTCAAGTACCCATATATGCACTCATAGGCCAATTCACTCACCAATACAGCCACTCATGCACCCACTCACTTACCCATACAAACACTCACACACTCATTCATGAACCCATACAGACACTGACACACCAACTTACTCACCCACTCACCCACAGAATCAACCACTTACACATTCTCTTTCTTATACATAAACACACACATAGTTTATCTTTTTTTAAACCAAGAAAAGTGATTCTAATGAGAACCTTTGTTCTCTTTGAATTTTTCAGAACTTAATGTTTCTATTTTTTAGGTTTTTTACATTTTTTTTAATAAATAAAATGGCAACTGAAAAGCTTTTAACAGAAAAAAACTCAAAACTGGGAAAACAAGTGTCATTAAAAAAAGAAATAACACTTGTATAGTTTTGCTGCCTCCAAAAGTGCAACAACAGATTGTTCCCGAACAGCTAGAAAGTTCTTGAGGTACAAACAAATAGTGGCAAATCTTTGGAGTTCTGTTGACTTCTTTGGGAACTGTTGCTGGACCTCTGATGGTAGAGGGTCCCCAGGAGCAATTGGTATTGCAGTTGAGGTAGACCGATCCCCTGCACTTCAGGGCCTCTGGACTCTGGTCAACTCCTTAGAGTGGTACGTCTTCAGATGATTCAACATTCTCATTGCGCCACATAAATACTTCTTTTACATACCGCTGGAGAGGGTCTTCTCCAATATTGAGCAATTCACATGCTTAGCCACCAGTGTCATCTACCAGGAGGGAATGGTAAAAAAACTCCCAACCAATTGATTGCCACTTTGCTGGGAGTTCCTCCTCCATATAACTGTCTCCATCAAGATGTGGCTGCTGATCTTCACTGCCACTAGATGCCATTTAATTTGAAAATAATTTCCAAAAAATAATCTAAATCAGTTTTCGAATTGAAAAGACCAGGTGCTGAAGTGTGAACCTCCAATCTCAGCACTCGAAGTCTAAGAAAAGAAAACTGGGTGGGAACTTCCTTTCTAGAATAATGAAAAATGTGTTTTCCAATTAAAGCTCTTTGTTCCGTAGTCATGATATTCGCAAACACCGAAGTATTCATGAGCGGCGACATATTCGCGATTACGGGAAACAATCATAAAATTACTTATGAAAATCTAACCTTATATGTTATATTAATAAACTACTGACCACAAACATTAAGTACAATATGTGTATATATGTTTTATAGACTTTCAAAAGAATTAAACCGATTTCACAAATTACCGCGATACCGGAATATACGTATCACGACTTTTTGTGACAAATTTGCGAATATTCAAAAAAATTAAAAAAAGTTCGGGCCACAACTGCTTTTTCCAAGACAGAATATGTCTGTGACATTAAAATGATTAAAACTTCTTGGATTTGGTGAAGACAAAGTAAGAATATTTTCTCACAAATTCCACTTTAAAAAAGATTCGCAAATTGTAGGATGGATGTGAAAACATCATTGACCTATCACAGTGCAGAATGTAGTGACTTTGATGAGTAGGTTCTTTCTTGTCCTCTACAGGTAAGAGGAGAATACATGGTTTCCCCTTTTTATTTTTACAAGTATGTAAATATGGAAAATCACCAGAAGGCATTGTCTGTTTGCCCCTGCCTCGGCCACCTTCACAGTATGTAAACTTCGTCTTACTTTTGCCAGAATGATATACTGCTAAACAAAAGGCTCATCAGCACATTTTCATTGAATGTTTTTTGTGTGTACTTGATGCAGAAGAATATGTCAACATCTCCACCAAACAATGGTGCACTTTCTTTATGTAGTTGAGGGGAAGTACCCTTGTTTGGGTGCAAAACACCTCTTTCTACTCTTGTTGTCTTCTCTATAGGAGAATTTTGGAAATCACAAATTTTTCAGGATAAAGATGCATGAAGAACAATCACAATGCTGAAACGCACACCAGGTCTCAGCAGACATTTCTTCCTGGTCCAATACACAACTGTACTGTAGAATATGCAGTACACATTTACCCAGCCAGGTAGCACTTAATAAAAATAACCAGTAGAAAGTATTCCTGCTTTCGTAGACATTTTGTGTAAAACTTTGGGCTCTTGTTGGGAACAGGAACAGGTAAGCTTCCCTTCAGGCCCAATCACTTACAGAGCTACTGATACACCTACACAGATACTGAGAAAGCCACTCATATACCCTTTCTGCCACTGTCTTATCCACTCACAGATCTTCACACCCACTCACAAATTGACTCACCTACCCATACAGCCACTCACTCACCTACTGTCAAACATTACAAGTTATGATTAGGAACTCAAATTTAAAAAACTTTCAAACATCACTTAAAAAAAGCAAATGGTTAAAGGGACATTATAGTTAGGAAATAGTATTTTAAAAACATATTAATTCACTGAAAAAAAGGTAACAGGGATGCTATAGTTAGGAAACATAATTAGAAAAATCTTGGAAATTCTATGGAAAAAACAAAGGTTACAGGGACCTTATAGTTAGGAAATAGAACTTTAAAAACCTTAAAAATTCACTGAAAAAAACAAAGGTTGTGGGTTAGGCTCAGATTTCACTAATACCAAACCATAGAAATTCAGCACCTGAGCTAACTATATTTTACGCCCCACAATGCACTGCTTATGACCTCACATATTACATCACTCATGACATGGTCAGGGACATCACTCATGACATCTCAAATGCCACCACTGATGACATCATCCATGGAACTACTTACACACCCATTCACACCCCTATGCAACCTCTCTTACACCCATTCACACACCCACAGAACCACTTACATACCCATTTACAGACATATACAACCATACACCCACTCACTCAACCACAGAGCCACTCATACACCCACTGATTCACCTATACAGGCACTCACACAGCCACTCACTCACCCATACAGCTACTCACACAACCAGTCTCTCTCCCATATAACAACTCACACAGCCACACAATCACACAGTTACTCACACACCTACTTATTCAAACATACAACCACTTACATAGCTATTCACTCACTGCTGCATACAACCTCTGAACACAGCCATACACTCACCCATATAGACACTCACACAAACATCACTGTCCAATACAGCTGCTTGCACAGCAACTCACTTAATCAAACACCCACTCAAACATCCAAACACTCACCCATAAAGCCACTCATATACTTTATTTTTTTATTTTACTGCGTTTTATATAGCGCAAACTTGACCCGAAGGTATCGGGTATCAGAGCACTTTACATAGCACCAGTTGCGTTACATGAGGACACATTCATTTTTGTTAGGCACGGGGAGATTACGTGATTTTCCCAGAATCACAGGATGTTCAGCGTCATTGCCGAGACTCAAACCCTGTTCCCCAGATTTGAGATCGACCGCCCTAGCCGTTAGGCCAACTCCGCTCCCCACCTACTCTCTCTACCTACTTACTCACCCATATAGCCACTCACACAGCCACTCAGTCAATGATTCAGCAACTCACATACCCACTGTAGGAAAGTAGGATCTGCTTTCATGGTTACCCCCACTTTTTGCTGGTGTCATAACTGTTTTCTGACTAGTCTTACTGGGATCCTGCTAACCAGGACCCCAGTCACTGTGCTTCCTCCCTAAATTGGCTATGGTAAGTAACTGGTACATTCCTATTTGGCCACTGGGGCATTCTTGTAAGTCCCAAGCATATGGTACTGAGGTACCTAGGGCACGGGTACCCTAGGGGGTCCCCTGTGGGCTGCAGCATGCATTATGCCACCCACGAGGGACCCTCCAAACTACCACTACATGACTACCATTGCAGCCTGTGTGAGTTGGTGCATGCACCTCTCACGAAAGATATAAGTTCCCTATATCTAACGTCACTGCTCTTTTTAACCTATAAGTCACCCTTCTAACAGGCCTTACAGTCCCAAAGGCAGGGGGCTCAGTTACGAGTGTGAGGGTGGCCCTGCATGAGAAGACTACCCCTACAAACCTTGGAGTCCATTATCCAGGATTAGTAAGTGCACCAGCCATTACGATATAGAGAGGCCATGCGTCATTACGCGATGACCATCTCTAGACTGGCTGGAAGGAAGCTGGGCATGTTTGGTATAAAACTTGTTGCACTCATACCCCAACACCGTATCCAGTGTTGGAGGTATGATTACATCCACGGTAGGGCCCCTCCGGGTAGTCCTCCATGCTCCCGGACCGGTCTTACAGAGCCTGACAGCAACCTAGGGCTGCTGCTGACCACAGACACGATTCTGCCCTCCTGCTGCTGGGCCAAGCCTGAGCAGGGGAAGGTAGGACAATAGGTTTCCTGTCACAGGGAGGTGTGACCACCTCCCAGACAGGAATTATTGTATTAGGCCAGGGTGGGGGCGCTTGCCAGTGCCACATAGCGATACAAAAGGGGATGATGGACGGAACGTTTGAGCCAATCAAACACTCACCCCCAGTGAACTGATCTGGGTTTAATCCATCATCATTCTTTAGCTCACTCCACCACCCCAGTTCAGACATGGCCATATGCAAATCAGTCTGACCCTGTGCCTCATGGGAACAGTCCAGCCCGAACTGCCAAGCCATGTCTTCCCTGGACCGGAAACAAGCATCCTAGGACCGGTTTCTGGCATTCCAGCCGTCATCAGCCAGGCTTGCTTGAATCCAGTGGCAAAGTGAGCAAGGGACCCACGTCTGGGCATACCCCCGCCAACTTAGGGCGAACAAAGCGATACAAAAGGGGATGATGGACGGAACGTTTGAGCCAATCAAACACTCACCCCCAGTCAACTGATCTGGGTTTAATCCATCATCATTCTTTAGCTCACTCCACCACCCCAGTTCAGACATGGCCATATGCAAATCAGTCTGACCCTGTGCCTCATGGGAACAGTCCAGCCCGAACTGCCAAGCCATGTCTTCCCTGGACCGGAAACAAGCATCCTAGGACCGGTTTCTGGCATTCCAGCCGTCATCAGCCAGGCTTGCTTGAATCCAGTGGCAAAGTGAGCAAGGGACCCACGTCTGGGCATACCCCCGCCAACTTAGGGCGAACAAAGCGATACAAAAGGGGATGATGGACGGAACGTTTGAGCCAATCAAACACTCACCCCCAGTCAACTGATCTGGGTTTAATCCATCATCATTCTTTAGCTCACTCCACCACCCCAGTTCAGACATGGCCATATGCAAATCAGTCTGATCCTGTGCCTCATGGGAACAGTCCAGCCCGAACTGCCAAGCCATGTCTTCCCTGGACCGGAAACAAGCATCCTAGGACCGGTTTCTGGCATTCCAGCCGTCATCAGCCAGGCTTGCTTGAATCCAGTGGCAAAGTGAGCAAGGGACCCACGTCTGGGCATACCCCCACCAACTTAGGGCGAACAAAGCGATACAAAAGGGGATGATGGACGGAACGTTTGAGCCAATCAAACACTCACCCCCAGTCAACTGATCTGGGTTTAATCCATCATCATTCTTTAGCTCACTCCACCACCCTAGTTCAGACATGGCCATATGCAAATCAGTCTGACCCTGTGCCTCATGGGAACAGTCCAGCCCGAACTGCCAAGCCATGTCTTCCCTGGACCGGAAACAAGCATCCTAGGACCGGTTTCTGGCATTCCAGCCGTCATCAGCCAGGCTTGCTTGAATCCAGTGGCAAAGTGAGCAAGGGACCCACGTCTGGGCATACCCCCGCCAACTTAGGGCGAACAAAGCGATACAAAAGGGGATGATGGACGGAACGTTTGAGCCAATCAAACACTCACCCCCAGTCAACTGATCTGGGTTTAATCCATCATCATGGATGCAGTCTAACTACCTCAAACTGAATGGAGGAAAAACCGAGGTTCTTATATTTGGGAAAAATAGGGAACTTTGGGGTCCTCAACATTGGCCCTGCGAGATGGGTGCTCTTCCTACACCGGTCCGCCAAGCTCGAAATTTGGGTGTAATCATGGATGATACACTAAGTATGCATAACCAAGCTGTTAAAGTAGCTGCTACTTGTTTCACTATCCTGAAGTGGCTAAAAAAAGTCATCTGGATGCTACCAGAACCCACTCAGAGGACTGTTGTTCACGCCTTGATTACTTCAAGACTTGACTACGGCAATGTTCTGTACTTGGGTTCTAACAAAGAGGTGACACGCAGGCTGCAATTGGTTCAAAACTCTGCAGCTAGGCTCTTATGCCGAATCCCCAGAACTTCCTCTGTCTCCGGCCATCTCCGTGACTTGCACTGGCTCAGGGTGGAGAACCGAGTTAAGTTCAAAGCCCTGAGCTACATGTTTAAAATCAAAAGTGGTACGGCCCCCAAATACCTTCAATCACTGGTTCATCCCTATGTCCCTTCTCGTAACCTTCGTTCATCTACGCAGGGGAGGTTTTCTGTCCCAAAAATCAAACTAGCAAGGATGGGCGGTAGGTCTTTCTCTCATCTTGGCCCCTCACTCTGGAATGCTATGCCCCTAACTCTTCGAACCGAAACTAACTACATTCATTTCCGTAAATGCTTGAAGACTTGGCTTTTTAATCATTAGCCTGCTGCCTCTGCCTTGACATCAGCCTCTGCACTTGCGTTTGCGCCGGGAAACCCTTTTTGGGTAGCTGTTGCGCATTATAAGTTTAATTAATAAATAAATAAATAATAAATCATTCTTTAGCTCACTCCACCACCCCAGTTCAGACATGGCCATATGCAAATCAGTCTGACCCTGTGCCTCATGGGAACAGTCCAGCCCGAACTGCCAAGCCATGTCTTCCCTGGACCGGAAACAAGCATCCTAGGACCGGTTTCTGGCATTCCAGCCGTCATCAGCCAGGCTTGCTTGAATCCAGTGGCAAAGTGAGCAAGGGACCCACGTCTGGGCATACCCCCGCCAACTTAGGGCGAACAAAGCGATACAAAAGGGGATGATGGACGGAACGTTTGAGCCAATCAAACACTCACCCACAGTCAACTGATCTGGGTTTAATCCATCATCATTCTTTAGCTCACAATCCAGACTGTTAGCTCCTAAGATGTAGAGGTGCATACTGTATGGTCAGTGGGAGATGTTCAGTCAGGATTATGTGTCACCAGGGCAGGGGTGCCTATTTTAAATGCTCGTTGAGGTAATGGGGTGGGCCGCCACTGGGATGGTGCCAGTGCGCAGGGCCCTTGCTCCAGGTTATGTTCAACCAACTGCATTAGGGGGCAAGATGATGGGCATACATGGGAGTGGTGGTACTAGACCCCACCCCCCTGCGGGAGGGGTGGAGATGTTATGAAATGTCACAAAGTAATTCCAACAGCTTATGTATATTTGTAAATTGGTTCATAGTATTGAGTAGTGTGTGTGCTTAATAAATGTACTCTTACTTTTATAAAGCAAAGTACAGACTGGACAATCAATTATTGAGTGTTATTTCTGCGCACCTGTAATGGCGGTTACTAGCCCACACCACCTCCCTTGAGTAAGCCTCAGACTGCTCTGCAACGCTACCCTCTGAGAGTCAGGCGCTACAATTGGGTGTTTGGTTCCCAGTGAAGGACAAATATATTCATGTTATTTGTGCAGGCCTCACAGATACTGCCTTGTTTTCCAACATAAAGCGTGATACAATCACCCGAAGGTGTCAAGGCACTAGCTCGTCAAGTTAAAATATGCCGTAAGATCTTAGTTCAGAGTCAGGGATTGAATAGCCAAGTTTTTAACGCTTTCCTGAAAGCCAACAAGTGTGTTTCGTCTTTTAACCTCTGGGAAAGAGAGTTCCAGAGTCTGGTCATACCGACCAGAAAGCTTCTGCTGCCCCAGGAGCTTTTCCTGAACCTGGGAGTCACCAGATTGTGAGATTGAGCTGAGCATAGATGGCGCGTAGGAGTGTACCGTTGAAAGTTCTGCTTGAAAAAGACTGGTCCTATGTCATGGATTGCTATAAATGCTATGCAGAGAGCCTTGAACTTTGAGTTTTTGGTCCCGGGCTTGGCGGCCATCTAGGGAAACCTACCAAACCCACACATTTCTGAAAACTAGAGACCCAGGGGAGTCCAGGGAGCTATGGCTTGCTTGGATTCCCCCACCGACTCCCTACAAAGAATCCCCAGCAAACCTCATATTTTGATGAAAAATTTTTTCTCAAATTTCTGTGGATTCTAATGTGAGAATTTGGCCTGGCATATGCTGTCCACTAATTATAGTGGGCACCTTGCACCAGTCCAAACAACCCCTTATTGGAGATAGGTTAAAGACAACCTTTATTGAAAGCTATCCTAGTGGTAGCTATGGAGAGCAGCCTTCAGGCTAAGTCTTGAAGGAATGTAAAGCAGCTTGTTTTACCAGTCTATAATCTCTTGAGTGACCAAATGAAAGAGGACCACACCAGGTATATATTCAAAATATATGTATTTATTGCTAAACACACCCCTCTAGTCTCTTTATGAGGCTAGAGTTCGAAATACATAAGTTATAAGTTAGTTATCTACAGTAATAGCACAAATACACGTTTGAGCCCTAGGGGAGTACCAAACCATATACCAATAAAGTGGTATAAGAACCATGACTGAGCTAGACACAGGGCCTAGAGCCTGTAGAAGTGCTTGGACCACAAGGAACCACCCAAGGTAGTGACACAGGGGACCCACGGGGGACGCGTGCAGTGTGAGAACACAGCCGCGAATCGCCGTTGACTTCTATGGGGAAAGTCGCGGTTGGAATTTTAAAGAAAAGGGACACTTAGAGGAGGACTTGGAGAAAACCCTTTTAGAACTAGGCTGTTCTAGTGTCAATACCCACGGGAGCACCGGAGTACTCGAGTTACCTCACCCAGGGGAGCCGGGTGCATAGGTGCCTTTCGGGGTCGGGTTTCGTCGTCGTTTTCAATGGCGATCTGCTGCAAAGTGCTGCTGGCGGCCAAGTCGAAAGTGTTCGGGTGGATCCAAAGGTGGATCGAAGATCTGAAGAACCTGAAAGCAGAGGGGACAGAGTCTGGGTCACTAGCCAGTGACCAGGAAGGCGATGAGCAGATGCCCACCGATGTCTAGTGCTTCAGGTAGGTTGATGGTCGTCTTGACTCTTCAGCCACGAGGTCCAGGAGGTGTTGACGATGACCAGGAGCTGGATTCGAGCTGTCCCACAACGTCTGTCAATTGCAGGGGTGTCGGTGACCGGATTGGACCCAACAAGCCTTGGCAACGGCAAGTCTCGTGGAAATGGAAGAAGGACGATGGTGCAGACCAGCAAGGTCTGTGGGACTCACCCAGCGAGGGTAAGTCGGGGCACGCCTGGAGCAACCAGGGAGCCCAAGCAGAAGAAGATTGGCCTTCGGGAGGGCCTATTAGTTAAAGGACTAGCGACCGCAAAGGAGCCTCGAGTGGACGCACTTGGAGCTCGTTCACAGGACACTCGTGGAGTGGAGGCCAGTGATCTTCAGTGCACTCGGTGCTGGAGGCTGGGGCTACTCGGAGCCCAAAGCACAACTTCGTGGGAGACCCAGAAGAGGATGCACTTGCAAATGCGATCGGTGTCCAGGGGTCACGGTTCCACGTTACCCACGATAGCTAAGGGCCTCAGCTTTGCTGGGAACTTAGGGCAGCCTCGGGGAAGTCTGGAAATCTACCTCTGGTGATGCAAAGACTTTGGCGTCCGGCGGGAGCTTCAGCGATGCAGACCGGACAATTGCTTCGTTGGTGCCTGCCAAGCAGGGGAGTCACTCCTTAACCCCAAGGGAGATTCTTCAGTCCTCTAACCTTGAAGTAGAGCGTCGAAGGTCCAGGATTCTGTGTCAGAGTTTCGTCCAGGTAAATCTAAAGTCCTAAGGACTGGGGTCCCATACTTATACCAAGTTAGGGGGTTGGACATACTCTGGGGACCCACCTATGGGAGGGTCAGGGCAGAAGGGTGGTTACACCCCTTTCTCTTTGTCCAGTTTCGTGCCAGAGCAGGGGCTGGAAACCCCTGAGCCGGTTTGAACTGGGGTATGCACAGAGACACCAAATGTGCCCCCAGTGCAGGACTTCAAAGCACCAGAGAGTGCTCCCGCCCAGCCCCAATACACACTATCCTGTCTGGGGAGGTGGTTACACCTCCCTGGGACAGGAAACCTATTGTCCAGGCCTCCCCTGCTGGAGTTTCGGTCAGCAGCAGGAGGCCAGACTCGTGTCTGTGGCAGCGGCATCCATTTTGTGATGCCAGGGCTTGGAAAGAAGTTACCGGGCAGGCCGGTGTATACATGTCTCTCCCTCTAGAAGGGTGGAATGCTACCCCCGCCGCCAGAACTGGCGGGGTGGTAGTATTCCAAGATGTTTGACACCAAACACGACATGTTTCCGTGCAGCCATCCCAAAGTTAGCATTCAATGCGAGGTTATAATGCGCCCAAGAGTACATGGTCAGGCCGCACTACAAACAGCATCAGAGAAGGGTCTCCGAATGCTGCAGAGGGGCCCTGCTCATGCAGGGGCACCCTCTCACATAGGAACCACGCACTCTGCCTCCAGGATTGACAAGGCCTGCCATAGGAGTGACTTATAGGTTTATATGTGTGTATGTATGTAGTGATATAGGTAGCCTATATCACAGTAAGGGGTGCATGCACCACCTTACCCAGGCTGCAGTAGCAGACCTGTGGTGTCATTTTGGATGGCCTTACAGGGGTGTCACAATACATGCTGCAGCCCCTAGTAGGCCTCTGAGGTACCTATGCCCTGGGTACATAGTATACCATATACTAGGGACTTACAAGGGCACTCCAGATTCCAATCAGAGATGTGCCTAAGGCACATGGAAACCATTTTAGAGAGGAAGCAGCTAGGCTGGGGTTCTGATTAGCAGGGCCCCAGCCAGACTAAAGTCGAAAAACAGTGAAGCATCAGCAAAAAGTGGGGGTACCCATGTGAAGCAGATCCTACTCTCCTACATCTGGGTAGGAAAACGTTGGGGGACCCATGCAAGCCATACCTCGCTGGACTCCCCCGGGTGTATAGTTTTCAAAATGTGTGGGTTTGGTAGCCGAGCCCGGGGCCAAAAACCCAGGTGATTCCCCTTACAAAACCAGGTTGTTTTGTGATAGGTCATTTTGATGTCGCCTCAATAGGTTTTGGGCCCTTGCCTGTCGCGGGTACTTGACCCACCCACACGAGTGAGGTACCATTTTTATCGGGAGACCTGGGGGAACACTGGGTGGTAGGAAATTTGTGGATCCATGCAGGTTCCAGAACTTTCCCACACAGAAATTTGAGAAAAAAAGTGATTTTTTTCAGCTAAATTTGAGGTTTGCCGGAGATTCTGGGTAGGGAAATGTTGGGGGACCCACGCAAGCCCTACCTTGCTGGACTCCCCCGTGTGTCTAGTTTTAAGAAATGTGTGGGTTTGGTAGGTTTCCCTAGATGGCCGCCGAGCCCAGGGCCAAAAACTCACGGGACCCCCTCGAAAAACCAGGTTGTTTTGTGATAGGTAATTTTGATGTCGCCTCTATAGGTTTTGGGCCCTTGCCTGTAGCGGGTACTTGACCCACCCACTCAAGTGAGGTACCATTTTTCTCGGAAGACTTTGCGGAATGAGGGGTGGGTGGAATTTTGTGGATTCACACAGATTCCAGAACTTTCCACCACAGAAATGTGAGGAAAATTTGTTTTTGTTTACAAATTGTGAGGTTTGCAAGGGATTCTGGGTAACAGAACCTGGTGAGAGCCAGACAAGTCACCTCATCCTGGATTCCCCTGAGTGTCTAGTTTTCAAAAATGTATAGGTTTACAAGGTTTCCCTAGGTGCCGGCAGAGGTAGGGTTCAAAATCTACAGCTAGGCACTTTGCAAAAAAATAGTCCGTTTTCACTGTGAAAATGTGGTGTGTCCACGTTGCGTTTTGGGCCGTTTCCTTCACGGGGACTAGGCCTACCCACACAAGTGAGGTACCATTTTTCTCTGAAGACTTTGGGGAATGTGGGGTGGGTGGAATGTTGTGGATCCACGCAGATTCCAGAACTTTCCACCACCGAAATATGAGGAAAATGTGTTTTTTTGGACAAATTATGAGGTTTGCAAGGGATTCTGGGAACCATTCCGTCATGAGCACCGAAGGGGTTAATTTCAAACAGTTGGTGGCCATCCAGTCCCCAACTTGGCTATGGCAGGTATAGAACTGTGATGCTATGTCTAAAGGCGAGCCTATCACTGAAACCACAATCTGGGTATCGTCAGCATAAGAAATTGCGGAGAAACCCAGAGATCTAATCAGCCGTGCCAGGGGAGCAACATATATGTTAAAGAGGGTGGGGCTCAGTGATGAGCCCTGTGGAACCCCACATGGCAGTGTAAAATTGGGTGATTTGAATTCAGAAAGAGCTACAAGCTGTTCTCAGCCAGCTAGAAATGATCTGAGTAAGGTGAGAGCTTTTCCTTTGATGCCTATCCTCTCCAGGCATTCCAGTAATTTTTTATGATTGACAGTGTCGAATGAGGCACAGAGGTCAAGCAAAACAAGTGCTGCATTGCCCCCTGCATCGACCATCTGCCTGATCTGTTCGGAAGCTGAGATCAATGCCATTTCTGTGCTATGGTGCTTTCTAAAGCCGAACTGAGTGGCATCCAGGAGGGCATGTTTCTCAATGTAGTCATATAATACTACATTCATGGCCTTTTCGACCATTTTTGCGGGCAGGGGGAGTCTTGAAATCGGACGATAATTATTAGGATCCGCCCCATTCAAGTTTGCTTTCTAAAGAAGAGGGAGGACGGATGCCAATTTCCAGTTAGTGGGAAATATGCCTGAGAAGAACATTTGATTAAAAATGGGAGACAGATGAGCAGCAATTATTTCTGGTAGAAGATGAAAGATTTTGGGGGGACAAGGGTAGTTTAGTGACCTGATCAGAGGTCAGTGAGGGAAAGAAAAATAGTTCGGGAGGATCGAACGATTTTGGGGTGGCTAAGGAGACTTCCTTTGTCGTGTTAGGAGTGAGTGACATAGATTGGGAGGGAGTAGCACATTGAGACAAGGATGTGAAAAAGCCACTGTAGACTGAACTAACTTTGTCCTGAAAGAAGGTGGCCAAGGAGTTACAAAAAGCCTGGCTCATCGGTGTGTTTGTATTACAAAGAAGCACCGTACCACAGGATAAAAGGAAGTCTTCTTTATTGCAGTTAACATCACCACGATTCCAGTCAGCTCTGGAGGCAGCTGTGGAATGTTGATAACAAAGGCATGGCACATGCCAACCTGGAGATGGGGGGGATGGGATGTACCAAGGTACCAAGATTATAACACACCTCCTATATACAGGGAGAGCAAGGAAGGAGAAAAACTGGGGAGGAAAAACGAGGGAGGGGATGCTCATAATAGAATACAAAGTTGCAGAAACAGGAAACTTACAATAACAGCGTTTATGTAGAGATATAGTCCTTAGGCCATGTCGGTGAACGCTGTGTTCTCTGAGATCTCCTAGGAGCGTAGGGTTGGTCATACTCCTTCACAACTCTCTGCAATGGACAGACCCTAGCCCCAATCTCAGGCCTGTGTGGAATGATTCTGTCCATACTCCCGGTTTGACCATTATCTAAGAGAACCACATTCTTGCCCACCCTGGCCACTCTGATGGGTTCAGAAAATCTAGAGGCTTCCATCCTCCTAGGTTTAGGAAGATCCACCCGGACCCACTCTCCTACACAAAATTCTCTGGATTTGACATGTCTGGTTTGATCATATCTATTCTTGTATTTGGTTTGGTGTTCATAAATTCTTTTGGAAATTTCCTCACAATCCACTGAAACCACACTCTTATTCCTGAACCCTGGAGGGGATAACTTGGTCTTTGGGGATCTGCCCTTTAACTGTACAAAAGGGGAGACCCCTGTAACACTGTTAGGAGTTGTGCAATATGCCCAAATAGTGTCCCGCAAAGCAGCAATAGCAGGAGAACATAACATCTCTGCTCTTTGAAGACATTCCTTGAACATACAGTTCATCCGCTCTACTAACCCATTGGCATGGGGGCAGTATAGCGCTGTTTTGTGATGAGTAACCCCAAACTCACATAAAAATTATTTTCATATTTTCTGAGGTGAATTGTACACCATTGTCGGTTACTAGGATATCAGGGATGCCTCCTTCAAAGAACACCCCTTTTAACAACTGGATGAGAGCCTCAGTGTCGATTTGATGCACACACCTAAATACCACCCAACGAGTGTGATAATCCACAAGTACTAGAATAAAACGCTCCTTTAACATTCTGAGGTTATGATGTCTAGTGCTAGCTTGGACCACGGGCTGTTGGGAACAGCAATGGGGGACAAAGGGGACTTCCGGGTTTGGTGTATTTTATCACTCTTACTGCATTCCAAGCAATTTTTAACCATGTTCTCAGTCATAGCATCCATCCCAGGCCACCAGTAATCCATGCGTATTTTGTTCTTAGTGAGACTATGCCCCAAATGACCTATATGAGCCAATTCAATAATCTTCTCTCCTAGTTCTACAGGTGGGACAATTGTTTCCCCTTTGCAAACTGTACCATCTTGAATATTTAACTCAATTCTCACCTCCCAAAATTTACACAGCGAAGGTGGAAGGTCACTTTTGGCATCAGGCCAAACATTTCTCATATAGCCTTTGAGGGAACACATCTCTTGATCCGCATCCACACAAACCTCCCATTCTTCTTTACTCAAGCATGAAAGTTTCAAAATCACCTCATCACAATCCCCAAAGTCCAGTTCATCCTTGACATCAGTCGGAGAGCGGGATAAGAAATGTGCCACTACATTAAGGGTTCCAGGCATGTATTTGATTTTGAAATTGTAACCCTCAAGTTCGAAAATCCATCTTGCTATTCTGGGAGTGGTCCTGTCCGACCCTTTAGTGGTGAAGGCATACATGAGGGGCTTATGGTAGGTTTTCACTGTGAAGGGAATGCCCCCACAAAAAAAACAGAAATGTTTTATTGCCGAAAAGCAAGCAAGGGCTTCTTTTTCAACCACAGAGTAATTTTTATCGGCCCCTTTCAAAGCACGAGAAGCAAACGCCACGATTTGCTCCTTACCCTCCACAAATTGAGAGAGACTATCCCCTAAGCCCTTGTTGCTGGCATCCTTACAGAGCACCGTTGGTTTGGTAGGATCAAACCTGGGCAGCTACAATGCCCTCCTTAACTGCAGCAAAAGCTTCATGACATTGATCACTCCAACTAGACTTTGGTAAATTTCTCAATGGTTCCACAATACTTGCATAATTACGGACAAATGCAGAATAATACTCCGAAAGACCCAGGAAGGATTTGAGGTCTTCCACGCATTTCAGGGCAACAGTATTACGAATAGCCTCAACCAGATCTAATTTAGGCTTAAAGCCGTCACACGAGATGGTATGCCCGAGATACTCAACAGATCCCACACCAATACGACATTTTTCTTTTTTCAAGGTAAGGCCAGCCTTCTCTAAACTGGACAACACTTTTCTTAACCTGGTATTGTGTTCCTCTACATCCTTTCCATAGATGAGAATGTCGTCTTGGAAGCACAACATCCCCTGAAGATCCCGGAGTACATGTAGCATAATTCTCTGAAAGGCGGCGGCGGCTGAGGCCAGCCCAAATGGCATTCGTAGAAACTGAAATGCCCCAAGAGGGGTCACAAAATATGTGAGGTGACAGGAATCTGGATGGAGTTCTACTTGATAGCATGCGGAAGAGAGGTCTAGGACACTGAAACAACTTGCTCCCTTAATTAAAGTGAGGACCTCATTAATGCGTGGCAGTGGATGCCTGTCCACCCAAATGTTCTCATTAAGGTCTCTCAGGTCCACACATAGTCTAATGTCCTTGCTCGATGCCTTAGTAGTGAGAACTATGGGAGCTAACCACTGGGAACTTTCAATCGCTTCAATGACACCCTGAGATAGCAATCTATCTAATTCATTTTGGAGAGGAGCTTGCATCATGTGGGGAATGGGCCTCACTTTATGTGCAACTGTTTTAGCATTTGATTTGAGTTTGATGGAGTGTTGGTAGTTTTGGAGTAAACCTAGTTCATCAGAGAAAACCTTAGGGAAATCATTACACACATCCCATCTCCCAACAGATGGATCCACAACAAGGACCTGGTCCAGGCTATTGGGATCTAGTTTGATACCCAACTCTTTTTGGTGTCTCCAACCTAACACACTAGATCCCTTCTGTGTGACATAAACTTTCCCCACTGTGTGTCTTCCCTTGAAACCAATATCCATGGTCGTCATCCCAAGCAAAGGTATGAGGTCTCCATTGTAGCCCCCTGTTTGAATGTAAGGAGATTGTAGAACCTCTTGCCAACAAGGAAATAGTTGTGAAAACAAGTTGACATCCACTAAAGTATAAGGGGAACATGAGTCGGCAAATACTGTTACTGGTTTCTTATCTAATGTGATACAACACAAAGGAAAACCAGATATATCCTTTCCACTTTGTAGTTGAAACACTAATTTGATATCAGAAGGCCAATCCTGTTCAATGGCCAGTACTGGTTTGGTACGCTGTTCTCTGCACACCCTTGCCAAGTGACCTTTTTTCCCACACTTGTGGCATACCATTGTCCTGGCCTGGCTAATTGCATTATTCGCTAAGTGACTAGGACTATCACATCTGTAGCACTTAAGCCTAGCACCTACAGGTTGTGTGTTGGCAACCTTACTTTTAACACCCTGCCCCACTTCTTGTTTGTTAATAACATTAACTTCCGCTTGCTTGTCACCACCATCTTTCATTGCAATCATACAATCAGCACTGTGTTCAATGCCAACAGCTATGTCTATAGCTTCCTTGAGATCAGGGTTGGCAACCAGGAGTCTTTCTTGGATCTTCTGGTTGTTGGTCTACCTGACCAATTGATCTCTAATATATATATATATATATATATATAATTATATATATATATATGTTATCTACTGGCGGTCGCCAGTAGATAGTTATAGTTAGGACCTATTTTCCATAGGAAATCCGCAACATTCTATTTGAAATAACTTTGGCGCCGGTTGACGAATCTTTGCGAAATTGTCAAAACTTGTGGCCCGCTCCGGTCCGCTCCTATCCCAAAAGTCTCAAGGTGATTCGTCAAGTGGGGGCTGAGAAAAAAGGGGGGTCCCAAAATGTGTTTTCCCCATGCAATTTTCCATAGGAACCTTTCATCGCAGCTACAGCCCGAACTGCTGAACGGAATTACACCAAATTTGGCAAAAATTTAGCCCTTGGTTCAGAATTGTGCCTTTTGGTTAAATGGTGTAAATCCGTTCAGTAGTTCCTGAGAAATTTGAAAAAGAAAACACATATATATCTGGGCGGAGCCTAACCACACATGTCATCGTGAGATCTGATTGGCTGTCAGAACTTCATCCTGGAATTGCTGGCAGCCATCTTGGGACCAATATAAATGATAGTACCCCATTGAAATGCATTGTAGTGAATCAAAGATTTTGAGGGTTACCAAAAGGAGAACTATAAAGGGTGATAACAGACTTTAGTTACATTAGAATTCATTTGTTGATGGTACCATACTAATTTCAGGAATTGTGGTGTGTTCTAAGGTGATTTTACCCTGTGAAAAACCTTCTGCTGGGATATCATGAATCATGTTTGAGAGAAAACTATTTTCACATGCTTGTCCCATACAGTTTTGGAAGGTGCTCCAGAAGCTAAAATGAGAGCATATTTTCTGTAAATTCACATTATCTTTCTCAGTCATGTGAGAATGAAGTCTGACATTCTCAGTAAAACATGTACATCCAACAAGGGCAGAGACAGTTGATTCCTTTGTGTTCTACTGCAGCTTCCCAGAGTGTTCTAAAGAACAACTAGAGTGCTAACAGCCTTACTTATGACAAAAGTATGGCACACCTGAAGCCATCTTGATTGGAATAAACTGGTAACACTTAAAACATTTAATTTAAAAAGGAACAAAATGAGGGGGTTCATTTTGTCATAGAAATTATGGTTAGTGCTGTAGAAAGAAAAATTAGGACATGTTTTAAGTGAGATCTCAAATATCTTCCTGTTATATTTCAACAGGAGCAGCCTGTCAGTTGATGCCTTTGTGTTCTACTGCAGCTTCCCAGAGTGTTCTAAAGAACAACTAGAGCGCTAACAGTCTTACTTATGACAAAAGTATGGCACACCTGAAGCCATCTTGATTGGAATAAACTGGTAACACTTAAAACATTTAATTTAAAAAGGAACAAAATGAGGGGGTTCATTTTGCCATAGAAATTATGGTTAGTGCTGTAGAAAGAAAAATTAGGACATGTTTTAAGTGAGATCTCAAATATCTTCCTGTTATATTTCAACAGGAGCAGCCTGTCAGTTGATGCCTTTGTGTTCTACTGCAGCTTCCCAGAGTGTTCTAAAGAACAACTAGAGCGCTAACAATCTTACTTATGACAAAATTATGGCACACCTGAAGCCATCTTGATTGGAATAAACTGGTAACTCTTAAAACATTTATTTTAAAAAGGAACAAAATGAGGGGGTTCATTTTGTCATAGAAATTATGGTTAGTGCTGTAGAAAGAAAAATTAGGACATGTTTTAAGTGAGATCTCAAATATCTTCCTGTTATATTTCAACAGGAGCAGCCTGTCAGTTGATGCCTGTGTGTTCTACTGCAGCTTCCCAGAGTGTTCTAAAGAACAACTAGAGCGCTAACAGTCTTACTTATGACAAAAGTATGGCACACCTGAAGCCATCTTGATTGGAATAAACTGGTAACACTTAAAACATTGAATTTAAAAAGGAACAAAATGAGGGTTCATTTTGCCATAGAAATTATGGTTAGTGCTGCAGAAAGAAAATGTAGGGCATGTTTTAAGTGAGATCTCAAATCCTCTTCTATTTCATTAGAAAATTCTGACATGCAGACTGAAACAATCACTTTCAATACCAGCAGTAGACTTCCAGTTAACTCCCTGGTGAGCAGTAGCTTTACTACAGTGATCTAATGAACAACAAGAGTGCTAACATTCTGAATTTATGGCAAATGTGTGACACATCTGAATGCCTTCTTTATGGAATCAAAGTACAAAACTGAAAGAATTTCCTACTGAGGAGACTGCAGTAAATGACGAAATTAGGAAACTTCATAACAAATAAGTCTCCCAAGATGGCCACCAGAGAAAAAAGAGCCCAAATGTAGCACAAATATCACCCAGATGTAGCCCACATATAGCCCAATGACAGAAGTGTGTAAAACACTTTTTATTTTTAGTTTTTCTGCAGTTTTATATAGTGCAAACTGGTCAGGTATTGGAGCGTTACATCTTACTTGGACCCCTTATTGCGTATTTTGCACGAAGTACATGAGATTGATCTTGCGAAACATTGAACTTTACGATTCTGTTAACCTGAAGTTGCTCTGAACCGGGCTTTGTAACACCCGTTTTTACCTAATGGTTTTAATTAATTTTCACTGTATTGTATTAGGAAAGAGGATTTACTGTTTTTATGTACACTTTTATGATCTATGTTTCTAAATCAGATCAAATAAAGTTTAATGAATTCTATGGCAGGATGGAGGCGAGGATTATGCATATCTTTCCTCACTTTATTTGCATAGCAGTTCAAAGAGAACGTAACACAACAATCATTAAACAAAAGACTACACAACCCATGAACCATTAGGGGGGTAGTCTCCAAGGCAACTATAGTCCAATCATATCACAGTCCATCGTATATAATATCGTGACGTCCCTTCCGCTTCCTCTTTCTTCACTGCTCGTCAGTTAAGTGCATTCCTTACATTCTTGGCTTAATCTGACGTTGTTGCTGTTTGTATAGCGGTTTCTTGTGCACGTTATTAGCATTATTGCCTTGGTATTGTTTCATATTCCCTGCGCAGCAGGCTCTTGCCTGAGCGCATTCTCCCCCTCGCAGTTTCTCCCGCTGTGTGCTCTGTGCGCGGTGAGATCCTGTCAGGCGCGTCTGGTCCGAGCGAGGCAGCTCCGTCTTTACGCGCGTTTGGGAATCCGGTCACTCCTTTAGTGTCCGCTTGATTCCCGACCAACCCTCGCCTAATTTTGACACCGCTACGCGGTGATTTCCCCACACGGCCACGTTCGTGACCAGCGCCACCTGGTGGTGGTAATTGGTATTGCGCCTCAGTCTATTCTTATAACAGCTTTGGGGAAAGCCCAGCTGTTGGAGCACCGGCGAGGGGGCTGTCTTAAGGATTTTAAGGGTATTTGTTCTGTGCTCACACCCTCTGCTATCATGTCTTCTCCAGAAGACCATTTTTACTCCTCCTACCAGGAAGTGGAGGAGGAATGGCCCTCCAACTTCTCCCTCCAGCAGTGGACCAAGCCCTCTCTCTGGCTATTTCTAGGGCGCTGGCTCCTCTTAGGGATCAGGTTGATAAGCTGGCGAAAAGCATCCCTGGGGGTTCAGTGACCCAGATCTGGTGGTGGCGGATCCAAGTAGCTCCCAGACGGGAAATAAAAGGGCCGTTAAGCATAACGCGGGGCACTTGGAAGGATTTGATAAACTTACGGAGACCTTCCTCAAGAGTGCGCGAACGCTAAAACATGCACCCTGCCGGGAGGAGGAGGGGCCCGGAGAAAATTGTGACACTGTCACCACTATTGTAGACCCCGACGGCGGGTTTCCCTTAGAGGGAGAGGGTGTATCGGAGGACGATTTCTCCTCCGATGAGGATAAGGACTCGTGGCGTCCCTGGCGTCCAGAGTCCCACTCCTCTCAGTCCCCGGTTGGGGACGGGGTCCACTCAGACATGTTCGAGCCTACCCAAATTTACCATCCTAGGTCGGCAGAGTGGACACCTGACGCCAAAGTGGAAGAGTATGTGGTGGGGAAAATCCATCAACCCCTTGAAAGGGAGGTCAGGAATAGGATGAGGGGAGAATGCCCCAGGCCCTCATTGAAGGGGAAGGTGGCACACACGCCTGAAATTGATGAGAAACTATGTACCTTTTTCTCCAAGTATATGAGGGATCCCAAGAAAGGAATTGATAGGTCTTGGACGTGGTAGGGCCCTTGACCCAAATTATTCAATTGACGGAGCGTTCCAAAGAGTCAGGATCCCCTTTGTCCATGGATATTGTGGCTGGTTGGGCGCACTACCCTAAACCCTAAAACACTACCCCCTCCACTACCCAAACACCACTGCACTACCCTAAAACACTACCCCCAGCATGACACCCTACACTACACAAACACCACTGCACTACCCTAAACCCTAAAACACTACCACCAGCATGACCCCCTACACTACTCAAACACCACTGCACTACCCTAAACCCTAAAACACTACCCCAGCACGACCCCCTACACTACCCATACACCACTGCACTACCCTAAACCCTAAAACACTACCCCCAGCACGACCCCCTACACTACTGCACTACCCTAAACCCTAAAACACTACCCCCAGCACGACCCCCTACACCACCCAAACACCACTGCACTACCCTAAACCCTAGAAAAGAAACCCCCACCCCATGCCCAATCCCCCTTACCTCTCACTCCTCATGGTTCCTCTCTCCTCGTGGTTCCTGCTTCATGTCATCTCTGAGGGCGGTGCACGTCGTTGTGAGGAAACGGAACAGCCTCTGTTTCCTTACAACGATATGGATCGTCTACATGTTTTTTAGAACGCATGGTCATTTACCATACAAACCTTTACAACAAAATTCGTTGTAAAGGCATGCGTGGTAAATGACCATGCGGTCTAAAAAAATGCGTAGTAATGACTTCGTGATGTACAACGCATGCGTGGTAATGCATGCGTTGTAATGGTATCGCAAAGTAAAAAGTCGTTGTAACGGCTGTTTACCGATCGAAGCTGGCCCCTGTTCTTCAGTGAGACGTTTATTTGATTAATTAGGAGGAAGGAATGTGTTTTTTTTTACCGAAAAGTGCATTCCCGGCTGTTGTATTGTGAAAGTGTCCGCGTGGCCTGGTTTCACTTCCGGTGAGAGAGTGGAAGAGTCTGTTTGGATCTAAAGGAGTTCGGTTGTTGGACGGGGCCGGCGCGACATGTCATCAGAAAACACAGCTAATGGAAAGCGTCCTCCCTGAAGTGTGGAGCAGTGCCATGAGAGGTCAACGAGTGTGCGTCTCACCGCAGTTTGACCGTACCGCGGGACCCATGTGCCGCCTCCAGGGTACGGGAGGCAGAAGCGGCATCGCAGGTCCTCTTGAAGACCGTTGTAGCACTAATTCTACATTTTGGTACTAGGGCATTTTAACTTCGTTGTTCCTGCCAGATACAAAGAGAAGATCCTGTGTTATTCAGTGCCCTTGTTACCTTTTTGTGGGTTGTGGTGCTTGTCACTTCGCTGCCCCGCCGGTGCACACGACTGGGCACCCCACCTCGTGTGCCATCTGCAGGGCCTCTGCCCTCGGATCACTGGTTTCGGTTTCTGGAGTGGCAACATAAACAGTTGCTCCCAAAGGACTAGCCTGAACACTTAGGTCAATATCCCCTGCACCAGCATTCCACGGAAATTCTTTCCTAGCTCTCCCACGTCAACGAGCACGGCTCCACTCGCAACACGATATGACGTCATCGGAGCCATAAGAGGACCTCGTCGGCGTGCTGACGTCAGTTCCACCCATTTTTTCCATGCCACCGAGGCAAACAGGGGACCGAGACATTTTCACATGTATACATAGTATAATAAATATAATTATATATATTCACTGAAAAAACCATAGGTTTCAGGCACGTTATAGTTAGAAATTAGCATTTAAAAAACCTTAGAAATTCACTGAAAAAACCATAGGTTTCAGGCACGTTATAGTTAGAAATTAGCATTTAAAAAACCTTAGAAATTCACTGAAAAAACCATAGGTTTCAGGGGCGTTATAGTTAGTTGGACATTTCACTCGTACAAAACCATAGAAATTCCCCCGTTATAGTTAGTTCAGCTAACTATAACTCGCGCGCCCGCAATGTGGAGAAGTGTGGCTCAATGGTTAGAGCGGCAGACCCTGATGCAGAGATCTGGCCCGGGACCAGGGTTCAATTCCCGCCTCGGCGGGTCTTGGGCTCAATTTCCTCGGACCTGATAATTCTCGCCTCGGTGCCTATTCTAATCATGGGTCCCACTCTGCAACTCTGGGCAATAGCTTGCTTAATCTCCACAACGGCCCCAACAGCGCTGGGATGCCTGGCTTCACCTTGGAGGTGCCCAGGAGTGGACATTTCACAGGGAAAAAGCCAGGAAGGGTTCCACAGCGGTATGCGTACAGCGCCGGGACACCCCTTTGGGGGTATAAGTGCGCTTTACAAGTACAAATTTCAATTTCAATTTCAATGCACTGCTGATGACGTCACATTACATCACTCATGACATGGTCAGTGACATCACTCATGACATCACTGATGACATCTCAAATGACATCACTGATGACATCACTGATGACATCATCCAGTGAATGTGTGTTTTTCTGAAAATTAAATATGTTTTATATATGTATATCTTAAGGTCGATGGAAGAATAAATGGGTATATAAGTGTCTAAATGGATGATTTATTTTTGTAAAATTGATTGTATAACTGACTAAGTGTATCTTAGTGAATACATGGGTTAGTGAGTAATGTTTAAATATGAAAATATCTGTATCAGTCTCTCACTTTGTGTATAAGTGGCTGCATGGGTTGGTGAGTAGCTACATGAGTGTCTATATGGGTTATTAGTTGGTTTTTTGAGTATCAGTATGAGTGTCTGAGTGTCTGTATGGTTCGGTGGGGGTATTACTTAGTGCATAGATGCATTAATGAGTGACTCACTGTTTGTATGTGTTGAAGACCGCATGTATGCAGGACTGTATAGGTGGATGAGTATGTGTATGGGTGTGTTAGTGAGTGAATGACTGTCTCAATAGTGTCTTTATGAGTAACTACATATGTTTTAAACTAGTATATGTGAGTTTTGGTGTATATAAGTGAGTATATGTGAGAGTGAAGATTGGAAGAGTTCCTGTACAAATAAGTAGGTGTTTCTATAAGTGATTGTTTAAGAGAGTAAGTATGTGTAAGTTTCTGTAGAAGTGTGGTAGTGTGTGTATAACTGTATATGCAAGTAAATGCATGTTTGATACTTTGTTTGCATGTGTGACTATGTGTGTGAGTAACTCTATGGATGAGTGGCGGTGTGTAACAGGATGTATAGGTGTATGAGTACATATGATGAGTGAGTACATGTATGAGTGACTGTATAGGGACTGTTGGTGAATGAGTGGATGTGTGTGTAGATCTTGGAATTACTGAATAGGTGTGTTGTAACTGGTATTGGTATGTCCATTGTTTTGAAAATGTTAGTTTGTATTTTTGAGTGTGTGTATCAAAGGTTATATTAGGGTGAGAGGAGGTCTGCCACTCTATCACAAGGATGATGTCATCAGTGATGTCATGAGTGATGTCATTTGAGATGTCATCAGTGATGTCATGAGTGATGTCACTGACCATGTCATGAGTGATGTAATATGTGACGTCATCAGCAGTGCATTGCGGGCGCGTGAGTTATAGTTAGCTGAACTAACTATAACGGGGGAATTTCTATGGTTTTGTAGGAGTGAAATGTCCAACTAACTATAACGCCCCTGAAACCTATGGTTTTTTCAGTGAATATATATATATATATATATATATATATATATATATATATATATATATATATATATATATACACATGTATTCATAAGACCTCTCAATGCCGCAATGAAAGGTTACACCTTCTCATTACGACCTTGCACTCTTGAAAAAAAATTGTGTCTTTCAAGGACAACATTTATTTTTACCAAAATGTTTCTCAAGTCTGTTAATCGTAACCTGGAAAACATTCTCATTTTCATCACTATCCGCATCTTCATGCAAAGTCGACCAAATGTTGTTTTTAATTTTTGCGACCTTCAATGCCAAGGTTGTGGAGTAATGTATGTAAAAAGCTCAACTGAGAAAACTTTTACCCCCCGATGGCAATTAGTTAGGATTCCATTAACCCAAACCACTGTTTCCATGGCAGTAAGGGTTCTCCCACTTCATTCAGAAATGGAGTTGGCTGTGACATATTCGCAGTAGCCATAGTAAATTGTTTATGAAAAACAGCATATGTTGCTAAAAGATATGCAGAACAAGGAAGGAAGAAAGTGCAATTGTCCAAAAACTACAGGTTGGCAGACGTTACAGTTGGTGAATAATAATAGCAGGAAAGCTGTGCCCATCAGCGTGACAACAGAAGGGAATAAAACACAAGGTTGTGCCTACCAGCGACAATAAATGACAGGCAGCGAGGGAAGAGATGGCTGCAGGTGTGAGAGAGCTGTGCCTATCAGCGAGGAGCTGGAGGGCAACGTATTGGAGACTAATAATAGAAACAGGTGTGCCCATCAGCTGGAAAAAAAAGAAAAAAAAAACAGACTTCAATGAAAATAGAGTGCTGCTGTGCCTATCAGCGTAGGTAGGATAGGCAAGGAGGAAATAAATGCTGCAGAAAAGAATGGAAGCTGTGCCTGTCAGCGAAACACAGGCAGAACTCTTGGGCTTCAGTAGTTCGAAAAGGCAATAATGTTGAAAGGGTTGCTCAAAGTTGACCAGGCAACACTAAATAACCGCCACAGCAAAGAATGGAAGCAGTGCCAGTCAGAGAAACACAGGCAGAACTTTTGGGCTTCAGTAGTTTGAAAAGGTAATAATGTTGAAGGGGTTACTGAAAGTTGACCAGGCAACACTGGTAGAAGGAAGCGGCTGAAAATACTTGAAGTAACTTCCCACCAGACAAGGCACGTCAAGAAACGCCTTGGTCTGGGGAGCAACGTCCTCGGGTACGCCCACAGCTGACAGAGAACGAAGTTCTCACGAAAATGCTCACACTGGCAAGGCACGTCGAGAAACGCCTTAGTTCAGGGAAAAACGCCCTCAGGACCGCCCACAGCTGACAGGGAGCGAAATATGCCAGAAACCGCCCATTCTAGCAAGGCACAGGAGCAACGCCCTCAGGACCGCCAACAACTGTCGGGGAGCAAAGTTCTCCAGAAATCTCCCACCAGACACGGCACGTCAGGAACGCCTTTGTCTGGGGAGTAACACTTGTAGGAGCACCCACAGGGACAGAAACGCCTTCAAATGAGGAGGGGGCAGCCTTGGAACTTCCGCTGCTCTTCCGTGGTAAAGGAGTGGTGGGTAAATAGACATAATATCGAAAAAAAAAATATCGAATGGACAGAATATCGAATCCAAAATATAGAATGGACATAATATCGAATGGACATAATATAGTCGTTAAAAATATCGAAATTAAGGTAAGTAATATCGATTGTCAAAATATCTAAGTACAAAATATAGGCATTAAAAAATATCGAATTTTTAATAATATCGAATTTTTCAAAGTGTTTTGTATGTTAGTATATGTGTTAAAAGTTTATTAGTTTTTGTAATGTATGTTTAATTTTTTTAAAGCAATGATTTTTATGTTATTTATTTTTTGCGTCATTTAATTCCGTAGCGGGTTGTGTGTTTATAGGGGAATAGGGTGGGAACTAATTTAATTGTAATTAAGTAAATATTTATTTTTATTTATTGGTATTGATAATTAATTTATTGTTAATTAATTATTAATTGGTAATTAATTTTTATTAATTGATTAATTGATAATTATGTTAATTCTATTAATTTATTATTTGTAGCGGGTTGTGGGTTGATAGGGGATATGGTGGGAAGTAATTTAATTGTAAATAATTAATTATTGAATTTTTTTTTGTTTTGATAATTAATTTACTGTTAATTAATTATTAATTGGTATATTTTTTTATTGTTTATACATTTTTGGTATTGAATATTAATTGGTTGTTAATCAATTATTAATAGGTAAATCATTTTTAATAAATAAATTGTATTGGTATTTATAATTAATTAATTATTAAATATTTTGTAATTGGTAATTAATTTTAATAATGTTTATTAGTATTTATAATTAAATAATTGTTATTAAAATCTTAAAATATTACTTTTCCTACTGATTTCCACACTCTTTGGAGTGGGAATAGTAATTTTTACCCTCCCGCTATCCAACGTTTTCCCTACTGTTGCACTCTCTGGAGTGGGAATAGTAATTTTTACTCCTACGCTATCCAACGCTTTCCCTACTGTTGCACTCTTTGGAGTGGGAATAGTAATTTTTACCCCTACGCTATCCAACACTTTCCCTACTGTTGCACTCACTGGAGTGGGAATAGTAATTTTTACCCTCCCGCTATCCAACGCTTTCCCTACTGTTGCACTCTCTGGAGTGGGAATAGTAATTTTTACCCCTACACTATCCAACGCTTTCCCTACTGTTGCACTCTTTGGAGTGGGAATAGTAATTTTTACCCTCCCGCTATCCAACGTTTTCCCTACTGTTGCACTCACTGGAGTGGGAATAGTAATTTTTACCCTCCCGCTATCCAACGCTTTCCCTACTGTTGCACTCTCTGGAGTGGGAATAGTAATTTTTACCCCTACACTATCCAACGCTTTCCCTACTGTTGCACTCTTTGGAGTGGGAATAGTAATTTTTACCCTCCCGCTATCCAACGTTTTCCCTACTGTTGCACTCACTGGAGTGGGAATAGTAATTTTTACCCCTACGCTATTCAACGCTTTCCCTACTGTTGCACTCTTTGGAGTGGGAATAGTAATGTTTACCCCTACGCTATCCAACGCTTTCCCTACTGTTGCACTCACTGGAGTGGGAATAGTAATTTTTACCCTCCCGCTATCCAACGCTTTCCCTACTGTTGCACTCACTGGAGTGGGAATAGTAATTTTTACCCCTACACTATCCAACGCTTTCCCTACTGTTGCACTCTTTGGAGTGGGAATAGTAATTTTTACCCTCCCGCTATCCAACGTTTTCCCTACTGTTGCACTCTCTGGAGTGGGAATAGTAATTTTTACTCCTACGCTATCCAACGCTTTCCCTACTGTTGCACTCTTTGGAGTGGGAATAGTAATTTTTACCCTCCCGCTATCCAACGTTTTCCCTACTGTTGCACTCTCTGGAGTGGGAATAGTAATTTTTACTCCTACGCTATCCAACGCTTTCCCTACTGTTGCACTCTTTGGAGTGGGAATAGTAATTTTTACCCCTACGCTATCCAACACTTCCCCTACTGTTGCACTCACTGGAGTGGGATTAGTAATTTTTACCCTCCCGCTATCCAACGCTTTCCCTACTGTTGCACTCACTGGAGTGGGAATAGTAATTTTTACCCTCCCGCTATCCAACGCTTTCCCTACTGTTGCACTCTCTGGAGTGGGAATAGTAATTTTTACCCCTACACTATCCAACACTTTCCCTACTGTTGCACTCTTTGGAGTGGGAATAGTAATTTTTACCCTCCCGCTATCCAACGCTTTCCCTACTGTTGCACTCTTTGGAGTGGGAATAGTAATGTTTACCCCTACGCTATCCAACGCTTTCCCTACTGTTGCACTCACTGGAGTGGGAATAGTAAATGTTACCCTCCCGCTATCCTACGTTAAAAATATTGAATATTTTTTAATAATATTACGTTATTATATATGTATGTATTAGAAAATAAAAATGCATGTTTATTTTTTTTTTACTTAAATTAATTATTCATTAATTTGAAAGTTATTTAAGTATTTTTAAGTATGTTTTACTTAATTATATTTATTATCTTATTAATTTTACATTACTTTTAAGAGATTTAAAAAATTCGATATTTTGACTAACTATATTTTTTACAACAATATTTTTGATTCGATATTTTTGTACTTACCTGTTTGTAGATAGGGAGTTGATTTTTTGGTATTCGATATTTTTAACTCGATATTTTGTCAGGTCGATATTTTCTTCCTCGATATTATGTCAGTGATCCGAGTGGTCAGGAAAGAGACGGCAGGTCAAATAGGCCCCAAAAACATCACGAAGATAGTAGGGAAGAAAGTGGGAGATGAACACCAGTTAGCAGGCACCAGATGGCGAGGCATAAGAAAGGAGTGCACATCACCGAAAACGTCTCCAAAGGTAAGCGAAACTGTACTTACAGGTTCCTTTACACTCACTGCTTAGAGGAGAGTACAGCTGACACTGGAGCATAAGTTGGGGGTGGTGGTGGTGGACCGTCCCCACACGGTAGATCATCGCCAGTATTACAAAGAAGCACCGTACCACAGGATAAAAGGAAGTCTTCTTTATTGCAGTTAACACCACCACGATTCCAGTCAGCTCTGGAGGCAGCTGTGGAATGTTGATAACAGAGGCATGGCACATGCCAACCGGGAGAAGGGGGGGAAGGAATGTACCAAGGTACCAAGATTATAACAATTTGCCATTTCGGGGGATTTGGCTAGCTTTTTTACTGTGTTAAAAATTTCTTTGGAAGAGTTTGTTGCTGTTGTTATGGCTGTAGTAAAATAGCGGTTTTTCCCTCATATATTAATTTTTTATAGTCTAGCAAATATTGTTTATAGGCTATTCTGTCACTAATATCATTGCGGGATCTCCATTTCCTTTCAAGACAGCGACATTTTTGTTTTTGAAGTCTAAGATGTTCAGAATACCAGGGTCTTGATCTACGATTAGTAGTGGATTTTTCAGGTAGAACAAGATCAATTGAGCTTCAGAGCCATTGCTCAAAAGCGACTGCTGCTGAGTTCGGATCAATATTAATCTCGGGTAGATTCTGAACTAAGAGCTTTCTAGGGTTTCAGTTACAATTTTGTTCCAAGGTCGGAACCTTCTGGGAAGTTTATTTCTTAAATTCTCTGATCCAAGAGAGAGAGGGAGAACATGACCAAATAAGCAGGAGAGATGGGAGCCATTGTAGCAGATTATTATTGGAGAATACTCCATCAAGCAGGTGTCCTGCAGAGTGAGTACTGCCAGTTACCAGCTGAGTGAGTCCTAGGCTGTTCATGATATCAATAAAATGTACTGCATCCCTGTCTAATGGGTCTTCAAGGTGTAAATTAAAGTCACCCAGGAGTGTGAAATCCGACGACTGAGATATCATATCCAAGGACTTACCCACAGTGTTTAAAAAGTCTGCCCGAAGGCCAGGGGAATGATAAAATAGTAGGTTGTTAAAAGTGTAACGGTTATCTATCGAGGTCTTGAAAAGTAGGGATTCCAAAGTTGGCAAATTATTTTTGGGTGGTGAATGTCCCTTTCCAACTACTTCAGAATATTATGGCCAGCCCACCACCCCATTTTCCAACCCGGTCTTGTTAAAAATTGTATACCCGGTAGGGACAGCCATGGCTAGGTCTGGGTCTGATGAGACATCAGCCCATGTCTCGGTAACGAAGGCTAAGTCAACAGTTTGAGCGTCCATAAACATGGCAAATTCAGAAGCGTGCTTACATAGAGAGTGTGATCTAGTCCTGCGTGGCACTCTCGAGACGGGGGTTGAACTAGATGACACCAATTGTGGTTTAGTGGGGCAGATGTGAAGGTTGTAATCTGGGCAGTGGAAAGGTACAGCAGACGGGTCAGCGCTAAGGCAAGGTTTCTGAGAACACTTACTTCTATTATTGAAGTCTCGCAGCTGGTCCCTGGTGTAAATATGCTTTGATGTAAAGTGGGGGCTGAAACTGGCAGCGTGGCTGGCACTAGGCACGGGCCAGGCACGGACGGGCGCAGACGGGCTTGCCTTTGGTGCGCCTTTGGCTCACCAGCGACGCTGGTGCGCGTGTCCTGCGCGGCCGCGCTACCCCCTTGCTTTTACCTCCCACGAAGTTCGGCAACTAGACCGCCGACCCTCCCCTTCTGGTATTTCCGGGCCTACCGTAAGTGCTGCAAAGCACAGTAGCCCCCGTTACCCGCCCTGAGAGAAAGTGCAAGTGCTGCTGGAGGTAGGTTGAACTTACTTAAAAACACGTAACATCTACAAAGTAAAATGTTAAAAACTCAGTTCAGATTCAAATTCAGATTCTAATTACAGTGTGTAATAACAAATTCAATACAACGGTTAATTGCGTAGTGGAACCAATTATATCAAAAATAGCAGAGGAGTGTCCCTCAATTAGAAGTAAAAATGCTAAGAAACGTGGCGCCCTGTTATATTCCATATAGGTACCCTAATATAGGTCCAGGTAACATTGTAACCCTTCACCTATATTCTTCCCTACTTTACACTTATAACGGTTTATAGGGACTGACCTTTTACCTGGATACAACACTGCATTCAGAACATGGGTTTCCCCTAGTTCGAATCTCATACATTATGCATGAGGTTTCTTGGAAGCACAGCAGCACAACCATCTCCTGTATAATATCTATGTATAAAGTTCATGCATGACGTCATCCTTAGGCAGACACAGTAACACAGCAAGGTAGGACCCCTGGGGAGACCTATGAGTATATATACATCACATCTTGCTAAGATAGACAGAGGAGACCAAGACTTCCCGGCCGACACACTGACCAGAGACGCTGAAGTTCCTGCATGCAGACACTCCAGCTTGCAGTGGTCAAACATCCCTCGCGGGGTGTCCAACTCAAGACCAGGACAGGTCCCACAGTCTCTCACTTCAGGTAATGGGGTTGACTAAATCCTAGAGGGATTCTTGGCTTAACACCTATACACATACTAGGTACACTTAGGTACATCTAGTTAGGGAGACATTGTAGGAGTATGCACTTTTTATCATGTGTTTTATATACTTGTATGTATTCATGACTACTGCAAGATGGAAGAGTTATACCATCCATTTATTTTCTTAGTGCTTCTAATCATTTATCTCTGCTACTGTCTAACGGTTGTTGCAGCTCATCTATTCTACACCAGAATAACAACTGTTCAATACATTCTTATTGAAAACGCTCAGCCTGTTTATTCTGTGTATCTCTTTGAGACAGACTAAGTAAGCATGAGTGACTGAGCGAAAAGTAGTATATTGTTTCCACGATTCTGAGGGATCAGGGTTGTCATGTTCGATGGTTGCCAAAAACTATTCTCTCCTTGGTAAGAAGAGATTCTAGTGGCACTGTGAGCTAGTTGATACAGAAGGCCAACATACCCAGTGGGGGTGTACAGAGTCAGTCTGACACCAATCCTACAGTGTATGCTGTCCAAACGTGCAGATCCTGTATAGTTTTTATAGAAACAACACGACATGGTGCCACCAACGTTGGTTGGGTACTTATTTTATAGTAGAATCTGAGTAGTTCAGTCACGCTATTCTCAGAGACCCCTACTCACAAAACACCAGAGACGTCTGGAGTGGGTGAAAAATCCTATTTATTGGCTGTTGGTTAATCAAGCTTGAAGGACAATTTGTTCCTAAAATCGTGCAAAACACCTTATCTTAGTTCCCTTGAAAAGTTACTACATGTTCTAAACACAATGACTGAGCAGGACATAGACCCGCTAGAGCAACCACTGCCCCTCTCAGAAGACGAGGAAGATGCAAATGCAAAACACATTGCGGCAAATGTCAGAAATGCAGTCACCCTGAAACTGCTTGTGCATCTCTAACACCTAAGGGTGGCTTAATAGCTGTCGTGATTGAGGCACACAAATCATATAGAACAGAGGTATTTTATTCGTGGGTTACATTCCCAGCAGTAAATGCAAGAACAAAAACATTTCATTACTACACAGAAGATGAAACACCGACAAAATATTGTCTATATGAGGACATTGAAGTTCCGCTCACGTACCAGGAACACTTATACTGGTTTAAAGGTGCCCTCCCCCATACAAGAAGCAGAGTAACGCTCGGTCTGCTCGGAAGAGAAGTTGCAACATGGCCAATATTAGTGGCCTACACACCACATCCTGACATTGAAACAATGCCAGCAGGAGACTTACTTGTACTTCACAAAGAGTTGATAAAAATGTACAGAAACTTGACGCAATTCGTCATGAGGACACTTACAGTCCAACCAGCAATGGTTACAACAAATACAACTCCAGCTCAGAGTACGGCAACTAAAATCACACCACAAACGTTACATGCAGTAATGGGTAAAATGCCCGCAAAACGTGAACAAATGCCATTCTGGGTAGCTCAAAAAATAACACAGCTAGAAGCAGTATTCCCGAATACTAGCCCTTATGAAAAACACAGAAAGCTGACAATCTGCTTGCCCATGGGGATAACACCACAAATAGAGGATTGTACCACTTGGGGTCTTTGCTGCCATTTACACCAGAACACATGGTATCCCGTCATTAGCTGTAATACCAGATGTATTAAGACAAATACAAAATGAGTACGGAGCAGAACCTGCTTTGAACTTAGGGATGAAATTACTAGGTAATTATGCCCAGGTATCAGCAATAATATTAGCAAATATTAAAGGGGAGGCAGCATCAGTGGCAATCTGCCAATGCCTAAGGGAGTTCAGTCCTTTACAACAGTAACACGAACTACCAAAATAATTGAAACTGCATATGCAGAATTAGGCAGAGACAATTTGGGTGGAAATGCATTAAAACCACAACTGATGGGTAGTCCCAAAAAGGACACCTTCAAGCAGACACCTGCTTCATCTAAAAAGAAGTGGGACAATAACAAAAAACAAAAAGTTAAAGAAAACGGATCTCAATCCAGAGGTAGATCTCCTCCACAGGAGCCCTCCGAAAGGAGGTATAACCTTAGGAATAGGGACAATATTAGGACACCTGACAGGTATCAGGATACTGATACATGTTCCTCTCGTTCCTTTCAGGGTTCATCAAAAAACTCCGAGAGGGAAGGACGGTCAGACAGACAAGAAGAGCGTACAAAGTCCAGAGACAAGCAGCACGCTCAAGACTATACTTCCAAAAAAGAAGATGAAGCCAAACCAAAACCTCAGTTCAAAAAGAAGAAGGTTTTGGGTCTTAAGATCAGACGCCCAGAATTCTGAGGACTCAACTATTGAACGGGGAATGGGTTCTGACGATGCTAGCAGAAGTAGCAAAAGTAACAATAGCTCGCCAGAACCTGATGGAATTTCTGGTGACAGCTGACTTGAATGATTACATCACGGTGGAAACACCTGATACTAGGGTAAGTGTCCCACATAGGTTATATGAAATAACACTCCAAATGGAGGGGGACGAGCCCAGAAAATTTAGCGGTCTCTTTTGGGAGAACCTGACGTTTGGTTATGATATCCTATTAGCTGAACAAGATTGGCTGCCAGCATTCGTTATGGACTGCCCCAGAGGAGAAACAGTAATTTTACCAGCCTTCTCTGACCCGGTTCCTAAATATTTGAAATACACATATGCGCAGGAGTGGGCAGTAGCCCAGGCTCCGGCATTATATAAAAACCATGTTGGATGGGATGAGGATTCAACCCACCACATAATCCCATTAAAAAATACTCCGACTGCACAGAGATAGTACCAAAAAAGGCAAGAAGCTAAAAAACAGGTCAGGGAGATCTTAGATCAACTTGAATACCAAGGGGTGATTGAAACTTGCAACTCTCAAATGAACAATCCTTTGTTTCCTGTAATGAAACTTGACAATTCATATCGTCTAGTTTTAGATTATAGACATTTAAACAGTTGCACTAAGACATTTGCAGTCCAAAATGCATACAGTGCCGCATTAATGAATAACATTGTGCGGAAAAAATACAAAACAACACTTGGTATCTCTGCCAGAATATAGCGCTTGAAAGCAGGTATTTAACCGCATTTTCCACGTTAGGCTCCCAGCGTCAATTCTGTTGACACCACCAAGGGTATAAGAACAGACCGGGGCTGTTTTCGGCCAGAGTAACTGAGTTACTTCAAAATTTGTACGAAGAGACATTGTCCTATGTGGATGATATTTATCTAACGGATGATGGCCTGGAGGAACTCTTGAACAGAGTGAATACCATAGTTTTGGGATTTGCCTCTGAGGGTTACAAATTCAAATTTAAAAAATCAAAAATAGCCCACCTCAATGTCCTTTTTAGGTCGAGCCTAGCACAGCGCGCATGCTCTGCTCTAGGAGAGGGCCTCTTGGAATCACTCCATACTTCCCAGAGACTTCTCCGTGTGGATCGGACTCCTCCCACACATTCCATTGGTCTTTGCGTGTGGTTTTCAATAATGAAAGCACGCAAATGGCCAAAGACGGGTGCATGTCCCGCCTTTCCTCTAAACGTTCACTCCCATGTCCTTTGGGTCTCGGGAGCGAGCAGCGGCATGCAGGCTGGCAGCTGGTCATGGATCAGGTTACTAATTTATAGCGCAGTCGCTTTCACTTTCGCATCTGCGCTTGTTTTGTGTTTGTTTATACTTTCTGCCACCATTCGACCAAACCAGGTGAGGAAAAACGTGTTTTAATTTTACAGAGCTCCTTATAATTTGAGTTGATTAGCGCCCCTCCGCTGATGCGTCGCTTTCAGTAATTTATTTTTCAATTTAAGCACACTCCGCTTTTTTTCTTGCCCGTCTGTCCCTCCCCCCCCCCGTCTCTTGTTTTCTCGATCGGTTTATTGCTTTTTCCTCTAATATACACCCACACTCCTTTGCTTGTTTTAACTTTTAAAAAAAAAACTTTTGTACCCCCACTAGAACCCGGTTTCACAGCATCAAAGTGCCGCTCCAGCCATTGAGCCATATCCTCTTCATTCCCCTTTCTGCTTGCTCCTTCCTTCCCGCACCAATCACAGGCGCTTTCTGAAAAAGCGGTAACGTGCCAGAGGTTACCATTCAAAAGAGCGTCCCATGTCTTTCACAAACAGGGAGTCAGATTTCCTCTGCTCGGGTCCTGCCTTGCAGTTTTGGGATGTGCTTCTTTCCTGGCAGGGGCTTCTAAATGAATAACAAAAAATGCCATCCTGGAGAGTATTGGGAACATCGAGCCTCATTAGGTTCAGCAGCGGGAGCAACCTTCACATCAAAAATGTGTATTTTTTTCTACAGAGCATTAATTTTTGCTTTATTAAGGTTCACATTTGAATTTGAACATATTCGGTGAGAATTGTTTTTCTGCGCGTTACTTATTTCATATTAAGTCTACACAACAGTCCATAGTTTGCAAGGAATATTTATGTTCTTTTATTGTTTAACATCGTTTTACAGAATTTGTCTAATTAATTAGGATATGAGATAGGCATCGACGTGTTTTAAGATTTTACATAGTTGCATGTGAGCACGGTAGGTTGTGCAGTGGTTCTTCACATATTTCTTTTATGTTTACTTAGGATTAACTTTCACAGTCACATGTTGTTAAAGCTCAGCCATGAGGCGTTCAACGCAGGTGCATGCGAGGCAAGGAGGCACCGTTCATACCTCTTATTCCCCAGCCTCTTATGGCGTATTCACATAATACCACTCAGTGCCACACAATTACCCACCACATTAACTCTACTCAATGCAACATAAAAACACTCCACATAATACCATTCAGTGCCACATAATTACGTGCCACATCATTACACTCTACTCAATGCAGCACAAAACACTCCACACGATGCCACTCAGTGCCACATAATTACACTCTAATCAATGCAACATAAAAACACTCCACATAATACCACTCAGTGCCACAAAATACCACGCCACATAATTGCATTCTACTCAATGCAACATAAAAACACTCCACATAATACCAATCAGTGCCACATAATTACACGCCACATAATTGCACTCTACTAAATGCAACATAAATATATTCCACATAATACCACTCAGTGCCACATAATTACACACCACATAATTACACTCTACTCAATGCAACATAAATATACTCCACTTAATACCACTCAGTGCCACATAATTATATGCTACATAGGTGGAGAAAGGGGGGCATGGCCTCCGAAGATGTCTTAGCAATCCCACTGTGCTGGACTTACTGGAGGTAACAAGAGGGTTAGTTGGCCCCCAAGGACGTCCTTGGGGGCCAACTACCCCTCCTATTACCTCCAGTAAGTCCCAAACAGCAGCATTGCTAAATTCAAAGAGTGGTGGGAAAAGTCCCCCCACAGTCCCCCCACAGTGGTGAAGGGAGGGGGCCAGGGACCCTCAGGATTCAAGGGGACTTAATCCCCCAACTTAAAACGCTCACGGGGCGTGTTTGCACAGTGGTGAAGGGAGGGGGCGGGGCCTGATGTGACAAGTGTGCAAACGCGCTCCGTGGCACGTTTTAAGTTGTGGGATTAAATCCCTTTGTATCCTGAGGGTCCCTGGGGGCAACTAGCCCACCAGGTACCTTCAGTAAGCACAACAGAGTTGCGTTGCAGAGAGGTGAAAAAGGGGCGTGGCCTCGGACCGCCTCTCTGCAACGCAGCTCTGTGGTGTTAACTGTAGGTACCTGGTGGGCTAATTGGGCCCCAGGGACCCTCAGCATTCAAGGGGACTTAATACCCCAACTTAAAATGCGCCACGGGGCGCGTTTGCACACTTGTCACATCAGGCCCACCCCCTCCCTTCACCACTGTGCAAACGGGCCCTCTGGTGCGTTGTAGGTTGGGGGATTAAGTCCCTTGAATCCTGAGGGTCCCTTGGGGCCAACTAGCACACCAGGTACCTCCAGTAAGCCCCACAGAGCTGCGCTGCAGAGAGGTGTAAAAAGGGGCATGGCCTTGGACCACCTCTCTGCAACGCAACTCTGTGGCGCTTACTGGAGGTACCTGGTTGGCTAGTTGGACCCAAGGGACCCTCCGGATTCAAGGGGAATTAATTCCCCAACTTAAAACCTGCCAGGGGGTGCGTTTGCAGAGTGGTGAAGGGAGGGGGCGGGACTGATGTGACATGTGTATACTTATCCAATCACTCCGCCAAAACCCAAGCACTTATAAATTCACCATGCACTCTCCTTGCAATACTCTAATCATCCAGTCAGTACCCATGCACTCATGCAATGACCCATGCACTAACACATGCACTGCTACAATACCCTGAGCACTACCCATGCAGTCCAGCCATCGCCCTATCAGTACCCATGCACTCCTTCAATCACCCAGCCAGCACCATGTACTTATCCAATCACTCCGCCAAAACCCAAGCACTTATAAATTCACCATGCACTCTCCTTGCAGTACTCTAGTCTTCCAGTCAGTACCCATGTACTCATGGAATGGCCCAGGCACTAACACATGCACTGCTACAATCCCCTTAGCACTTCCCATGCAGACCTCTAATCACCTACACACTACTGATTCACTCCTCCAATTACCCAGGTAGTATCCATGCACTCCAGAAATCCCTCTGTCACTACCCATGCACTCCTCCAATCACCCAGCCAGCACTATGTACTTATCCAATCACTCCGCCAAAACCCAAGCAGTTATAAAATCACCATGCACTGTCCTTGCAGCACTCTAATCATCCAGTCACTTCCCATGTAATTATGCAATGATCCAGTCACTAGCACATGCACTGCTGCAATCCATTGACTACCTATGCTGTCCAGTAATCTCCCTGGTACTACCTATGCAGTCCTCCAATCACCCAGCCAGTCCTATGTCCTTATGCAATCACTATGCCAAAACCCAAGCACTTATAAATTCACCATGCACTCTCCTCGCAGTACTGTAATCATCCAGTCACTACCCAATAAGTCATGCAATGATCCAGGCACTAACACATTGACTGCTACAATCCCTGTGTACTACCCATGCAGTCCTCTAACCACCTACACACTTCTCATTCGCTCCTTCAATTCCCCTGGTAGTACCCATGCAGTCCTCCAGTCACCCAGCCACTACCATGTACTAATCCAAACACTCCGCCAATACCCAAGCACTTATAAATTCACACAGGCACTCTCCTTGCAGTATTCTAATCTTTCAGTTAGTAGCTATGTACTCATGTAATGCTCCAGGCACTACCTGATCACTGTTACAATCCCATATGCCCTACCCATACAGTCCTGTACCCAGTTACACACTTCTCATTTGCTCCTTCAAATCCCCAGGTAATACACATGCAGTCCCGCAATCACACTGTCACTCCCTGTGCACTCCTCCAGTCACCCAGCCACTACCATGTACTAATCCATACACTCCTCCAATAGCCAAGCACTTATAAGTTCACCACGCACTCTCCTTGCAGTACTCTAATTATCCAGTCAGTACCCATGTACTCATGGAATGACCCAGTCACTAACACATGCACTGCTGCAATACCTTGAGGACTACCTATGCAGTCCAGTAATCTCCCTGATACTATCTATGCAGTCCTCCAATAACCCAGCCAATCCTATGTGCTTATCCAATCACTGCGCCAAAACCCAAGCACTTATAAAATCACCATGCACTGTCCTTGCAGCACTCTAATCATCCAGTCACTACCCATGTACTCATGCAATGACCCAGGCACTAACTCATGGCAAATACAGAGGAGGTCATGCTAATCACAGGGGTACCCCAATGCATAGTGTTCCCTAAAGTATGTAGGTGTTTTCACTGTATTCTAAGTGTCTTTTAGCATAGCACTGGCTCCTGTCCTGGTTATTCGGAGTCAGTTACCACTAGTACCCGTCAGTAAAAACTTGGGGGCACAGGAGGACTTTCTGCTCCTCTGTTGGTTCTTTCTGCACATCTCTTGCTTCTTCCTGCACTTTTCTTCGTCTTTCTGGACTTCTGTTGCCTCTTTCTGCATTTGTCTTGCTTCTTTCTGCGCTTTTCTTCTTCTTTCTTCACATGTCCTACCTTTGTAGGCATAGTTAGAAATTAGCATTTAAAAAACCTTTGAAATTCACTGAAAAAACCATAGGTTTCAGGCACGCTATAGTTAGAAATTAGCATTTAAAAAACCTTTGAAATTCACTGAAAAAACCATAGGTTTCAGGCACGTTACAGTTAGAAATTAGCTTTTAAAAAACCTTAGAAATTCACTGAAAAAACCATAGGTTTCAGGGACGTTATAGTTAGTTGGACATTTCACTCATACAAAACCATAGAAATTCCCCCGTTATAGTTAGTTCAGCTAACTATAACTCGCGCCCCCGCAATGCACTGCTGATGACGTCACATATTACATCATTCATGACATGGTCAGTGACATCACTGATGACATCACTGATAACATCTCAAATGACATCACTGATGACATCACTGATGACATCATCCGCGTCAAAATCTGATGCACCTCCTCACACTCTAATATAATCTTTCATACACCCACTGTAAAATACAGACTACCATTTTCGAAACCATCGACACACCAATACCAGTTACTACATACGCACTCACTGATTCCTAGGTCTACACACACATCCACTCATTCACCCATACAATAACTCATACATACAGTCACTCATCAATACAACACTATCATATGCACTCATACACCTATACAGACACTCACACACCACCACTCATCCATGGAGTTACTGATACAGCTAGTCAGTCATGCAAAGTATTAATCACACTCCCATTTCCTCACCTATACAGTTATTCACACACCACCTCACTTATTCAAACATATACTAACACATACTTACTCCCTTATACAATCACTGATACAAGTACACACTAATCCATACAGCCACTCTCACAATCACTCACTCTCATGTATAGTTATTTATATACTCCAAATCTCACAAACACTACCTTTTACATATGTAGTTACTTGGACATGTACCACTCAGACATCCAATCTCTCACCAACACACCCATACACACACTCACCCGCCCATACAGCTGTTTCCACTTGCACTCTTGAACACATACACCCAGTGAATCAACCACTCACATCTATGCACAGAGTCACATACCTCCCACCCACCCACACACACACTCAGTCTCCCATACAAATACTCTGGCAACCAATCAATAACCCATATAGACACTCATGTAGCTACTCACCAACCCATGCAGCAGCTTACACAACAACAGACATACTGATACACACATTCAGACAGTTTAGTCACTAACCCATGCATTCAGTAAGACACATTTAATCACTCACTTATACAGTCAGTCACGCACCTACTAAATCCTTCATCCAGACACTTCTACACCCTTTCATTCTTCAATACAGCTTGGCATATATATATAAAACATATTTAAACTTTACAGAAATACACAGTGACTGGATGATGTCATCAGTGATGTCATTTGAGATGTCATCAGTGATGTCACTGACCATGTCATGAATGATGTAATTTGTGACGTCATCAGCAGTGCATTGCGGGGGCGCGAGTTATAGTTAGCTGAACTAACTATAACGGGGGAATTTCTATGGTTTTGTACGAGTGCAATGTCCAACTAACTAACGTCCCTGAAACCTATGGTTTTTTCAGTGAATTTCTAAGGTTTTTTAAAAGCTAATTTCTAACTATAACGTGCCTGAAACCTATGTTTTTTTCAGTGAATATATATATATATATATATATATATATTCACTGAAAAAACCCTAGGTTTTAGGGACAGTTATAGTTAGTTGGACATTGCACTCGTACAAAACCCGTGAAATTCCCCTGTTATAGTTAGTTCAGCTAACTATAACTCGCGCCCCGCAATGCACTGCTGATGACGTCACATATTACATCACTCATGACATGGTCAGTGACATCACTGATGACATCACTGATGACATCTCAAATGACATCACTGATGACATCATCCAGTGACTGTGTTTCTGTAAAGTTTAAATATGTTTAATATATATAGGGAAAGGCGTATTGAAGAATGAGTGGGTGTATAAGTGTCTGAATGGATGATTTAGTACGTGAGTGACTGACTCTACAAGTGAGTGATTAAACGTATCTTACTGAATGCATGGGTTAGTGACTAAACTGTGTGAATGTCTGTATCCGTCTGTTTGTTGGTGTGTAAGTGGATGCATGGATTTGCGAATAGCTACATGAGTGTCTATATGGGTTATTGATTGGTTCTCTGAGTATCTGTATGGCTGCCTGAGTGTTTGTGTGGGTGGGGTGTGTGTGACTCTATACATAGATGTGTGAGTGGGTGATTCACTGGGTGCATGATTTCAAGAGTGCATCTGTGATGGACTGCTTGGGTGGGTGAGTGTGTGTATGGGTGTGTTAGTGAGTGAATGTATATCTCAGTGGTACATGTGCGAGTAACTACATATGTAAAAGGCAGTATATATGTGTGTTCGAGTATTTAAATGGCTATAAGTGAGAGTGTGTTATTGTGAGAGTGGCTGTATGGATGCGTGTGTGCTTGTATCAGTTATTGTATAAGAGCGTAAGAATGCATAGCTGCCAAGGTTTCAGATTGCCATGTGTGACATTTTCATAATTTCAGTGTAATTATGAGTGACATTTCAGCAAATATGAGTGACACTTTCTCGCGAGCAAAATCAAGCAATGAAGTCGAGGAAATATATAAATATCTGAAATTACACCCATTTGAGCAACGAGAAACTCCAAGAAGATCCGAAAACTTCTAAAAGCACCAGAAATGGTCTCTCTGTCCACGTGGGACCCAGCCAAACATGAAGGATGCGTGAGAGCCTAACATGAACAAGTTGCACACAGAGGCATCTCAGCTGCCTAAGTGTCCCACTGTCTCAGTTGACTGCACCGTGCACAGACTGTTGAGGATAAGAAGGAAGAAAAGAAACAACAGGAGCAGGGAGAGGAGAGAGGGAAGGGGGAGGCAATGGGAGTAGGGAGAGTGGTGAGAGGGGAGGAGGTAGACAAAAGGAGAAGAGAGGTGAGAGAGGGAAAGAGATATAAAAAAAGGGGCATATGTGAGAGTGGAGGAAAGAGAGGGACAAAAGCAGAAAGGGAATGGTAAAAGAGAGGGAGTAACAAAGGGAGGGTGTGGCAGGTAAGTAGGAATAGAGGAAAAAGGAGGATTTGTGATAGGGAGGAAGAAAAGGAGGAGGAAGAGGCGTTGAGAAAGACAAAAGAACTGAGACAGAAAAGAGGTTAGAAAAGAGGGTAGAAAAGAGATTTTCAGGGTTGTCAGTGGGAGGGCATGGTAATCTCCAGAAGCCAGTATCGCAGCAGTCCAAATAACTGACATGCTAAAGGCCACATAAAGACGTGAGAAGACAAAACTTGCACAGTTTTGAAAAATAATTGTGAAAATGGGAAACAAATTGTGCAAAATAGTCGTAATGTACAATTAAACATTCTAGCACAGGGAAGGGCCCCAACCGATTCTATCTGGGAACAAGGCAGAAAATAACTTATAAAACATAGTAAGATTCATAAATTGAATGTCGACTTTTCTGCTCTTTTTCAAATTAAGAAAAACACTGACATTATTGTCCACCCACGTTTCCTTATACTCACTTCACGGCTGAAAGCAACAGGTTTGCTCTTGGACACAACAGATCACTGCCAGGCTATTACTACAATCCTTCTGTAACACATGCGGCACCCAGCCACCGACTGCAGGCAGCTCGTAAATGAACTGGTACAGAAGGGTACTTTAGATAAGCAGGCCTGTTAGACGTAGAATGCAGCTTTGAAAGCCCAGCTAAGGCATGTTTCACACTGTCACATTAAGTACATTTTCGACAGGCACGTTTGACAGGTAACCACACAACGATAAATTTAAAAGGCAGTGGTGACAAATCCAAGGGGGGAACGGTTTGACGAACGCACTCCCATGTTGCAAATCTTAGAAGGAAAAATGTTTGACTAAAGCACTCCGATGTTTGTGACTGCATGCGCATTGAGAGCCTCGTTAAAAGCGGGGCATCCCGTAAACATGCACAAGGCACAAACAGTGTCTGCAGTGGGTGCCGCCTTCCCATCCACACCAAGAACAATACCCAGCTCAGCGTGCCAGTGTAGCGTAAGTACGAGACCAGCACTCACCGTGGGTGGAGGCCCAGGCTGCAGGTGTCCTACTCGGTAACACCTGCCATCTTCGGGGACTCCCTGCCTAGGACGCTGCATCGGGACAAAGCCCCGTCCAGACGACAGGTTGTGGCTGCCAGGGACGGCTTCTCAGCAACAGGCGCAGCGGCGAGCGCACAACTTGACTCCACGAGTCCCCTGCCGCGCCGCTTCTCTGGTGACGACCTCACTTCCTGCAGTGTGCAGGACAGCGCGAGGTCACATCGGGATAATGGGCAGGCCCCGGCACCCCTGGTGAGTGTGGGCTGTGTCAGTGTCAGTCAGTTACTCTGAGCCTGCCGCGCGGCGCCGCCGGGAATAATAATTAAGACAGGCTGGCAGGCCCGGCGGGCTGTGAGGCCGCAATTGTAACATTGTAGCACTGCAGCACTCTGACTCCAGCGAGCTGCATGATCTTTAACTATTTATGAGCCAGACAGGGCGGCCTGCTGGCGGCAAGTCTGCTGGGAGCAGCAGAGCCAGAGCGCTAGTAGCACCAAATTCAGTGGCATTAAAAATGCGTGACAAAGCATTTCAGTGCGGTGATGCGGAACACCACACTGAAATGCGTTAGTGTCACACGTGGTGCGTGATACTTGGCAGGACTGAGAATGTGCTAGTATTTGTATGAGTAAGTGAGCTGGTGTGTGTATAACTGTATAGGTGAGTAAATGGGTGTGTGATTAATTTTTTGCATGACTGACTAGGTGTGTGAGTACCTCTATGGATGAGTGGCGGTGTGTGAGTGTTTATATAGGTGTATGAGTGCATATGATAGTCCTGTACTGAGTGACTAAGTATGAGTGACTGTACAGGTGAGTGAGTGGATGTGTGTGTAGACCTAAGAATCAGTGAGTGGGTATGTAGTTTTGGTGTTGGAGTGTCTATGGTTTTGAGAATGGAAGTCTGTAATTTAGAGTGGGTGTATCAAAAGTTATATTAGGGTGTGAGAAGATGCATGAAATTATCACATGGATGATGTCATCAGTGATGTCATTTGAGATGTCATCAGTGATGTCATCAGTGATGTCATCAGTGATGTCACTGACCATGTCATGAGTGATGTAATATGTGACGTCATCAGCAGTGCATTGCGGGCGCGAGTTATAGTTAGCTGAACTAACTATAACAGGGGAATTTCACGGGTTTTGTACGAGTGCAATGTCCAACTAACTATAACTGTCCCTAAAACCTATGGTTTTTTCAGTGAATTTCAAAGGTTTTTTAAATGTTAATTTCTAACTATAATGTGTCTGAAACCTATGGTTTTTTCAGTGAATTTCAAAGGTTTTTTAAATGCTAATTTCTAACTATAACGTGCCTGAAACCTATGGTTTTTTCAGTGAATTTCAAAGGTTTTTTAAATGCTAATTTCTAACTATAACGTGCCTGAAACCTATGATTTTTAAGTGAATTTCAAACGTTTTTTAAATGCTAGTTTCTAACTATGCCAACAGAGGTAGGACATGTGAAGAAAGAAGAAAAAACGCACAGAAAGAAGCAAAAGATGTGCAGAAAGAACCAACAGAGGAGCAGAAAGAGGCCTTGTTGCAAAATCATCCTGTGCCCACAACTTTTTCAGACGGGTACTGGTGGTAACTTACTCTGACTAACCAGAGCCAGTGCGCGTTTGCACAGTGGTGAAGGGAGGGGGTTTGAGGTGACATGTGTGCAAACGCGCCCCGTGGCGCGTTTTAAGTTGCGGGATTAAGTCCCCTTGAATACTGAGGGTCCCTGGGGCCCAACTAGCCCCCAGGTACCTACAGTTAGGACCACAGAGCTGAGTTGCAGAGAGGCGTTCCGAGGCCACGCACCTTTTTCACCTCTCTGCAACGCAACTCTGTTGTGCTTACTGAAGGTACCTGGTGGGCTAGTTGGCCCCCAGGATTCAAAGGGAATTAACTCCCCAACTTAAAACGCACCACAGGGCGTGTTTGCGCACATGTCACCTGAGGCCTCGCCCCTCCCTTCACCACTGTGCAAACGCGCCCCGTGGCGCGTTTTAAGTTGGGGGATTAGGTCACCTTGAATCCTGAGAGTCCCTGGGGCCCAAACTAGCCCGCCAGGTACTTCCAGTAAGCACCACAGGCCTGCGTTGCAACGCCTGTAACAAATTGTGCAGTTGTGTTTAGGTAGTGAAGAGGGTCGTGCTGGGGGTAGTGTTTTAGGGTTTAGGGTAGTGCAGTGGTGTTTGTGTAGTGTAGGGGGTCATGCTGGGGGTAGATTTAGGGTTTAGGGTAGTGCAGTGGTGTTTGGGTAGTGTAGGGAGTCGTGCTGGGGGAGTGTTTTAGGGTTTAGGGTAGTACAGTGGTGTTTGGGTAGTGTAGGGGGTCGTGCTGGGGGTTAGTGTTTTAGGGTTTTAGGGTTTAGGGTAGTGCAGTGGTGTTTGGGTAGTGTAGGGGATACTGCTGGGGGTAGTGTTTTAGGGTTTAGGGTAGTGCAATGGTGTTTGGGTAGTGTAGGGGTACTGCTGGGGGTAGTGTTTTAGGGTTTAGGGTAGTGCAGTGGTGTTTGGGTAGCGTAGGGGTACTGCTGGGGGTAGTGTTTTATGGTTTAGGGTAGTGCAGTGGTGTTTGGGTAGTGTAGGGGTTCGTGCTGGGGTAGTTTTTTAGGGTTTAGGGTAGTGCAGTGGTGTTTGTGTAGTGTAGGAGGTCGTGTTTTAGGGTTTAGGGTAGTGCAGTGGTCTTTGGGTAGTGTAGGGAGTCGTGCGGGGGGTATTGTTTTAGAGTTTAGGGTAGTGCAGTGGTCTTTGGGTAGTGTAGGGGGTTGTGCGGGGGTAGTGTTTTAGGGATTAGGGTAGTGCATTGGTATTTGGGTAGTGTAGGGGTCATGCAGGGGTAGTGTTTTAGGGTTTAGTGCAGTGGTGTTTAGGTAGTGTAGGGGGTCGTGCTGGGGGAGTGTTTTAGGGTTTAGGGCAGTGCAGTGGTGTTCGGGTAGTGTAGGGGGTCGTGCTGGGGGAGTGTTTTAGGGTTTAGGGCAGTGCAGTCGTGTTCGGGTAGTGTATGGGGTCGTGCTGGGGGTAGATTTAGGGTTTAGGGTAGTGCAGTGGTGTTTGGGTAGTGTAGGGAGTCGTGCTGGGGGAGTGTTTTAGGGTTTAGGGTAGTACAGTGGTGTTTGGGTAGTGTAGGGGGTCGTGCTGGGGGTTAGTGTTTTAGGGTTTTAGGGTTTAGATTAGTGCAGTGGTATTTAGGTAGTGTAGGGGGTCGTGCTGGGGGGAGTGTTTTAGGGTTTAGGGCAGAGAAAGTGGTGTTCGGGTAGTGTAGGGGGTCGTGCTGGGGGAGTGTTTTAGGGTTTAGGGCAGTGCAGTGGTGTTCGGGTAGTGTAGGGGGTCGTGCTGGGGGAGTATTTTAGGGTTTAGGGTAGTGCAGTGGTGTTCGGGTAGTGTAGGGGGTCATGCTGGGGGTAGTGTTCTAGGGTTTAGGGCAGTGCAGTGGTGTTCGTGCAGTGTAGGGGGTCGTGCAGGGGGTGGTGTTTCAGGGTTTAGGGCAGTGCAGTGGTGTTCGGGCAGTGTAGGGGGTCGTGCAGGGGTGGTGTTTCAGGGTTTAGGGCAGTGGTGTTCGGGAAGTGTAGGGGGTCATGCTGGGGGTGGTGGTTCAGGGTTTGGGGCAGTGCAGTGGTGTTCGAGCAGTAAAGGGGGTCGTGCTGGGGGTGGTGTTTCAGGGTTTAGGGCAGTGCAATGGTGTTCCGGCAGTGTAGGGGGTCGTGCAGGGGTGGTGTTTCAGGATTTAGTGCAGTGGTGTTCGGGCAGTGTAGGGTGTCATGCTGAGGGGTGGTGTTTCAGGGTTAAGGGCAGTGCAGTAGTGTTTGGGCAGTGTAGGGGGTCGTGCTGGGGGGAGTGTTTTAGGGTTTAGGGCAGTGCAGTCGTGTTCGGGTAGTGTAGGGGGTCGTGCTGGGGGGAGTATTTTAGGGTTTAGGGTAGTGCAGTGGTGTTCGGGTAGTGTAGGGGGTCATGCTGGGGGTAGTGTTCTAGGGTTTAGGGCAGTGCAGTGGTGTTCGGGCAGTATAGGGGTCGTGCTGGGGGTGGTGTTTTAGGGTTTAGGGCAGTGCAGTGGTGTTTGGGCAGTGTAGGGGGTCGTCTTGGGGGTGGTGTTTCAGGGTTTAGGGCAGTGCAGTGGTGTTCGGGCAATGTAGGGGGTCGTGCAGGGGTGGTGTTTCAGGGTTTGGGGCAGTGCAGTGGTGTTCGGGCAGTGTAGGGGTCGTGCAGGGGTGGTGTTTCAGGGTTTAGGGCAGTGGTGTTCAGGCAGTGTAGGGGGTCATGCTGGGGGTGGTGTTTGAGGGTTTGGGGCAGTGCAGTGGTGTTCGAGCAGTAAAGGGGTCATGCTGGGGGTGGTGTTTCAGGGTTTAGGGCAGTGCAGTGGTGTTCGGGCAGTGTAGGGGGCGGTGCAGGGGGTGGTGTTTCAGGGTTTAGGGCAGTGCAGTGGTGTTCGGGCAGTGTAGGGGGTGGTGCAGGGGGTGGTGTTTCAGGGTTTAGGGCAGTGCAGTGGTGTTCGGGCAGTGTAGGGGTTCGTGCAGGGGGTGGTGTTTCAGGGTTTAGGGCAGTGCAGTGGTGTTCGGGCATTGTAGGGGCGGTGCAGGGGGTGGTGTTTCAGGGTTTAGGGCAGTACAGTGGTGTTCGGGCATTGTAGGGGGTGGTGCTGGGGCTGGTGTTTCAGGGTTTAGGGCAGTGCAGTGGTGTTCGGGCAGTGTAGGGGGTCGTGCTGGGGCTGGTGTTTCAGGGTTTAGGGCAGTGCAGTGGTGTTCGGGCAGTGTAGGGGGTCGTGCTGGGGCTGGTGTTTCAGGGTTTAGGGCAGTGCAGTGGTGTTTGGGCAGTGTAGGGGGTCATGCTGGGGCTGGTGTTTCAGGGTTTAGGGCAGTGCAGTGGTGTTCGGGCAGTGTAGGGGGTCTTGCTGGGGCTGGTGTTTCAGAGTCTAGGGCAATGCAGTGGTGTTCGGGCAGTGTAGGGGGTCTTGCTGGGGCTGGTGTTTCAGGGTTTAGGGCAGTGCAGTGGTGTTCGGGCAGTGTAGGGGGTCGTGCTGGGGGTGGTGTTTTAGGGTTTAGGGCAGTGCAGTGGTGTTCGGGCAGTGTAGGGGGTCGTGCTGGGGCTAGTGTTTCAGGGTTTAGGGCAGAGCAATGGTGCTCAGGCAGTGTAGGGGGTTGTGCTGGGGGTGATGTTTCAGGGTTTATGGCAGTGCAGTGGTGTTAGGGCAGTGTAGGGGGTCGTGCTGGGGGTGGTGTTTCAGGGTTTAGGGCAGTGCAGTGGTGTTCCGGCAGTGTAGGGGGTCGTGCAGGGGTGGTGTTTCAGGGTTTAGCGCAGTGGTGTTCGTGCAGTGTAGGGGGTCGTGCTGGGGTGGTGTTTCAGGGTTTAGGGCAGTGCAGTGGTGTTCGGGCAGTGTAGGGTGTCGTGCTGAGGGGTGGTGTTTCAGGGTTTAGGGCAGTGCAGTACTGTTTGGGCAGTGTAGGGGGTCGTGCAGGGGGTGGTGTTTCAGGGTTTAGGGCAGTGCAGTGGTGTTTGGCCAGTGTAGGTAGTCTTGCTGGGGGTGGTGTTTCAGGGTTTAGGGCAGTGCAGTAGTTTTCGGGCAGTGTAGGCGGTCGTGCTGGGGCTGGTGTTTCAGGGTTTAGGGCAGTGCAGTGGTGTTCGGGCAGTGTACGGGGTTGTGCTGGGGCTGGTGTTTCACAGTTTAGGGCAGTGCAGTGGTGTGCGGGCAGTGTACGGGGGTTGTGCTGGGGGTGGTGTTTCAGGGTTTAGGGCAGTGCAGTGGTGTTCGGGCAGTGTAGGGGGTCGTGCTGGGGCTGGTGTTTCAGGGTTTTGGGCAGAGCAGTGGTGTTCGGGCAGTGTAGGGGGTCGTGCTGGGGGTGGTGTTTCAGGGTTTAAAGCAGTGCAGTGGTGTTCGGGCAGTGTAGGGGGTCTTGCTGGGGGTGGTGTTTCAGGGTTTAGGGCAGTGCAGTGGTGTTCGGGCAGTGTAGGGGGTCTTGCTGGGGGTGGTGTTTCAGGGTTTAGGGCAGTGGTGTTCGGGCAGTGTAGGGGTCTTGCTGGGGGTGATGTTTCAGGGTTTAGGGCAGTGCAGTGGTATTCGGGCAGTGTAGGGGGTCTTGCTGGGGGTAGTGTTTCAGGGTTTAGGGCGGTGCAGTGGTGTTCGTGCAGTGTAGGGGGTCGTGCTGGGGGTGGTGTTTCACGGTTTAGGGCAGTGCAGTAGTGTTCGGGCAGTGTAGGATGTCGTGCAGGGGTGGTGTTTCAGGGTTTAGGGCAGTGCAGTGGTGTTCTGGCAGTGTAGGGGGTCATGCTGGGGGTGGGGTTTCAGGGTTTAGGGCAGTACAGTGGTGTTCGGGCAGTGTAGGGGGTCGTGCAGGGGGTGGTGTATCAGGGTAGTGCAGTGGTGTTCGGGCAGTGTAGGGGGTCGTGCTGGGGCTGGTGTTTCAGGGTTTAGGGCAGTGCAGTGGTGTTCGGGCAGTGTAGGGGGTCTTGCTGGGGGTGATGTTTCAGGGTTTAGGGCAGTGGTGTTCGGGCAGTGTAGGGGGTCTTGCTGGGGGTGATGTTTCAGGGTTTAGGGCAGTGCAGTGGTGTTCGGGCAGTGTAGGGGGTCTTGCTGGGGGTAGTGTTTCAGGGTTTAGGGCAGTGCAGTGGTGTTCGTGCAGTATAGGGGGTCGTGCTGGGGATGGTGTTTCTGGGTTTAGGGCAGTGCAGTAGTGTTCGAGCAGTGTAGGGGTTGTGCAGGGGGTGGTGTTTCAGGGTTTAGGGCAGTGCAGTGGTGTTCGGGCAGTGTAGGGGGTCACGCTGGGGGTGGTGTTTCCGGGTTTAGGGCAGTGCAGTGGTGTTCGGGCAGTGTAGGGGGTCATGCACGGGGTGGTGTTTCAGGGTTTAGGGCAGTGCAGTAGTGTTCAGGCAGTGTAGGGTGTTGTGCTGGGGCTGGTGTTTCAGGGTTCAGGGCAGTGCAGTGGTGTTCTGGCAGTGTAGGGGGTCGTGCTGAGGCTGGTGTTTCACGGTTTAGGGCAGTGCAGTGGTGTTCGGGCAGTGTAGGGGTCGTGCTGGGGCTGGTGTTTCAGGGTTTAGGGCAGTGCAGTGGTGTTCGGGCAGTGTAGGCGGTCGTGCTGGGGCTGGTGTTTCAGGGTTTAGGGCAGTGCAGTGGTGTTCGGGCAGTGTAGGGGGTCGTGCTGGGGCTGGTGTTTCAGGGTTTAGGGCAGTGCAGTGGTGCTCGGGCAGTGTAGGGGGTCGTGCTGCATAGCTGCCAAGGTTTCAGATTGCCATGTGTGACATTTTCATAATTTCAGTGTAATTATGAGTGACATTTCAGCAAATATGAGTGACACTTTCTCGCGAGCAAAATCAAGCAATGAAGTCGAGGGAAATATATAAATATCTGAAATTACACCCATTTGAGCAACGAGAAACTCCAAGAAGATCCGAAAACTTCTAAAAAGCACCAGAAATGGTCTCTCTGTCCACGTGGGACCCAGCCAAACATGAAGGATGCGTGAGAGCCTAACATGAACAAGTTGCACACAGAGGCATCTCAGCTGCCTAAGTGTCCCACTGTCTCAGTTGACTGCACCGTGCACAGACTGTTGAGGATAAGAAGGAAGAAAAGAAACAACAGGAGCAGGGAGAGGAGAGAGGGAAGGGGGGAGGCAATGGGAGTAGGGAGAGTGGTGAGAGGGGAGGAGGTAGACAAAAGGAGAAGAGAGGTGAGAGAGGGAAAGAGATATAAAAAAAAGGGGCATATGTGAGAGTGGAGGAAAGAGAGGGACAAAAGCAGAAAGGGAATGGTAAAAGAGAGGGAGTAACAAAGGGAGGGTGTGGCAGGTAAGTAGGAATAGAGGAAAAAGGAGGATTTGTGATAGGGAGGAAGAAAAGGAGGAGGAAGAGGCGTTGAGAAAGACAAAAGAACTGAGACAGAAAAGAGGTTAGAAAAGAGGGTAGAAAAGAGATTTTCAGGGTCGTCAGTGGGAGGGCATGGTAATCTCCAGAAGCCAGTATCGCAGCAGTCCAAATAACTGACATGCTAAAGGCCACATAAAGACGTGAGAAGACAAAACTTGCACAGTTTTGAAAAATAATTGTGAAAATGGGAAACAAATTGTGCAAAATAGTCGTAATGTACAATTAAACATTCTAGCACAGGGAAGGGCCCCAACCGATTCTATCTGGGAACAAGGCAGAAAATAACTTATAAAACATAGTAAGATTCATAAATTGAATGTCGACTTTTCTGCTCTTTTTCAAATTAAGAAAAACACTGACATTATTGTCCACCCACGTTTCCTTATACTCACTTCACGGCTGAAAGCAACAGGTTTGCTCTTGGACACAACAGATCACTGCCAGGCTATTACTACAATCCTTCTGTAACACATGCGGCACCCAGCCACCGACTGCAGGCAGCTCGTAAATGAACTGGTACAGAAGGGTACTTTAGATAAGCAGGCCTGTTAGACGTAGAATGCAGCTTTGAAAGCCCAGCTAAGGCATGTTTCACACTGTCACATTAAGTACATTTTCGACAGGCACGTTTGACAGGTAACCACACAACGATAAATTTAAAAGGCAGTGGTGACAAATCCAAGGGGGGAACGGTTTGACGAACGCACTCCCATGTTGCAAATCTTAGAAGGAAAAATGTTTGACTAAAGCACTCCGATGTTTGTGACTGCATGCGCATTGAGAGCCTCGTTAAAAGCGGGGCATCCCGTAAACATGCACAAGGCACAAACAGTGTCTGCAGTGGGTGCCGCCTTCCCATCCACACCAAGAACAATACCCAGCTCAGCGTGCCAGTGTAGCGTAAGTACGAGACCAGCACTCACCGTGGGTGGAGGCCCAGGCTGCAGGTGTCCTACTCGGGAACACCTGCCATCTTCGGGGACTCCCTGCCTTGGACGCTGCATCGGGACAAAGCCCCGTCCAGACGACAGGTTGTGGCTGCCAGGGACGGCTTCTCAGCAACAGGCGCAGCGGCGAGCGCACAACTTGACTCCACGAGTCCCCTGCCGCGCCGCTTCTCTGGTGACGACCTCACTTCCTGCAGTGTGCAGGACAGCGCGAGGTCACATCGGGATAATGGGCAGGCCCCGGCACCCCTGGTGAGTGTGGGCTGTGTCAGTGTCAGTCAGTTACTCTGAGCCTGCCGCGCGGCGCCGCCGGGAATAATAATTAAGACAGGCTGGCAGGCCCGGCGGGCTGTGAGGCCGCAATTGTAACATTGTAGCACTGCAGCACTCTGACTCCAGCGAGCTGCATGATCCTTAACTATTTATGAGCCAGACAGGGCGGCCTGCTGGCGGCAAGTCTGCTGGGAGCAGCAGAGCCAGAGCGCTAGTAGCACCAAATTCAGTGGCATTAAAAATGCGTGACAAAGCATTTCAGTGCGGTGATGCGGAACACCACACTGAAATGCGTTAGTGTCACACGTGGTGCGTGATACTTGGCAGGACTGGTGCTGGGGGTGATGTTTCAGGGTTTAGGGTAGTGCAGTGGTGTTCGGGCAGTGTAGGGGGTCGTGCAGGGGCTGGTGTTTCAAGGTTTAGGGCAGTGCAGTGGTGTTCGGGCAGTGTAGGGGGTCGTGCTGGGGCTGGTGTTTCAGGGTTTTGGGCAGAGCAGTGGTGTTCGGGCAGTGTAGGGGGTCATGCTGGGGGTAATGTTTCAGGGTTTAGGGCAGTGCATTGGTGTTCGGGCAGTGTAGGGGGTCGTGCTGGGGGGTGTTTCAGGGTTTAGGTCAGTGGTGTTCGGGCAGTTTAGGGGGTCTTGCTGGGGGTGATGTTTCAGGGTTTAGGGCAGTGCAGTGGTGTTCGGGCAGTGCATGGGGTCTTGCTGGGGGTAGTGTTTCAGGGTTTAGGGCAGTGCAGTGGTGTTCGGGCAGTGTAGGGGGTCATGCTGGGGGTGGTGTTTCAGGGTTTAGGGCAGTGCAGTGGTGTTCGGGCAGTGTAGGGGGTCGTGAAGGGGTGGTGTTTCAGGGTTTAGGGCAGTGCAGTGGTGTTCGGGCAGAGTAGGGGGTCGTGCTAGGGGTGGTGTTTCAGGGTATAGGGCAGTGCAGTGGTGTTCGGGCAGTGTAGGGGGTCATGCAGGGTCTGGTGTTTCAGGGTTTAGGGCAGTGCAGTGGTGTTCGGGCAGTGTAGGGGGTCGTGCTGGGGGTAGTGTTTTAGGGTTTAGGGTAGTGCAGTGGTGCTTGTGTAGTGTAGGGGTCGTGCTGGGGGTAGTGTTTTAGGGTTTAGGGTAGTGCAGTGGTGTTTGTGTAGTGTAGGGGGTCATGTTTTAGGGTAGTGCAGTGGTGTTTGGGTAGTGTAGGGGGTCGTGCTGGTGGTAGTGTTTTAGGATTTAGGTTAGTGCAGTGGTGTTTGGGTAGTGTAGGAGGTCATGCTGGGGGTAGTGTGTTAGGGTTTAGGATAGTGCAGTGGTGCTTGTGTAGTGTAGGGGGTCGTGCTGGGGGTAGTGTTTTAGGGTTTAAGGTAGTGCAGTGGTGTTTTTGTAGTGTAGGGGGTCATGTTTTAAGATGCAATGCTCCAATACCTGACCAGTCTGCACTACATAAAACTGCAAAAAAACTAAAAATAAAAAGTGTTTTGCACACTTTTGTCATTGGGCTATATGTGGGCTACATCTGGGTAATATTTGTGCTACATTTGGGCTCTTTTTTCACTGGTGGCCATCTTGGAAGACTTCTTTGTTATGAAGTTTCCTAATTTCTTCATTTACTGCAGTCTCCTCAGTAGGAAATGCTTTCAGTTTTTACTTTGATTCCATCAAGAAGGCATTCAGATGTGTCTCACATCTGCCATAAATTCAGAATGTTAGCACTCTAGTTGCTCATTAGATCACTGGAGTAAAGCTACTGCTCACCAGGGAGTTAACTGGTAGTCTGCTGCTGGTATTGAAAGTGATTGTTTCAGTCTGCATGTCAGAATTTTCTAATGAAATAGAAGAGGATATGAGATCTCACTTAAAACATGCCCTAATTTTTCTTTCTGCAGCACTAACCATAATTTCTATGACAAAATGAACCCCCTCATTTTGTTCCTTTTTAAATTAAATGTTTTAAGTGTTACCAGTTTATTCCAATCAAGATGGCTTCAGGTGTGCCATACTTTTGTCATAAGTAAGGCTGTTAGCACTCTAGTTGTTCTTTAGAACACTCTGGGAAGCTGCAGTAGAACACAAAGGCATCAACTGGCAGGCTGCTCCTGTTGAAATATAACAGGAAGATATTTGAGATCACACTTGAAACATGTCCTAATTTTTCTTTCTACAGCACTAACCATAATTTCTATGACAAAATGAACCCCATCATTTTGTTCCTTTTTAAATTAAATTGTTTAAGTGTTACCAGTTTATTCCAATCAAGATGGCTTCAGGTGTGCCATACTTTTGTCATAAGTCAGGCTGTTAGCACTCTAGTTGTTCTTTAGAACACTCTGGGAAGCTGCAGTAGAACACAAAGGCATCAACTGGCAGGCTGCTCCTGTTGAAATATAACAGGAAGATATTTGAGATCACACTTGAAACATGTCCTAATTTTTCTTTCTACAGCACTAACCATAATTTCTATGACAAGATGAACCCCATCATTTTGTTCCTTTTTAAATTAAATGTTTTAAGTGTTACCAGTTTATTCCAATCAAGATGGCTTCAGGTGTGCCATACTTTTGTCATAAGTAAGGCTGTTAGCACTCTAGTTGTTCTTTAGAACACTCTGGGAAGCTGCAGTAGAACACAAAGGAATCAACTGACAGTCTCTGCCCTTGTTGGATGTACTTGTTTTACTGAGAATGTCAGACTTCATTCTCACATGACTGAGAAAGATAATGTGAATTTACAGAAAATATGCTCTCATTTTAGCTTCTGGAGCACCTTCCAAACCTCCATGGGACAAGCATGAGAAAATAGTGTTCTCTCAAACATGATTCATGATATCCCAGCAGAAGGTTTTTCACAGGGTAAAATCACCTTAGAACACACCACAATTCCTGAAATTAGTATGGTACCATCAACAAATGAATTCTAATGTAACTAAAGTCTGTTATCACCCTTTATAGTTCTCCTTTTGGTGACCCTCAAAATCTTCTATTCACTACAATGCATTTCAATGAGGTACTATCATTTATATTGGTCCCAAGATGGCTGCCAGCAATTCCAGGATGAAGTGCTGACAGCCAATCAGATCTCACGATGACATGTGTGGTTAGGCTCCGCCCAGATATATATGTGACTTTACTTTTGATTTTCTCAGGAACTACTGAACGGATTTACACCATTTAAGCAAAAGGCACGACACTGAACCAAGGGCTACCTCTTTGCCAAATTTAGTGTAATTCCGTTCAGCAGTTCGGGCTGTAGCTGCGACTAAAGGTTCCTATGGAAAAATGAATGGGGAAAACGCGTTTTGGGACCCCCCTTTTTTCTCGGCCCCCGCTTGACGTGTCACCCCGAGACTTTCAGGATAGGAGCGGACCGGAGCGCCCCAACAAGTTGGAAACTTTCGCGAAGATTCGTCAACCGGCGCCAACGTTATTTCAAATAGAATGTCGCAGATTTCCTATGGATAATAGGTTTTAACTTTAACTATCTACTGGCGACCGCCAGTAGATAATATAATGTTTTATATATATATATGCCAAGGTGTATTGAAGAATGAGTGGGTGTATGAGTGTCTGAATGGATGATTTAGTAGGTGCGTGACTGACTAAATAAGTGAGTCATTAATTGTGTCTTACTGAATGCATGGGTTAGTGACTAAACTGTGTGAATGTCTGTCAGTTGGTGTGTAAGCGGCTGCATGGGTTATTGAGTAGCTACATGAGTGTCTATATGGGTTATTGATTGGTTGTCTGAGTATCTGTATGGATGCCTGAGTGTCTCTGTCGGTGGGGGGTGTGTGACTCTGTGCATAGATGTGTGAGTAGGTGATTCACTGGGTGTATGGGTTCAAGAGTGCATCTGTGAAGGGCTGTATGGGTGGGTGAGTGTGTGTATGGGTTTGTTGGTGAGTAAGTGGATGTCTCAGTGGTACATGTGTGAGTAACTACATATGTGAAAGGCAGTATATGTGAGTGTTGGAGTATATACATGAATATATGTGAGAGTGTATGATTTTGAGAGTGGCTGTATGGATGAGTGTGTGCTTGTATCAGTGATTCTATAAGAGAGTAAGTATGTGTTAATCTCTGTATGAATAAGTGAGGTGGTGTGTGTATAACTGTATAGGTGAGTAAATGGGAGTGTGATTGATTCTTTCCGTGACTGACTAGGTGTGTGAGTAACTCTATGGATGAGTGGCGGTGTGTGTGTCTATATAGGTGTATGAGTGCAAATGATAGTGCTGTATTGATAAGTGACTGCATGTATGAATGACTGTATGGGTGAATGAGTGGATGTGTGAGTAGACCTAGGAATCAGTGAGTGGGTATGTAGTAACTGGTATTGGTGTGTCTATGGTTTTGAAAATGGTAGTTTGTATTTTAGAGTGGGTGTATCAAAGGTTATATTAGGGTGAGAGGAGGTGCATCAGATTATCACATGGATGATGTCATCAGTGATGTCATGTGAGATGTCATCAGTGATGTCATCAGTGATGTCACTGACCATGTCATGAATGATGCAATATGTGACGTCATCAGCAGTGCATTGCGGGGGCGCGAGTTATAGTTAGCTCAACTAACTAGAACGGCCGAATTTCTCTGGTTTTGTACGAGTGAAATGTCCAACTAACTATAACGTCCCTGAAACCTATTGTTTTTTCAGTGAATTTCTATGGTTTTTTAAAGGCTAATTTCTAACTATAACGTCCCTGAAACCTATGGTTTTGTCAGTGAATATATATACATATCTATATAGTGTTTTTTTAGTGAAGTTGATATTCATTCAAAAAAATAAGGTGCGAAGGCGCTAAAGGTTATACTACCTGCAGCCTTTATACTCTGGTGAAAACATTACAGGTGACCCATCTTTTGAAGGTAAGTAAGCACATTTATGTTATATAGAGATAGTCATGCCATGTTGATTCTGTCTAAAAACTCGAGGCTGTTTACAATACTAAGGGCTTTATTACACGTTTGGCAGTCCGACTGCCGCAGGACAGTGTCTGTGACTGCTAGGAGTGTGGCTGCATCGGTCTTGCAGTGATGGGCAATGTATTTCCTTGTTTATCAATGCATGTGTGTACATTTTGTCTTCATATGTGTTGAATGCACACATAAGCATGACATATGTTAAGATACCACCTACCCAATACCAGGTTCTGACCCACATGTGGCCAGTCCCAGGCAATGGGTATGTGGTATAAGGGGCACTAACCTGTGTATAACTGCAGATGGGGTCTTTGTCCTTGGGGTGAAGATGCTCCTGTGTATGGGGTACAAAACAGGATTGGGGTGAGTATGCACCCCAAATCCTTCCTTTCCACCGTCCTTTGGGTGATGGTCTGACTGCAGTGGTTGGCTCACGGAACAGCCAACTCTTAATATGGATGGCGTTTTTGCTCCTTTGGACCACCCTATGGAGGCTGCCTTCCCCCGACCACTGTCCTGGGGGTGTGCTGGCGATACCGACGGTCCAACTGCGGACCCTGCACAGGCATCACTTCAAACTCGTAATACGGTGGATGGACCACTGCCGTCGGACCACCAGTACGGCAGTCCGTGGAGTGCCTAACTCGTTATCAGGCCCTAATTATCTACTACGTAGAATCTTCTCCCTGTTAAAAACCCTTTTCTGCAGAACCAAAACACTTGGGTGGAACATACTGAATACAAGTCATCAATTGTCACTTGCACACAGAGGGCCCGATTCACAGAACTAATTTACGACAAAATCCTAAACTTACTACTCATGGTATTCACAGAATGCACTTAAGACTGTCCTAAGTTTACGTCCGCACTCGGGCCGGAATTTCCGCACCCGGAGTGTAAGCTCCACACCAGGAGTGTAAGCTCCACACCCGGAGCGGAATTTCCACCATCCGGCCGGAATCTCCACTTCCAGGCCGGAATACCCACAATGCATCAGATATAGTCAACTAACACCAGATTGTGGGTATTCCGTCCCGGAAGCGGAGATTCCGGCCCGATGGTGTAAATTCCACTCCGGGTGTGGAGCTTCCACTCCGGGTGCAGAGCTTACACACCGGGTGCGGAAATTCCGGCCCGAGTGCGGACGTAAACTTAGGACAGTCGTAAGTGCATTCTGTGAATACCATGAGTAGTAAGTTTAGGATTTTGTCTTAAGTTAGTTCTGTGAATCGGGCCCAGAGTTACCTCTGAAAACAAAGATTAACAACAATACTGTAGTAATGCAAAGTCCATTAGCCGCAACTACGTGAACTATAAAACAACAAACACACTCATTGGATGATGTCATCAGTGATGTCATTGGTGATGTCATCAATGATTTCATTTGAGATTCCATCAATGATGTCATAAATTATGTCATAGAACATCATGAGTGAAGCAATATGTGAGGTCATAAGCAGTGCATAGAGAGGGTGCAAGATATAGTTAGCTCTGCTAACTGTAACTGGTGAATTTCTTTGGTTTTTTGATTCAAAAAGTTGTCACTGACAAATTCCTTGTGCTATTCCATTACTTTAACCTTTGTTTTTTTTTAGTTAATATGAACATAGATATATAGTACAATACAATATGTTATATCATGTCATTTAGATATAACGTAATATTAGACTTAGCTTTGGTATACGTATTATGTTATGTCGCAATGTTGTTATGCTATAATATGTGACACCAGTATTCGTACTTCACTGTCCTAGAGTTGTCGAGCACTCTTCCTGCTTCTTCGGGTGCTCTGGAGAGGACGTGAGGTGACAAATGCTTTTGCTGCACAAAACTAACAATACAAACATACACACAGTAGATCATCACTTTGCTCTTGCACTAAAAGCTGTACATGTACAAATCAACAGACAGTGTAATTGACCTGTCAGACAAACAGCACTCACCACAGTCAGGGCAGAACAACGCAGATGCCCTCAGTGCAAGAAGCAGGAACACAATGTACCCCAACATGTGAAGATCTGAAAGAGAGGATACACTTTGTCAATGTTATTCAGAATGTCACAGCTTGCACCTGTTCGTTAGCCACTCTCGATTGGTGATGTCACAGATTGCATATTTGCAGTTATCATTCATATGAAGGTGCAAATGTCTCTTTTTCTGCTCATGTACAATCCTAGTGACTTGGACACATCGGGTGACATTGAGTATCTAGTGCTGTGATGTGTGCACTGTGTGAGATGAGCCTCACCACTTCAAGTCTGTGTATGGGGCTAATGACTCCCATGTGAGCCCATGGACCATGAACGTCCCAGGTGAGTGTCTAGTGCTGTGGGAGATATGCTATGTAACATGAGCCTCATTGCTTCTGTGTGGATAATGACTCCCATGTGAGCCCATGTGAGCCCATGCGATCCCATGTGAGCCTATGAAGCCCATGTGAGCCCATGCGAGCCCATGTGAGCCCATGAGAGCCCATGTGAGCCCATGAGAGCCCATGTGAGCCCATGAGAGCCCATATGAGCCCATGCGAGCCAATGTGAGCCCATGAGAGCCCATGTGAGCCCATGTGAGCCCATGCAAGCCCATGTTAGCCCATGTGAGCATGGGCATCACAGACAAGAGTGTCCAGTGATGCGGGTGTGCACTATGTGGCATTCGTCTCACTGCATCTATTCTAGGAGGGGGGTTAAAGACTCCCATGTGAGCCCATGTGAGCCTACGTGAGCCATGCAAGCCCATGTGAGCCCATGCAAGCCCATGTTAGCCCATGTGAGCATGGGCATCACAGACAAGAGTGTCCAGTGATGTGGGTGTGCACTATGTGGCATTCGTCTCACTGCTTCTATTCTAGGAGGGGGGTTAAAGACTCCCATGTGAGCCCATGTGAGCCTACGTGAGCCATGCAAGCCCATGTGAGCCCATGTGAGCCCATGCAAGCCCATGTGAGCCCATGCGAGCCCATGCGAGCCCATGTGAGCCCATGCGAGCCCATGTGAGCCCATGCAGGCCCATGTGAACCCATGTGAGCCCATGTGAACATGGGCATCACAGACAAGAGTATGCAGTGATGTGAGGTCTGCACTGTGTGATATGAGTCTCACTGCTTCTACTCAAGGGTTGATGACTACCAATATGAACCCATGAACCATGAGCATCACAGACAAGAGTGTCCAGTGATGCGGGTGTGCACTATGTGGCATTAGTCTCACCGTTTCTATTCTAGGGGTAGGATTTATGACTGCCAATGTGAGCCCATGAACTCTGCCAACATGTATGCCAGCCCCTAGGTCCATGGTATATTCCCTGACTGGGGTGTGTAGTATGGGAATGCCAAGTTGGTACTTCCTCCTGAGATGGCCTCAAAAGCTGTGCTCGGTCCAAACTCAGAGGGTGGAAGTCAAGGTAAGGGTGAAATCACCAGGTCCAGGTACCGGAATAGACACCCCAGCCTTTTGAAAGTGTCTAGAGGGAGTAGAGATCTAGTCTTTATGACAAATGTACCTAAATTGGCAGGTGAACCAGGAGAATGAAACAAAGCCTTGATTAATAAAGCAATCCACTGTATAAGACAGGTCAGGCAATGTCGCTCAATTATAAGATCCAGAAATAATAACTGCAAATCGCTCCTCCATAAGTAAGGATTACAACTACATTATGTTGGATTTGGTTAGTAGGGATAGGGTGGATGGCCTGGTCAGTTTGGATCTGCGTATTTTGCCACCCTATGGATCTATGATCCAGTTTAAACATTCTCCCCCCTGCAAGGTGTTGGTTATCGATCCTTAGAGTGGGCGTTCACTGTGCAATAACCATAACTATACACAGAAGGAGCAGACAGAGACTGAGGTAGGTCATTTTTGACAGGCGTAGGGATTGCCATCTCACCAGTTTGCTGAAGGAAGGCCCCTACTTTCGACCACTTACTGATCCGGTATAACTCACCGGGGCCAGTGTGAATAGTGATGTGGGAGGGTAATCCCCTCTACCGATAGAAGAAGTTCCACTCATCATGACTAATTTGGCCAGCGAAGAGGATAGACAATCCCGCCTACTCTATGAGCCTGCCAAGAAACTGAGGCTACTGTCATGGGACTTGACAGGCCTCAGGTCCAAGATGATATGCAAGGAGTGGGGGAAGTTTGTCGATAGCTATGACATATGCCTCTTCCAGGAAACATGGGCCATTGATAAATTGTTTAGAGTGGGTTTCACCAATGATAGTGTTGAAGCAATACCGTCACCAAGGGTGGCCCTGCTGGGGAACTTATTATTTGGATAAAAACACATTTGTGTGCTAATATCAAAACGTAGGATATCAGTTCTAGTAATCAGCTAGCCCTGAATATCAAAGGTACTACTAATAACAGATCAATGCTCTTGGTTAACATCTATAATAGATTTCCCCCCCCCCCAGCACCAGGACTCCCCATACTGGTCGTAGATGAGTTCTTGGAAAGAGAAGGGGCCTCTCAAAATACAGTTCTTGCAGGGGTTCTGAATGCTACTTTTGAACCCCTTGAGGCATTTATGAATGTTACAGATGACGAGGATGCTGAATTGGGCATCCCCCGCCTGAGACAAGCAAGGCCTGTCAAAAATGTGAGGGCAGTATTTCACGTTGCTCCTCTCACTCTTAAATACGGGTTGAGGGCTAGTAATGGACACTCCTTCCCCGATCAAGATCCAAGGTATACGTACACAAGAGACAATTGTAAAACGAGGATTGACTATTTTCTGCCTGAAGTACTCCTCTGGTGCAAGCTACTGGACATGTGGTCACTGAGAGGTTAGGTAGGGACCACAACGCCCTTACATTAGAACTGTCTGATGTGTTCATTACCCCTCAGCCCCTCTCTGAAGGGAGATTCTTAAAGCCAATCATTGCTAGCAACAATAAAAAGCAGGGTTAGGTGGCCCGCGATTGAAAGGAGCGTTGACACTCGGGCACAAATTTACACCATTGTATCTCACACACTAATGGACCTGAGTACCTGTAGATCAGGGGTGCAACCCATGTTGGGCATAATATCGAGCTTATTGGGCAAGATTAAAACATTTTTTTACACGGAAGGAAGGGGCAAGGTAATGGGTAACACCAAGAACGAGTGGGATGATGAGAGCTGCAAGATAGCTAGATTAGAACTGATGGGGGCTATTAAAACTGGCTCGAGGAGCACAGTAGCCATAAAAAGGAAACTTTATAAAACGGTCCAAATCGAGGCAAAAAGGAAGAGACATTAAGGATTTTGGAGAGAATTACTCATTACAGCGCAAGCCAAAAATAGTTAACAGTTCTGGCATTTGATAGCCAAAGGATCCAAAAATTGAATTGCTGAGGAAGACTTCCATACACAGCCACAGACTTGGGTTGGTCATTTTAGTCTGTTATATGCAGGGTCGATGGACACTAGTTCTGGGCCCACAGAGACGCCTGCTAGCTATTTAGCTAATACAGAACTGGAAACAGATCAATTACTTTATCTGTAGAAGAAACTCCGGGGTTAATTCCACTCTTCAATGCGGCAAAGCGCCAGGCCTCGATAGATCCCGGGCGATCTTTATCGATCGGAACTCGAAATCTGGAGCGTGATTCTTAATCTTAGCTTCAGTGCTATTCTAAAGGGAGCAGATGTACCGGATTCTTGGCTAGCTGCAGAGGTAGTACCTATATTCAAAAAAGGGGACAAAAGTCATCCAGCGAATTATAGGCCCATCAGCCTGATTGACACTGGACAGAAATTATTTTGCAGACTTCTGCTGGGGAGGCTTTTAGACTGGATGAGATAAGGGAATATATTGTCATGTCTGCAGGCAGTGTAGGAGAGTAGGATCTGCCTCTTATGTTGCCCCCACTTTTTTTCTGATGTTTACACTGGTTTCTGGCTATAGTCTGGCTGGGTCCCTGCCAATCAGGGCCCCAGCCTCTCTGTTCTCTCTAAATGACTTGGAGTGCACTCTAGGTGCACTAGTGATTGGATACTGTGGTACCGTATGAGTCCCTAGTATATGGTACCTTAGGTCCCAAGGGCATAGGTACTTCACAGGCCTACCAGGGGCTGAAGCATGTATTATGCCACCCCTGGGAAGCAGACTAAATCTGACACCGCAGGCCTGCTACTGCAGCCTGGGTGAGGTGGTGCTAGCACCCCTCACTGAGATATAGGTTTCCTATATCTCTCCTGCACACACATTCAAACCTATCAGTCAACCCTAAGGCAGGCCCTATCAATCCTGAGGGCAGGGTGCTTGGTTCCTATGTGAGAGGGTGCCTCTGCCTGAGCAGGGCCCTCTGCAGCTCTCAGAGTCCATTCTCTGGGGCTGTTTGTGGATGCGGTTAAACCATATACTCTTAAGTGCATTATATCCTCGCGGTAGAATGCTAACTTTGGAATGGCTGCATCAAAACATGTCGTGTTTGGTGTCAAACATCTTGGAATACTACCCCCCCGCCAGTTCTGGCGGCGGGGTAGCATTCCACCCTTCTAGAGGGATAGACATGTACCTACTGTGGAAACGCTGTAGAATCCTGCAGAGCCCTGTCATCACAAAATGGATGCCACCAGTCACAGACACTGGGCTGCCCTCCTGCTGATGACCGAAACTCGCAGTGGAGGAAGCCCAACAATAGGTATCCTGTCACAGGAGGGTGTGACCACCTTCCAGACAGGGTTTAGTGTATTGGGGCTGGGTGGGTGCACTCTTAGAGTGCTTTGAAGTCCTGCACTGGGGGAGAAGAAGGCTCCTCTGTGCATATGCCAGTTCAAACCAGCTCAGGGGCTACCTGCCCCTGCCCTGGCACGAAACTGGACAAAGGGAAGTGGGTGTAGCCACCCACTCCCCTGACCCTCCCATAGGTGGGGTCATAGAGCTAGTCCCTCCCTTACTTTTAGTATAAGAGGGGGAACCTGTGCATTGCAAACTAGATACCCCTGGATGACGCTCTACAAGAAGAATCCCGGACCTTCAACGTTCCACTACCTTTGGAAGACTGAAGAATCTCCCTTGGAGTCAAGGAGTGACTCCCCTGCTTGGCAGGCACCAAAAACGACAACGACGGTTGCAAACTACGCCACTCCCGCCGTAGCCCGAAGTCCCTGCAGCCCAGAAAGAGGATTTCCTGACTTCTCCAAGGCCATCGTGAGTCCCCAGCGAAGCTGAGGCAAGTGGACCCCATGAGCGATGAGGAACTGCAGACCCTGGGTACCGTGCACTATTGTCGAGTGCAACCCATTCACGACGTTCTACGAACTTGTGCTTTGGACCATGTGTGGTTCCAGCCTCCAGCAGAGATCCCTCCCAAACTCAGAGGCCTACACCATCCCGAGTGACCGTGGGCCGCTGTTGAGTGAATCCTCCTGAGGCGTCTTTGCGATCCCTTGCCAGCTGGCTTGTGGGTCCCCAGAAGACTTTCCAAAGAAACCAAAGGGCTCCCCTGGTTGCTCCAGGCCTGCCCTGACCTACCCTCGCTGGGTAAGTTCATCAGACCTTGCTGGTCAGCACCATTGACTTTTCCGTTTCACCACAAGACTTGCTGCTACCAAGGCTTGTTGGCTCCAATCGGGTCGCCGACACCGCAGTCAGCTGCAGACTTCGTGGGACACGCTGAATCCAGCTCCTGGACCTCGTGGTTGAAGAGTCAAGACACCAGTGAACGACCTGAATCTGTCGACGACGGTGGGCATTCATCTTCCTTGCCCCGGGCCACTGCCAAGTGCCCTTGAACACTGTCACCTCTGCTTTCAGGTCTTTCTCCTTCCGAATCCAGGCTTGGATTCCACCGGACACTTCTTCTGTCGCCGCAAGCAGCAAGTCTTCACTGGCTCCCATTGAAAACAACGCCGCGACCCGACACCAAAGGACACCTATGCACCCGGCTCCCCTGGGTGAGGTAACTTTAGCATTACGGTGCTCCCGTGGGTGTGGGCCCTAGAACTACTTACCCAGTAAGTGCCTTGCTTGTGGCTACCCTAGAAGTGCCCTAAAACCCTTATTTTCTAAGTGCGACAATTGCACTGACTCGTACAGGGTTCGCGTCTGTGTTAGACACATCGCGTCCATCTCCCTTGTAGCTCTATTTGTAACCGTGTCCTTCGACTCGTACTGAGTCCGATCGGTGGGTTCACCTCGAACACACAAGGGGCCTGTAACGTTGAAATCTCCAGTGTGCTGACTCGTACAAGGTTCGCGTCTGTGTTAGACACAGCGCGTCCATCTCCCTTGCAACTCTATCTGTAACCGCGTCCTTCGACTCGTACAAGGACCGATCGGTGTGTTCGCCTCGAACACGCAAGGGACCTTTAACATTGAAATCTCAATCGCGTCTGTTCGCATAGACTCGTACAGGACTCGCAGCGGTGCCAGGACACCGCGTCCCCTGTCCCCTGTGGGTCTCCTACAACTACCTGGGGAGGTTCTTGGGGGTCCCTCGATTCTAACTGCTCTAGACCTAGGTCTAGCCAAACTAAGATTGTGATATTTGATTGTGCTAACTTATTTTGATAACATTTGATGTGTACATATGTTCCTGACTTCTAATCTCATAAAGAGATTAGTAGAGAGTTGTTTATTAATAAATACATATATATTTGATATATATACCTGTGTGGTGTCTTTTCATTTGGTGATTCAAGAGATTGTGTGGTAAAACAAGCTGCTTTACATTCCTTCAAGACTTAGCCTGAAGGCTGCTCTCCATAGCTACCACTAGGATAGCTTTCTATAAAGGTTGTCTTAAACCTACCAACCATAAGAGTCGAATTGTTCTGGTGCAAGGTGTCCACTTTAATTAGTGAACAGCATATACCAGGCCAACTTCTCACAGGCAGGTTTTAGGGAAAACACGAGAACCATAGACCAAGTGTCCTGCTTTCTAATGATTTTATTGAAATATGTGACAATCAAAAGGGAACATGTTTATCTTGTGTTTGTGGACTTCCGTGCCGCTTTTGATCTAGTTCCCTGAGAGAAACTTTGGGCAGCCCTGAACAAAATAGGGGTCCCGAGCAACTTATTGCAAATAATTATGACTCCACAGGAACAACTACGCTCAAGTCAGATGGGGAGGGAGGGCAGGCTGACTTATAGGATCCGGGTAAACAGAGGGGTGCGTCAAGGATGTGTACTTGCGCCTACTTTGTTCTCCCTCTACATCAACGGACTGATAGAACCACCAACAGATTTCAGAGGTGATCCCCCTAAGCTTGCTGGTCAAGTAGTGGCATCACCGCTTTTTGCTGATGATACCCTACTTATTTCCAGGACCCTCTTGGGCTTCAAAATCTATTGGATCGATTTGCGGTGGCCTGTGAGGAACTAGAGCTGGAAATTAACACCATTAAACCTAAATTTATGGTATACAACCCACTCAAGTCCTTTAGGGGTGTGATTAAGCTGGGCTCCACTCCACTAGAGCATCTGAAGCAATTTGACTATCTGGGGGTCAGGCTGACCAACTCATTATCATGGGCCCCTCAAATTGCAAAAAGCCAGCTCTCACCCCAACATGTAAGTTCTGTTTTAGTAAAAAAAAAAAACCTGAGAAAGTCAGTTTATAGACCAGTGGCCCCAGTAATTCGAGTATATCAAGCTAAGGGCCTTGGGGCTAAATTGTATGACGCAGAGTTATGGGGCCAGAATAATGTAGGGGCCATTGAAGAAATCGAAAACTCTTTTATGAGATCAGTTTTGGAACTCCCTCGAAATGCCCCTTTGACCTCTATGCGTTTGGATTAGAGTCTAAAAAATGTTGCACATGTGATGCTTTAAGGCTCCTCGCATATGGGATTCAAGTCTGTTCACTGCTCCCTATGAGAGAATCATTATTTGATGTGTTAACAGTAGATATTAGAGCGAGCATACCGCGGATCAACTTCATTAAGTGTTTGTTCCATAGATTAGGCATAAGTGATCTCTGGACTAATCCCAGCAGTATACAAAAACACATTTTGCCCATCCTTAAAAAGAGATACTGGCACTATATTAACAAAATATGGCTAAACAATGGATCCACCGGGGAAATAACAAGGAGGTTCCTCGATTTTAAAGATACCATGCACCCAGAGGAATTTCTGAACCTCATAGAACCTCCATTAGCAAATTCCTTATATTTGAAGTGTAGTACAGCATCCTGGCAGTTAATGAATTCTGTAGCAAATGGAAGGGTATTAACATCCTGCCCACCTGCCCCTTAAGCATGGGCGACCATGAGACAGAAGAACATTTTATGTTCTTCTGCCCCAAGTACACCCAGTTTAGAAGAACTTTTAAAAGGCGATTGCACTGAGTGGTTAACTTTTACTGTATCCAGATATCTGCTATATGCCTGGAGACTGAGAACCAGGATGCTGAAATGAGTATGATGCACTGAAATGTCTTTGATCTCATTCTTGGCTCACCACCGTGGAATGGTCTTTACAGTTTTTAAAAGTTTTAATGACGGGATGTTTATGAGATTTTTAACTATTGGTCGTTTTAACCCAATTTTGCAATGAAATTGTTTTTTGTAACAGGCCTGAGGAAATTGTTGCACATGATACTTTATTGAGTTTTAGTGTAAATGACACAATGTTGACATACGCTATGGCGTAATTTTGCCAAGCTGCCCTGCATAGTGCACTTTTTCAGGGGAAGAGGGAACTCCCAATCAAAACGTTGTTGAACAATTCATGTACCTGAGTACTATCAATATCGCTCTCAGAACGACGGGTGAATGATATTTTATTATTCATACCTGTACTATTTGATGTGCTTTTATGGTTTTATAAAATGAAATAAAGATATTTCTACTACTATTAAATGCAATACCAATGTATGCCATAAACTATACCTGCATAACAGTGTTGATACCAGTAGAAACAATGTCAATGTACTCCATGATCTATGTACGCATAATACTTTCAACATCAGTAAAGACAACATCAATGTCCACTATGACAACTGTACGCACCATACTGAGAATGTCAGTAAAAATAATAACAATGACCACTGTAGGAGAGTAGGATCTGCCTCTTATGGTTACCCCCACTTTTTGCTGGTGTATCACTGTTTTTCGACTTTAGTCTGGCTGGGGCCCTGCTATCCAGGACCCCAGCCTAGCTGCTTCCTCTCTAAATTGATTCCATGTACTTTAGGTACATCCCAGATTGGATTCTGGGGTACCCTTATAAGTCCCTAGTATATGGTATACTATGTACCCAGGGCATAGGTACCCCAGATTCCTACCAGGTGCTGAAGCATGTATTGTGCCACCCCTGGAAGGCCCTCCAAAATGACACCACAGGACTGCTACTGCAGCCTGAGTGAGGTGGTGCATGCACCCCTTACAGAGATATAGGTTCACTATATCTCACCTATCACTGCACATAGAAACCTATCAGTCACCCCTATGGCAGGCCTTATCAATCCTGAAGGCAGGGTGCTTGGTTATATGTGAGGGGGTGCCCATGCATGAGCAGAGCACCCCTTCAGCCTTCGGAATATCTCCTCCGGGGTTGTCTGTGGTACAGCCTGACCATATATTCTTAAGTGCATTATAACCTCGCAGTAAAATGCTAACTTTGGACTGGCTGCACCGAAACATGTCGTGTTTGGTGTCAAACACCTTGGAATCCTACCCCCCGCCAGTCCTGGCGGCAGGGGTAGAATTCCACCCTTCTAGAGGGAGAGACATGACCCCACCGGTATACCCGGTAGAAACCTTAAAGAGCCCTGGCATCACAAAATGGATGCTGCAGCCACAGACACGAGTCTGGCCTCCTGCTGCTGACCGAAACTCCGGCAGGGGAGGCCTGGACAATAGGTTTCCTGTCACAGGGAAGTGTAACCACCTCCCAGACAGGCTTTAGTGTATTGGGGCTGGGTGGGTGCACTCCAAGAGTGCTTTGAAGTCCTGCACTGGGGGCACATTTGGAGTCCCTGTGCATACCCCAGTTCAAACCGGTTGCAGGGGCTACCAGCCCCTGCTCTGGCGCAAAACTGGACAAAGGAAATGGGTGTAGCCACCCCTCTTTCCAAACCCTCCCATAGGTGGGTCCCCAGAGTTAGTCCCACCCCGTTCTTTAGTATAAGTAAGGGAACCCTGGCAACAGGACTTTAGATACCCCTGGACGAAACTCTGCAACTGAATCCTGGAACTTCGACGCTCTACTCAAGACTAGAGGACTGAAGAAATCTCCCTTGGGGTCAAGGAGTGACTCCCCTGCTTGGCAGGCACCAACGAAGCATTTGCCGGTCTGCATCTCCGGAGCTCCCGCCGGACTCCGAAGTACTTGCAGCCCAGGAAGAGGATTTCCGGACATCTCAGAGGCCGACCCGAGTCCCCAGCGAAGCTGAGACCCGCAGCCCTCGTGAGTAGTGTGGAACCGGAACCCCTGGTCACCGTGCACATTTGCTAGTGAAGAGGTGAAGAGTCAAGCTTCACCTCTTTCACCTGAAGCACCCGACATCGGTGGGCATTCGACTATCGTGCCCCTGGTCACTGGCAAGTGACCCAGACTCTGTCCCCTCTGCTTTCAGGTTCTTCTCATCTCCGATCCAGGCTTGGATCTCTTCGGACACTTCGCATCTTCCCGGCAGCCGCACTTCTCTGCAGACTGCCATTGAAAACGACGACGCGACCCGACACCATTTGACACCTATGCACCTGGCTTCCCTGGGTGAGGTAACTCTAGTACTCCGGTGCTCCCGTGGGTGTTCACCTCTAGCCTCATAAAGAGACTATTGGGTTGTGTTTAGTAATAAATACATATATTTTATATATATACCTGGTGTGGTTCTCCTTTCATTTGGTCATTCATGAGATTATAGACTGGTAAAACAATAGCTTAACACTCCTTCAAGACTTAGCCTGAAGGCAGCTCTCCATAGCTACAACTAGGATAGCTTTCAATAAAGGTTGTTTTTAAACCTATCATCAATAAAGGTCGATTGGACTGGTGCAAGGTGCCCACTATAGCTAGTGGACAGCATATACCAGGCCAACTTCTCACATTGGTGGCAGCGGTGGGATTAAAGCTTGCTTTGTTTTACCAGATAATCTCAAGTGTGTGACTAACTGAAAACCACTAAAGGTACCTGAGGTACATATAAATTCAAGCTTAGAAATACAGTAAGTTCTACTGAACTTAGAGTTGTGTGTCAAGGGCTTAGCACACCCTTTCTACAACTCAAGAGAGTTTAGTAGGCCACACTAGAGTAGGTAGTGCATACACCACACCTCACTAGTGATGTCTTCAAGGCCAGGAACCAGTGGGTCTCTGCCAGAAGCCAGTGGGCTTCTACCCTCCAAGTATGACAACCTCCCATTCTTGGAATTGAGAGAATTGTGCAAGACTAGGAAGCTGAAGACAGGCAAAAGTGCCAACACCCAACGTCTCATAGAGATGCTTCTGCTGGATGATCTCAGGAGACCCCTAGGGTCTCAAGGGGTAGGCAGAGAGGGTGGGGCAGAAGATGAGGAAGGGATCAGGGGTGAAGAAACCCAGGACCTGCCCTCTGAAACTGGCCAGGAAGATGACAATGATCTTGACCTGGAAAATCCAGCTCCTCCTGCAGATGAGGAGGAGGACCAGAATGGCCTCCTCTTTGTCCCACCAGGAAGAGTTGTGAGTGTGCCTAGAAGGGCCAGATCTCTCATGAAAGGAAAAAGAGACTGCTCCAGTATGAAGAAGCTCCGCTTAGGATCAGAAGAGAGCAGTTGGCTACAGACAGGGAGTACCTAGAGCTTCATAGACAAATAAGAAAGTTGGGACTAGAGTCCCATGGTGGCAGCAACTTCCCTAGTGTTAGGGAAAGGTCTTATGACCATAGAAACCTAAACAAGATTGTCCCTCCCTACCAGAGTGGGGATGACATCCACAAGTGGATAACTGCACTTGAGAGGGCCTGTAAGGTACAGAGGGTCCCTCGGGAGCAGTGGGCAGCAATCTTGTGGCTCTCCTTTGCAGACAAATGTAGAGACAAGCTCCTCACTGTAAGAGAAGAGGATGCTGATGATTACCAAGTCCTGAAGAGTGCACTGATAGATGGGTTTGACCTAACCACTGAGCAATACAGGTTAAAGTTCAGAGATACCCAAAAGGCAAAGACACAGGACTGGGTGGACTTTGTAGATTGTGCTACTAAGGCTCTGGAAGGTTGGTTACTGGGCAGTAAGGTATGTGACTTCAAAGGATTGTATAATTTAATCATGAGGGAGCAGATTCTTAATAACTGTCAAAATCAGCTGTTGCATCTGTACCTGGTGGACTCTGATCTGACCTCTCCCCAAGAATTGGGTAAGAAGGCAGACAAATGGGTCAGAACCAGGGTGAAGCAGAAGGTACAGAACCAAGGTGGTGACCAGAAGAAGCAAGATTCCAAAAACTCTGATAAGGGTAGGGAAAAGGGTAAAGACCAGAAGTCTTCTCAAGGTCCCCAATAATCTGCATCTGGTGGGGAATCCCAATCTACTAAAGGAAAAGGCCAAAAGAAACCTTGATGCAAAGTCTGTAAGCAAAAGACTCACTGGACCAGTGATTGCACCAAGGCCAAAGACTCTAATCCAGCCACCATTGCCCCTAAGCCAACTGTTCCCCCTAGTCCAGCTACAAATGGTGGTGGAAATACTCAGAATAAGGGTTTAGTAGGGTTGACCCTGGGTACTGAGATGGGCTCTGGCCTAGTCAGAGTGCCAACTCAGGCTGTCCTAATCTGTGATGGGGGCATGGATATGTCCCCCTTTGTGAGTCCCAATAATTTGGGCAAATACAGACAGCAGCCTTTAATTAATGGAAGAGAGGCTTTGGCATTCAGGGACACAGGAGCAAGTGTCACCATGGTGACAAAAGATCTTGTGGATCCTGGGCAGATTATACTTGGTGAAATGTACCAAGTGACCAATGCTAGCAATATCAGAACAGACCATTCTCTGGCAGTTAACTTCTCCTGGGGAGGGGTAACTGGCCTTAAGAAGGTTGTGGTGAGTGCAGACCTACCAGTTGAATGCTTGCTTGGCAATGATCTTGAAACCTCAGCTTGGGCAGAGGTGGAGCTCAGGAAACATGCAGAAATGCTAGGGATCCCTGCACATGTCTCTGCTGTGACTAGGTCACAGGCAAAAATATCAAAAGCTGAACAGGCCCTGGATTCTGGAACAATGGACCAGGTGCCTCCCAAGAGGAGGAGCAGTAGGGTTAAGGCAGTACCTTCCCCCTTGGCTCAGGAGGAAGATCAGTCTTTTGAGGAAGATGATCTCAGGCCTGAAGAAGGAACTGTCCCAGAGGAGCTTGAACCTGATCAGGTTGAGTTCTTGGGGACAGGGGGCCCTTCCAGGGCAGACCTGAGCCAGGAGCTGCTGAACTGCCCCACTCTTGAACCCCTCAGACAGCAAGCTGCTGCTGAGGCTGCTGGGAATGCTAGTGGCACCTATAAGATGTATTGGGATGATGGACTCCTGTACTCAGAGAGTAGAGACCCCAAACCTGGAACAGCCAGGAGGTTGGTTATACCTCTGAAGTTCAGGGGCTTCCTATTAACACTAGCCCATGATATTCCTTTAGCAGGTCACTTGGGCCAGAACAAGACCTGGGACAGAATTGTCCCTCACGTTCACTGGCCCCACATGTCTGAAGACACCAAGGAGTTTTGTCGCTCCTGTGTAACCTACCAAGCCAGTGGGAAGGCAGGTGGCACCACAAAGGCCCCCCTGATACCACAACCTGTGGTGGGGGTTCCCTTTGAGAGGGTGGGGATTGACATAGTTGGTCCCATGGATCCCCAAATAGCATCTGGGCACAGGTTTATCCTGGTGGTGGTGGACCATGCCACCAGGTACCCAGAAGCCATTCCCCTTAGGACCACTACAGCACCTGTGGTGGCAAGGGCCCTCCTGGGAATTTTCTCAAGAGTGGGCTTCCTAAGGAGGTAGTATCTGACAGAGATGCAAACTTTATGTCCAGTTACTTAACTGCAATGTGGAAGGAGTGTGGAGTGACTTATAAGTTCACCACACCCTATCACCCACAATGCAATGGTTTAGTTGAGAGATTCAACAAAACCTTGAAGGGCATGATTAAAGGGCTCCCAGAAAAGCTTAGGCGAAGATGGGACATACTCTTGCCCTGCCTTTTGTTTGCATACAGGGAGGTGCCTCAAAAGGGGTTGGCTACAGCCCTTTGAACTTTTGTTTGGCCATCCTGTTAGGGGTCCATTGTGTCTGGTGAATGAAGGTTGGGAGTTACCTTTCAAACCCCTAAACAGGACATAGTGGACTATGTACTTGGTCTCTGCTCCAGGATGGCTGAGTATTTGAAAAGGCAACCAAAAACCTTGAGGCTAGCCAGGAATTACAGAAAGCCTGGCATGACCAAAAGGTTGTGCTGACTGTGTACCAGCCAGGGCAGAAGGTGTGGGTGTTGGAGCCAGTGGCCCCAGCAGCCCTCCAAGACAGGTGGAGTGGCCCCCATACAATTGTTGAACAGAAGGGAGAGGTTACCTATCTGGTAGACCTGGGAACTCCCAGGAGCCCCCACAGGGTGCTCCATGTCAACAGGCTGAAGCCATATGTGGACAGGGCTGACATGGGCTTGCTCATGGCAACTGATGAGGGACAGGAGGAGGAGAGTGACCCTCTCCCTGACCTGCTCTCACAGAACCCTGATGATGGGTCAGTAGATGGTGTAGCCTTGGCAGGCAGCCTCACTGCCCAGCAGCAAACTGATTGTAGACAGGTGCTCAATCAGTTCAGACACATGTTTTCTCTGACTCCAAGTCAGACCACCTGGTGCACTCATGAAGTGGACACTGGGGACAGTCTGCCTGTTAAAAGTAAGATTTACAGGCAACCTGACCAAGTCAGGGACTGTATCAGGACAGAAGTCCAGAAAATGTTGGAACTGGGTGTCATTGAGCCTTCATATAGCCCTTGGGCTAGTCCAGTGGTCCTGGTGCCAAAACCTCACACCAAAGATGGTAAGAGAGAGATGAGGTTTTGTGTGGACTACAGAGGCCTCAATGCAGTCACTAGGACTGATGCCCATCCAATCCCCAGGGCAGATGAGCTAATAGACACTTTGGTCTCAGCCAAGTATCTAAGCACATTTGACCTAACAGCTGGCTACTGGCAGATCAGACTAGCTGATGATGCAAAGGCAAAAACTGCATTTTCTACTCCTGGTGGGCTGTACCAGTTTGTGGTGATGCCCTTTGGTTTGAAGAATGCACCTGCCACTTTTCAGAGGTTGGTGAACACAGTCCTTACAGGTCTGGAAGCCTATAGTGCAGCATATCTAGATGATATTGCTGTCTTTAGCTCCACCTGGGAGGATCACCTGGTCCACCTCAGAAATGTTTTGGAGGCCCTGCAAAAGGCAGGCCTCACTATCAAGGCCACAAAGTGCCAGATAGGGCAGAGTCAGGTTGTGTACCTGGGCCACCTTGTGGGTGGAGGCCAGGTTCAACCATTGCAGAGCAAAATCCAGACCATCATGGACTGGGTTGCTCCAACTACCCAGACTCAGGTGAGAGCCTTTTAGGCCTGACTGGGTACTACAGAAGATTTGTCAAGGGGTATGGATCAATAGTGACACCCCTGAATGACTTAACCTCTAAGAAAATGCCCAAAAGGTTCAGTGGACAGTTAGCTGTCAAAAGGCATTTGATGACCTGAAGCAGGCCATGTGCACTGCTCCCATTCTGCCAAGTCCTGATTACTCCAAGAAGTTCATTGTGCAGACAGATGCATCTGTGTTGGGGGTAGGGGCTGTACTATCACAGTTGAATGATGAAGGTCAGGATCAGCCAGTAGCTTTTATTAGCAGAAGGCTGACCCCCAGAGAGAAACGTTGGTTAGCCATTGAGAGGGAGGCCTTTACTGTGGTTTGGGCTCTAAAGAAGCTGAGGCCATACTTGTTTGGCACTCACTTCATTGTTCAGACAGACCATAAGCCCCTCTTATGGCTAAAACAGATGAAGGGTGAAAACCCCAAACTTTTGAGGTGGTCCATTTCCCTACAGGGGATGGACCATACAGTGGAACATAGACCTGGGAGTAACCATGCCAATGCAGATGGACTCTCCAGATATTTCCACTTAGAACATGAAGACTCAACTGGTCAAGGTTAGTTTAATGTCCCTGCGTTGGGGGTGGGGGGGGTTGTGTAGGAGAGTAGGATCTGCCTCTTATGGTTACCCCCACTTTTTGCTGGTGTTACACTGTTTTTCGACTTTAGTCTGGCTGGGGCCCTGCTATCCAGGACCCCAGCCTAGCTGCTTCCTCTCTAAATTGATTCCATGTACTTTAGGTACATCCCAGATTGGATTCTGGAGTGCCCTTATAAGTCCCTAGTATATGGTATACTATGTACCCAGGGCATAGGTACCCCAGAGGCCTACCAGGGGCTGAAGCATGTATTGTGCCACCCCTGGAAGGCCCTCCAAAATGACACCACAGGACTGCTACTGCAGCCTGAGTGAGGTGGTGCATGCACCCCTTACAGAGATATAGGTTCACTATATCTCACCTATCACTGCACATAGAAACCTATCAGTCACCCCTATGGCAGGCCATATCAATCCTGAAGGCAGGGTGCTTGGTTATATGTGAGAGGGTGCCCATGCATGAGCAGAGCACCCCTGCAGCCTTCGGAATATCTCCTCCGGGGTTGTCTGTGGTACAGCCTGACCATATACTCTTAAGTGCATTATAACCTCGCGGTCAAATTCTAACTTTGGACTGGTTGCACCGAAACATGTCGTGTTTGGTGTCAAACACCTTGGAATCCTACCCCCCCCGCCAGTCCTGGTGGCGGGGGTAGAATTCCACCCTTCTAGAGGGAGAGACATGACCCCACCGGTATACCCGGTAGAAACCTTAAAGAGCCCTGGCATCACAAAATGGATGCTGCAGCCACAGACACGAGTCTGGCCTCCTGCTGCTGACCGAAACTCCTGCAGGGGAGGCCTGGACAATAGGTTTCCTGTCACAGGGAGGTGTAACCACCTCCCAGACAGGCTTTAGTGTATTGGGGCTGGGTGGGTGCACTCCAAGAGTGCTTTGAAGTCCTGCACTGGGGGCACATTTGGTGTCCCTGTGCATACCCCAGTTCAAACCGGTTGCAGGGGCTACCAGCCCCTGCTCTGGCATGAAACTGGACATCTCAGAGGCCGACCCGAGTCCCCAGCGAAGCTGAGACCCGCAGCCCTCGTGAGTAGCGTGGAACCGGAACCCCTGGTCACCGTGCACATTTGCTAGTGCATTGACTTCTCGACTACCCTTGAAGTCCTGCTTTGGGTTACTTGTAGCCCAGGCCCCGAGCACCATTTGCACCAAAGATTGCAAGCCTACACTCCACGAGTGTTCCATGGGCCTGCTTCTTGCATTCCCGCTCGAGGCTCCTTCGCGATCCCTGGTCCGTCGACTGGTGGGTCCCTGTGAAGGCAACTCTTATTTTCTTTGGGCGTTTCTGGTTGCTCCAGACGTGCCCTAACTCCCCACCAAGTGGTGAGTCCCTCAGACCTTGCTGGTCTGCTCTGAAGCATCTTTCTCCTTTCTGCGTGGGTTGCTGTTGCCAAGGCTTGTTGTGTTCAATCCGGACACCAATGCTGCAGCACTCGACATCCTTCATGGGAAAGCTCGAATCCAGCTCCTGGTCATCGTCTACGCCTCCTAGTCCTCGTGGCTGAAGAGTCAAGCTTCACCTCTTTCACCTGAAGCACCCGACATCGGTGGGCATTCGACTATCGTGCCCCTGGTCACTGGCAAGTGACCCAGACTCTGTCCCCTCTACTTTCAGGTTCTTCTCATCTCCGATCCAGGCTTGGATCTCTTCGGACACTTCGCCTCTTCCCGGCAGCCGCACTTCTCTGCAAACTGCCATTGAAAACGACGACGCGACCCGACACCATTTGACACCTATGCACCCGGCTTCCCTGGGTGAGGTAACTCAAGTAATCTGGTGCTCCCATGGGTGTTGACCCTAGAACTGTCTAAGTCCAAGAGGGTTTGGTCCTAGTCCATTTCTAAGTGTCCTTAAACTCTAAAACGATAACCGCAATTTCCCCATAGACTTTAACGGAGCTCGCGGCTGTGTTCACACACTGCACACAGCCCCCGTGGGTCCCCTGTGTCACTACCTTGGGTGGTTCCTTGGGGTCCCAGCAATTCTACAGGCTCTAGGCCTTGTGTCTACTTAAGTCGTGGTTCTTATACCACTTTCTTAATATATGGTTTGGTACGCCCCTAGGGCTAATCGTATATTGTGCTATCTTACTGTGCTATTTGACTTGTAACTTGTGTACTTTCACCTCTAGCCTCATAAAGAGACTATTGGGTTGTGTTTAGTAATAAATACATATATTTTATATATATACCTGGTGTGGTTCTCCTTTCATTTGGTCATTCAGGAGGTTATATACTGGTAAAACAATAGCTTAACACTCCTTCAAGACTTAGCCTGAAGGCTGCTCTCCATATCTACCACTAGGATAGCTTTCAATAAAGGTTGTCTTTAAACCTATCATCAATAAAGGTCAATTGGACTGGTGCAAGGTGCCCACTATAACTAGTGGACAGCATATACCAGGCCAACTTCTCACAACCACTACATTATTTGTAGGAGTTCTAACAAACTCGTATCATTGCTGTCAGAGTCACCCAAGGTGACCTCCCCATCAACCCCGGGTCTGACATACGTGGTCACACAGGCCCTGTTACCCCAACCCACACCTATCACGTGACAGATCACAGGTGGGGTCTCACTTAGCCCAAAGACAAACACGCACCGAGGGAAAACCCTGATCGATCCCACAGACAGGTAGTCACACCACAAACAGGACCTAGGAGACTGGCCCCAATAAAACAGTTCCCAAAATACCACAAAAGATAGATGCCACATGTAGTTAGGAACTCTCAGTCAACCAGGGCATGACATGCACACCGCACAAGGTAATCACAACACCAGTCATCTGGACACACACACTGGCCCACACTAGCTCTCCCCCAGGCCAAGAGCCGCCACCTGTGTCTGCCTTATCTGATGGTTTTTCTGGTTATTTAGGACTATGATGCCTTTCAAGGAATGACAAAGTGTTTTACTGTACCAACAAAATGTACAAATTTGGGGCCCAAAATTCTGTACTTTGAGTCTGTCTTCAGACGCATCTCTGTCAATACTCTCCCAGCTGCTGCATTTATTTAAACCAACTTGTTCCTGTTTTGCCAAAGGCCTCTTGTCTTTCCAAGGTAAAATTATATTTGAGCAACAGGTGGAAGTTCTTGTACTCAATGGTAATAAATGTGTGCTGTGTCCTGTCCTGTATCTGATGTTTTCATCTCTTTCTTAGTCTCACTATCTCTAATATCCTGTGCTACCTCAAACTCTGCGATCTCTTCCTTATCGAGTTAAATAACTCTAGGAAGTTGGCTTTTTAGGTGGTGATACCAATGTAAGGGCTCACCATGCAGAAAGCTCAGACGACCCTCATGTGGTTTGCAGGGGCTTATTTAATAATCCCAAGTGCTCTAGTAGTGTTTGTGGGGTCGAGCAGCTTAGGCTTGGGAAACAGCCTTTACTCCGAAGATTTTTACTTCGTAGTACATTTTCCACGCATCTTTTACATCGTAAAGACTGTTGGCAGGCAAGTCTTTACAACGCAAGACAAACCACACATTTGACGGTAATTAAAAAAGGGGGCTTGGGGTGGATCCCACCAAAAATATAAAATGTTCAAATGCTACCAAATCTGTAAAAGACAAATGGAATTAAAAAATGTATTAAGAATTCATTTTGAACAGTAGGTGGCAGTGTTACACTGTGATAGACTTTTTCAGAAAGAGTAAGCGTGGTAAAAGTATGCGAGGTAGTGGAATGCGTGGTGAAGGTGTTTCTAATGTGAGTGAATATAAATGTGTGGTAGTGGTATGCGTTGTAAAATGTGCAATGTAAAGACGTGTGCGGTGAACGAAGGTGTGGTAATGTCATACAACCCTTAGGCTTATCAGAGGGGAATGTTAATCATTTGTTGTACACACAGAGTCAATAAATTATTCAAACACTCAAAAACAATCCAAGGCCAATTTATGAAAAATACCCTAGATTTTAATTTAAATTTAGACATCAAGATCTTTAGATAAACTGTTGTACATTCAGAGATATCAATATTGGAACGAAATAGCAAAAGTTTCAGATAATGGCTTTGTGGTGGGATCCTCGAACTCTGCAATTTTGACTTATAGCGGGGAAAAACACATGTAGCAAAACAATAATAGCAGTCACAGTTCAGGGGTGCCCTTTGGTGCTTAAGGTGCTAGGGGGTCAAGGTCCAAAGTACCACCAGAACTTGAGGTTAACCTTCCCTAGTGCATTCAGGTGCAGAGGTGCTGGTTAGGATGGTAGCCTCGAGCGCTACACTGGTATAGTTAAAGGTACATGAAACAAAGAGGCTGCAATGGGGGACTTGCAGATAAGGGGGTCCCAGTTCATGGAGACCCCTAGGCCAGTCAGGAGTCATGGATTAGGGCTGTGGAGCTTGGGTGCAGAGGTGCTTAGCTGGCTGGTCACTGGCGTTAGAGGTTCTCTCGGTTGTCAGAGCACCTGCAGAGGAGGAAAAACAAGACAGTTGGGCCATTTCCATCATGGGTCTCATCAGTCCTAAAGTGTCTCATCATACCGGAAGGCTTCCAAGGTGGTGGTGTCCAGGCTGGGCAATGAACAAGCCTTTATCTAGTGCAAGTGCCCCTGTACTGACGGTATTGATACAAGGGTCTCCTGGAGGGTCTAGCGACTCGAAACTCAGCAGAGTAAGATGGGGCTGAGTATTGATACAAGGGTCTCCTGGAGGGTGTAGCGACTCAAAACTCATTAGTGTAAGATGGGTCTGAGTATTGGTAAAAGGGTCTTCTGGAGGGTCTAGCGACTCAACACTCAGCAGAGTAAGATGAGGCTGAGTATTCGTATACGGTCTCCTGGAGGGTCTAGCGACTCGAAACTCAGCAGAGTAAGATGGGGCTGAGTATTCGTATACGGTCTCCTGGGGGTCTAGCGACTCGACGCTCAGCAGAGTAAGATGAGGCTGAGTATTGATATAAGGGTCTCTTGGATGGGTCTAGAGACCCAAAACTTAGCAGAGTAAGTTGGGGCTGTATTGGTACGAGGGTCTCCTGGAGCGTCTAGCAACTCGACACTCAGCAGAGTAAGATGGGGCAGAGTATTGTTAGAAGGGTCTCCTGGGGGGTCTAGACTCTAGAGACTAGAAACTCAGTAGAGTAAGATCGGGCTGAGTGTTGGTATAATGGTCTCCTGGAGGGTCTAGCGACTCGACACTCAGCAGAGTAAGATGGGGCTGAGTATTGGTATAAGGGTCTCCTGGAGGGTCTAGTGTCTCGAAACTTAGCAGAGCAAGATGGGGCTGAGTATTGGTATAAGGGTCTCCTGGAGGGTCTAGCGACTTGACACTCAGCCGAGTAAGATGGGTCTGAGTATTGGTAAAAGGGTCTCCTGGAGGGTCTAGTGTCTCGAAACTCAGTAGAGTAAGATGGGGCTGAGTATTGGTATAAGGGTCTCCTGGAGGGTCTAGCGACTAGACACTCAGCAGAGTAAGATGGGGCTGAGTATTGGTATAAGGGTCTCCTGGAGGGCCTAGCCACTTGATAATCAGCAGAGTAAGATTGGGCTGGGTATTGGGATATGGGTCTCCTGGAGGGTCTAGCGACTCGAAACTTAGCAGAGCAAGATGGGGCTGAGTATTGGTACGAGGGTCTCCTGGAGCATCTAGCGACTCAACACTCAGCAGAGTAAGATGGGGCTGAGTATTGTTAGAAGGGTCTCCTGGAGGGTCTAGCGACTCAAAACTCAGCAGAGTAAGGTGGGGCTGAGTATTGGTATAAGGGTCTCCTGGTGGTCTAGCGACTCAACCCTCAGCAGAGTAAAATGGGTCTGAGTATTGGTATAAGGGTCTCCTGGAGGTTCTAGCGACTCGAAACTCAGCAGAGTAAGATGGGGCTGAGTATTGGTATAAGGGTCTCCTGGAGGGTCTAGCGACTCGAAACTTAGCAGAGTAAGATGGGGCTGAGTATTGGTATAAGGGTCTCCTGGAGGGTCTAGCAACTTGAAACTCAGCAGAGTAAGATGGGGCTGAGTATTGGTATAAGGGTCTCATGGAGGGTCTAGCGACTCGAAACTCAGAAGAGTAAGATGGGGCTGAGTATTGGTATAATGGACTCCTGTATGGGTCTAGCGACTCAAAACTTAGCAGAGTAAGTTGGGGCTAAGTATTGGTATAAGGTCTCTTGGAGGGTCTAGAGACCCAAAACTTAGCAGAGTAAGATGGGGCTGAGTATTGGTATAAGGGTCTCCTGGAGGGTCTAGCGACTTGAAGCTCAGCAGAGTAAGATAGGCTGAGAATTGGTATAAGGGACTCCTGGATGGGTCTAGCGACTCAAAACTTACCAGAGGAAGATGGGGCTGAGTATTGGTATAAGGGTCTCATGGAGGGTCTAGCGACTCGAAACATAGCAGAGCAAGATGGGGCTGAGTTTTGGTACGAGGGTCTCCTGGAGGGTCTACTGACTCAACACTCAGCCGAGTAAGATGGGGCTGAGTATTGGTATAAGGGTCTCCTGGAGGGTCTAGCAACTCGAAACTCAGCAGAGTAAGATGGGGGCTGAGTATTGGCATAAGGGTCTCCTGGAGCGTCTAGCAACTCGAAACTCAGCAGAGTAAGATGGGGCTGAGTATTGGTATAAGGATCTCCTGGAGGGTCGAGCGACTTGAAGCTCAGCAGAGTAAGATAGGCTGAGAATTGGTATAAGGGTCTCCTGGAGGGTCTAGCGATTTGAAGCTCAGCAGAGTAAGATGGCGCTGAGTACTGGTATATGGGTCTCCTGGAGGGTCTAGCGACTCGACACTCAGCAGAGTAAGATGGGGCTGAGTATTGGGATATGGGTCTCCTGGAGGGTCTAGCGACTCGAAACTTAGCAGAGTAAGATGGGACTGAGTATTCTTATAAGGGTCTCCTGGAGGGTCTAGTGTCTCGAAACTTAGCAGAGCAAGATGGGGCTGAGTATTCTTATAAGGGTCTCCTGGAGGGTCTAGCGACTAGAAACTAAGCAGAGTAAGATGAGGCTGAGTATTGATATAAGGGTCTCCTGGAGGGTCTAGCAACTCGAAACTCAGCAGAGCTAGATGGGGCTGAGTATTGGTACAAGGGTTTCCTGAAGGGTCTAGCGACTCAAATCTCAGCAGAGTAAGATGGGGCTGAGTATTGGTATACGGTCTCCTGGTGGTCTAGCAACTCGAAACTCAGCAGAGTAAGATGGGGCTGAGTATTGGTATAAGGGTCTGCTGGAGGGTCTAGCGACTCGAAACTCAGCAGAGTAAGATGGGGCTGAGTATTGGTATAAGGGTCTGCTGGAGGGTCTAGCGACTCAAAACTCAGCAGAGTAAGATGGGGCTGAGTATTGGTATAAGGGTCTCCTGGAGGGTCCAGTGACTTCAACCTCAGTAGAGTAAGATGAGGCTGAGTATTGGTATAAGGGTCTCCTGGAGGTTCTAGCGACTCGAAACTCAGCAGAGTAAGATGGGGCTGAGTATTGGTATAAGGGTCTCCTGGAGGGTCTAGCGACTCGAAACTTAGCAGAGCAAGATGGGGCTGAGTATTGGTACGAGGGACTCCTGGGGTCTAGCGACTCAAAACTCATTAGTGTAAGATGGGTCTGAGTATTGGTAAAAGGGTCTTCTGGAGGGTCTAGCGACTCAACACTCACCAGAGTAAGATGAGGCTGAGTATTCGTATACGGTCTCCTGGAGGGTCTAGCAACTCGAAACTCAGCAGAGTAAGATGGGGGCTGAGTATTGGCATAAGGGTCTCCTGGAGCGTCTAGCAACTCGAAACTCAGCAGAGTAAGATGGGGCTGAGTATTGGTATAAGGATCTCCTGGAGGGTCGAGCGACTTGAAGCTCAGCAGAGTAAGATAGGCTGAGAATTGGTATAAGGGTCTCCTGGAGGGTCTAGCGATTTGAAGCTCAGCAGAGTAAGATGGCGCTGAGTACTGGTATATGGGTCTCCTGGAGGGTCTAGCGACTCGACACTCAGCAGAGTAAGATGGGGCTGAGTATTGGGATATGGGTCTCCTGGAGGGTCTAGCGACTCGAAACTTAGCAGAGTAAGATGGGACTGAGTATTCTTATAAGGGTCTCCTGGAAGGTCTAGTGTCTCGAAACTTAGCAGAGCAAGATGGGGCTGAGTATTCTTATAAGGGTCTCCTAGAGGGTCTAGCGACTAGAAACTCAGCAGAGTAAGATGAGGCTGAGTATTGATATAAGGGTCTCCTGGAGGGTCTAGCAACTCGAAACTCAGCAGAGCTAGATGGGGCTGAGTATTGGTACAAGGGTTTCCTGAAGGGTCTAGCGACTCAAATCTCAGCAGAGTAAGATGGGGCTGAGTATTGGTATACGGTCTCCTGGTGGTCTAGCAACTCGAAACTCAGCAGAGTAAGATGGGGCTGAGTATTGGTATAAGTGTCTGCTGGAGGGTCTAGCGACTCGAAACTCAGCAGAGTAAGATGGGGCTGAGTATTGGTATAAGGGTCTCCTGGAGGGTCCAGTGACTTCAACCTCAGTAGAGTAAGATGAGGCTGAGTATTGGTATAAGGGTCTCCTGGAGGTTCTAGCGACTCGAAACTCAGCAGAGTAAAATGGGGCTGAGTATTGGTATAAGGGTCTCCTGGAGGGTCTAGCGACTCGAAACTTAGCAGAGCAAGATGGGGCTGAGTATTGGTACGGGGGACTCCTGGGGGTCTAGCGACTCAAAACTCATTAGTGTAAGATGGGTCTGAGTATTGGTAAAAGGGTCTTCTGGAGGGTCTAGCGACTCAACACTCACCAGAGTAAGATGAGGCTGAGTATTCGTATACGGTCTCCTGGAGGGTCTAGCAACTCGAATCTCAGCAGAGTAAGATGGGGCTGAGTATTGGTACAAGGGTTTCCTGAAGGGTCTAGCGACTCAAATCTCAGCAGAGTAAGATGGGGCTGAGTATTGGTATACGGTCTCCTGGTGGTCTAGCAACTCGAAACTCAGCAGAGTAAGATGGGGCTGAGTATTGGTATAAGGGTCTCCTGGAGGGTCTAGCAACTCGAAACTCAGCAGAGTAAGATGAGGCTGAGTATTGATATAAGGGTCTCTTGGATGGGTCTAGAGACCCAAAACTTAGCAGAGTAAGTTGGGGCTGTATTGGTACGAGGGTCTCCTGGAGCGTCTAGCAACTCGACACTCAGCAGAGTAAGATGGGGCGGAGTATTGTTAGAAGGGTCTCCTGGGGGTCTAGAGACTAGAAACTCAGTAGAGTAAGATCGGGCTGAGTGTTGGTATAATGGTCTCCTGGAGGGTCTAGCGACTCGACACTCAGCAGAGTAAGATGGGGCTGAGTATCGGTATAAGGGTCTCCTGGAGGGTCTAGCGACTCAAAACTCAGCAGAGTAAGACAGGGCTTAGTATTGGTATAAGGGTCTCCTGGAGGGTCTAGTGACTCGAAACTCAGCAGAGGAAGATGGGGATGAGTATTGGTACGAGGGTCTCCTGGAGCGTCTAGCAACTCGACACTCAGCAGAGTAAGATGGGGCTGAGTATTGGTATAAGGGTCTCCTGGAGGGTCTAGCGACTCGACACTCAGCAGAGTAAGATGGGGCTGAGTATTGGTATAAGGGTCTCCTGGAGGGTCTAGCAACTTGAAACTCAGCAGAGTAAGATGGGGCTGAGTATTGGTATAAGGGTCTCATGGAGGGTCTAGCCACTCGAAACTCAGAAGAGTAAGATGGGGCTGAGTATTGGTATAATGGACTCCTGGATGGGTCTAGCGACTCAAAACTTAGCAGAGTAAGTTGGGGCTAAGTATTGGTATAAGGTCTCTTGGAGGGTCTAGAGACCCAAAACTTAGCAGAGGAAGATGGGGCTGAGTATTGGTATAAGGGTCTCATGGAGGGTCTAGCGACTTGAAGCTCAGCAGAGTAAGATAGGCTGAGAATTGGTATAAGGGACTCCTGGATGGGTCTAGCGACTCAAAACTTACCAGAGGAAGATTGGGCTAAGTATTGGTATAAGTGTCTCATGGAGGGTCTAGCGACTCGAAACATAGCAGAGCAAGATGGGGCTGAGTATTGGTACGAGGGTCTCCTGGAGGGTCTACTGACTCAACACTCAGCCGAGTAAGATGGGGCTGAGTATTGGTATAAGGGTCTCCTGGAGGGTCTAGCAACTCGAAACTCAGCAGAGTAAGATGGGGGCTGAGTATTGGCATAAGGGTCTCCTGGAGCGTCTAGCAACTCGAAACTCAGCAGAGTAAGATGGGGCTGAGTATTGGTATAAGGATCTCCTGGAGGGTCGAGCGACTTGAAGCTCAGCAGAGTAAGATAGGCTGAGAATTGGTATAAGGGTCTCCTGGAGGGTCTAGCGACTCGACACTCAGCAGAGTAAGATGTTGCTGAGTATTGGCATAAGGGTCTCCTGGAGGGTCTAGCGATTTGAAGCTCAGCAGAGTAAGATGACGCTGAGTATTGGTACAAGGGTTTCCTGAAGGGTCTAGCGACTCAAATCTCAGCAGAGTAAGATGGGGCTGAGTATTGGTATACGGTCTCCTGGTGGTCTAGCAACTCGAAACTCAGCAGAGTAAGATGGGGCTGAGTATTGGTATAAGGGTCTGCTGGAGGGTCTAGCGACTCGAAACTCAGCAGAGTAAGATGGGGCTGAGTATTGGTATAAGGGTCTGCTGGAGGGTCTAGCGACTCAAAACTCAGCAGAGTAAGATGGGGCTGAGTATTGGTATAAGGGTCTCCTGGAGGGTCCAGTGACTTCAACCTCAGTAGAGTAAGATGATGCTGAGTATTGGTATAAGGGTCTCCTGGAGGTTCTAGCGACTCGAAACTCAGCAGAGTAAGATGGGGATGAGTATTGGTATAAGGGTCTCCTGGAGGGTCTAGCGACTCGAAACTTAGCAGAGCAAGATGGGGCTGAGTATTGGTACGAGGGTCTCCTGGGGGTCTAGCGACAACACTCAGCAGAGTAAGATGAGGCTGAGTATTCGTATACGGTCTCCTGGAGGGTCTAGCAACTCGAATCTCAGCAGAGTAAGATGGGGCTGAGTATTCGTATACGGTCTCCTGGGGGTCTAGCGACTCGACGCTCAGCAGAGTAAGATGGGGCTGAGTATCGGTATAAGGGTCTCCTGGAGGGTCTAGCAACTCGAAACTCAGCAGAGTAAGATGAGGCTGAGTATTGATATAAGGGTCTCTTGGATGGGTCTAGAGACCCAAAACTTAGCAGAGTAAGTTGGGGCTGTATTGGTACGAGGGTCTCCTGGAGCGTCTAGCAACTCGACACTCAGCAGAGTAAGATGGGGCGGAGTATTGTTAGAAGGGTCTCCTGGGGGTCTAGAGACTAGAAACTCAGTAGAGTAAGATCGGGCTGAGTGTTGGTATAATGGTCTCCTGGAGGGTCTAGCGACTCGACACTCATCAGAGTAAGACAGGGCTTAGTATTGGTATAAGGGTCTCCTGGAGGGTCTAGTGTCTCGAAACTTAGCAGAGCAAGATGGGGCTGAGTATTGGTACGAGGGTCTCCTGGAGCGTCTAGCAACTCGACACTCAGCAGAGTAAGATGGGGCTGAGTATTGGTATAAGGGTCTCCTGGAGGGTCTAGTGTCTCGAAACTTAGCAGAGCAAGATGGGGCTGAGTATTGGTATAAGGGTCTCCTGGAGGGTCTAGCGACTCAACACTCAGCAGAGTAAGATGGGGCTGAGTATTGGTATAAGGGTCTCCTGGAGGGTCTAGCAACTTGAAACTCAGCAGAGTAAGATGGGGCTGAGTATTGGTATAATGGACTCCTGGATGGGTCTAGCGACTCGAAACTTAGCAGAGTAAGTTGGGGCTAAGTATTGGTATAAGGTCTCTTGGAGGGTCTAGAGACCCAAAACTTAGCAGAGGAAGATGGGGCTGAGTATTGGTATAAAGGTCTCATGGAGGGTCTAGCGACTTGAAGCTCAGCAGAGTAAGATAGGCTGAGAATTGGTAAAAGGGACTCCTGGATGGGTCTAGCGACTCAAAACTTACCAGAGGAAGATGGGGCTAAGTATTGGTACGAGGGTCTCCTGGAGGGTCTACTGACTCAACACTCAGCCGAGTAAGATGGGGCTGAGTATTGGTATAAGGGTCTCCTGGAGGGTCTAGCAACTTGAAACTCAGCAGAGTAAGATGGGGGCTGAGTATTGGCATAAGGGTCTCCTGGAGCGTCTAGCAACTCGAAACTCAGCAGAGTAAGATGGGGCTGAGTATTGGTATAATGGTCTCCTGGAGGGTCTAGCAACTCGAAACTTAGCAGAGCTAGATGGGGCTGAGTATTGGTACAAGGGTTTCCTGAAGGGTCTAGCGACTCAAATCTCAGCAGAGTAAGATGGGGCTGAGTATTGGTATACGGTCTCCTGGTGGTCTAGCAACTCGAAACTCAGCAGAGTAAGATGGGGCTGAGTATTGGTATAAGGGTCTGCTGGAGGGTCTAGCGACTCGAAACTCAGCAGAGTAAGATGGGGCTGAGTATTGGTATAAGGGTCTGCTGGAGGGTCTAGCGACTCAAAACTCAGCAGAGTAAGATGGGGCTGAGTATTGGTATAAGGGTCTCCTGGAGAGTCAAGTGACTTCAACCTCAGTAGAGTAAGATGAGGCTGAGTATTGGTATAAGGGTCTCCTGGAGGTTCTAGCGACTCGAAACTCAGCAGAGTAAGACGGGGCTGAGTATTGGTATAAGGGTCTCCTGGAGGGTCTAGCGACTCGAAACTTAGCAGAGCAAGATGGGGCTGAGTATTGGTACGAGGGTCTCCTGGGGGTCTAGCGACTCAAAACTCATTAGTGTAAGATGGGCTGAGTATTGGTAAAAGGGTCTTCTGGAGGGTCTAGCGACTCAACACTCAGCAGAGTAAGATGAGGCTGAGTATTCGTATACGGTCTCCTGGGGTCTAGCGACTCGAAACTCATCAGAGTAAGACGGGGCTGAGTATTGGTATAAGGGTCTCCTGGAGGGTCTAGCGACTCGAAACTTAGCAGAGCAAGATGGGGCTGAGTATTGGTGCGAGGGTCTCCTGGGGGTCTAGCGACTCAAAACTCATTAGTGTAAGATGGGCTGAGTATCGGTATAAGGGTCTCCTGGAGGGTCTAGCAACTCGAAACTCAGCAGAGTAAGATGAGGCTGAGTATTGATATAAGGGTCTCTTGGATGGGTCTAGAGACCCAAAACTTAGCAGAGTAAGTTGGGGCTGTATTGGTACGAGGGTCTCCTGGAGCGTCTAGCAACTCGACACTCAGCAGAGAAAAATGGGGTGGAGTATTGTTAGAAGGGTCTCCTGGGGGGTCTAGAGACTAGAAACTCAGTAGAGTAAGATCGGGCTGAGTGTTGGTATAATGGTCTCCTGGAGGGTCTAGTGTCTCGAAACTTAGCAGAGCAAGATGGGGCTGAGTATTGGTATAAGGGTCTCCTGGAGGGTCTAGCGACTCGACACTCAGCAGAGGAAGATGGGGCTGAGTATTGGTATAAGGGTCTCATGGAGGGTCTAGCGACTTGAAGCTCAGCAGAGTAAGATAGGCTGAGAATTGGTATAAGGGACTCCTGGATGGGTCTAGCGACTCAAAACTTACCAGAGGAAGATGGGGCTAAGTATTGGTATAAGGGTCTCATGGAGGGTCTAGCGACTCGAAACATAGCAGAGTAAGATGGGGCGGAGTATTGTTAGAAGGGTCTCCTGGGGGGTCTAGAGACTAGAAACTCAGTAGAGTAAGATCGGGCTGAGTGTTGGTATAATGGTCTCCTGGAGGGTCTAGCGACTCGACACTCAGCAGAGTAAGATGGGGCTGAGTATTGGTATAAGGATCTCCTGGAGGGTCGAGCGACTTGAAGCTCAGCAGAGTAAGATAGGCTGAGAATTGGTATAAGGGTCTCCTGGAGGGTCTAGCGACTCGACATTCAGCAGAGTAAAATGTTGCTGAGTATTGGCATAAGGGTCTCCTGGAGGGTCTAGCGATTTGAAGCTCAGCAGAGTAAGATGACGCTGAGTATTGGTACAAGAGTCTCCTGGAGGGTCTAGCGACTTGAAGTTCAGTAGAGTAAGATGGGGCTGAGTATTGACATAAGGGTCTCCTGGAGGATCTAGGTACTCGAAGCTCAGCAGAGTAAGATGGGGCTAAGTATTGGTATAAGGGTCTCCTGGAGGGTCTAGCGACTCGAAACTCAGTAGAGTAAGATGGGTCTGAGTATTGGTATATGGGTGTCCAGGAGGGTCTAGCGACTCAACCCTCAGCAGAGTAAGATGGGTCTGAGTATTGGAGAAAGGGTCTCCTGGAGGGTGTAGCGACTCGGAACTCAGTAGACTAAGATGGTGCTGAGTACTGGTATATGGGTCTCCTGGAGGGTCTAGCGACTCGACACTCAGCAGAGTAAGATGGGACTGAGTATTCTTATAAGGGTCTCCTGGAGGGTCTAGTGTCTCGAAACTTAGCAGAGCAAGATGGGACTGAGTATTCTTATAAGGGTCTCCTGGAGGGTCTAGCGACTAGAAACTCAGCAGAGTAAGATGAGGCTGAGTATTGATATAAGGGTCTCCTGGAGGGTCTAGCGACTCAAAACACAGCAGAGTAAGATGGGGCTGAGTATTGGTATAATGGTCTCCTGGAGGGTCTAGCAACTCGAAACTCAGCAGAGCTAGATGGGACTGAGTATTGGTACAAGGGTTTCCTGAAGGGTCTAGCGACTCAAATCTCAGCAGAGTAAGATGGGGCTGAGTATTGGTATACGGTCTCCTGGTGGTCTAGCAACTCGAAACTCAGCAGAGTAAGATGGGGCTGAGTATTGGTATAAGGGTCTGCTGGAGGGTCTAGCGACTCGAAACTCAGCAGAGTAAGATGGGGCTGAGTATTGGTATAAGGGTCTGCTGGAGGGTCTAGCGACTCAAAACTCAGCAGAGTAAGATGGGGCTGAGTATTGGTATAAGGGTCTCCTGGAGGGTCCAGTGACTTCAACCTCAGTAGAGTAAGATGAGGCTGAGTATTGGTATAAGGGTCTCCTGGAGGTTCTAGCGACTCGAAACTCAGCAGAGTAAGATGGGCCTGAGTATTGGTATAAGGTTCTCCTGGAGGGTCTAGCGACTCGAAACTTAGCAGAGCAAGATGGGGCTGAGTATTGGTACGAGGGTCTCTTGGGGGTCTAGCGACTCAAAACTCATTAGTGTAAGATGGGTCTGAGTATTGGTAAAAGGGTCTTCTGGAGGGTCTAGCGACTCAACACTCAGCAGAGTAAGATGAGGCTGAGTATTCGTATACGGTCTCCTGGAGGGTCTAGCAACTCGAATCTCAGCAGAGTAAGATGGGGCTGAGTATTCGTATACGGTCTCCTGGGGGTCTAGCGACTCGACGCTCAGCAGAGTAAGATGGGGCTGAGTATCGGAATAAGGGTCTCCTGGAGGGTCTAGCAACTCGAAACTCAGCAGAGTAATTTGAGGCTGAGTATTGATATAAGGGTCTCTTGGATGGGTCTTGAGACCCAAAACTTAGCAGAGTAAGTTGGGGCTGTATTGGTACGAGGGTCTCCTGGAGCGTCTAGCAACTCGACACTCAGCAGAGTAAGATGGGGCGGAGTATTGTTAGAAGGGTCTCCTGGGGGGTCTAGAGACTAGAAACTCAGTAGAGTAAGATCGGGCTGAGTGTTGGTATAATGGTCTCCTGGAGGGTCTAGCGACTCGACACTCAGCAGAGTAAGATGGGGCTGAGTATCGGTATAAGGGTCTCCTGGAGGGTCTAGCGACTCAAAACTCAGCAGAGTAAGACTGGGCTTAGTATTGGTATAAGGGTCTCCTGGAGGGTCTAGCGACTCAACACTCAGCAGAGGAAGATGTGGCTGAGTATTGGTACGAGGGTCTCCTGGAGCGTCTAGCAACTCGACACTCAGCAGAGTAAGATGGGGCTGAGTATTGGTATAAGGGTCTCCTGGAGGGTCTAGTGTCTCGAAACTTAGCAGAGCAAGATGGGGCTGAGTATTGGTATAAGGCTCTCCTGGAGGGTCTAGCGACTCGACACTCAGCCGAGTAAGATGGGTCTGAGTATTGGTAAAAGGGTCTCCTGGAGGGTCTAGTGTCTCGAAACTTAGCAGAGCAAGATGGGGCTGAGTATTGGTATAAGGGTCTCCTGGAGGGTCTAGCGACTCGACACTCAGCAGAGTAAGATGGGGCTGAGTATCGGTATAAGGGTTTCCTGGAGGGTCTAGCGACTCGACACTCAGCAGAGTAAGATGGGGCTGAGTATTGGGATATGGGTCTCCTGGAGGGTCTAGCGACTCGAAACTTAGCAGAGCAAGATGGGGCTGAGTATTCTTATAAGGATCTCCTGGAGGGTCTAGCGACTAGAAACTCAGCAGAGTAAGATGAGGCTGAGAATTGATATAAGGGTCTCCTGGAGGGTCTAGCGACTCAAAACTCAGCAGAGTAAGATGGGGCTGAGTATTGGTATAATGGTCTCCTGGAGGGTCTAGCAACTCGAAACTCAGCAGAGCTAGATGGGGCTGAGTATTGATATAAGGGTCTCCTGGTGGTCTAGCAACTCGAAACTCAGCAGAGTAAGATGGGGCTGAGTATTGGTATAAGGGTCTCCTGGAGGGTCCAGTGACTTCAACCTCAGTAGAGTAAGATGAGGCTGAGTATTGGTGTAAGGGTCTCCTGGAGGGTCTAGCGACTCAACCCTCAGCAGAGTAAAATGGGTCTGAGTATTGGTATAAGGGTCTCCTGGAGGTTCTAGCGACTCGAAACTCAGCAGAGTAAGATAGGCTGAGAATTGGTATAAGGGTCTCCTGGAGGGTCTAGCGACTCGACACTCAGCAGAGTAAGATTTTGCTGAGTATTGGCATAAGGGTCTCCTGGAGGGTCTAGCGATTTGAAGCTCAGCAGAGTAAGATGACGCTGAGTATTGGTACAAGAGTCTCCTGGAGGGTCTAGCGACTTGAAGCTCAGTAGAGTAAGATGGGGCTGAGTATTGACATAAGGGTCTCCTGGAGGATCTAGGTACTCGAAGCTCAGCAGAGTAAGATGGGGCTAAGTATTGGTATAAGGGTCTCCTGGAGGGTCTAGCGACTCGAAACTCAGTAGAGTAAGATGGGTCTGATTACTGGTATATGGGTGTCCAGGAGGGTCTAGCGACTCAACCCTCAGCAGAGTAAGATGGGTCTGAGTATTGGAGAAAGGGTCTCCTGGAGGGTGTAGCGACTCGGAACTCAGTAGACTAAGATGGCGCTGAGTACTGGTATATGGGTCTCCTGGAGGGTCTAGCGACTCGACACTCAGCAGAGTAAGATGGGGCTGAGTATTGGGATATGGGTCTCCTGGAGGGCCTAGCGACTCGAATCTTAGCAGAGTAAGATGGGACTGAGTATTCTTATAAGGGTCTCCTGGAGGGTCTAGTGTCTCGAAACTTAGCAGAGCAAGATGGGGCTGAGTATTCTTATAAGGGTCTCCTGGAGGGTCTAGCGACTAGAAACTCAGCAGAGTAAGATGAGGCTGAGTATTGATATAAGGGTCTCCTGGAGGGTCTAGTGACTCAAAACTCAGCAGAGTAAGATGGGGCTGAGTATTGGTATAATGGTCTCCTGGAGGGTCTAGCAACTCGAAACTTAGCAGAGCTAGATGGGGCTGAGTATTGGTACAAGGGTTTCCTGAAGGGTCTAGCGACTCAAATCTCAGCAGAGTAAGATGGGGCTGAGTATTGGTATACGGTCTCCTGGTGGTCTAGCAACTCGAAACTCAGCAGAGTAAGATGGGGCTGAGTATTGGTATAAGGGTCTGCTGGAGGGTCTAGCGACTCGAAACTCAGCAGAGTAAGATGGGGCTGAGTATTGGTATAAGGGTCTGCTGGAGGGTCTAGCGACTCAAAACTCAGCAGAGTAAGATGGGGCTGAGTATTGGTATAAGGGTCTCCTGGAGGGTCAAGTGACTTCAACCTCAGTAGAGTAAGATGGGGCTGAGTATTGGTATAAGGGTCTCCTGGAGGGTTTAGCGACTCGAAACTTAGCAGAGCAAGATGGGGCTGAGTATTGGTACGAGGGTCTCCTGGGGGTCTAGCGACTCAAAACTCATTAGTGTAAGATGGGCTGAGTATTGGTAAAAGGGTCTTCTGGAGGGTCTAGCGACTCAACACTCAGCAGAGTAAGATGAGGCTGAGTATTCGTATACGGTCTCCTGGGGTCTAGCGACTCGACGCTCAGCAGAGTAAGATGGGGCTGAGTATCGGTATAAGGGTCTCCTGGAGGGTCTAGCAACTCGAAACTCAGCAGAGTAAGATGAGGCTGAGTATTGATATAAGGGTCTCTTGGATGGGTCTAGAGACCCAAAACTTAGCAGAGTAAGTTGGGGCTGTATTGGTACGAGGGTCTCCTGGAGCGTCTAGCAACTCGACACTCAGCAGAGAAAAATGGGGTGGAGTATTGTTAGAAGGGTCTCCTGGGGGTCTAGAGACTAGAAACTCAGTAGAGTAAGATCGGGCTGAGTGTTGGTATAATGGTCTCCTGGAGGGTCTAGCGACTCGACACTCAGCAGAGTAAGATGGGGCTGAGTATCGGTATAAGGGTCTCCTGGAGGGTCTAGCGACTCAAAACTCAGCAGAGTAAGACAGGGCTTAGTATTGGTATAAGGGTCTCCTGGAGGGTCTAGCGACTCAACACTCAGCAGAGGAAGATGGGGCTGAGTATTGGTACGAGGGTCTCCTGGAGCGTCTAGCAACTCGACACTCAGCAGAGTAAGATGGGGCTGAGTATTGGTATAAGGGTCTCCTGGAGGGTCTAGTGTCTCGAAACTTAGCAGAGCAAGATGGGGCTGAGTATTGGTATAAGGGTCTCCTGGAGGGTCTAGCGACTCGACACTCAGCAGAGTAAGATGGGGCTGAGTATTGGTATAAGGGTCTCCTGGAGGGTCTAGCAACTTGAAACTCAGCAGAGTAAGATGGGGCTGAGTATTGGTCTAAGGGTCTCATGGAGGGTCTAGCGACTCGAAACTCAGAAGAGTAAGATGGGGCTGAGTATTGGTATAATGGACTCCTGGATGGGTCTAGCGACTCAAAACTTAGCAGAGCAAGATGGGGCTGAGTATTGGTATAAGGGTCTCATGGAGGGTCTAGCGACTCGAAACATAGCAGAGCAAGATGGGGCTGAGTATTGGTACGAGGGTCTCCTGGAGGGTCTACTGACTCAACACTCAGCAGAGTAAGATGGGGGCTGAGTATTGGCATAAGGGCCTCCTGGAGCGTCTAGCAACTCGAAACTCAGCAGAGTAAGATGGGGCTGAGTATTGGTATAAGGATCTCCTGGAGGGTCGAGCGATTTGAAGCTCAGCAGAGTAAGATGACGCTGAGTATTGGTACAAGAGTCTCCTGGAGGGTCTAGCGACTTGAAGTTCAGTAGAGTAAGATGGGGCTGAGTATTGACATAAGGGTCTCCTGGAGGATCTAGGTACTCGAAGCTCAGCAGAGTAAGATGGGGCTAAGTATTGGTATAAGGGTCTCCTGGAGGGTCTAGCGACTCGAAACTCAGTAGAGTAAGATGGGTCTGAGTATTGGTATATGGGTGTCCAGGAGGGTCTAGCGACTCAAACTTAAGCAGAGTAAGATGGGTCTGAGTATTGGAGAAAGGGTCTCCTGGAGGGTGTAGCGACTCGGAACTCAGTAGACTAAGATGGCGCTGAGAACTGGTATATGGGTCTCCTGGAGGGTCTAGCGACTCGACACTCAGCAGAGTAAGATGGGGCTGAGTATTGGGATATGGGTCGCATGGAGGGTCTAGCGACTCGAAACTTAGCAGAGTAAGATGGGACTGAGTATTCTTATAAGGGTCTCCTTGAGGGTCTAGTGTCTCGAAACTTAGCAGAGCAAGATGGGACTGAGTATTCTTATAAGGGTCTCCTGGAGGGTCTAGCGACTAGAAACTCAGCAGAGTAAGATGAGGCTGAGTATTGATATAAGGGTCTCCTGGAGGGTCTAGCGACTCAAAACACAGCAGAGAAAGATGGGGCTGAGTATTGGTATAATGGTCTCCTGGAGGGTCTAGCAACTCGAAACTCAGCAGAGCTAGATGGGACTGAGTATTGGTACAAGGGTTTCCTGAAGGGTCTAGCGACTCGAAACTCAGCAGAGTAAGATGGGGCTTAGTATTGGTATACGGTCTCCTGGTGGTCTAGCAACTCGAAACTCAGCAGAGTAAGATGGGGCTGAGTATTGGTATAAGGGTCTGCTGGAGGGTCTAGCGACTCGAAACTCAGCAGAGTAAGATGGGGCTGAGTATTGGTATAAGGGTCTGCTGGAGGGTCTAGCGACTCAAAACTCAGCAGAGTAAGATGGGGCTGAGTATTGGTATAAGGGTCTCCTGGAGGGTCCAGTGACTTCAACCTCAGTAGAGTAAGATGAGGCTGAGTATTGGTATAAGGGTCTCCTGGAGGTTCTAGCAACTCGAAACTCAGCAGAGTAATTTGAGGCTGAGTATTGATATAAGGGTCTCTTGGATGGGTCTAGAGACCCAAAACTTAGCAGAGTAAGTTGGGGCTGTATTGGTACGAGGGTCTCCTGGAGCGTCTAGCAACTCGACACTCAGCAGAGTAAGATGGGGCGGAGTATTGTTAGAAGGGTCTCCTGGGGGTCTAGAGACTAGAAACTCAGTAGAGTAAGATCGGGCTGAGTGTTGGTATAATGGTCTCCTGGAGGGTCTAGCGACTCGACACTCAGCAGAGTAAGATGGGGCTGAGTATCGGTATAAGGGTCTCCTGGAGGGTCTAGCGACTCAAAACTCAGCAGAGTAAGACAGGGCTTAGTATTGGTATAAGGGTCTCCTGGAGGGTCTAGCGACTCAACACTCAGCAGAGGAAGATGTGGCTGAGTATTGGTACGAGGGTCTCCTGGAGCGTCTAGCAACTCGACACTCAGCAGAGTAAGATGGGGCTGAGTATTGGTATAAGGGTCTCCTGGAGGGTCTAGTGTCTCGAAACTTAGCAGAGCAAGATGGGGCTGAGTATTGGTATAAGGCTCTCCTGGAGGGTCTAGCGACTCGACACTCAGCCGAGTAAGATGGGTCTGAGTATTGGTAAAAGGGTCTCCTGGAGGGTCTAGTGTCTCGAAACTTAGCAGAGCAAGATGGGGCTGAGTATTGGTATAAGGGTCTCCTGGAGGGTCTAGCGACTCGACACTCAGCAGAGTAAGATGGGGCTGAGTATCGGTATAAGGGTCTCCTGGAGGGTCTAGCGACTCGACACTCAGCAGAGTAAGATGGGGCTGAGTATTGGGAAATGGGTCTCCTGGAGGGTCTAGCGACTCGAAACTTAGCAGAGCAAGATGGGGCTGAGTATTCTTATAAGGATCTCCTGGAGGGTCTAGCGACTAGAAACTCAGCAGAGTAAGATGAGGCTGAGTATTGATATAAGGGTCTCCTGGAGGGTCTAGCGACTCAAAACTCAGCAGAGTAAGATGGGGCTGAGTATTGGTATAAGGGTCTCCTGGAGGGTCTAGCAACTCGAAACTTAGCAGAGCAAGATGGGGCTGAGTATTGGTACGAGGGTCTCCTGGAGCATCTAGCGACTCAACACTCAGCAGAGTAAAATGGGTCTGAGTATTGGTATAAGGGTCTCCTGGAGGTTCTAGCGACTCGAAACTCAGCAGAGTAAGATGGGGCTGAGTATTGGTATAAGGGTCTCCTGGAGGGTCTAGCGACTCGAAACTTAGCAGAGCAAGATGGGGCTGAGTATTGGTACGAGGGTCTCCTGGAGCATCTAGCGACTCAACACTCAGCAGAGTAAGATGGGGCTGAGTATTGTTAGAAGGGTCTCCTGGAGGGTCTAGTGTCTCGAAACTTAGCAGAGCAAGATGGGGCTGAGTATTGGTATAAGGCTCTCCTGGAGGGTCTAGCGACTCGACACTCAGCCGAGTAAGATGGGTCTGAGTATTGGTAAAAGGGTCTCCTGGAGGGTCTAGTGTCTCGAAACTTAGCAGAGCAAGATGGGGCTGAGTATTGGTATAAGGGTCTCCTGGAGGGTCTAGCGACTCGACACTCAGCAGAGTAAGATGGGGCTGAGTATCGGTATAAGGGTTTCCTGGAGGGTCTAGCGACTCGACACTCAGCAGAGTAAGATGGGGCTGAGTATTGGGATATGGGTCTCCTGGAGGGTCTAGCGACTCGAAACTCAGCAGAGTAAGATGGGGCTGAGTATTGGTATAAGGGTCTCCTGGAGGGTCCAGTGACTTCAACCTCAGTAGAGTAAGATGAGGCTGAGTATTGGTGTAAGGGTCTCCTGGAGGGTCTAGCGACTCAACCCTCAGCAGAGTAAAATGGGTCTGAGTATTGGTATAAGGGTCTCCTGGAGGTTCTAGCGACTCGAAACTCAGCAGAGTAAGATAGGCTGAGAATTGGTATAAGGGTCTCCTGGAGGGTCTAGCGACTCGACACTCAGCAGAGTAAGATTTTGCTGAGTATTGGCATAAGGGTCTCCTGGAGGGTCTAGCGATTTGAAGCTCAGCAGAGTAAGATGACGCTGAGTATTGGTACAAGAGTCTCCTGGAGGGTCTAGCGACTTGAAGCTCAGTAGAGTAAGATGGGGCTGAGTATTGACATAAGGGTCTCCTGGAGGATCTAGGTACTCGAAGCTCAGCAGAGTAAGATGGGGCTAAGTATTGGTATAAGGGTCTCCTGGAGGGTCTAGCGACTCGAAACTCAGTAGAGTAAGATGGGTCTGATTACTGGTATATGGGTGTCCAGGAGGGTCTAGCGACTCAACCCTCAGCAGAGTAAGATGGGTCTGAGTATTGGAGAAAGGGTCTCCTGGAGGGTGTAGCGACTCGGAACTCAGTAGACTAAGATGGCGCTGAGTACTGGTATATGGGTCTCCTGGAGGGTCTAGCGACTCGACACTCAGCAGAGTAAGATGGGGCTGAGTATTGGGATATGGGTCTCCTGGAGGGCCTAGCGACTCGAATCTTAGCAGAGTAAGATGGGACTGAGTATTCTTATAAGGGTCTCCTGGAGGGTCTAGTGTCTCGAAACTTAGCAGAGCAAGATGGGGCTGAGTATTCTTATAAGGGTCTCCTGGAGGGTCTAGCGACTAGAAACTCAGCAGAGTAAGATGGGGCTGAGTATTGGTATAATGGTCTCCTGGAGGGTCTAGCAACTCGAAACTTAGCAGAGCTAGATGGGGCTGAGTATTGGTACAAGGGTTTCCTGAAGGGTCTAGCGACTCAAATCTCAGCAGAGTAAGATGGGGCTGAGTATTGGTATACGGTCTCCTGGTGGTCTAGCAACTCGAAACTCAGCAGAGTAAGATGGGGCTGAGTATTGGTATAAGGGTCTGCTGGAGGGTCTAGCGACTCGAAACTCAGCAGAGTAAGATGGGGCTGAGTATTGGTATAAGGGTCTGCTGGAGGGTCTAGCGACTCAAAACTCAGCAGAGTAAGATGGGGCTGAGTATTGGTATAAGGGTCTCCTGGAGGGTCAAGTGACTTCAACCTCAGTAGAGTAAGATGGGGCTGAGTATTGGTATAAGGGTCTCCTGGAGGGTTTAGCGACTCGAAACTTAGCAGAGCAAGATGGGGCTGAGTATTGGTACGAGGGTCTCCTGGGGGTCTAGCGACTCAAAACTCATTAGTGTAAGATGGGCTGAGTATTGGTAAAAGGGTCTTCTGGAGGGTCTAGCGACTCAACACTCAGCAGAGTAAGATGAGGCTGAGTATTCGTATACGGTCTCCTGGGGTCTAGCGACTCGACGCTCAGCAGAGTAAGATGGGGCTGAGTATCGGTATAAGGGTCTCCTGGAGGGTCTAGCAACTCGAAACTCAGCAGAGTAAGATGAGGCTGAGTATTGATATAAGGGTCTCTTGGATGGGTCTAGAGACCCAAAACTTAGCAGAGTAAGTTGGGGCTGTATTGGTACGAGGGTCTCCTGGAGCGTCTAGCAACTCGACACTCAGCAGAGAAAAATGGGGTGGAGTATTGTTAGAAGGGTCTCCTGGGGGTCTAGAGACTAGAAACTCAGTAGAGTAAGATCGGGCTGAGTGTTGGTATAATGGTCTCCTGGAGGGTCTAGCGACTCGACACTCAGCAGAGTAAGATGGGGCTGAGTATCGGTATAAGGGTCTCCTGGAGGGTCTAGCGACTCAAAACTCAGCAGAGTAAGACAGGGCTTAGTATTGGTATAAGGGTCTCCTGGAGGGTCTAGCGACTCAACACTCAGCAGAGGAAGATGGGGCTGAGTATTGGTACGAGGGTCTCCTGGAGCGTCTAGCAACTCGACACTCAGCAGAGTAAGATGGGGCTGAGTATTGGTATAAGGGTCTCCTGGAGGGTCTAGTGTCTCGAAACTTAGCAGAGCAAGATGGGGCTGAGTATTGGTATAAGGGTCTCCTGGAGGGTCTAGCGACTAGAAACTCAGCAGAGTAAGATGGGGCTGAGTATTGGTATAAAGGTCTCCTGGAGGGTCTAGCAACTTGAAACTCAGCAGAGTAAGATGGGGCTGAGTATTGGTCTAAGGGTCTCATGGAGGGTCTAGCGACTCGAAACTCAGAAGAGTAAGATGGGGCTGAGTATTGGTATAATGGACTCCTGGATGGGTCTAGCGACTCAAAACTTAGCAGAGCAAGATGGGGCTGAGTATTGGTATAAGGGTCTCATGGAGGGTCTAGCGACTTGAAGCTCAGCAGAGTAAGATAGGCTGAGAATTGGTATAAGGGACTCCTGGATGGGTCTAGCGACTCAAAACTCAGCAGAGTAAGATGGGGCTGAGTATTGGTATAAGGGTCTGCTGGAGGGTCTAGCGACTCAAAACTCAGCAGAGTAAGATGGGGCTGAGTATTGGTATAAGGGTCTCCTGGAGGGTCCAGTGACTTCAACCTCAGTAGAGTAAGATGAGGCTGAGTATTGGTATAAGGGTCTCCTGGAGGTTCTAGCAACTCGAAACTCAGCAGAGTAATTTGAGGCTGAGTATTGATATAAGGGTCTCTTGGATGGGTCTAGAGACCCAAAACTTAGCAGAGTAAGTTGGGGCTGTATTGGTACGAGGGTCTCCTGGAGCGTCTAGCAACTCGACACTCAGCAGAGTAAGATGGGGCGGAGTATTGTTAGAAGGGTCTCCTGGGGGTCTAGAGACTAGAAACTCAGTAGAGTAAGATCGGGCTGAGTGTTGGTATAATGGTCTCCTGGAGGGTCTAGCGACTCGACACTCAGCAGAGTAAGATGGGGCTGAGTATCGGTATAAGGGTCTCCTGGAGGGTCTAGCGACTCAAAACTCAGCAGAGTAAGACAGGGCTTAGTATTGGTATAAGGGTCTCCTGGAGGGTCTAGCGACTCAACACTCAGCAGAGGAAGATGTGGCTGAGTATTGGTACGAGGGTCTCCTGGAGCGTCTAGCAACTCGACACTCAGCAGAGTAAGATGGGGCTGAGTATTGGTATAAGGGTCTCCTGGAGGGTCTAGTGTCTCGAAACTTAGCAGAGCAAGATGGGGCTGAGTATTGGTATAAGGCTCTCCTGGAGGGTCTAGCGACTCGACACTCAGCCGAGTAAGATGGGTCTGAGTATTGGTAAAAGGGTCTCCTGGAGGGTCTAGTGTCTCGAAACTTAGCAGAGCAAGATGGGGCTGAGTATTGGTATAAGGGTCTCCTGGAGGGTCTAGCGACTCGACACTCAGCAGAGTAAGATGGGGCTGAGTATCGGTATAAGGGTCTCCTGGAGGGTCTAGCGACTCGACACTCAGCAGAGTAAGATGGGGCTGAGTATTGGGAAATGGGTCTCCTGGAGGGTCTAGCGACTCGAAACTTAGCAGAGCAAGATGGGGCTGAGTATTCTTATAAGGATCTCCTGGAGGGTCTAGCGACTAGAAACTCAGCAGAGTAAGATGAGGCTGAGTATTGATATAAGGGTATAAGGGTCTCCTGGAGGGTCTAGCGACTCAAAACTCAGCAGAGTAAGATGGGGCTGAGTATTGGTATAAGGGTCTCCTGGAGGGTCTAGCAACTCGAAACTTAGCAGAGCAAGATGGGGCTGAGTATTGGTACGAGGGTCTCCTGGAGCATCTAGCGACTCAACACTCAGCAGAGTAAAATGGGTCTGAGTATTGGTATAAGGGTCTCCTGGAGGTTCTAGCGACTCGAAACTCAGCAGAGTAAGATGGGGCTGAGTATTGGTATAAGGGTCTCCTGGAGGGTCTAGCGACTCGAAACTTAGCAGAGCAAGATGGGGCTGAGTATTGGTACGAGGGTCTCCTGGAGCATCTAGCGACTCAACACTCAGCAGAGTAAGATGGGGCTGAGTATTGTTAGAAGGGTCTCCTGGAGGGTCTAGCGACTCAACCCTCAGCAGAGTAAAATGGGTCTGAGTATTGGTATAAGGGTCTCCTGGAGGTTCTAGCGACTCGAAACTCAGCAGAGTAAGATGGGGCTGAGTATTGGTATAAGGGTCTCCTGGAGGGTCTAGCGACTCGAAACTCAGCAGAGTAAGATGGGGCTGAGTATTGTTAGAAGGGTCTCCTGGAGGGTCTAGCGACTCAACCCTCAGCAGAGTAAAATGGGTATGAGTATTGGTATAATGGACTCCAGGATGGGTCTAGCGACTCAAAACTTAGCAGAGTAAGTTGGGGCTAAGTATTGGTATAAGGTCTCTTGGAGGGTCTAGTGACTCGAAACTCATCAGAGTAAGATAGGGCTGAATATTGGTATAATGGTCTCCTGGAGGGTCTAGTCACTCGACACTCAGCAGAGTAAGATAGGGCTGAATATTGGTATAAGGATCTACTGCAGGGTCTAGCGACGTGAAGCTCAGCAGAGTAAGATAGGCTGAGTATTGGTACAAGGGTTTCCTGAAGGGTCTAGCGACTCAAATCTCAGCAGAGTAAGATGGGGCTGAGTATTCATATACGGTCTCCTGGTAGTCTAGCAACTCGAAACTCAGCAGAGTAAGATGGGGCTGAGTATTGGTATAAGGGTCTCCTGGAGGGCCTAGAGTCTTGACACTCAGCAGAGTAAGATCGGGCTGAGTGTTGGTATAAGGGTCTCCTGGAGGGTCTAGCAACTCGACACTCAGCAGAGTAAGATGGGGCTGAGTATTGCAACAAGGGTCTCCTGGAGGGTCTAGCGACTCGAAACTCAGCAGAGTAAGATGTGGCTGAGTATTTGTATACAGGTCTCCTGGAGGGTCTAGCGACTTGACACTCAGCAGAGTAAGATGAGGCTGAGTATTGGTATAAGGTCTCCTGGAGGGCCTAGAGTCTTGACACTCAGCAGAGTAAGATCGGGCTGAGTGTTGGTATAAGGGTTTCCTGGAGGGTCTAGCGACTCGACACTCAGCAGAGTAAGATGGGGCTGAGTATTGGTAGAAGGGTCTCCTGGAGGGCCTAGCCACTTGATAATCAGCAGAGTAAGATTGGGCTGAGTATTGATACAAGGGTCTCCTGGAGGGACTAGCGACTCGATACTCAGCATAGTAAGATGGGGCTGAGTATCGGTATAAGGGTCTCCTGGAGGGTCTAGGGACTCAAGACTCAGCAGAGTAATACTGGGCTTAGTATTGGTATAAGGGTCTCCTGGAGGGTCCAGTGACTTGAACCTCAGTAGAGTAAGATAGGGCTGAGTATTGCAACAAGGGTCTCCTGGAGGGTCTAGCGACTCAAAACTCAGCAGAGTAAGATGAGGCTGAGTATTGGTATAAGGGTCTCTTGGTTGGGTCTAGAGACCCAAAACTTAGCAGAGTAAGTTGGGGCTGAGTATTGGTATAAGGGTCTCCTGGAGGGTCTAGCGACTCAAAACTTAGCAGAGGAAGATGGGGCTGAGTATTGGTATAAGGGTCTCGTGGAGGGTCTAGCGACTTGAAGCTCAGCAGAGTAAGATAGGCTGAGAATTGGTATAAGGGACTCCTGGATGGGTCTAGCGACTCAAAACTTACCAGAGGAAGATGGGGCTAAGTATTGGTATAAGGGTCTCATGGAGTGTCTAGCGACTCGAAACATAGCAGAGCAAGATGGGGCTGAGTATTGGTACGAGGGTCTCCTGGAGCGTCTAGCGACTCGACACTCAGCCGAGTAAGATGGGTCTGAGTATTGGTATAAGGGTCTCCTGGAGGGTCTAGCAACTCGAAACTCAGCAGAGTAAGATGGGGGCTGAGTATTGGCATAAGGGTCTCCTGGAGCGTCTAGCAACTCGAAACTCAGCAGAGTAAGATGGGTCTGAGTATTGGTAAAAGGGTCTCCTGGAGGGTCTAGCGACTCGAAACTTAGCAGAGCAAGATGGGGCTGAGTATTGGTATAAGGGTCTCCTGGAGGGTCTAGCGACTCGAAACTCAGCAGAGTAAGATGAGGCTGAGTATTGATACAAGGGTCTCCTGGAGGGTCTAGTCACTCAACACTCAGCAGAGTAAGATGGGGCTGAGTATTGGTATACGGGTCTCCTGGAGGGTCTAGCAACTCGAAACTCAGCAGAGTAAGATGGGGCTGAGTATTGGTATAAGGGTCTCCTGGAGGGTCTAGCGACTCGAAACTCAGCAGAGTAAGATGGGGCTGAGTATTTGTATAAGGGTCTCCTGGAGAGTCTAGCGACTTGACACTCAGCAGAGTAATATGAGGCTGAGTATTGGTATAAGGTCTCCTGGAGGGCCTAGAGTCTTGACACTCAGCAGAGTAAGATCGGGCTGAGTGTTGGTATAAGGGTCTCCTGAAGGGGCTAGCGACTCGACACTCAGCAGAGTAAGATGAGGCTGAGTATTGATACAAGGGTCTCCTGGAGGGTCTAGTCACTCAACACTCAGCAGAGTAAGATGGGGCTGAGTATTGGTATACGGGTCTCCTGGAGGGTCTAGCGACTCGAAACTCAGCAGAGTAAGATGAGGCTGAGTATTGATACAAGGGTCTCCTGGAGGGTCTAGTCACTCAACACTCAGCAGAGTAAGATGGGGCTGAGTATTGGTATAATGGTCTCCTGGTGGTCTAGCAACTCGAAACTCAGCAGAGTAAGATGGGGCTGAGTATTGGTACAAGGGTCTCCTGGAGGGCCTAGCCACTTGATAATCAGCAGAGTAAGATTGGGCTTAGTATTGGTATAAGGGTCTCCTGGAGGGTCCAGTGACTTCAACCTCAGTAGAGTAAGATAGGGCTGAGTATTGCAACAAGGGTCTCCTGGAGGGTCTAGCGACTCAAAACTCAGCAGAGTAAGATGAGGCTGAGTATTGCAACAAGGGTCTCCTGGAGGGTCTAGCGACTCGAAACTGAGCAGAGTAAGATGGGGCTCAGTATTTGTATAAGGGTCTCCTGGAGGTTCTAGCGACTCGAAACTCAGCAGAGTATTATGGGGCTGAGTATTGGTATAAGGGTCTCCTGGAGGGTCTAGCGACTCAACACTCAGCAGAGTAAGATGCGGCTGAGTATTGGTATAAGGGTCTCCTGGAGGGTCTAGCGACTCAAAACTTAGCAGAGGAAGATGGGGCTGAGTATTGGTATAAGGGTCTCCTGGAGGGTCTAGCAACTTGAAGCTCAGCAGAGTAAGATAGGCTGAGAATTGGTATAAGGGTTTCCTGAAGGGTCTAGCGACTCGAAACTCAACAGAGCAAGATGGGGCTGAGTATTGGTATAAGGGTCTCCTGGAGGGTCTAGCGACTCGAAACTCAGCATAGTAAGATGGGTCTGAGTATTGGTATAAGAGTCTCATGGAGGGTCTAGCGACTCAAAACTTAGGAGAGCAAGATGGGGCTGAGTATTGTTATAAGGGACTCCTGGAGGGTCTAGCGACTCGACACTCAGCAGAGTAAGATGGGGCTGAGTATTGGTATAAGAGTCTCCTGGAGGGCCTAGCGACTCAACCCTCAGTAGAGTAAGATGAGGCTAAGTATTGGAGAAATGGTCTCCTGGAGGGTGTAGCGACTCGGAACTCATTAGACTAAGATGGCGCTGAGTACTGGTATATGGGTCTCCTGGAGGGTCTAGTGACTCGAAACTCAGCAGAGTAAGATGGGGCTGAGTATTGGAAAAAGGGTCTCCTGGAGGGTCTAGCAACTCGATACTCAGCAGAGTAAGATGGGGCTGAATATTGGTACAAGGGTCTCCTGGAGGGTCTAGCAATTCAAAATTCAGCAGAGTAAGATGAGGCTGAGTATTGGTATAAGGGTCTCCTGGAGGGTCTAGCGACTCGACACTCAGCAGAGTAAGATGTTGCTGAGTATTGGCATAAGGGTCTCCTGGAGGGTGTAGCGACTTTGAAGCTCAGCAGAGTAAGATGAGGCTGAGTATTGGTACAAGGGTCTCCTGGAGGGTCTAGCGACTTGAAGCTCAGCAGAGTAAGATGAGGCTGAGTATTGGTACAAGGGTCTCCTGGAGGATCTAGCTACTTGAAGCTCAGCAGAGTAAGATGGGGCTAAGTATTGGTGTAAGGGTCTCCTGGAGGGTCTAGCGACTCGAAACTCAGTAGAGTAAGATGGGTCTGAGTACTGGTATATGGGTCTCCTGGAGGGTCTAGCGACTCAGCCCTCAGCAGAGTAAGATGGGTCTGTGTATTGGAGAAAGGGTCTCCTGGAGGGTGCAGAAAGAGGCAAGAGAAGTGCAGAAACAGGCAAAAGAAGTGTACAAAGAGACAAGAGAATTGCTGAAAGAAGCAACAGAGGTGTAGAAAGCAGCAAGAAAAGTGCAGAAAGAGGCAAGAGAGATGCAAAAAGAGGCAGGAAAGGTACAGAAAGAGGGAAGATGAGTGCATAAAGAGACAACAGGGGTGCAGAAAGAAGCAAATGAGGCGCAGATAGAGGCAACAGACGTGCAGAAAAATGCAAGAAAAGTGCATAAAGAGGCAAAGAGGTATATAAAGAGACAACAGGGGTGCAGAAAGAAGCAAGACAGGTGCAGAAAGAAGCATGGAAAGTGAAGAATGAAGCAACAGGGGTGCAGAAAGAGGCAAGAGAAGTGAAGAAACAGGCAAGAGAAGTGCACAAAGAGGCAAGAGAATTGCTGAAAGCAGCAACAGAGGTGTAGAAAGAAGCAAGAAAAGTGCAGAAAGAGGCAAGTAAGATGCAAAAACAAGTTGGAAAGGAACAGAAAGAGGGAAGACGAGTGCAGAAAGAGACAACAGGGGTGCAGAAAGAGGCAAATGAGGTGTAGAAAGAGGCAACATACGTGCAGAAAGAGGGAAGAGAGGTGCAGAAAAAGGCAAGAAAAGTGCAGAAAGAGGCAAAAGAGGTACATAACGAGAAAACACGGGTGCAGAAAGAAGCAAATGAGGTGCAGATAGAGGCAACAGACTTGCAGAAAGAGCGAAGAGAACTGCAGAAAAAGGCAAGAAAAGTGCAGAAAGAGGCAAAAGAGGTACATAACGAGACAACACGGGTGCAGAAAGAAGCAAGACAGGTGCAGAAAGAAGCATGGAAAGTGCAGAATGAAGCAACAGGGGTGCAGAAAGAGGCAAGAGAAGTGTAGAAAGGAGCAAGGGAGGTGCAGAAAGAGCCAACAGAAGTGCACAAAGAGGCAAGAGAATTGCTGAAAGAAGCAAAAGAGGTGTAGAAAGAAGGAAGAAAAGTGCAGAAAGAGGCAAGTGAGATGCAAAAACAGTCAGGAAAGGTACAGAAAGAGGGAAGACGAGTGCAGAAAGAGACAACAGGGGTGTAGAAAGAAACAAATGAGGTGCAGATAGAGGCAACAGACTTGCAGAAAGAGCGAAGAGAACTGCAGAAAAAGGCAAGAAAAGTGAAGAAAGAGGCAAAAGAGGTACATAACGAGACAACACGGGTGCAGAAAGAAGCAAGACAGGTGCAGAAAGAAGCATGGAAAGTGCAGAATGAAGCAACAGGGGTGCAGAAAGAGGCAAGAGAAGTGTAGAAAGGAGCAAGGGAGGTGCAGAAAGAGCCAACAGAAGTGCCCAAAGAGGCAAGAGAATTGCTGAAAGAAGCAACAGAGGTGTAGAAAGAAGCAAGAAAAGTGCAGAAAAAGGCAAGTGAGGAGCAAAAACAGGCAGGAAAGGTACAGAAAGTGGGAAAACCAGTGCATAAATAGACAACAGGGGTGCAGAAAGAAGCAAATAAGGTGCAGAAAGAGGCAACAGACATGCAGAAAGAGGGAAGAGAGGTGAAGAAAAAGGCAAGAAAAGTGCAGAAAGAGGCAAAAGAGGTACATAAAGAGACAACAGGGGTGCAGAAAGAAGCAAGACAGGTGCAAAAGAAGCATGGAAAGTGCAGAATGAAGCAACAGGGGTGCAGTAAGAGGCAAGATAAATGTAGAAAGGAGCAAGTGAGGTGCAGAAAGAGCCAACAGAGGTGCAAAAAGAGGCAATAGAGGTAGAGAAACAGGCAAGAGAAGTGCACAAAGAGGCAAGAGAATTGCTGAAAGAAGCAACTGAGGTGTAGAAAGAAGCAAGAAAAGTGCAGAAAGAGGCAAGTGAGATGCAAAAACAGGCAGGAAAGGAATCGAAAGAGGGAAGTCGAGTGCAGAAAGAGACAACAGGGGTGCAGAAAGAAGCAAATGAGGTGCAGAAAGAGGTAACAGACGTGCAGAAATAGGGAAGAGAGCTGCAGAAAAAGCCAAGAAAAGTGCAGAAAGAGGCACATAAAGAGACAACAGGGGTGCAGAAAGAAGCAAGACAGGTGCAGAAAGAAGCACGGAAAGTGCAGAATAAAGCAACAGGGGTGCAGAAAGAGGCAAGAGAAGTGCAGAAACAGGCAAGAGAAGTGCACAAAGAGGCAAGAGAATTGCTGAAAGAAGCAACAGAGGTGTAGAAAGAAGCAACAAAAGTGCAGAAAGAGGCAGGTGAGATGCAAAAACAGGCAGGAAAGGTAGAGAAAGAGGGAAGACGAGAAAGAGGGAAGAGAGGTGCAGAAAAAGCTGAGAAAAGTGCAGAAAGAGGCAAAAGAGGTATATAGAGAGACAACAGGGGTGCAGAAAGAAGCAAGACAGGTGCAGAAAGAAGTATGGAAAGTGCAGAATGAAGCAACAGGGGTGCAGAAAGAGGCAAGAGAAGTGCACAAAGAGGCAAGAGAATTGCTGAAAGAAGCAACAGAGGTGTAGAAAGAAGCAAGAAAAGTGCAGAAAGAGGCAAGTGAAATGCAAAAACAGGCAGGAAAGTTACAGAAAGAGTGAAGACGAGAAAGAGGGAAGAGAGGTCAGAAAAAGCCAAGAAAAGTGCAGAAATTGGCAAAAGAGGTACATAAAGAGACATCAGGGGTGCAGAAAGAAGGAAGACAGGTGCAGAAAAAAGCATGGAAAGTGCAGAATGAAGTAACAGGGGTTCAGAAAGAGGCAAGAGAAGTGCAGAAACAGGCAAGAGAAGTGCACAAAGGGGAAAGAGAATTGCTGAAAGAAGCAACAGAGGTGTAGAAAGAAGCAAGAAAAGTACAAAAAAAGGCAAGTGAGGAGCAAAAACAGGCAGGTAAGGTACAGAAAGAGGGAAGACGAGTGCAGAAAGAGACAACAGTGGTGCAGAAAGAAGCAAATGAGGTGCAGAAAGAGGCAACAGACGTGCAGAAAGAGGGAAGTGAAGTGCCTAAAAAGGCAAGAAAAGTGCAGAAAGAGGCAAAAGAGGTACATAAAGAGACAACAGGGGTGCAGAAAGAAGCAAGACAGGTGCAGAAAGAAACATGGAAAGTGCAGAATGAAGCAACTGGGGTGCAGAAAGAGGCAAGAGAAATGTAGAAAGGAGCAAATGAGGTGCAGAAAGAGCCAACAGAGGTAAAAAAAGAGGTAAGAGAGGTGCAGAAACAGGCAAGAGAAGTGCAGAAAGAGGCAAGAGAATTGCTGAAAGAAGCAACCTAGGTGTAGAAAGAAGCAAGAAAAGTGCAGAAAGAGACAAGGGAGATGCAAAAACAGGCAGGAAAGGTACAGAAAGAGGGAAGACGAGTGCTGAAAGAGACAACACAGGTGCACAAAGAAGCAAATGAGGTGTAGAAAGAGGCAACAGACATGCAGAAAGAGGGAAGAGAGGTGCAGAAAAAGGCAAGAAAAGTGCAGAAAGAGGCAAAACAGGTACATAAAGAGACAACAGGGGTGCAGAAAGAAGTAAGACAGGTGCAGAAAGAAGCATGGAAAGTGCAGAATGAAGCAACTGGGGTGCAGAAAGAGGCAAGAGAAATGTAGAAAGGAGCAAGTGAGGTGCAGAAAGAGCCAACAGAGGTAAATAAAGAAGCAAGAGAGGTGCAGAAACAGGCAAGAGAAGTGCAGAAAGAGGCAAGAGAATTGCTGAAAGAAGCAACCGAGGTGTAGAAAGAAGCAAGAAAAGTGCAGAAAGAGACAAGGGAGATGCAAAAACAGGCAGGAAAGGTACAGAAAGAGGGAAGAGAGGTGCAGAAAAAGGCAAGAAAAGTGCAGAAAGAGGCAAAAGAGGTACATAAAGAGACAACAGGGGTGCAGAAAGAAGTAAGACAGGTGCAGAAAGAAGCATGGAAAGTGCAGAATGAAGCAACAGGGGTGCAGAAAGAGGCAAGAGAAGTACAGAAACAGGCAAGAGAAGTGCACAAAGAGGCAAGAGAATTGCTAAAAGAAGCAACAGAGGTGTAGAAAGAAGCAAGAAAAGTGCAGAAAGAGGCAGGTGAGATGCAAAAACAGGCAGGAAAGGTACACAGAGAGGGAAGACGAGTGCAGAAAGTGACAACAGGGATGCAGAAAGAAGCAAATGAGGTGCAGAAAGAGGCACCAGACGTGCAGAAAGAGGGAAGAGAGGTGCCTAAAAAGGCAAGAAAAGTGCAGAAAGAGGCAAAAGAGGTACATATAGAGACCACAGTGGTGCAGAAAGAAGCAAGACAGGTGCAGAAAGAAACATGGAAAGTGCAGAATGAAGCAACTGGGGTGCAGAAAGAGGCAAGAGAAATGTAGAAAGGAGCAAGTGAGGTGCAGAAAGAGCCAACAGAGGTAAATAAAGAAGCAAGAGAGGTGCAAAAACAGGCAAGAGAAGTGCAGAAAGAGGCAAGAGAATTGCTGAAAGAAGCAACCGAGGTGTAGAAAGAAGCAAGAAAAGTGCAGAAAGAGACAAGGGAGATGCAAAAACAGGCAGGAAAGGTACAGAAAGAGGGAAGACGAGTGCTGAAAGAGACAACACGGGTGCACAAAGAAGCAAATGAGGTGCAGAAAGAGGCAACAGACGTGCAGAAAGAGGGAAGAGAGGTGCAGAAAAAGGCAAGAAAAGTGCAGAAAGAGGCAAAGAGGTACATAAAGAGACAACAGGGGTGCAGAAAGAAGTAAGACAGGTGCAGAAAGAAGCATGGAAAGTGCAGAATGAAGCAACAGGGGTGCAGAAAGAGGCAAGAGAAGTACAGAAACAGGCAAGAGAAGTTCACAAAGAGGCAAGAGAATTGCTAAAAGAAGCAAAAGAGGTGTAGAAAGAAGCAAGAAAAGTGCAGAAAGAGGCAGGTGAGATGCAAAAACAGGCAGGAAAGGTACACAGAGAGGGAAGACGAGTGCAGAAAGACAACAGGGATGCAGAAAGAAGCAAATGAGGTGCAGAAAGAGGCAACAGACTTGCAGAAAGTGGGAAGATAGGTGCAGAAAAAGGCAAGAAAAGTGCAGAAAGAGTCAAAAGAGGTACATAAAGAGACAACAGGGGTGCAGAAAGAAGACAGTTGGCGAAAGAAGCATGGAAAGTGCAGAATGAAGCAACAGGGGTGCAGAAAGAGGCAAGAGAAGTGCAGATACAGGCAGGAGAAGAGCACAAAGAGGCAAGAGAATTACTGAAAGAAGCAACAGAGGTGTAGAAAGAAGCAAGAAAAGTGCAAAAAGAGGCAAGTGAGGAACAAAAACAGGCAGGAAAGGCACAGAAAGAGGGAAGACGAGTGCAGAAAGAGACAACAGGGGTGCAGAAAGAAGCAAATGAGGTGCAGAAAGAGGCAACAGACTTGCAGAAAGAGGGAAGAGAGGTGCCTAAAAAGGCAAGAAAAGTGCAGAAAGAGGCAAAAGAGGTACATAAAGAGACCACAGTGGTGCAGAAAGAAGCAAGACAGGTGCAGAAAGAAACATGGAAGGTGCAGAATGAAGCAACAGTGGTGCAGAAAGAGGCAAGAAAAGTGCAGAAACAGGCAAGAGAAGTGCACAAAGAGGCAAGAGAATTGCTGAAAGAAGCAACAGAGGTGTAGGAAGAAGCAAGAAAAGTGTAGAAAGAGGCAGGTGAGATGCAAAAACAGGCAGGAAAGGTACAGAGAGAGGGAAGACGAGTGCAGAAAGAGACAACAGGGATGCAGAAAGAAGCAAATGAGGTGCAGAAAGAGGCAACAGACTTGCAGAAAGAGGGAAGATAGGTGCAGAAAAAGGCAAGAAAAGTGCAGAAAGAGTCAAAAGAGGTACATAAAGAGACAACAGGGGTGCAGAAAGAAGCAAGACAGTTGGAGAAAGAAGCATGGAAGGTGCAGAATGAAGCAACAGGGGTGCAGAAAGAGGCAAGAGAAGTGCAGAAACAGGCAAGAGAAGTGCACAAAGAGGCAAGAGAATTGCTGAAAGAAGCAACAGAGGTGTAGAAAGAAGCAAGAAAAGTGCAAAAAGAGGGAAGTGAGGAGCAAAAACAGGCAGGAAAGGTACAGAAAGAGGGAAGACGAGAAAGAGGGAAGAGAGGTGCAGAAAAACCCAAGAAAAGTGCAGAAAGAGGCAAAAGAGGTACATCAAGAGACATCAGGGGTGCAGAAAGAAGGAAGACAGGTGCAGAAAGAAGCATGGAAAGTGCAGAATGAAGTAACAGGGGTGCAGAAAGAGGCAAGAGAAGTGCAGTAACAGGCAAGAGAAGTGCACAAAGAGGCAAGAGAATTGCTGAAAGAAGCAACAGAGGTGTAGAAAGAAGCAAGAAAAGTGCAAAAAGAGGCAAGTGAGGAGCAAATACAGGCAGGAAAGGTACAGAAAGAGGGAAGACGAGTGCAGAAAGAGACAACAGCGGTGCAGCAAGAAGCAAATGAGATGCAGAAAGAGGCAACAGACGTGCAGAAAGAGGGAAGAGAGGTGCCTAAAAAGGCAAGAAAAGTGCAGAAAGAGGCAAAAGAGGTACATAAAGAGACCAAAGTGGTGCAGAAAGAAGCAAGACAGGTGCAGAAAGAATCATGGAAAGTGCAGAATGAAACAACAGGGGTGCAGAAAGAGGCAAGAGAAATGTAGAAAGGAGCAAGTGAGGTGCAGAAAGAGCCAACAGAGGTAAAAAAGAGGCAAGAGGTGCAGAAACAGGCAAGAGAAGTGCACAAAGAGGCAAGAGAATTGATGAAAGAAGCAACAGAGGTATAGAAAGAAGCAAGAAAAGTGCAGAAAGAGACAAGGGAGATGCAAAAACAGGCAGGAAAGGTACAGAAAGAGGGAAGATGAGTGCTGAAAGAGACAACAGGGGTGCACAAAGAAGCAAATGAGGTGCAGAAAGAGGCAACAGACGTGCAGAAAGAGGGAAGAGAGGTGCATAAAAATGCAAGAAAAGTACAGAAAGAGGCAAAAGAGGTACATAAAGAGACAACAGGGGTGCAGAAAGAAGTAAGACAGGTGCAGAAAGAAGCATGGAAAGTGCATAATGAAGCAACAGGGGTGCAGAAAGAGGCAAGAGAGGTGCACAAAGAGGCGAGAGAGTTACAGAAAGAGGCAAGAGAAGTGCAGAAACAGGCAAGAGAAGTGCACAAAGAGGCAAGAGAATTGCTGAAAGAAGCAACAGAGGTGTAGAAAGACGCAAGAAAAGTGCAGAAAAAGGCAGGTGAGATGCAAAAACAGGCAGGAAAGGTACAGAGAGAGGGAAGACGAGTGCAGAAAGAGACAACAGGGATGCAGAAAGAAGCAAATGAGGTGCAGAAAGAGGCAACAGACTTGCAGAAAGAGGGAAGAAAGGTGCAGAAAAAGGCAAGAAAAGTGCAGAAAGAGTCAAAAGAGGTACATAACGAGACAACACGGGTGCTGAATGAAGCAACAGACGTGCTGAAAGAGGGAAGAGAGGTGCAGAAAGTACATGAGATTTGCAGAATGAGGTCAAGAGAAGTGCAGAAAAAGAAAGAAACGTGCAGAAAGAAGCAACAGAAATGCAGAAAGAGGCAAGAGAGGCGCAGAGGGAAGCAAGAGTGGCTTGCACACCATTAGTACTAATTTAACACCCACATTTAGCAATAAGTAACACACGACCATTCTAGGTTTGCAAAGGGCCTTCCACCACGCTGTAACACTTGTCGCTGCATTTTTGGTAACGTTTTACCCGTTTCAGCTAGAAACAAGGCTTTTTTTGTTCAAATCTGCAGATTAGGGGCCAGATGATGAATTATGTGACTAATGCAGAAAATGTATAATTGTGCGAAAGTCGGTGCAGCCAAACAGTCACATAATTCGAGTGGCCCTGCTCATACCTCTGACTAGGTCCACAAGTGCTCCTCAGTGATTCCATCTTTTTGTCTCACTGAGCTCATAGTTGAGCTTCTATGGAAACGAGGAAGACTAAACCTGAGGTTACCACTCCACAACACAGACTACCATACCACATAATTACTCTCCATAACACATAATCCCACTCTACATAATTCCTATACACTAAATACCACATACTTTCTATCCACATAATTTCACTGCACAACATACCACATAATTCCACTACACACAACGTACATCCACTCCACTCCAAAAAACATTAGTAAAAAACTTTTGCATTTACTCCGCCAATAGCTCTAATTCTTGCAAATGTGAAACCTATTACATTGCAAACACTTCTTTAACTAGTAGTCGTGTTTGCAGAGTGGTGGAGCTCAGGAATTCCGCTGTGTAGGGCTTACAGGAGGTACCAGTAGGGCTTCTTGGCCCCCAAAGTCCCTCAGGAGTAAATTGGACTTCATCCCCCATCCCGTAGTCTGCCAGGAGGCGCATTTGCAGAGTGGTGGAGAAAGAGGGGCATGGCCTCCGAAGACGTCTTAGCAATCCCATGGTGCGGGACTTACTGGAGGTAACAAGAGGGGTAGTTGGCCCCAAAGGACATCCTTGGGGGCCAACTATCCCTACTATTACCTCCAGTAAGTCACATACAGCAGCATTGCTAAGTTCGAAGAGCAGGCCACGCCCCCTTTGCCCACCACTCTACAAATGCGCTCCCTGGCACGCTCTTGGATGGGGATTGAAGTCCCCTTCGCTGCTGTGGGTCCTTTACGGGTCAACTAGCTTACCTCTTACCTCCAGTAAGCCCCACGCAGTGGGATTGCTGAGAGGTGAACAAAGGCCATGCCCCCTTTCTCCACCACTCTGCAAACGCGCCCCCTGGTGCGTTGTTAGTTGGGGAATTAATTCCCTTTGAATACTGAGGGTCCCTGGGGGCCAACTAGCCTACCAGGTACCTCCAATATGCGCCACAGAGCTGGATTGCAGAGAGGTTGTCCGAGGCCACGCCCCCTTTTTACACCACTCTGCAAACGCACCCCCTGGCGCGTTTTAACTTGGGGGATTAAGTCCCCTTGAATCCTGAGGGTCCCTGGGGGCCAACTAGCCCACCAGGTACCTCCGGTAAGTGCCACAGAGCTGAGTTGCAGATAGGTGTTCCGAGGCCACGCCCCTTTTTACACCACGCTGCAAAGGTGGCTTCTGGTGAAATGCTGCTTGGAGGATGAAGTCCACTTGTGTCCTGAGGTCCTCAGGACACAAGAGGACCTCATCGCCCCACCAGCAGTGCACCAGAAGCTGAGTTTGCAGAGTGGTGTAAAAAGGGGCGTGGCCTCGGACCACCTCTCTGCAATGCAGCTCTGTGGCACTTACTGGAGGTACCTGGTGGGCTAATTGGCCCCCAGGGACCCTCAGGATTGAAGGGGAATTAATCCCCCAATTTACAACGCGCCAGGGGGCGTGTTTGCACACTTTTCATATCAGGCCTCGCCCCCTCCCTGCACCACTGTGCAAACGCGCCCTCTGGCGCCTTGTAAGTTGGGAGATTAAGTCCCCTTGAATCCTGAGGGTCCCTGGGGGTCAACTAGCCCACCAGGTACCTCCAGTAAGCGCCACAGAGCTGCGTTGCAGAGAGGTGTAAAAAGGGGCGTGGCCTCGGACCACCTCTCTGCAACGCAGCTCTGCAGCGCATATTGGAGGTACCTGGTGGGCTAGTTGGCCCCCAGGGACCCTCAGTATTCAAGAGGTATTAATTCCCCAACTAACAACGCGCCAGGGGGCGCGTTTGCAGAGTGGTGGAGAAAGGGGGCGTGGCCTCCGGCGAGATGCCGGCTTTTTTTTAAAAACATTTTTTACAAGGGGGGCTGTGTGGCCCCCCTTTTTTTTAACTTTTTGGGGGCCCTGGGGACCCCATCCCCCAGGGCCTGACCCGTTTTTATAAAATAAATTTAAAATAAAACGGGAAGGGGCCGCGTGGCCCCCCTCCCGAGGCCAATTTTGGCCCCGGGGACCCCATCCCCCGGGGCATGGCCAGAATTAAAGAATTAAATTATTTGGAGGGGGGCCACGTGGCCCCCCTCCTTAGGCCACTTATGTCCCCGGGGACCCCATCCGTGGGGCCAAACTTTCCGTTTAAATATATATATATAGATATATATATTTAATTAACGGGGAGGGGGGCCACGTGGCCCCCCTCTCGGGCCACTTCTGGCCCCGGGGACCCCATCTCCCGGGGCCTGGCCTCACCATTGGGGACCGTGGGGGGAGCCCCAATGCCCCCACGGTCCCGCCGGCTCCCTGCGTCCTGCGGGAGCCGGCATTGCTTTTGCCCAAGGGGAGCTGCTGACATGCAGCTCCCCTTGTGCAAAAGCAATGTGCTTTGCTTCATTGAAGCGAGAGCAGGTTTTCCTGCTCTCGCTTCAATGAAGCAAAGCAGAGTTTGCAATGACAGGGCGGGAGCCCTGTAATTGCAAACAGCAATGTCCCGGGGGTGGGCACCCCGGGACATTGCAGGAGCTGGCCCTGGGGGGTGGTGGTCCCCAGGGCCATCAAGAGCTCCAGGAGGGGGGCCGCGTGGCCCCCCTCCAAACGTTTGCAAAGCCCCGGGGAGGTGGTTGCCCCCGGGGCATGGAGGGTCCGTAACGGATCCCCGTATTTAAATACAAAGCGCCCCAGGGAGGTGGTGGTCCCCGGGGCAGTGTGGGGGGGCTTGAGACCCCCCACACAAATTAATTATGACAGCCCCGGGGAGGTGGTTGCCCCCGGGGCATGGGGGTCCGTAACGGATCCCCGTATTTAAATACAAAGCGCCCCGGGGAGGTGGTGGTCCCCGGGGCAGTGTGGGGGGGCTTGAGACACCCCACACAAATTAATTATGACAGGCCCCCCCATCCCTATTGAAATTAAGCCCCGGGGAGGTGGCGGTCCCCGGGGTTTGGGGGGGCCCACGAGGCCCCCCCACGCTAGTATCAATAAAGCCCCGGGGAGGTGGCGGTCCCCGGGGCTGCGGGGGCCCCCGCGGGCGCCCGCTACATAAATAAATTGCCCCCGGGACTTGGCCCACCCGGGGGCTTTGAAAACGAAGTGCGGGAGACCCCCTGAGCAGACCTGGGGATTCAGGGTGTTTTTACCATGCCCCCTTTTCTTGTTTTTTTTTATCTTTCTCTTACCTTTTTCTTTCTCCCTCGTCCAAGGCACAAGATGGCCACCAACACTTCCTGGTATGAAGTGTTGGCAGCCAATCAGAGGCAAGCTCGTGCTCGGGAGGATATGTGTGGTTAGGCTCCGCCCAGATATCGAAAGTTTTCTTTTTTTAAATTTCTCAGGAACTTCTGAACGGATTTACACCATTTAACAAAAAGGGCTCTTTCTGAACCAAGACCTACCTTTTTGCCAAATTTGGTGTCATTCTGTTCAGCAGTTCGGACTGTAACTTTGTCTAAAGTTTCCTATGGAAATTAACATGGGGAAAACGTGTTTTGGGGCCCCCCTTTTTTCTCAGCCCCTGCTTGACGAATCACGCCGAAACTTTCAAGACCGGAGCGGACCACTAGTTTTCAAAATTTCGTGAAGATTCGTCAACCGGCGCCAAAGTTATTGGGAAAACAAAAAACACTTTTTGAATAGAAACAAGGTCCTAACTATAACTACCTTCTGGCGACCGCCAGTAGGTAATATATATATACATATATATACATAGAGAGAGAGAGAGGGAGAGAGAGAGAGGGAGAGAGTTGAGTTTCGGCAGCCGCATATTATGCAGGTTTATGCCCTCATCCACTATACATGACTCAAGGTTTGTTTTTGTGGCAAAGTGGATAATTGAGAGGTGAGACTCCTGCGGGGTGAGTTTTGCAGCCGCTGTTAACTATGCATGGGTCTGCCAAGCTCCAACAGTGGGACTTGGCAGATTTGTTTATTTGTTAACAGGAGTCTTGGCTGCCGCATAAATTGTCGGACTGCTGAGCTCTTGAAACAGGGGTCTCGGCGGCTGCATGGGGCTTGGTGCAGTGTTGTGCGGATGCAGGACTCATACATTCTTTTATTAAAGGCACACTTACTTTGAAGCTCTGGCTCCTGCTGTGATTTGATGCCTGGAGGTGCAGTGTTGGCTGCTTGATGCGGCAAGGGGGAATAAAAGCTGGATTGGAATGTGCCGCACATGCGCGTTCCAGTTGCCGGTTGTCAGTATCCGCATACCACGATTACAACACGGCGATTGACAGTCTGATTTGTATAGTAGCTGTCAATCACATGCATTCTGGTTTTAAGTGGTTTATGCAGCATTTACAGGATGCACGTGAAAGGCAGTTTCTTCTGCAATTGTGAAACACTTTAAACGCTGTAAGGTGTTGGTGAAGGCTGGCATTAATGTGAGAGCTGGTTGAGGTGTGGAGCTCTAACTATTGGCTGTGATTATGTTGAAGCATGCAGGCAAGAGGAGACACTGCTTCCCATTGTCTTCATCTTCTTCAGAGGGCAGTCTAGTGCTAATGACTCCACCTAAGAGGAAGAAAGGGGGTAAGGAAGAGATTTAAGAAGTTGATTATGGAGACTTTGGGGCCGATTCCGATCTCGGTCGGAGGCGCACCCAATACCATTCGGTCGGGAAAAAAGCCATGCAAATGCCTGTTTCCCGACCGATCCGTACAGTACACTGAACGAGTAAGTACGATGCGCACAACAGCAAAGAATCCGGCCGAGCCGTACTCACCCAATCCAGGTCCTGTACTCCGACCGAGGCGAATCCGGAAACGCAGAATCGAGTCGCACGGAAGGGAAAATGCAGCTCCGTCCGGCCGAACAAGTACGATGCGCTTCCCGTACGCGCCGAACCCGTCGCTATGCACAGCACGTCAAAGCATCCGGGAGAGGCGCACATAAGCTCCGATTCGCGCCACAACACAATACACGGCTACGAGACGAACACGCCAGCGACGAGGACGAGGCGAAGCGACGAGGACGACGCGAAGCAACGAGAAGGACGAACGACACGAACCAACCATGAATCCCTTCGTCCCGATCATACCAATATTCTACATTTACTACCGGAACAGGCACGGATGCGTACGGCGCAGAAGGTAAGTCAGACACCAACCACAAAAGACATACAACACGTACACGACACATCACACACACACACAGAGGGATGCAGAATATACTTACACCAGCAACAGCAGCACCATAGGGGCGGGATGCCCATCACCAATGCCACATATGCACACAGGGGCCTGAATGCGCACCACCACCCCTACCCAGGGGGGCTGGATGCCTACCACTACTACCACCCTCACCCGGGGGGCTGGATGCCTACCACTACTACCACCCTCACCCAGGGGGCTGGATGCCTACCACTACTACCACCCTTAGCCAGGGGGCTGGATGCCTACCACTACTACCACCCTCATCCAGGGGGCTGGATGCCTACCACTACTACCACCCTTAGCCAGGGGGGCTGGATGCCTACCACTACTACCACCCTTAGCCAGGGGGGCTGGATGCCTACCACTACTACCACCCTCACCCAGGGGGGCTGGATGCCTACCACTACTACCACCCTTAGCCAGGGGGGCTGGATGCCTACCACTACTACCACCCTCACCCAGGGGGCTGGATGCCTAACACTACTACCACCCTTAGCCAGGGGGCTGGATGCCTACCACTACTACCACCCTTAGCCAGGGGGCTGGATGCCTACCACTACTACCACCCTTAGCCAGGGGGCTGGATGCCTACCACTACTACCACCCTCACCCAGGGGGGCTGGATGCCTACCACTACTACCACCCTTAGCCAGGGGGCTGGATGCCTACCACTACTACCACCCTTACCCAGGGGGCTGGATGCCTACCACTACTACCACCCTTAGCCAGGGGGCTGGATGCCTACCACTACTACCACCCTCACCCAGGGGGCTGGATGCCTACCACTACTACCACCCTTAGCCAGGGGGCTGGATGCCTACCACTACTACCACCCTTAGCCAGGGGGGCTGGATGCCTACCACTACTACCACCCTCACCCAGGGGGCTGGATGCCTACCACTACTACCACCCTTAGCCAGGGGGCTGGATGCCTACCACTACTACCACTCTCACCCAGGGGGCTGGATGCCTACCACTACTACCACCCTTAGCCAGGGGGCTGGATGCCTACCACTACTACCACCCTTAGCCAGGGGGCTGGATGCCTACCACTACTACCACCCTTAGCCAGGGGGCTGGATGCCTACCACTACTACCACCCTTAGCCAGGGGGCTGGATGCCTACCACTACTACCACCCTCACCCAGGGGGGCTGGATGCCTACCACTACTACCACCCTTAGCCTGGGGGCTGGATGCCTACCACTACTACCACCCTTACCCAGGGGGCTGGATGCCTACCACTACTACCACCCTTAGCCAGGGGGGCTGGATGCCTACCACTACTACCACCCTCACCCAGGGGGGCTGGATGCCTACCACTACTACCACCCTTAGCCAGGGGGGCTGGATGCCTACCACTACTACCACCCTTAGCCGGGGGGCTGGATGCCTACCACTACTACCACCCTCACCCAGGGGGCTGGATGCCTACCACTACTACCACCCTTAGCCAGGGGGGCTGGATGCCTACCACTACTACCACCCTCACCCAGGGGGGCTGGATGCCTACCACTACTACCACCCTCACCCAGGGGGGCTGGATGCCTACCACTACTACCACCCTCACCCAGGGGGGCTGGATGCCTACCACCCCACTCATAGGATGGACAATGCATGACACAACCAGCACACCACAACCTAGGGAATGTAAGAAAAGACATCCCCCAACACCATGACAAGCGTGTGTAGACTGTGTCAAATGCCTACAACACCGAACATGACTTTGAACATACAATGTGACCCCCTAGCACATGTGCCACACATATATGTGTGTGGCCCCCACAATGCAAGCAGGCCATGACCATTGTGGCAATGGGGTCCAAACCCCCATCATCACAGTGACCAAAATGTAAGTGTGGGGTCCATAGCTGAAGCACATTTTGAACAGTGTGGCAATGGGGTCCAAACCCCCATCATCACAGTGACCAAAAGGTAAGTGTGGGGTCCATAGCTGAAGCACCTTTTGAACATTGTGGCAATGGGGTCTAAACCCCCATCATCACAGTGACCAAAAGGTAAGTGTGGGGTCCATAGCTGAAGCACCTTTTGAACATTGTGGCAATGGGGTCTAAACCCCCATCATCACAGTGACCAAAATGTAAGTGTGGGGTCCATAGCTGAAGCACATTTTGAACAGTGTGGCAATGGGGTCCAAACCCCCATCATCACAGTGACCAAAAGGTAACTGTTGACAAAGAAAGAGCTGCAACTGCCAAACTGCATGGATGATTCCTGGTCACAGAACAAAAAACACATCAGTGGCAAAGTAGTGTATGTGTCCCATTGCAACATAAATTGGGTGAGCCAAATACTGCAGTGCAAATAAGACATACCTTTGGCCATGTGCAGACAAACAACACCCATGGGGGCTGACACTGTCAACATTCATCAATGACACAATGACAGAAGTGACCATCAGAATGCAGACCCACATATTCGCACCAATGGGCACACAAATGCAGATACCCTGTGGAGACTGCAGATGTGAGGTGAACAGATACCATACCATGGCAGCAATGGGACACACAAACCATGATCATTGTGCTGACCGATGACCAGGGACAGCAGGGGAAACCCACCAAACTACATACAGCCAATGGCACACCCAAGATATGCCAATGCAGTGGTGCAGATGCACAAACACAAACAGGCAGACCCACACTGCACATCATACACAACAGGTGAGGAGGGGGGTGCCAGTGTCCCCAGGCAACCACACAACACATGAGGAGACCTGAATACCAATCATACAGATGTGCATACAGTGCCACACAAAGGTAACTCATGGATCCAAATCCCCTATGTGGGCAAGCAGGCATTGTCAGATGAGAGGGAGCACAAATCACACATGTCACACAGGCACGTAGGAACAGCATCTGACACAGCAAGACACAGACACACCACAGCACCACACCCAGGGCCCCCACAATGTGGTGACCCTGGGCTGCATTACAATCCCACTGTGATGACAAAGCTAAATGTGGTTCACACTGAACCACAGTCATGTGTCCTGAGCAACAAACTACCATCACACCTACACAAGCACAAATCAATCAGCATGGCCAGTAAGCCAAGGCCAACATGGAGGCAGGGGCCTAGCCGGGCAACAACTCTCATCTGCACACACTCAACACCACACCCCTCGACCTCCAACAATGTGCAGCAGTGAAGCACACATTCACTGGTGACATTGCACATGCACCCATGACTATTCCAGGGTGGTGGGTGGGAACCAAGGTGCAGAAACACATCACACATGGCCATTCAACAAGACTCCTGAATGTCTGACACACTGCACACTACGCTGTACATGGACATGACGGCAATACCACACCAACCAATGGGATCCCAGCCACAGTCACACACCAATGAAGAAGCCAAGGTCACCCACAAAGAACACACATATGTAGTAGTGAGCCTCAGCAAGGCCTACCAGTGCTTAGGGGTTCACCCTTCTCTGCACAGAGTCCTCAGACACTTAGGAAGAAGTTGGCACAGAAACTGAAAATAGAAAAGACAGAGTTTATTAAACCTCATGAGGTGGAGCCAAATTCGCACATCACCCTTCAGTAATGCATGAAGTAGCACACTGAATGGAAGGACCATGGTCCTTTTATACCCACACAGGGGCTCAAATGAAGGCGGTACAAACACAAATGCTGGTTTTAGATACATATAAGGTCATACAGAAAATGCACAGTCGACAAGTGGGTGGAGCTAACAGTTTCTACTTCTAGTAGACACATCCTGACATTTATAAACTCTGAACAGCTCAACTGAGTATGTGCAAAGCAAAAGAGAACTAAATATAACTTGTCTCTAGGCAGATTTCAAGAGCAGTTGACAGGAAGGTAGGACAGAGCACATGGCGAGCACATGGTAGCACATGGCAGCCAAAATGGCTGCCAGAAATACAAAATGGATTCCACAAAGCGGACAATTTAGCCTCTAAATACAGGCTGTCTTTAGCCAATGCTTAACTTAAGTGCTGCCAAATTACAACAGACGACCCTTTCAGCATTGGCTGAAGACATTCGTTTATCTGGGGTAATCTAGATATTCATCCCGTACATCTATTAACATTATTTCGGCCACCTCTTTATTCAACATTTGTTGGGCCTTTGTTTCAGCAACGTTCCCTTTGGCAGGTATACAAGCAGAGATGCAAATGGAGCAAAGCATTGGACCACATTGGATACATACACAGCATGTAAAAAGTATTAATCATTACACACAGGATAGTCAGTAGCTTCCAGCCCCAAGCAGAAACAAGAGTCCAAAACCATCCAGTCTAATTCTAAGTTTCAGGGCTCTGATGTATTTCAGTGACTATCTATTTCAATTTCAGAATAGCCAACAGCACATACCTAATAAAAACATTTTCAATAGACTTTTCCAGTATTTCTTTTATGAGGGCTAGAGTATCAATTAATATACTTAAGGAAAGAGTAAAGTAACATTTTTAAACTGCTCAGATGAACTTTTCTCGTGCAAAATAAACATTACTCCTAAAAAAAATATTAAAGCAATCAGACATATTATTACAAAAACAATCCTGGCTCCGGGGGACCAGGAGGACCACACAGGGCCATAGGAATTAGGACAAGGAGCCGCAAAGGGCTGTTCCTCCTCAAAAATGGGACGACCAAAGGGGTACATTACTAACAACAACAAAAAAGAGTCCTTGGGAAATTGTAGCCGCTGTACAAACCAGCCAGAGGGAGTCTTCTCCCTGTGTCCGTTTGAGCCTCACAGGCAGGCTCTTGTTGTTCCCACGGTGGAGCTGCACAACTCGCAACTCAAGAATCACGGCCCAGTTTGAGAAGAAAAAGTCTTTCTTTCAGAATAGGGCAATCACCCCCCAGGGCAAATACCCTCAACGATCCTGTCCAGTGTCTCAGGCAGTGCACCAGTTTTCTTCACTTTAATCTAACAAGCACCAAGGGCACAGCACCTGTACCCTAAACTCAAGTCCTTCCCTAACTCATGTATTGTTCCGCTGGCGCACTGCTCTTTTGTTGGGGCCACTGATTGTAGCCAATATGCTCAGGCATCCCTTGATCAACAAACAAAGGCGTAGACTTGCATTCACTTTGGGACCAGGACTCAAGGCCTGAAGCAACCCTTGTTTCAAAGGGGGTCACCTCAAGCAAAAGCCTCCTTGCCGTCCTTATCGGTCTGTGACTCTCTCAGCTGGGCGGCATCAAAAACTGGATCCACAGAAAGATTTCTTCATCCTGATTTGTGACCCCGTCTTTCGCCCAAGACAGTGGCAGAGGTTCACACTTTACGTCCCAGTGCTTCCGGCCTTCACTGAGGTCCTAGTTGCCAGCAACGTCTGTGCTGGTTCCCTTTATCTTGACTGTAGGCTGGACTGGTGCTGACTCCCAGGCTGGATCTGATGTCCGGGCCCCTCTGGCAATGGTTGTAGGGCAGCAAATATCTATTGGTGGGCAGAACAAAAAGTCTTTGGACAAGGCATAAAAATAATCTATCAACAGAGAGGATAGTCTCAGAATACTCTCTTAGTCCTGGAGCCCCATTCATTAGCAAGGCACCCAAGAACCACTTCATCTTATCTGAGAATAAAAAAACACCCTAGACCTATTGGCAAGTATAAAAGGAACGTTTTGGTGAACTGACAAGAGTAATACATCACCCAATCCCAAACAGCCAAGGAAGTCTGTGTTCATTTACTAAATTCTGAGGAAAAAAGAAAAACAATACAGACATACTCCAAATCCTTACATTTGTATATTCCTATATTATTCATCTGAAGAACCTCAAGAAAAAGAAACTTTTCCTACACTTCTACTTATGAACCTTGCATTACTTGTACAGGACTGCAGACACTTCTAAAATACTTTCTCTTAATAAAAACACCTACAGTTTACACTTAGGGTCATGCTTTCATGTTATAGGCGCAGCAGGAAAAATCTAAAACTGCTAATTTAACAGATTTTTATTGCAAAAAGAACTAAACTTCAACATAGTGGGTACATTTTCTCCAGCAGAACATGTTATGACAAACAAACTCCTATAAAACAATATTTTCCTTCAAAATGTTTGCTAAGGATCACATGGGCGTCTTTCCTGCATTCTACTTTTCACGATCCGGACTATGCAACATCATTTTCAAAAGGAAAAAACCCTATCTCCAGCTCTAATAAGGGCTGTCAGCTCAATTACACAGACTAGCTAATAAAAGACTAGCAATGCCCTTGCAAAACTGTATAGAACATGAGAATAACAAACAATAATGGTATTGCCACCTGAGATTTTTGAACAGAAACCCCCACTATACAGTTCCCTTTAAAGGTCAAATAAGGGAACATCAATCTGTTCTACTCATTCTTTCATACAGGATGGGCAGTAACATAGCATATATTTTCATCATTTTATTAATGCTAACATTTTTAAAACAGTATTACTGAATAGCCAATAACTAGCTCATGGCTATTTCCTAGACAGCTTAGACAGACTCAAGAGAGAGTGAGAAAAAGAGAGAGAAAACATAATTTTGCCTACTCTTAATTTGTAGAGGAGCTAGCCTCCTTCCCCCATTTTGACAGTAGGAAAACCTGAAACAGGTTTACCTTCTGTCAACACTATTTACCCCTATTTGTGGCAACTGGGCACAAACAACTTGTAGGACATATCTTAGAAAGTGGCTATTTTCTGATTCAACCTAACACAAGCACATTGAGTTAACTTTAAACCAATTCCTTCAGCAATTGTACTAGATTAACATGAGGGCGCATGAATGCAAACCAAAATCCATTTCCTCCTTATCTTAGCCCTTGCACAGTATTCTTTAAACTAAAACCATTATTTTTATATACGTGGCAGATCAATGCTCAACTGAGGGCTGCTTTTCCTTCGTTTCATATGACTGCGCAAAATGTGTGTTTGCCAAAAATAGGAAGCAAAGCTTCTCTTCCTCTCTCTGCGCTGTCATCTCCTCTTTCAAAAACTTTTCGGAGGTCGAAGTGTCCAAGCAAACCTTACCCTTCCCCCTGCTAGATTGCTAAATGCAGAACTCCGACCTTTGACCCTTGTCACCAGCTGTCCATTTTTGTTTGCAAGGCTTTCCATGCGGTCTTTGCAACTCTGGAGAATCACAGCTGAAAGGCAGTCCTGTCCGGTGTGTTTGCCAGTAATTTAAAGGTAGGATAATGACTTCTGCTGTGGTTTCTGTATACTTATTTTCATTTGTGTACAGTGTGTTGGGTGCAGTAGGTCAGCTGTTTATTCTATACTTGCATGTATACTTTATTGAAGCCTCTGATCAGTTTAAAAATTGCCCTGAGTGGCAGAATTGCTTTTAAAATAGTGACTTTTGCTCAATTTCGACTTTGGTGGTAGGGGCACTTAAAAATGAATATCCTACAATATTTTGGCATATTAGGGATCACCAGGGTGTCCTCTAGATATCCCAGAGATGGGGGATCAGAAATGTATAAGGTATACCCTTAAAAAATAGGTTTGTATATGCCTAGATAAAGTGAAATTTCACATTGTACTCCCCACATCATGGTAAAGTGCTACTCAAATCCAACTTTGATGCTAGGAGCTATATATTATTCACAATATGATTATCAGACATTACAAAAGATCAAAAACAATTTTATGGCAATTATTTTTAAGAAACATTTTTTCCCTTCATAGAATCAAAATTCTCCTCCTTTATTTTTTTTTAAACTAATGATCACAAACCCTTTTGATGGTTCCATATATGAAAAGCAAGCCTCATTCCTTTCCTATCACCTTTAAATGTATTCATTTATAATACAAAGCACAGAAGCCTTACTAAAACTGAAAAAGTCTGCGCCACTTTTAAAGGACAGTAATCATTTAACAGCAGAACCACAGATGTACTTGTTAAAAAGGCATTAAGAAAGGAAATCCCTTTTAATCTTTTCTCTGTTATCCAAAATAATGAAACTGTCTTTTCTGACTTATAAAATCAGCAGTTTTTAATGCACGCCTTTATACCGTGTTTGCGCTAACTGAAAATCTAGTCGACTCGGCCTCATGGCTTGGGACCAAAAATAGCCATGTGTTGTTGACACAGCTGTGTTCTGACCAGCAGGCGTCAACATCTCACGCTTTTCAAGCCAGCACAAATCTATCGTTCTGTAATGTGGTGTTTATTTCAGCAATAGCCAATTCACTCAGATAATATGAATGCCTTTCAATATTAATATATAAGGATAATACTGTAACATTTAGCATTTTAGTCCTAATTGTGTGAAAGCACACAAATTCGTTTTTTTTTCCTACCTATCTATGAGGCCTATTTTATTCCTATTGAATGTAAATTCTGATTTATCTGTACCAGTGTGGCAATTTGCACATATCTATAATTTCTTACTTTATCAATTTTAATGGTAGCGTGCAGCTATTTAGCATATGTTACATTATTCATTCCCTAAATTTAAAAAAAATGTAGTTTTTTTAAATGACATTTGCATAACAGAATGACAACAAAAACCAATATTAGCTCATTCCAGACATTTTCAGAAGGGGGTCATACACTCATAACACACAACACAGCGCGCTTAATGCTAGCCATTCTTACACAAAAAACATAGGGGCATATTAGCAAGACCGGCGATAAAATTATCGCCGTTTTAGCGGCAGGAAACTGCCGCTAAAACGGCGATAATGGCCTTGCTAATATGCGTTATAGAATTCCAATAGAAGCCCAGGTTAGATGTCCTGCACATCTAACCTGGGCTTCTATTGGAATTCCATAACGCACATTAGCAAGCCCATTATCGCCGTTTTAGCGGCAGTTTCCTGCCGCTAAAACGGCGATAATTTTAACGAGCTTCTTGCTAATATGGCCCCTAGTCTATTTTACTGAAACAAGCCTACAGACTGTACGCAAAACCAAACTATTTGTAAATAGTAATTGTAGGTCATATTTACAAGAAGAGCTCTCAAAAGTAGTCCAAAAGACTTCCATATTCAAGAAGCCAAAATACACCAAATTCGTCTTTTGGCTGGTAGAACACTCAAAAAGCGCTCTGCATATCACCACTTATGAATGTTACTAAGTGCACAGATCAGGATCCGTTTTATGTACATATTTAGTTCCATGGGGTACTTAGTCACCAAGAAAGAAATATCTTTTTACTATATCTAAACCTATTTAGGTATCCCCTCTGAGGGAGTCAACTGAGTACTTACTAAATCCCTATTGGTACCTCCAAAACAGCAACACTTTTCTGCGAAGTGTGCTAGAAACAGGCATGCCAAAAATAGTGCAGAATATGCAGTATTATAATCAAAGTAGCGCTTAAGGTACTCTTCGTACGTTGCGCTGTTCAAACAATTTCAAATAGAGAAAAATCTCCTCATTACCTGCCTATATGAATTGCAATGCATATATAACTTACAAAACAAATTCCAAAATTGGCCAATCATACAAACAAAGCCACAGTAAGTGTTACTAAAACTACCTTACCAATCAAAGGCATCAAACCAACAGCAAGTGCCGCAAAACGGCTCTTACCAATCAAATGGTGTCCAGGTTCCAACTGCCAAGTTCTCAAATCGACCAAATGGTCACTGCACGGCGAATCAACAAAAGAGATCTCAGTCAAGGACCGGCGCCGCCGGGATGGTCAGATCAGAAAGAAAGGAAAAACGCCATGGGTGCCAAGACTCAGGTCTCCTCAGGCAGCGATCGCGTCCAAGAGCGAGATTCCAATCCTTCATCTCGACCAGTCCTTCGGGCATCCGAGACACTGATGAGCCCCACGTTGGAAGCCAATTTGTAGTAGTGAGCCTCAGCAAGGCCTACCAGTGCTTAGGGGTTCACCCTTCTCTGCACAGAGTCCTCAGACACTTAGGAAGAAGTTGGCACAGAAACTGAAAATAGAAAAGACAGAGTTTATTAAACCTCATGAGGTGGAGCCAAATTCGCACATCACCCTTCAGTAATGCATGAAGTAGCACACTGAATGGAAGGACCATGGTCCTTTTATACCCACACAGGGGCTCAAATGAAGGCGGTACAAACACAAATGCTGGTTTTAGATACATATAAGGTCATACAGAAAATGCACAGTCGACAAGTGGGTGGAGCTAACAGTTTCTACTTCTAGTAGACACATCCTGACATTTATAAACTCTGAACAGCTGCAAGCTCAACTGAGCATGTGCAAAGCAAAAGAGAACTAAATATAACTTGTCTCTAGGCAGATTTCAAGAGCAGTTGACAGGAAGGTAGGACAGAGCACATGGCGAGCACATGGTAGCACATGGCAGCCAAAATGGCTGCCAGAAATACAAAATGGATTCCACAAAGCGGACAATTTAGCCTCTAAATACAGGCTGTCTTTAGCCAATGCTTAACTTAAGTGCTGCCAAATTACAACACATAGACAACAACCAACATTGCAGCCCGGACCCTGAGGAGTGCCAGCAGTCACACACACAACGTGTCACAATCACTGAAAGATAACAAACTGGAAATCACATGACAGGGGCAAACAACAAGTGCCAAGGGGAAACCTGACTGTGACCCATCTGCGTCTGCACACAAACTCAGCCCTGACAGCAAACACACCTATGGGTGACACCCTGATGACCAGTAATGTGCCATGCACCCACATCACAGAGAACCCAGGGAGAAGACTTTGGGGGAACATAGGTCAACTCAGCAAGCATCACAAACAGGTACAACACTAGGGAACACAGCATGCACAGCTAAACGGAAGTGAACACACAGACATGCACATACAACACACACCTTGGGCGCAGGCAATGTCACAGGAGTACACACTGCCATGAGGGGACTCCACTCCTGTGTGAGGAAAGCTGTGCCATATGTTGCCTCAGTAGGGCCCCATCATGTCAGCTGGGCACTTGGTCACACAATCAACAATTAGCACCAAATGAGGACTCCCGTCACATCAGCCTGGTCATGGAAGTGCCAACGGAATCATCAGCACAGATCCAACACACTTGTATAGCAATGTTGCACTGACTACACGGATGAGTCCTTCCCCATTGATGCCCAAACCTGCATGTCCAGTGGAGACGGCCACACGGTCAGGGAAGTAGACGAATTGAACAATGGCAGGCACAACAGATGTGCAGGGGTGGAAGCCACAGATGTGAAATAGCTAATCTAAGTAGGAAATCCCATTGCCAAATACTGAACACATGACACCCTCAGATGCTGCTATGGATGACATGGATACACCACAGGATAGGACACATTCCCCCTGGACCACATGGGTTCCTGCACAGTAACACTTCATTATCATGAGACCAAATATCACCATCACTGCAGCAAGGGCATGGTTAGCATCATCAACAACATGTACATCAGAAGCATAAGCACAAGAGAACAGAAAGTTGCTTTATTCAGCATATGTGTGGAATGAAAACAAAGTCCAGGAAAAACACAAAGGCCAATGGCCTGTCCATTGTCAAAGTCCAAACTTGGTGACAGTGGCAGATGTCACCCTACGCATGCCTGCACAAAACCAGGGACAATCCACTAGGAGGGGCAACCGGGGGGGCAGGCCAGGCACCACAGGGACAGGATCAGGGCTCACCAGGAGGAAGCAGGGAAGGGGTGGTGGGTGCTGGAGAGCCACTGACAACTGCAGTGGAGGTGTCTGACATGGTGTGTGCCGGCACAACTGGGGGCATGACTCAGATGTTGTGGGTGCCAGCACGACTGCAGTGGACCCTGCAGATGGAGTGGACAGGTCCGCCACTGCAGTGCCCAAGTCAGACAGGGTGGTAGTGGACTCCACTGCAGTGCCTACCACCAGGGGAGGAGAATGGGGAACAGGCAAGGTGGGCTGGACAGAGGGGGAGGACACCCTCACCACATCAGTGGCACAGACAAGCGCAGCGGGGGTGTGGTGCCGGGAGAGCAAGTGGCAGGGGAGAAGGCCGGATCCTCTTGGGGATGGTATATCTGTGGGTGGGGGAACCTGGGGCAGGGTGTGGTGGGGGCACCTGTGGAGTGGGGGCCTGAGGGATGGAGGAAGGAGACCTGGTGCCTGAGCTGCAGGGCGGCGGCGGGGTCTTGCTCTTACGACTCCGGGGGGACTTGCGGGTGGGGGCCTCAGTCTGTCTGCACCTGGGGGAGGGTGTCCGTGGGCGAGGGGCACTCTGCTCCGTGTGGGTGGGCTTCCTCTTCCCCCTGGATGCTGGAGCAGCTGGATCGGAGGGGAAGAGGCCGAGGTCACTGAGGAAGAGGCGCTGGGTCTTTGGGGTTGCAGGTGAGGCAAGTGAGGGTGTTTTGGAGGGAGAGGCAACTGAGGACTGCGCAGTGCTCGTGGATGCGTGTGTGTGTTCCAGGGCCCCATCCCCTGTGAGTCTGGTTTCAGTCCCCTGACTGTGCGTGCGTGTGCGTTTTGTTTGTGGCGTGTGTGTCGGTGTGCTGGATGTGTGTGTGCTGGTGTGTGCCTGTGCCGGTGTGTGTGTGCTTGGGACGGGTAAGGTGCTGGGGAGTGTGGATGGAGCAGAGGCAGGAGGGGTGAGGGACTGTCTGAGGAGGGACACTGCTGCCATCAGGGAGGAGTCCATGGACCGATTGCCCCTCTGTAGGTCAGACATGCCCGATGAGATGCCCTCCATGAACGTCACCAGCTGAGTCAACAGAGCGGTGTGCGCATGGAGGACACTCAGCATGGCTGTCTGCCCTACATGGAGCTGGCGAAGGAGGTACACAGACTCCTCACTCAGGGCAGCAGGGGACACAGGGGCAGGGGGTGCGGTGCCTGGCCCAAAGGAGACACGCTCCCGAACATGGGAGCCTCCACGGACCTGGGGAATGGGAGCCGATGGGAGGGCGGTGGTGGTGCTGGTGGTGGCGGGGACAGCAAGACTAGCTGGGGTGTGGTGGCTGCTGACACCCGCCTCCATAAGGGAGTCATCCTCCGAGTTGCTCTGGTCCTCAGCTGAGGTGGATGGTGCTGAGGACTCCTCGGTGTGGCTCCCCTCGCCCTCCGTGCCACTGGGTCCCTCCGACCACTCCTCGGCTGCTGACCCAGTCTGGCTCTCCGGCTCCTCCTGGTCCGTGGAGCTGTCCCCTTCCGTGGCTGTGGATGTATCTGCAAACAATGGGGAAACAGACAGACATCAGTCACCTGCACCAAACGCACACACCACTGTGAGCACAGCACATTACAGAGCAAGCCCTGGCATCATTAGTTGTACATTGCTAAAAGTGCCCTAACTGAACAGGAGAAGCCAATTGTCAGTCTGATGCCAACCATGGCACTCACATCCCACATGGCCTTGCACCCATCTGTCTGGTGTCTGTTGGATTGCAACACCCCAGTGTGGACACATGCACCAACTACACAGTAGTTGGACAGTGCAGAGGACACGGTGTAGCATGTGGACATGCACACATCACAACTCTTGCCACTGAGTCAGTACAGGTTTCCGGATGAAAGGGATGCCCAGAGTCAAATAGGAAATGCATGTGATGCATACCAGCGACAGACACCATGATGCACCCATGTCCTGATAGCCATCGCCACAATGGTGTGCATGTAGCACATGTCACTCCCCTGCAGGATCACCAATAAGTAGACACATGCCATGGCGGAGGCATGACTGCTAAGTCATACATCACTGTCTCAGTGATGTATGACTTGGCAGCCAGACAACAACACTCTGCACTGTGTCACAATAGTAGGTCATGGGGAATGCAAGTCCTGGAGCTGCACAAGTGCACATGTACATCCCCCACACAACACATCATCTTAATCCTCATCAGTCCAGGTCATACCGATTGGACATATGGGAGACCTGTGACACTACCCTCTGAACCTGAGCCCCTCACAATCTGCTGTGAATGGGGAACAGCTGCCTGAACTTCACATTCGCATACCCCAGTCTGCATGGGCAGCTGATCAAACACCTATGTGACACACAAGTATCGTCTCCTATTGTCACATCTCCAGTGGCATGCTGAGCCCCTACCAAGAAACACCCCAGCAGTCCTGGCAACTAATCCACAGCACACTGACACAGAGGCAGACACCTGAGGGGTCAAATCACTGCGCACAATGTGTCAGCTGATACACGGGAGTGGGAGTACAGAGTGCATTGCATGGCCTGGAGTAGGCATGACTGTCCTGCCCCACATGAATGAGGGATGAGCCCTGGACAGTGGATAGCTGGCTATGTATGTGTGACACACGTAATCTGCACACTCCTGGGGCCCAAACATTGTTCCCACCCGCTGCATGGGCGTGTGCCACATACCCCAGGCACATGTGGTGGCTCAGCTCAGCAAGTGGACCGCATATCAAATAACACGCAGATTACATGTCCGAACACAGGCGTTGTGTGAACAATGGACCCACCCATGATGCCCACAACAGAGTTAGGGAAACAGATGCTGTCCCCCACCTTTAGTGAAGCAAACTGCAAGGACACAGTCCCAAGTGACACAATTCCCTGAATGTAAGGGCCACACCTGGGTATCAGATGAGGAGTGGGCAGTGCACAATAGAGGGACATGGCTCCTGGACAACATGACTGCTGCACTGTGGCAGTTGAACCAGGCCAGAGGAGGGCACAAAGCATGTAATACAGAGTTCACAGTGCAGTCTTTGACTCACCCCCTCCTTGCTGCTGTCTGGCCTTCAGCTGCCCATCCAGGTCTGGAAACACCACCACCAGGATCTGGAGCATGTGGGGGTCAGGGTCCGTGTTCCGCCCCTCCTGCGAGGAGGCGACAGCTTCAGCTGGACCCGTGCAATCCTCCGGGTCCAGCCCCGAAGGTCCTGCCACCTCTTCTGGCAGTTGCGGATCCGGCGCTTGTAGACCCCCACGGACCGGACAGCCCGGACGATGTCCTTCCAGATCTCCTGCTTCCGATGGGCATTAACCTGTCAGGATGACAAAGTGAAAAGGCCATTACTACACATGCAACATATCCGTGCATGACACAGTTGTATATACATGTCTCAATCACAGGGGCACATGATGTACACAGGCAGTGCAAAGCTGCCCATGGACAGTTTGCCAGACGTCACTACATGGTATCATTGCATGGGAAGTAAAACCTTGTTCAAATGCACTGTCACTGCACCATACCTGTCCAGTGCATGTCACTACACACTATGGGGGGTGACAACTACTCAGTGAGCCTGCTAGCCAGTGGCGTGCAGACTTTCAGCCTTGCTAGTCAGACAAAATGCACATTCAGAAAGGCAGTGCACAGAACACTCACCTGCTCCCCTGGTGTCCCATACAGCTTGCTGTACTGTGGAAGTAGGCTGTCCAGCAGGGCCTGGTTCTCCTCAAGGCTGAAGGCTGGGGCTCTCTCCACAGTACGTGCCATTGCAGGGTCCAGAGGGGCAGAGACAGCAGCAGTGCAGTGGCAGATGTCATCCTGGAGCATGTAGTGCAGGCAAGTGAGCTCTCAGGGGAACAGCCAGCAATATATATGTGCTGGAGAGGCAGATACTGTCCCTTGTGTCCAAAGTGATAGGTCCAAGTCGTTTGCATCTTCTGAATCTGGCCAATCCATGGAATAGCAGCACCAATACACGCCCACAGCATCCTTCGAATCTTCAACTTCATGACATACATGATTTTGCAACATTGTTGTGGGTGACCAACTGAATTTCCAGCAACCGACTCGTTCGAAATTCGAAAACGCGTCCGTTGCCAGGCAAGGCCATTGTCAATGGGTGCGCACCGATCGGTCCATTGCTGTACAACGCGTACAGGGGTACAACGCGTACCCGCACACATTGAATGCAATGGGCCGGCCGGGGGCACCGATCGGTCCATTGCTGATCAACGCGTACAGGGGTACAACGCGTACCCGCACACATTGAATGCAATGGGCCGGCCGGGGGCACCAATCGGTCCATTGCAGTACAACGCGTACAGGGGTACAACGCGTACCCGCACACATTGAATGCAATGAGCCTGCCGGGGGCACCGATCGGTCCATTGCTGTTCAACGCGTACAGGGGTACAACGCGTACCCGCACACATTGAATGCAATGGGCCGGCCGGGGGCACCGATCGGTCCATTGCAGTACAACGCGTACAGGGGTACAACGCGTACCCGCACACATTGAATGCAATGGGCCGGCCGGGGGCACCGATCGGTCCTTTGCAGTACAACGCGTACAGGGGTACAACGCGTACCCGCACACATTGAATGCAATGGGCCGGCCGGGGGCACCGATCGGTCCATTGCTGATCAACGCGTACAGGGGTACAACGCGTACCCGCACACATTGAATGCAATGGGCCGGCCGGGGGCACCGATCGGTCCATTGCAGTACAACGCGTACAGGGGTACAACGCGTACCCGCACACATTGAATGCAATGGGCCGGCCGGGGGCACCGATCGGTCCATTGCTGTTCAACACGTACAGGGGTACAACGCGTGCCCGCACACATTGAATGCAATGGGCCGGCCGGGGGCACCGATCGGTCCATTGCAGTACAACGCATACAGGGGTACAACGCGTACCCGCACACATTGAATGCAATGGGCCGGCCGGGGGCACCGATCGGTCCATTGCTGATCCAAGCGTACAGGGGTACAACGCGTACCCGCACACATTGAATGCAATGGGCCGGCCGGGGGCACCGATCGGTCCATTGCTGTTCAACGCATCCCTGTACAAGTGACTGGCATATGTCACCATGCCTGTCTCAGATGGACATATGCCAGCCACAGATAGCTCCCAGGGAGTGAGGGGCACACCTACAACACGACAGCCTGTCCAAACTGTATCATAAGGCATGTAAGGCTGCATTTCCTATTGTGTGTATGTTGGTGTACATGTTGTCCTGTGGGTGTCACCTGGGGGCAGCCACCCCCAGGCTGTGCACGTGTTCATGGGGACAGGATCCTGGGTGTTACGTGTACATGACCACTGTGATGTGCAACTGTTCATATCTGTGCATGTGCCATGGTCACATTTCACGGTGGTGTATGTGTATGTCATGTCACATACCCCGTGAGTCCCATGTGGGACGGTATGTTTGAGCCAGGGTGTCCCAGTGGCACAATAGTGATGGTCCTCCACAGTCTGTGTGCATGTAGTGTTTACAATGTCTCTGATTTCATGTGCACAATGGGAGACAGTCTCCACATCCACGTTGTGTGTGTATGGACTTTGATGTTGTGCGTGTGTGTGTCACAGACGTCCATGTCTGTCCTGCCGTGGCAAGTGGGACCACTACCTGTGGGGGTCATGGTTGTTTTTCTGTGGTGTATACATGATACTCCATGTAATGCCAGTGTCCATGTGGCAATACAGGGTCCCTGGGAATGTACCTGTCGTTGAGCTGTGATGCCTGGGGTACACCTGTCCTCACATGTCACTGTGGGGGGTGATTGTGACACGGCAACAGGAGATGGGAACTGTGACACGGCCTCATGATATCCAATGGGCCAACCTGGGACTAATTGATGCCACTTGTTGGACCGTGATGACAGATGTTGGCCATGTATGTACCATACATGTCCTTACGGAACTGCACACTTCATGTAGTTGTGCCTCATAATGATGTATGTTGGGATATTGAGTGTGTTCAATGCCGCATATGTGGGCTGACTGACAATCTTGCTTACTTCTCCTCTGCACTGCAGGGCTCCTGCTGTCCATCGACCATTCCCAGACCTGGCAACGATGGTGGAACGGGACAGCATCCGACGGTACCGCTTCACCAGGCAGCTGATTGAGGATTTGGCAGTGCAGTTGGCCCCACATTTGCATCCTGGCCGGCCGTATCCTACAGCGCTGACCCCCAAGGTGAAGGTGATGGCAGCCCTACACTTCTTTGCCACCGGTACCTTCCAACATACTGTGGCGACTGCTGGTGGGATGTCACAGACCATGTTGAGCCGTGTGCTCCGCGATGTTTTGGCGGCAATGTTGCTATTCCTGAACCGGTACATCTATTTCCCTAGACTGCGACGACTCACTGACGTGAAGAGTGACTTTTATGCCCTGGGGAGGATGCCGCATGTCATTGGCTCCATTGATGGGACACATATGGCTTTGGTACCACCACAGGCCCAGGAACAGGCCTACAGGAACCGCAAGCACTACCACTCGGTCAATGCACTGGTGGTGTGTCTTGCAGATATGACCATCACACACGTGTGTGCCCGTTTCCCTGGTTCAGCACACGATGCCTTTGTGATGAGGAGTAGTCGCAACCCCAGGATGATGGCACAGATGCAGAACCAGCGTGCCTGGCTTGTCGGTGTGTACTGACTTTGTGCCATTGTGTGTGATCTGATCTGTAGTATTCCGACTACTTTTCCAAGTCAGCTAATGTGCACTTGTCTGTCCGTAGGTGACTCGGGATACCCCAACATGCCGTGGTTGCTGACACCCCTCAGGAACCCTGTGACACCAGCCCAGATGCGCTACAATGAGGCACATGGTCGGACCAGGAGAGTGATTGAGCGGACATTTGGTCTCCTGAAGAGCCGCTTCCGCTGCCTGGACAAGACCGGCGGGTCCCTCCCATATGCCCCTGCGAAAGTGTGCAAGATTATCATTGTCTGCTGCATGCTCCACAACCTGGCAGTGCGGAAGGAGTTGCCTCTCATCCAGGATGACAATGACCAACATCCGCCACCTGTGGAGGATCCTGGCCTGGACCACGATGCCAGTGACGATGATGATGATGAGGGTGATGTCCGCACACAGCTCATCACCAACTTCTTTAGCTGAATGTGAGTATCCTGAGGTGTCATGTCAATGATGTGAGTTGGCATGATGTGTAGGTGGTGCTCTGGTGCTGTTGGAGTGTGTCCATGGGCTACTTGACTGGATGTGTGTTGCGATGTGTGCTTACAGGTGGGCTGTACTCCCCAACAGTGTTGACACGCTAACTTGGTTCTGGGTGGGTATCTTGTAACATGTATTGTGCATGAGTTTTGCTGTTCTGTCCTGTTCTCCATTGCTTTTGACTGTGTGTCATTTCTGTCCTTCACAGGGTACTTTCAGATTAGTTTGGTCAACTGTGTCCACCGACGACGTGATTGCACTTCCAGGGTGGTAGCTGTTGTGTCCCTACAGGTGATGTGCGTCACACCCATGGACTTCCTTCTGTCTACAGTTGTTGACTGTGTGCCCGCTGCCAGGTGGGATTACCTTGCATCTGTAGTGGTTACGACATGTTGCAACTGTGTAATAAACCTGTGCTTCACTTTGTGATGTGCGTTGTCTGTGGTCACACATTTGACTGCCATTTGCTTACTGCACCTGTGGGCTACTTGACTACAACTGGGAATGGGTGTGGTGTCTGTGCATTGCACCGTCTTCCCTGGCAACATCAGTGTAGGCAATGAGTCAGATGGCCTAGGTGTGTATGTGTTGTGTAGCCCTGGTGGTGTGTCTCCCTCATATGTGTCACGTTGCCTTTACTCACATGCCTGTGTTGTACTTGCTGTTGCAGTTCGCATACACAGTGTAATTTTGCAGTTCATCATCCCCATAACAGCACCCACGTTGGAATCACAACAGAGGCAAGTATGGTGTATTAGTGTGTTTATTGTGATACATTTGTGTGAATAGTGCATAGGATGGGTAGTGCTGTACATAAATCTTGCAATCAGAAGTTCCTAGGTGAATTGAAAGTCCTGGTAGACAAAATCCCCAGTATCGGGGCCACAGTTGTCTGAGACATTGGTCCAACTTGTACTCCCCATGCAATGTGTGGGAGTAGTGTTGCCGTCAACAGGGTGAACAGTCTGTGCACAAAGGTGAACATCCAGAACAGGTTCAGGCTTCCTGGGAGTTGTGCTTGGCCATCGGCCTCTCACTTGCCCCTCTTCGGACGACCCCTCTTCTTGGGGGGCGGGGGCCCTCAAGTACAGGCTGCTGCAGTGCAGGGGACTCTCCGCCAGAGTCATCCTCCCTCCCTGTGGCAGTTGCAGTTTGGGCAGCACCAGATGTTGTTGGCACACAGGGAGGTGTGGACTGGTTGCTGTTCATCTGGCGGAGGCATTGTAAAATGTCCCTGTGCACCGCCGTCATCTCATGCAGTGCATCCCACTTGGACTCCACGCGGGACATGTGTGAGTCCACGCGGGACATGTGTGAGTCCACGCGGGACATGTGTGACTCCACGTGGGACATGTGAGAGTCCAAGCGGGCATGATGGGCAGCCTGCTGCTGTTTCATGTCTCTGAGGAGCCCCACTACCTGGCTGAGGTCTCCGGTGCTGGACTGGTACGCATCAGCTATGCGTACCAGTTGTGGGTCATCATGCACACCAGCAACCTCTGCAAGCAGCGACCTCTGTCTCCCACCCCTCCCACCACCCCTGCTGACATGTGCAGTGCGTGCAGTGGCACGCACAGATGACCCTGGTCCACCTTGGGGGTTGGTGGTGGTGGTGGTGTCCATGGCCCCAGGTTGGTCCAGGGTCCCTGTGCTGGTGTTGCTCCTTGTTCTGTCCATGTCGGCAGGGATGGTATTTGTGGTGACAGTCGTTGGAGGGGTGGGTGCAGGGGGTGCAGCTGGTGGTCCTGCTGGTGCTGCAGCTGGTGGTCCTGCTGGTGCTGCATGTAGACTTGCACCGGATGTGCCAGGTTGGTCTTCTTCGTCCGAGGAGGGCAGAGGCTGTACGACACCAGTGAGCTCCGCATCCTCTTGAGCCTGGGACTGGGACTCCTCAGCGTCTGCTGCTGTGTCCCCATCATCACCTGTTTTTGGGAGACACACACAATGTATGTTATGTTTCTGCAGGCATCAATGGTTGACACACCTGACAGTTGTGACTGTGCCTCTGGGTGCGGGCCTGTACATTGCATTGTCCTAAGTCGTCACAGTCAGGGGTTGATTTTGGTGTGGCACATTGTCCTGCATTATTTGGGCATTTCTATGTATTTGTTGGGGTGTGCACATGGTCTGCATTGGTTGTATTTGGTTGACAGCCGGCCCTCCTTCCCACCCACCCAGCCAGTCAGTTATCCCACCATGGACTGTGCTTGCATTGCAGGGAGTGGAAGTTGTCTCTCAGGATGTCAGTCAGTGGTGTCCTGCTGTTTGTTGGTGCACAGTTCCCACAGGGCCTTGTGCTCCCCACAGCAGTAGCCAGTGTCAGCCATCTTGTGAGTCCTTCTCCACTCCCTGTGATGTGAGCATGGTTCAGGGTGGTGTTGATGGGACAGTTGTGGGGGTGACCAATATCTGTGACTGCCACTCCCATCATGCTATTGCCTCCACCCCACTTGCCAGCATTCCCATACTTACTTGCTTTTGTTGGGAGTTCAGTATGTGTGGGTGTGAGAGCAATGGCAAGATGGCTGACAGTGGTGTCCTGCTGTTGGTTGGTGTGCAGCTCCCAGCATGCCCTTGTGCTCCCCACGACACAGCAACAGTGTCAGACATCTTTGATGGGCCTTTCCACTCTCTGTGGGATGTGCATGCGTGAGTGTGAGCTTGCTGGGCCATGTGGTGGGGGATGTAGAGCTGTGACTACGACTCCCATCATGCTATTGCTTCCACCCCCCTTCCCAGCATGCCCATGCTTCCTTCCTTTTGACTCTGCTTCCCTGTGGGGTGGGCTGGCTGTGCTGACAGGATGGCTGGGAGTGTTGTCCTGGCAGTTGTTTGGCTAAAAGTCCCAAGAGTGTCCCTGTGCTTCACACAACATAACCCAGGGTGGTGGTTCTTTGTGGGATCTTGAGTTAGGATGGGAGGCATTGCATTCTACCAGGTGGGTTCTGTGGAGTTTGTGTTGAGGGGGTGTGTGAGGGGAGGTGCTTGTGACTATGGTCAGTGCTGCAAGTCCTCCTTCCCACCCAGCCAGCCAGATACCCCACCATGGAACGTGCTTGCATTGCAGGGAGTGGAAGTTGTCTCTCAGGATGTCAGTCAGTGGTGTCCTGCTGTTTGTTGGTGCACAGTTCCCAGCAGGGCCTTGTGCTCCCCGCAGCAGTAGCCAGTGTCAGCCATCTTGTGAGTCCTTCTCCACTCCCTGTGATGTGAGCATGGTTCAGGGTGGTGTTGATGGGACAGTTGTGGGGGTGACCAATATCTGTGACTGCCACTCCCATCATGCTATTGCCTCCACCCCACTTGCCAGCATTCCCATACTTACTTGCTTTTGTGGGGAGTTCAGTGTGTGTGGGTGTGAGGGCAATGGCAAGATGGCTGACAGTGGTGTCCTGCTGTTGGTTGGTGTGCAGTTCCCAGCATGCCCTTGTGCTCCCCACAGCAGTAGCCAGTGTCAGCCATCTTGTGAGTCCTTCTCCACTCCCTGTGATGTGAGCATGGTTCAGGGTGGTGTTGATGGGACAGTTGTGGGGGTGACCAATATCTGTGACTGCCACTCCCATCATGCTATTGCCTCCACCCCACTTCCCAGCATTCCCATACTTACTTGCTTTTGTGGGGAGTTCAGTGTGTGTGGGTGTGAGGGCAATGGCAAGATGGCTGACAGTGGTGTCCTGCTGTTGGTTGGTGTGCAGTTCCCAGCATGCCCTTGTGCTCCCCACGACACAGCAACAGTGTCAGACATCTTTGATGGGCCTTTCCACTCTCTGTGGGATGTGCATGCGTGAGTGTGAGCTTGCTGGGCCATGTGGTGGGGGATGTAGAGCTGTGACTACGACTCCCATCATGCTATTGCCTCCACCCCCTTCCCAGCATGCCCATGCTTCCTTCCTTTTGACTCTGCTTCCCTGTGGGGTGGGCTGGCTGTGCTGACAGGATGGCTGGGAGTGTTGTCCTGGCAGTTGTTTGGCTAAAAGTCCCAAGAGTGTCCCTGTGCTTCACACAACATAACCCAGGGTGGTGGTTCTTTGTGGGATCTTGAGTTAGGATGGGAGGCATTGCATTCTACCAGGTGGGTTCTGTGGAGTTTGTGTTGAGGGGGTGTGTGAGGGGAGGTGCTTGTGACTATGGTCAGTGCTGCAAGTCCTCCTTCCCACCCAGCCAGCCAGATATCCCACCATGGAACGTGCTTGCATTGCAGGGAGTGGAAGTTGTCTCTCAGGATGTCAGTCAGTGGTGTCCTGCTGTTTGTTGGTGCACAGTTCCCAGCAGGGCCTTGTGCTCCCCACAGCAGTTGCCAGTGTCAGCCATCTTGTGAGTCCTTCTCCACTCCCTGTGATGTGCGCATGGTTCATGGTGGTGTTGATGGGACAGTTGTGGGGGGGGCAATATGTGTGACTGCGACTCCCATGATGCTATTGGCTACACTGACTTTGCCAGCATACACAGAATTCCTTCCTTTCAGTGGTCTTCACTGTGTGTTGGTGTTGTTGTGGTGGCTACATGTGTGGATGTGTGTGTTAGTTCTATTTGTGCCACTGCCTAGCTGTAGTTGTAGTTGTGTTTGTACATGTGATGGCACGGTTGGATGTAACTTTTTTGATGGCATGTGTTGTGTTTATCTGACTGACATACACATTTTGGGATGATTCTGTTCTGGTTGCTGTGTAATTGCTATGAGTGCATGGTTTGACTCTCCCCTTGACAGTGATGTGTGTGTGTTTTGTGGCAGTATATTGTGTACATTTGTTGTGTACTCACCAGGCTCTGGGATGTTCTCTAGCCCATATACGCTCACTGGCGGAAGGATGGCCCGCACCTTCTCCTCCCGGGCCTGAGGTATACTGACTTGGCAGGAGGGCCACTGCCGGTGTATTGGCTCAGGAGGTAGTCTTTCTTGAGCAGCTCCCGGACCCTCCTGCGCACGTCATACCACCTGTTCTGGATGTCGGTCTTTGTGCGCAGACATGGTGATTGTGCGTTCACCCTGTTGATGATCCTCTCCCACATCTTGGTTTTCTGGGAGATGGGGGTCGGTTGGACCAGTGCGCCAAACAGCTGTGGCTCTACCCTGAGGATCTCGTCTACCAGGACTTCCAATTCACAATCTAGGAACTTGTGATTCTTCTTGGGGGGCATGGTGATGGGTGGTGATGGTGAGTGATGTGTGTGTTGGTGTGCAGGTGTGTGTGAGTGTGTGTTTTGCTGGGTGTATGTGAGGTAGGTATTTGTTGGTGTGCTGATGGTGTGTGGCTTGTGTGAGGGATGAGCTGTGGGTGTGTGGTTGCTGTCTCTTGGGTGCTGGCAGTGGAATGGCATTTGCAAAGGATCATGGTTGTGATTTGTGTCCTTTATATGGGTGGAGTTGTGGGTGTGTCTTTGTTCTCTGTCCCCACCCCCAGTATTTATTGGCTTTGTAATTGCTTGTTTGGCCTTTTTTTGTGTGATTTTTCCTTTGTACTGTCTGTGCATGTTGGAAACGTTGTTGTGACCGAGTCGGACCCTGCATTTGTCTCGTACGGTGTTCTCCGTTTCGTTCACGCTGTGTTTGTGCAGTTTTCTATGCTGCGTACGCGTCGGTCGCGGTGTTTTGTGTTGCTTCGGCTCGGTTTTGTATGCGTGTCGGTCGTGCGGCTTGTCCTCCGTCCGACTCGGTCGTGGTTTTCGCGCCTTGCATCGTACTTTGCGGTTTGGAGTTCGCGTGTACGTTTCGGTCGGATTTGTTCCGGGTGCGTGTCGGTCGGTTCGATTCGCGTGTTTTTCCGGCCGGATTGCTGTTTTCCATGCGGCTCGGTCGTTCGGCTTGGGTTCTGTACGTGTCGGTCGGATTTTGCACGCTTTGCATCGTACTTGGCGTGTCGGGCGCCACAGGTACGTGTCGGTCGGTATAATTTCCGGCTCCGAGTCGGTCGGTGCTTTTTCCGGCCCGAATCGGAATCGACCCCTTTGTCTGACCTAAACAAAAATAAATCACGATCTCATTCTGGAGATGGACAGGGTCTGTATTTGTATATTTTGAATACTGAGCCATCAGATGAGTCTTTCCTGGGCACTATGGAGCCTAAGAAAAATATCTGTCAAGGAACATGTTACCTGATTTTTTTTGCCCATGCGAGTGAAAACATGGGATTTCCAGAAGAGGAAGAGGCCAGCAAGTCTAAAGACATTTTATTGCCACAATCTAGGAAGCAGACAAATAATACCTTGTCCATTCATCTGTTTGTTATGGACGTTCTGTTGAATGAATGGAAGGATCCAGATGCATTAATGTAACCCTCTTCATGTCAAAGTTGTACCCATTGAAATACATGAAGACTAAACTCCTGGGACAGTCCATATAGATTCCATTATGGCGAGTCTGGTGGGATGCCAGTCTGTGGCAGAAGAAAATATCCTTAAAGATGGGGCAGACAGAAAGATTGACACCTCTTTGAACAAGGCTTATGCTGTCTCACATCTGGCCATTCTTTCTGGAATCTTTGGAGTCTTAATGGCACAATCTTTGTTGACTGACTCTAGGACCTTTTTCACTATATAGGAGGGTGGTTATTGGAAGCATTAAATAGACATGCTGAGTTTCTCTCCAATATCGGATTTGACTCCATCAGGCATCCGCTTTTTCCTGTGGAACATCCATTTCAGCCAGACCCAACATATTGCTGATTCGTCTAAAAAATCTATCGCTTTGAGGCTGCCATTTTTGGGATCATGACTATTTGGAAAGGACTTGGAAGTCAAGCTTCATAAAGTCTTCAATAAACAGAAGAATTACTTTTCATTTAAGAAACAGCAGAAGAAGCGAGTATTCTTCCCCTCTTCAAAATTGTTTCATCAACCATCCCAGAGGCAACGGAGCTCTGGGGGAGGTCCGGAATTGCAGGGGAAGTCTTCACCCAGTATGTTTACAAAGTGATAGCATCATTGGTGGCTACCTTCATATTCAGGGTATTACAGTGTTTCCTTACCTGGACAATTGGCTACTCCAAGCCCCCTTTGTTCAAGTGATGCTGCAACATCTGGACTTATGCTAAAGAGCCATGGGCTTCTGTTGAATGTTCCAAAGTGCAATCTCCAACCATCAACAAAGAGAAAATTCATAGGGGGGGACTTTGATTCGATCCTGTGCAAAGTGTTTCTTCCCCAGTCCAGGATCTTGCATTTGCAGACTCTCCTGACATCTGTTATCTCAGAAATTGGTAACCTTGTTTTAGTGGATGGAGGTGAAGGGTCACATGGCAGCCTCTGTCTTCATCATGCTGTGGGCCAGATTACTCTTGCATCTCTTGCTGTGGCACCTGCACACATTTGTAACATTCCCCATTCATGATATGAACTTCGAGATTCAGGTATCTGTAGACATAGGCCTCAGTCTGCATGGTGGATGGACACTTCAAACCACACCAAGCGGATGAAGATGCAACGGTGATGGCAGCAGATGCCAGTTCCCTGGGTTGGGGGGCAACAATGGGTCTGCAGTCTGTTCAAGCTCAATGGAACAGATCAGAGACTATGAGATCATCCAATTGGAAGGAATTGTCAGCAGTAGAGAGGGCCCTCTTCTCTTTCAAGCCCCATCTATCCAATTGCAATGTTCTAATTCGATCAGACTACACATTGACAATCGCATATGTCACCCATCAGGGCAGCACTCACAGTCAGTCACTCAATCAACTGTGGCAGGTTGGGCGGGACTTCATCTTCAATCCTTACCTGCTCAAACACATGAAGGGTGAGGACAATGGGGTGGTGATTGCTTTGAGCCACAGGCTTCCATCTTCTCAGAATTTGCGTCTTTCCACCAGAATGTTCCGTCTGATCTGCTGGATTTTCGTGTGTCCGGAGATAGATTTGTTTGCATCCATAACCAATGCACTTTTGTCAATTTATTGCTCGAGGAGTCCATAAGTGTGAGCTTGGTGAGTGGATGCATTATCAATTCCAAGTCCCCCAATGATCTTCTATGCCTTTCCCCCCTTTTCTCTCATTTAGGGGCAGATTTAAAAGCTCCTTGCGACACTTTTTCGCCGCCATTGCATCACTCTTCATGACGCAGCGGCGGCGTAAACAATGCGCCACGTTGCATCCAATTTACAACGTGACGCATCTAGGGAGATGTGTCACCTTGTAAAGCCCTGCGCCACATTATACTTGCGTCAGGTATATTTTATGCAGGGTGGGCGTTCCCATGCAAAAAGCTATGTAGAACTGATGCTGTGCCATGCATCACTTTATGCCTTCACTGCGTCAAAATCCCTATGCCGGCTAAGAACAGGCATAAAGAATGACGCAGGGCTTTTTGAATGGGATTCACCTATCTGTTGTGGCACATTGCTGGAGTTGCGTCACTTTCATGAGCAACTCCAGCAATGCGTCACTTTTGCGCCAACAGATGCATCAGAATTTCTGACGCATCTGTCAATCCTTGCGCCATGATGCGCCGCATCCATGGTGGTGCAAGGGTTCTCTTATGGAGGCGCTGGGAGACTGACACATCTGTACAGATGCATCAGTTTCTTGTATCTGCTCCTCAGTCCTTTCTGCTGAAGGTCCAACGGGAGAAGGCAGAGGTGGTGGCGATACTGGGTGAGGAGGTCATGGTTCCCATTGTTGAAATGCAAGGCTGTGGTTCTTCCTTGAATCTGGCCTTGAGTTACGTCTCCACTGCGGTCGCTCAGTCCGCAACTGCTGGTTCCTCTCACAATGATGAACTGGAGGTTGAACGGCGGACTCTAGAAAGGCAAGGTTTTCCTGATCACATTATTTCGGTGGTTCAGGGCTCTCGTAGTAATTCTTACTCTCAACACTGGGCACATTTTGATACGTGGTGTTCTCTTCATGATCTTTCTCCTACATCTTGTTTGATTTATTCTATTCTTCAATTTTTCCTGAATGGGTGTGATAACGGTCATGCTCTATCTACTTTAAAGAATCAATGGGCATCAATCAGAGCATTCAGGGATTCTGGGACTTTTTCCTTAAATGATGGCCCTTTGGTTTCCAGGTTCTTTCGTAGATTTTCTCTGTCTTCTCCAATTATCAGAGTTTCTGTTCTTTTTTGGTTCTTTCTCTAGTGCTACATGTCTTCAATCTCCACCTTTTGAGCCTTTATATTCTTTGGATTTGAAATTTCTTTCCTTTAAAGGTGCTTCTGGTAGGTATCATGTCTGTCAGGTGTTTGGGGAATCTTCTGTTTTAAGATACCCTTCTCCATTTGTTAGGTTTATGGAGGATGCAGTGGTGTTAAGACTGGATTCTGTATTTTTTCTAAAGATACATTCTAAATTTCATTCCTCTCAGGAGCTGGTGTTACCCTGTCTCTGCCCTTCTCCTTCTTCTCTTGAGGAGCATGCATTGCACTCTCTGGATGTTAAACGTGCATTATCTATGTTTATTGAAAGATCTGCTACATTTCAGACTTCTGACAGTCTCTTTGTGACTTTTGGTGTTGCATGACGCGGGAAGGCAGCGTCTAAGATGACTCTGGGTCATTGCATTTAGGTTGTTGGCTCCTTGGCATATTAGGGCTCTGAGTTGCCTTGTCCTTCTAACACTCAAGCAAGCTCCACTCGTGGGGTATCAGCTTCTTGGGCCGCCTTTAAAGGAAGAGATATATTGAGCTGGAACTTGGGCTTCTGAGCACATGTTCATTAGGCATTAGAATGTGAATTGTGCACAAATTAATCATTTGAATTTTGTGAGGGGTCTGTTTCAGGCGGTTGAGAATCCTGCTCCTTGTTTGATTATTGGGATATGGCATTCAATTTCACTTGGGTATATCCTGTGTCATCCTTTATTTCAGGTATCGCTATTGCAAAGGCCTTTATTTTTGGGTGCATATGACTGGGTCGAGGACGAGGGACATAGAGGTAATGCCCTGATTACTTACCGGTAACCCTCATTACTCTCAGTCCTACTTGTCCTCGACCCAGTCCTACTTCCCACTCCCGATACAAGACCTTTGGGTTGCTTGGTATGTCAGGAAGCGCTAAGGTAAGGCTAGTATGTATTATAGCCCCTAGCTGGAGGGTGGGCGGAGTTAGCAAGTGTTTCCTGTTTTATTTGCTGTCTGTGATTGGATACTAACTCATGTTGTTTATGACTGGGCCGAGGATGAGTAGAACGCTGGTAATGAGGATTACCGGTAAGTAATCAAGGTATTCTCTATCATGCGCAGAGTATCTGTTAGCAGCATTAGCTCTTCATCGTTACGATAGGGGAAACAATGCTTGTCACTCTCACTGCCCGGCACCTTCTCTCCTGACTGGCGCAACAGCTGCTGAAAATCCAGACCAGTCAGCAGTGGTGTAACAAAGGTCCCCGCAGCCCCCGCAGTGCGGGGGGCCAAGGCTCCAGGGGGCTCCCTCAGCTACCCTGGCCTGAGAGCTTCTGTTGGTGGTCGGAGGGGGCTCTACTCCATGTACTTTGCAGGGGGGACCCCTCAAGTTTCGTTACCCCACTGCCAGTCAGAGCAGCCTGAGCAGCAACAGGTAGTGATGGAGGCCTCGCCGCACGCCCGCCAGCCTGACAGCAAACAGTAACAAACACACACAGGCGTTTTACCACTAGGGAGTGGAAAGAGAGGGGCAGTTATTTTGCTTATATCGGCAACGAGTGCTTTATGTGCACAGCACATTGCCCTGCAGTGTTTATGAAATGTATATTGCAGAACAATCTCCCTGGATATGTGGCCTTACTGGGGGGAACAAGGCCCGAGTCTGCGTCAGCGCAGCATCCTGTGATTCTGGGCAAATCGCTTCATCTGCCGGTGCGTAAATAAAAAAGCTAGTGTGTCCTTGTGCAATGTAACTGGTGCTCGTGTAAAGCACCCCAATATCTTATGGTTGAGTTCGCACTGTATACAACTGGAGAAACAAATGCTCTCTTTTGTGAGTTCCAATTTGACTGCTCTATTTTTGACCATTTATCATTTTTTAATCTTTATTCGTCGTCAATGCCGTGAAAGTTACCAACAACTATTATACGTGAAACCATCTAAAAATTATATTAAAATTGTTAAAAAATATACAAACACTATTTTTTCAATTAAATGTAATATAACAGTCTAGGATTTTCATTAATAACAATCAGTTTTAAACAATATTTACTAAGTCAATTGGGGAAAGAATGTCGAAACTAACCCTGCTGGACTGATTAATGCCATGCGTTGGTAAACTACTGAGCAATGACTAAGCAATGCTCAGTCAAAGTAATTGATAATCAGTTGAGTTAGCCAACGATACCTCATATCCTGACAGCATCACAGCTACAGAATGAACCACTGTGACAGGATGTTGGAGGTCACGAGATAATGTAGGAAATAAGGCCAAGTAGCTTTTATAAACTTTGATTAGAAGATGTAAGTTATTGCTTCTGCTGTGGGCATCACTATCTGCAGACTCTCCAGCCAGCAAATAAGGGCCCCAACGGAAGCAAGTATGGCTATCAAATGAGAAAGGAATTAAAAAAACATCACTCCCCTGCATTATATGGTCTTAATTGCTAAAAGTAAAGTAAGTACAGGGTCCCAAGGTTTTCCTTAAGAGCCCTTCTGGCCAGGGGTGTCGATCACCATAGTCTCATAGCTGTGATTCTCTCTCATGCCTCTTTCTTCTACTGTCCAACGACACTTGTTTCTTGAGTTCACTCTAACAGATTATTTTTCATCCCTGCTTTCTCCCGTTGTCACTGTTTTTCAGTCTCTATCTTAATCCTTCTTTCTCCCTTTATCACTGTTTTTCAGTGTCTATCTTTCTCCTTCTTTCTCCCTTTGTCACTGTTTTTCAGTGTCTATCTTTCTCCTTCTTTCTCCCGTTGTCACTGTTTTTCAGTATCTATCTTTCTCCTTCTTTCTCCCTTTGCCACTGTTTGTCAGTGTCTATCTTTCTCCTTCTTTCTCCCTTTGTCACTGTTTTTCACTGTCTATCTTTCGCCTTCTTTCTCCCTTTGTCACTGTTTTTCAGTGTCTATCTTTCTCCTTCTTTCTCACTTTGTCACTGTTTTTCAGTGTCTATCCTTTTCCTTCTTTCTCCCGTTGTCACTGTTTTTCAGTATCTATCTTTCTCCTTCTTTCTCCCGTTGTCACTGTTTTTCAGTGTCTATCTTTCTCCTTCTTTCTCCCTTTGTCACTGTTTTTCAGTATCTATCTTTCTCCTCCTTTCTCCCCTTTCTGCCTTTCACATGCTCTGGGTCGAAGTCTGATGCTGATAAATAAGTCCAGATGTTGAAAGACAGATATGTCTCACTGTCCCACTCTGCCAGCTGTGGCGCACACTTAAGAATGCACAAAGGTTTTCTCTCCTGCAGCCTCACGCCTTCAGTTTTCTACTGAGTATCAACAAAAGTATCTAGAAGATGATGAAAAAAGACTCCAAGGGTCAATCAATGCAGCGACTTGGTCCAGCCTTGTCCACCGCCCTGAAGGCCTCAAGGTTGTGCCCACTGGCTTAGTGTTTGACTGAGGGCCAGACTGATCTAACCCAAGGTTGTGCCCGCTGGCTTAGTGTTTGACTGAGGGCCAGACTGATCTAACCCAAGGTTGTGCCCCATGGCTTAGTGTTTGACTGAGGGCCAGACTGATCTAACCCAAGGTTGTGCCCGCTGGCTTAGTGTTTGACTGAGGGCCAGACTGATCTAACCCAAGGTTGTGCCCGCTGGCTTAGTGTTTGACTGAGGGCCAGACTGATCTAACCCAAGGTTGTGCCCGCTGGCTTAGTGTTTGACTGAGGGCCAGACTGATCTAACCCAAGGTTGTGCCCGCTGGCTTAGTGTTTGACTGAGGGCCAGACTGATCTAACCCAAGGTTGTGCCCGCTGGCTTAGTGTTTGACTGAGGGCCAGACTGATCTAACCCAAGGTTGTGCCCGCTGGCTTAGTGTTTGACTGAGGGCCAGACTGATCTAACCCAAGGTTGTGCCCGCTGGCTTAGTGTTTGACTGAGGGCCAGACTGGTCTAACCCAAGGTTGTGCCCGCTGGCTTAGTGTTTGACTGAGGGCCAGACTGGTCTAACCCAAGGTTGTGCCCGCTGGCTTAGTGTTTGACTGAGGGCCAGACTGATCTAACCCAAGGTTGTGCCCGCTGGCTTAGTGTTTGACTGAGGGCCAGACTGATCTAACCCAAGGTTGTGCCCACTGGCTTAGTGTTTGACTGAGGGCCAGACTGATCTAACCCAAGGTTGTGCCCACTGGCTTAGTGTTTGACTGAGGGCCAGACTGATCTAACCCAAGGTTGTGCCCACTGGCTTAGTGTTTGACTGAGGGCCAGACTGATCTAACCCAAGGTTGTGCCCACTGGCTTAGTGTTTGACTGAGGGCCAGACTGATCTAACCCAAGGTTGTGCCCACTGGCTTAGTGTTTGACTGAGGGCCAGACTGATCTAAGGCTGGATCCTCATATCTTGAGGTTGAAACAAACCCATGGGAGCTTGAAGCTGCATCGATTTCACCAACATGTCCTCAGTTCAGTTCTCATATGTGCTAATGATGTCATTAGCACTGTGCGCTTTTTAATCTCTAACCTCAGGATGAGACCTGAGCAAAACAGATTGCCATTTCTTTACAACACACATCCTGAGTTCAGGTACTTTAAGGTGGCATGATATGACTCCATTAGCACATATGAGAGCGCCTAGAAACACCTGAACTAAGATATGTACTGAAGATGAACTGTTAACACGCAGGAGCGCCCCCTTTAGTACATAAGATTATATCACTGCATACAGAGGAGTTATATTAAAAGTGAGAATTTATGCTGAGTCCCAGAATTACTATGGTTTTGCTTTAGAGTTGCACCACTTTTTTCGTGCAGCCCAATGCAAAATTTTATTTGGGTTTTCCGAAGCCACACAAATCTTGATTTGTGTGGCTTTGCATGACTTTTTCTCCAAATTGCAACACAAGGCAGTGCGTAGTGATCCCTTGTGCTGCCTTACGATGGGGAGGTGTTACGTAAGTGTTGCATGAATGTTCCCGTGCATCTACTCATGTCTACATAGATTTACTAAGGTCTGTAAACCTGGGTTTGCTCCAAAATGGTGCGTTTCCCCAAGGCGTGGTAAGGCAATGGTGTGGTGCAGCTGACTCCGGAGCACGTGGCTCACGGTTCGATCCCCAGCAGCAGCTTAGCTCAGCACCATGTGACTCTGGACAATAGCTCACTTAATCTCCCTGACATCCCCCAGCGCTGTGAGACCCCTAGGGGTGACCACTTCACGCTTTACAAATATTGGGTTATTATTATAAGGCTGTAGCAACAATATTTCTCCTCGATGCTCGCTCTTTGCAAGTGTGTGGCATTCTGCAGGGTACATACAAAGGGGAATATATCTTTAAGTATTGTTTTTGTGCAGGAAGGGTCCCTTCCTGCACAAAAATAATTTTGAAGAAAACACAGGCACCCTTGCGTTGTGGCGCGAGGGTGCCTGCATTGGAGCTAGGATGCCAGCAGTAACCAAGCGCTAGTAGACAGCAGAACTCCATATATTTGTACATATGCTTTTGATACTTCGACGGATGCCCCCGGGAGGGCCGCCTGTTGTCCCTGGGGCCCAACCCCTTGCAGGGCCCACACATTCACAGCCGCCGCAGCCCCTCCATCCCCAATGTTAACGCTGGTGCCCTTGGTGGGAGCGTTGGCCCCAGCGAAACCTGCTCTGACTGCTGCCACGAAGCTCTTCAAAGTGTCTGTGAGCTTACCCAAGTCATCTGTTGTGGCGTAACTCGCTGGGGGCGTGATGCTGGCCGGGGGCTTTACTGGTCCTGGTGTCGGGGTGGGGGAACGGACAAAGGTGTGGCGGCAATTCGGGGGGTGGCCATGGCCCGACTCTTGGTTGGCAGCGGGTCTGCCGGGAAGTCCTTGACTGTGGGCCTGCGTAGCCTCTTGGACCTAGTGGGGCCTGCCTCCTCACTGGGCTCCTGCTCTGTGGTCGGGACCGCACTGGCGAAACCTGAGTCCTCCTGATTATTGGCCTTTAAGAGTTCCGTGGCCCAAGCCAATCCCTTGGTCTTAGCCATCTCGATAAAGGCTGCAAGCTGAGCGTCTTGGGAGGTGCCTGGCTGAGTTTCCTCCACTTGGGACCTCTGCGAGAATAGAGGAGGGGATCCCTGGCTATCCATGCTGCTTCTTGCGCTTGCCAGCTCAATCTGGAAGAAAAATACAACTGTAAGATACTCTGACCTAACGAGTGAGCCAGGCACGACCCTGCTCTATCCTGGTGCCCCGTCGCAGCGTTCCATCCCTAGTTCTGTACTTACTTTACCGTCTGTGGGATGGCAAGCTTTAAGCTGACAACGCTCGGTGGGTGCTTTGATGTACTCTGCGTGCGGAGATGAAGAAAGAAGGTTAAGTAAGTTCTCCCTCCATTCCTCCCCTTGCACCATGCCCTCTGAGCCCTCGCGCCCCCCACCTAAGCTCCATGGAGCGACGAAAAGCACCCCCGTTCTTACGAGCGCTACCCCTGCCGTATGTTCTGTGACCCTTCGTAAAGGGAGAGGACTGCTCCCTCTCCCTGCCTGCAAGGCCCTGCTTACGCTGCGGCTTGTGCCTCCGGGGGTTCACCCGTGCACCAGTACCTGATGCGGGTTTGTGTACCGGGAGGCAATCAGGCGATAGATGCGCTGAACGTCCGATCCTGTCCTGCTCAGGGAGACAAAACATGAATGAGGAACAATTCACTGCTGGATCCATCAACATGACACACAAGGCAGGGACTGCGCGACAGTGTGGGGGGCGGGGGTGGGGAGGTGATCCCTGTTGGTGATGTGCGACCTGGCCCCCAGCTGACTCCAAGGTAGTGCCAAACTCCCGCACCCACGTGGCCTGAAGAGACTCCTGTAGTATAAAACAGACATCATTATACCAACTCAGATGCACAAGAATCAAGCAGTCTTTCCCGGTCGCAGTTCCTTGCCCTGACCGATGTTACTGTTGACCACATCGTGCAAGTAGCCACCCCTTACCTCCCCAGCTGAAGCACCTGTCGTTGTTAGACAGAGAATAGACTTATCTTTGGATCCTACTATTCCCTCCCCAAAGCCTTCCAAAGTTTGTTCGGTAGACAGGCATAACAACAACATGGAAGAGAATTCCAGCATTTAATGAATCACTTAAAACCACTCCTTTACTTCATCAATTACGTCGAAATGTTTTACGCGCAGGTCAGAAACATGCAATAACCCCCAGGTCCACTCCTTGGTACCACACCGCTTTCTTTGCAAGCAAACCTTTGTTTGAAGAATAACATCTTAGCACCCCCACTGCAACTCTTCACTGTTGCCTGTAATTCCGCTGCCCGGGACCGTGCCTTACACACTTGGTTAATGAGCCTTGAAAAGATGCCCCCTGGGCGCAAAACAGAGCGGAAGAGGTCTGTGGATGGGCTGCCCTGATTGGCATGCCCGATTCGCCCCCAACAAATCGTGCGTTTCGCCCAGCGCCGCGAGACATGCTGGCGGCAACCGTCCTGCATGAGCCCCCCCCCGCGGGCAGTGGTGAGCACAGGGCCGTGCCCCATGACAACGCTGGTGCATGAAGCGCCCCGTCCAGCCTCGCTAGCAATACTGAGCTCCGGGGCCTTCCGATTCCCGAACGGACGCCCTGCCCGCTGTGCTCGGCAGGCCGCCCAGTGATCTGCCCCATCCATGCGCCCCCCCACTCCACTGCATCCCGGACATGCCGTAACCATTGGCAAACAAACCAGGGTAGACTGCCCAGTACTCACGCCTACCGTTGCAGGCTGGAGCACCGAGCCTGAATGCCTATCTCGATTCGTAATTAGGACCGATGTGCGTCGTCTCGACCGTGTGGCCCTTAAGCGCGGGACCCCCCTCTGCGGAGAGTGAGATTTACCACCCGCCCTACGTCCCTACCCGGCCTCTCTGCCTACATAGGGGGGGCTGGCCTCACACTCCCGCCCCACACGCCGGGGCCTAGACCCCCCCGTGGCCAGAGGGATGGTGGGGGCGGGGGGCTGACAAGACCCCTGGATGAAAACTGGGCAATGCCGCCTAAGCCGAGGGGGCGAAGAGGCAGCAGTGCACATGGGAGCGGTGACCCCAGGCCTATTCACCACGCCGCCGGACCTGAATCACCCCCTTGGATGATGCCCCCCACCAGGCCCTCAAGCCCCAACTGCTCTTGACCAGGCATGGGCTATTGAACAATTCGGAACAAGATGGCCGCCGAGTAGGAGCCTCCCGAGGAGCTCCCGGTTTGGGGATTACCTTACGGTAGATATCCCCGTTTAAACCGCCCCACCGGCCCGCCACCCACCTACACTTGGATTGGACTGCGCTACACTGCTGATGCACACCGTTGAAAGATAATCTGGGCATTCATCTGACCTGATGGTTCGACCTCCGCGGCGACCCAGGTCTGCAGCTACACTGCCTGGACTCCAGTGCTGATCAACGGATCCCGTGCTCCCGGATCGATCCGCTGCTTTGGGGCAGATCTGAACCGCAACGTGCCCTTAGTTTTCCTGTAGCTGCTGGCTCATCTATGTGCGCGCAGCCTGCCTTATAGAGGAGCTAGTTTGCCCGTTGCCAAGTTCAGCTCTTCAGGCTGGCGCCATTGCTCAGGACTCCCCGCGATGCCCAAGTGAAAGGCCGAGAGTTCTTGCTAGCTGCCGACGATCCCCGTGCAGGAGGAACTGACCTGAGCCAGCAGCCGCACCGGAGAGGTGAGTCTCCCCTTCTGTCCTCGGAGGAGCGACATCTCGCCCGATTTAAGCAGGAGTGTTTGTTTCGGCTCCAATATTCTTTGACTTCACCTTACAGCCTCATGTCAATGCTGCCTCTCTGGCTTGCCTGGAACCCTGCGGACGATCGTATCCATTGGCGCGACATACCTGGCTTTGTCACGTCCGGCCAGCTCTGCCATAGGAGCCCGGTAGCCTGGTTGGTCTATTGGCGATCTATGACTCCCAGCGCCATTTCCCATGTGTGCTGCCGTTTCAACCAACCTCAAAGCCTGCCGAGATCCCGTCTACCTGGGAGAGTGGCACTTGAAGGCCTGCTTCCTGCCGAAGCGAGACCCCGAGGGACCAGTGGACGACCCCCGGCTACCAGTTCCATCATGGTGACCTCCCTGGGAACCAGCATCGTTCGGCGGCAGCTCCCGCCATGCACAGTGCCACCTGGGAGCCTCCGGCACATGAGTATGCCTCAAAATGAACTGAACGTGAAGCCCTGCCCCCCGCGTCTGTGAATACGAAACGCGCCAGCGCCTGGCTATTTCGCGCCGCGTCTCCCTATTAAATATTAATAAAAGCAGGAACTAACGGCTTGCCTGGACCCAAAATGGCGGCGCCTCGGTAATGCGTTGAACACTGTTCCTTCCTGTTTGTTTGTGGCAGCATTCATCAAATAAGTCGATCAGCTAGCGTTTTCAGGCTACACTGTTTTCAGTATTAGAGATTGTGATTTACTGTTGATGACTTTCATAGTAGCCATATGACTCACAGACTGATCACTGCCTGACCCTAAAATGGCGACGGTCTGAAGACATTATGATTGCATTGCATTGCCTGACCTCAAAATGGCGGAGCTTCTAAGACAACCTGATTACCCGCATCCTCGCTAGCTAATTCTCGAGAACCGCTAACCAGGCTCCTAAACAAAGGGCGCGGTCTCCTGTGGTATTGCCACATTACAATTCTGTTTCCCGCACGCTGGGCAGTCCACTCTGCTGCGTAACTGTCCCTTATCGCTCCTGGAGTACCCCACCCGAGCCAGCATGGCAAGTCCTGGCCTGACGGCTACTGGGGAAAATACTTACACTCTGGTTTACCCTCCTAACCTCTCCAAAACCGCCACAAAATCCTTCAAGCACTCCACCCTGAAAAGCCACCCTGAGACACTGATCTCTGACCTGCGTTACAGCGCGGACAACGGCACAGTCATTAATGACCTCATTTTCTATGCTAGAAGAACCTCCTCTTGGCGCAAAACCTTTGCTCACCTCCTCAATGTACGCGCAACAAAGAACATTCCATACAGCACTAAGCTTTCAATAGCACCCTCCCCAACCCTGCGAGCTGACCTCACCATCACGCTCAACAAAAACGGCATCGTCTTGATCCAAGCCTCAACTAAAAACCTGAATAAATTTGCGGACCTTTTTACCCTCCTCAGAACCCATGCACACGACACTGGCAGGGTAACTAACTGCCGCCCCAACGAGCCTCCGACAAGCCCTTCTAGCGTGACCAGCAACTCCCAAACCCCTCTTAGGGTTTCCAACACAGACCATCCTAACCACTCCAGCACGTCTCCAGGCCTTACCAACAGAATTTTCCATAGATCCTTGGTCTCCTCCCAACTAGCTCCCAAAGTCGACTGTGTCACTGGTACGCCTCCAAAGACCCATGATACAGGTCTAGCTAACCCCTCCAGCCTTCAACCCAACCTGCTAAGGGGTTCCAACACAGATCATCCTAACGCCTCTACCACATCTCCCGGCCCTACCATCAGAAACACCCTAAGACCGTTGCCCCCCCGCTAGCTCCCCTCCCGGACTGTGAGACTGGTACGCCTCCAATCACCTACGATACAGGTCAAGCTAACCCTTCCACCCTATCACCCACACATGCCGATCGAACTGCTCCTGAACCATTACCCCCCTGCCCTTTTGCACCTCCCTCTTATATGGACCTCGAATCTCTGCACTCCAGAGCTGCCAAACTAACCCAGAGCATTCATATTTCCATTCTGGACCTAATGAACCTCCTTCACCTCGCTGAATTCTCCTTCGCCAACCTCATGCCCCTGCCAAACCCCACCCCCGCATACCATAGAGTTCCCTAAACACCCTCTTCCGCTATCCCTGAGACATCTTCGCCCCGCAAGCAACCATGCCACCTCTCAGAAGAGGAAACCCTTGATCTTGTCCTCTCATACAACTCTACCCTTGCCAGTTCAAGCCCACTAGACCTCACTGAAATGGAAATCCTTGTCATCCTCCGGCACTACAACTCTGTCCCAGCTACCACCTATCCTCTTGACGGGAATGCCGAACATGCCATCTGCACGGTCACTATCAACCCCAACAGACCAGCTAGCCTCCGCAACAGAATTGTGGTCAAAAGTAATCTAGCGCCTGTTCACCTGTCTGCCCAGAATCCCGAAACTCCCCCAACCCTTCTCTGTCTGGTTTCTTGATCAACCGCCGTTCGGCAGCTAAGCACGCCGCCGATATTGCTGATCTCATCTTGTACAAAAACCTCGACTTAGCAATCCTTACAGAATCATGGCTCAACGAAGCCTCATCTCCTTGCCTGGACCTCCTAGTCCCTCCCAACTACAACATTGCAAGACTGGACAGGCAATCTAACAAGAAAGGAGGAGGCATCGCCTGCAACTACCGCTCTAACCTTGTTGTCACGGAACTTCTGGCGGACACCACCGAATCCTGCGAATACCTCGCCCTCGCTATTTGCAACAACTCCACCCAACTGTGCAACCTGCACATCTTTTACCACCTCCCAGGCATGAATGACTCCTTCACCGACCACCTCATGGAAATTATCACAGCTAAGATTTCTACCAACGCTAAAGATATTTTCCTTGGCGATTTTAACTTACACTGGAACAATGCCAAGGATCCGCATGTCAACGCCATCAAAGACCTCCTGGCCTATCAAGGCTTGACCCAAGCCTGTTCACTCCCAACTCACGTGAAAGGGGCCACTCTTGACTGGATCATCTCTAAAGAATCAATAGTCAAGCTTCTCTCTATAGTCAATGTAGGAAGGTGGAATCTGACTATATGGTTGCCCCCACTTTTTTTATGGTGTTTTGCTGGTTTATGACTTAGTTGGACTGGGATCCTGCTATTCAGGGCGCCAGTCTATCTGCTTTCTCTGTAAAAAGGTTTGCATGTGCCTTAGGCACATCTCTGATTGGAATCTGGAGTGCCCTTATAAGTCCCTAGTATATGGTATACTATGTACCAAGGGCATAGGTACCTCAGAGGCCTACCAGGGGCTGCAGCATGTATTATGCCACCCCTGGAAGGCCATCCAAACTGACACCACAGGTCTGCTACTGCAACCTGGGTAGGGTGGTGCATGCACCCCTTACTGTGATATAGGTTACCTATATCACTAAATACATACACACATATAAACCTATAAGTCACTCCTAAGGCAGGCCTTATCAATCCTAAAGGCAGAGTGCATGGTTCCTATGTGAGAGGGTGCCCCTGCATGAGCAGGGCCCCTCTGCAGCGTTCGGAGACCATCTCTGATGCTGTTTGTAGTGCAGCCTGACCATATACTCTTAAGCGCATTATATCCTCGCGGTAAAATGCTAACTTTGGAATGGCTGCACCTAAACATGTCGTGTTTGGTGTCAAACATCTTGGAATACTACCCCCCCGCCAATCCTGGCGGCGGGGGTAGCATTCCACCCTTCTAGAGGGAAAGACATGTTAACTCTGGCTTACCCGGTAACTTCTTTCTGAAGCCCTGGCATCACAAAATGGATGCTGCTGCCACAGACACAAGTCTGGCCTCCTGCTGCTGGACGAAACTCCGGCAGGGGAGGCCTGGACAATAGGTTTCCTGTTGCAGGGAGGTGTGACCACCTCCCCAGACAGGATAATGTGTATTGGGGCTGGGTGGGTGCACTCTTAGAGTGCTTTGAAGTCCTGCACTGGGGGAGCAAAAGGCTCCTCTGTGCATATGCCAGTTCAAACCAGCTCAGGGGCTACCTGCCCCTGCTCTGGCGCGAAACTGGACAAAGGGAAGTGGGTGTAGCCACCCCTCCCTTGACCCTCCCATAGGTGGGGTCATAGAGCTAGTCCATCCCCTCTTTTTAGTATAAGAGGGGGAACCTTCGCCATTGCAAGGCAGATAACCCCTAGACGACGCTCTACAGAAGAATCCTGGCCCTTCGACGTTCCACTACCTTTGGAAGACAGAAGAATCTCCCTTGGAGTCAAGGAGTGACTCCCCTGCTTGGCAGGCACCAAAAACAACAACGACGGTCGCAAACTACGCCGCTCCCGCCGGAGTCCGAAGTCTCTGCAGCCCAAGAAGTGGATTTCCTGACCTCTCCCAGGCCATCGTGAGTCCCCAGCGAAGCTGAGGCAAGTGGACCCCACGAGTAACGAGGAACCGCGACCCCTGGGTACCGTGCACTATTGTCGAGTGCAACCCCTTCACAACGTTCTACGAACCTGTGCTTTGGACCACGTGTGGTCCCGACCTCCAGCAGGAATCCTTCCGAAGATCAGAGGCCTACACCGTCCCGAGTGACCGTGGGCCCCTGTTGAGTGATTCCGCCCGAGGTGTCTTCGCGATCCCTTGCCCGCTGGCTTGTGGGTCCCCAGAAGACTTCTTAAAGAAACCAAAGGGCTCCCCTGGTTGCTCCAGGCCTGCCCTGACGCCTGCCCTGACTTACCTTCGCTGGGTGAGTTCCACAGACCTTGCTGGTCTGCGCCATCGACTTTTCTTCATCTCCCCGAGACTTGCGGCTGCCAAGGCTTGTTGGCTCCGATCGAGTTGCCGACACTGCAGTCATCTGCAGACGTCGAGGGACACACCGAATCCAGCTCCTGGTCGTCGTCGACGCCTCCTGGACCACGTGGCTGAAGAGTCAAGGCACCCGCAACTGACCTGAATCACTCAACGACGGTGGGCATCCATCTTCCTTGCCCCGAGTCACTGCCAAGTGACTTTGAACACTGTCCCCTCTGCTTTCAGGTCATCCTTCTTCAGAATCCAGGCTTGGATTCCACCGGACACTTCTTCAGCTCCCGCAAGCAGCAAGTCTTCTTTGTTCGCCATTGAAAACGACGCCGCGACCCGACACCAAAGGACACCTGTGCACCCGGCTTCCCTGGGTGAGGTAACTCCAGCACTACGGTGCTCCTGTGGGTGTGGGCCCTAGAACGACTTACCCTGTAAGTGACTTGCTTGTAGGTTCTATAGAAGTATCCTAAAACTCTTTATTTCCAACCGCGACTTGCCCCATTGAAGTCAACGGCGATCCGCGCCTGTGTATCTACACTGCACGCGTCCCCCGTGGGTCCTTTACTTACCTGCCTTGGGTGGTTTCGTGAGGCCCCAGCACTTCTGAAGGCCCTAGGCCTTGTCTCCCTGCAAGTCGTTGTCCCTAAGTCTCTTACTTAGTATATGGTCTGGTACGCACCTAGGGCCCCAGCCATATTTTGTGCTTAACTTATTGTGAAACGTTGATTTGTGCATATGTTTGTCTTCTAATCTCATAAAGAGATTAGTAGAGAGTTATTTAGAAATAAATACATATATATTTGATATATATACCTGTGTGGTGTCTTTTCATTTGGTGATTCAAGAGATTATATGGTAAAACAAGCTGCTTTACATTCCTCCGAGACTTAGCCTGAAGGCTGCTCTCCACAGCTACCACTAGGATAGCTTTCTTTAAAAGGTTGTCTTAAACCTATCTACCATAAGAGTCGATTTGCCCTGGTGCAAGGTGTCCACTTTAATTAGTGAACAGCATATACCAGGCCAACTTCTCACAGTCAAGCTCTTCAAACTGGTCAAACACCAATCTAATAAACTGGCCAAAAAATTGAAAGAAACCCCCAAATCTCTCATATCCTCTGAGGAATTCTCCTCTTTCTTTGCTGACAAAATCACAGCCCTAGGAAATGAACTCAGCTCCGCCACATACTCTCAACCCCTTCCTGACCTGCCTCCTCCTGCTGCGATGCCCCCACAGGCCTCACCCAAAAATCAGGCCCTCTGGACTAACTTCAAAGTCTATGATGAAGACTCTAAAATCCTATCTACCTTAAACCCGAATAACCATTTTAATGACCCGCTCCCTTCCAACTGCCTAGTTGCCGTCGCCCAATCCATTATCCCTAGCTGGACGGCAATAATTAACGCCTCTCTCTGGCAGGGATCGATGCCTGACTCTCTGAAAGCCGGCCAAGTCCTCCCCATTTTGAAAATGCCAACGCTGGATCCAGCTTCCCCTGACAACTTCAGACCCATCTCCAACATCCCCCTCTTAGCCAAAGTGCTGTAGAAGTGTGTGCAACAGCAGCTAAGTCAACACATCAACAACTTCCACTTACTCGATGACTTCCAATCCGGATTTAGACCTGGGCACAGCACTGAAACCACCATGCTCCACATCGTTGATGATGCCCTCCAAGCCCTTGACCTGGGCACAGCACTGAAACCACCATGCTCCACATCGTTGATGATGCCCTCCAAGCCCTTGACCAAGGCAAGACCTGTCTCCTAATTCTCCTAGATCTATCCTCAGCCTTCGACACGGTCAACCATGGAAAGCTACTCGAACGCCTCAAACTCAGGATGGGATTGGATGGCTCTGTCCTAGAATGGTTCAGGTCCTTCCTCCAAAACCGATCACAGAGATTCCTAATCAACGGCAACCTATCTGCTCCCTCCCCAGCCACGGTCGGAGTCCCTCAAGGATCAACCCTGTCCCCCACCCTCTTCAACCTGTACCTAGAACCGCTTGCCGAAGTACTACGCACTACAAACATCTCCTACCATATGTATGCGTTTGACACTCAGATCTACATCAAAACCTCATCTCTCGCAGAGATTCTCTCCCTAAACGAAACCCTGAAACTCACGGTCCAATGGCTCGCCTCCAATCAACTCAAACTCAACGTAAAGAAAACAGAATTTCTCCTAATTTCCCCTCCTAATTCCAATCCCGAGATTTATTCATGGATTAAGGCTATCACAGCTTTAAATTGCCCACCCACCATCGTGGATTCGGCCAAATCCCTGGGAATTACCCTTGACAGCAACCTGAACATGCGGGACCACATCAATTCGATGGCCAAATCAGCCAGATACCACCTGAGCTACCTTAGGAAATTGAAACCCTTCCTCGATGCTCCTGATCTAAAAATGGCAGTCCAAGCACTTGTCATCTCTAGACTGGAATATGGCTGTTCTACCCTCTCAGGCTTACCCAAGATCTCCCTGGCACCTTTAAAAGCCTGCCTCAATGCGGCCGCCAGACTACTTACCGGCACAAGAAAATTTGACCATATCTCCCCTCACCTGAAAGCTCTGAACTGGCTTCCCCTTGAGGCACGAATACAACTCAAACTAGCATGCATCACACACAAGGCTTTGTACTCAAACTCCCCTGCATATCTTGCACGGAAACTTGTGATTTCCGGAGGAATCAGAGACTCCCGGTCTGACATCAGAAGAATCCCTTCTCTGGCTCGCTTCAAAAAGGAGGCAAAAACCTTCCTTATGGGTAAATTCCTCATTTAAACTTGCATACAACCACCACTACGGCCCTGAGCTACCTCTGTCTATTGCCTCCCCGCGGATTACCGAGTCACCCCACCAAGAAACCTGGGATCTTATCTTGAGTAATTTTAAATGTAATCTGCATTACATGTCGCGTCTAAGTAATTGTAAATGTAATGTGTAAATATGTGTCCTTTATCTCCTATGTATCCTGCACCCCGCCCCCCACTATTCGATTTTTCACTTGGTGATTCTAAGCCTTTTTGTACAACGCGAGGTTCCCTGTAAAGCGCTCTGATACCCTAACGGGTCAAGTTCGCGCTCTATAAAACAAAATAAATAAATAAAATATGCTGCAGTTCTGCTCTCTCCCTTTCATGCAACACAGCACAGCAAGCACCCTTGCTAAATTGTGTTACATGAAGGTTTAGTAACTGTTGGCCTGAGTTACTAAGAATTTATACTAAAAGAGATACTGTGGTAGTTTTTAAACGTGAACTTAGAAACATTAAATCCACCACCCACCCAGCAGACAATGCCATTAATGAACTAAAAATCAAGCTTCGTGTCATGCATACCCCACATTTGGCCTAAATTGTTATTATAGATGTTCAAACTGTAACATTAAAGCGTGTTAAATCAAACGCAAGTGGTTATTCTACAAAGCACATTCTGAACTTGCACATTTGAAAGTTGTCTATGATAATGCAAAAAAGGTGAAATGAAATATAAGCAATGGTCACGCACTATGGCCTGGTACCCGAAATTGAGCTAAAGTTTTCTATAGTCCTGTTGTGTAATTCAAGCAGTAGATGTCTATCTTGATTTGCTGTATCACATAAAAGTTCAATATGCTTGGTGCATAACATTACAGCGAGGGTGGTAATCAGAAGCCGTGTGAAAGCTCATCACGTTCTGGACTCGAGGGTCAAGGGGACCACAAGACAGAGCAGGGCTTCAGGGTTCAGCCTGTGTGTGAATGTCTTATGATGGACAGAGCGGGGCTTCAGGGTTCAGCCTGTCTGTGAATGTCTTATGATGGACAGAGCGGGGCTTCAGGGTTCAGCCTGTCTGTGAATGTTATGATGGACAGAGCAGGGCTTCAGGGTTCAGCCTGTGTGTGAATGTCTTATGATGGACAGAGCAGGGCTTCAGGGTTCAGCCTGTCTGTGAATGTCTCATGATGGACAGAGCAGGGATTCAGGGTTCAGCCTGTCTGTGAATGTCTCATGATGGACAGAGCGGGGCTTCAGGGTTCAGCCTGTCTGTGAATGTGTTATGATGGACAGAGCAGGGCTTCAGGGTTCAGCCTGTGTGTGAATGTCTTATGATGGACAGAGCGGGGCTTCAGGGTTCAGCCTGTCTGTGAATGTCTTATGATGGACAGAGCGGGGCTTCAGGGTTCAGCCTGTCTGTGAATGTCTTATGATGGACAGAGCGGGGCTTCAGGGTTCAGCCTGTCTGTGAATGTGTTATGATGGACAGAGCGGGGCTTCAGGGTTCAGCCTGTCTGTGAATGTCTTATGATGGACAGAGCGGGGCTTCAGGGTTCAGCCTGTGTGTGAATGTCTTATGATGGACAGAGCAGGGCTTCAGGGTTCAGCCTGTCTGTGAATGTTTCATGATGGACAGAGCAGGGATTCAGGGTTCAGCCTGTCTGTGAATGTCTCATGATGGACAGAGCAGGGCTTCAGGGTTCAGCCTGTCTGTGAATGTCTCATGATGGACAGAGCGGGGCTTCAGGGTTCAGCCTGTCTGTGAATGTGTTATGATGGACAGAGCGGGGCTTCAGGGTTCAGCCTGTGTGTGAATGTCTTATGATGGACAGAGCGGGGCTTCAGGGTTCAGCCTGTCTGTGAATGTCTTATGATGGACAGAGCGGGGCTTCAGGGTTCAGCCTGTCTGTGAATGTGTTATGATGGACAGAGCAGGGCTTCAGGGTTCAGCCTGTGTGTGAATGTCTTATGATGGACAGAGCAGGGATTCAGGGTTCAGCCTGTGTATAAATGTCTTATGATGGACAGAGCAGGGCCTCAGGGTTCAGCCTGTGTGTGAATGTCTTATGATGGACAGAGCAGGGCCTCAGGGTTCAGCCTGTGTGTGAATGTCTTATGATGGACAGAGCAGGGCTTCCGGGTTCAGCCTGTGTGTGAATGTCTTATGATGGACAGAGCAGGGCCTCAGGGTTCAGCCTGTGTATAAATGTCTTATGATGGACAGAGCAAGGCTTCAGCCTGTCTGTGAATGTCTTATGATGGACAGAGCGGGGCTTCAGGGTTCAGCCTGTCTGTGAATGTCTTATGATGGACAGAGCGGGGCTTCAGGGTTCAGCCTGTCTGTGAATGTGTTATGATGGACAGAGCAGGGCTTCAGGGTTCAGCCTGTCTATGAATGTCTTATGGACAGAGCAGGGCTTCAGGGTTCAGCCTGTCTGTGAATGTCTTACGATGGACAGAGCAGGGCTTCAGGGTTCAGCCTGTGTGTGAATGTCTTATGATGGACAGAGTGGGGCTTCAGGGTTCAGCCTGTGTGTGAATGTCTTATGATGGACAGAGCAGGGCTTCAGGGTTCAGCCTGTCTGTGAATGTCTCATGATGGACAGAGCAGGGATTCAGGGTTCAGCTGTCTGTGAATGTCTCATGATGGACAGAGCAGGGCTTCAGGGTTCAGCCTGTCTGTGAATGTCTCATGATGGACAGAGCAGGGCTTCAGGGTTCAGCCTGTCTGTGAATGTCTCATGATAGACAGAGCAGGGCTTCAGGGTTCAGCCTGTGTGTGAATGTCTTATGATGGACAGAGCAGGGCATCAGTGTTCAGCCTGTCTTTGAATGTCTTATGATGGACAGAGCAGGGCCTCAGGGTTCAGTCTGTCTGTGAATGTCTTATGATGGACAGAGCAGGGCCTCAGGGTTCAGCCTGTCTGTGAATGTCGTATGATGGACAGAGCAGGGCTTCAGGGTTCAGCCTGTCTGCGATAGGCCGTTGAAACCGATATCACATTAAACGACTGTCATTCCATTAATATCCCTTTAGGGTGTTATATTGACTATAGCATTACATGCAGCAAAGATTAAATGAAGTGAAATTTTTTTTTTTAAATACTAGACTTTTAATGCCCCGACAGAACGAGTATGGGCCCCTTAAAAAACCGCTATACAATATTCATGGCTTATTGGCATGCAGTACAAGTTAATGAAACGCAAAGTTAAATTAATATCAGTCGTTGACTCAGCGCGTGGCAGGAGGTTCAAAGCACAGCGCAGCCTAGCTGTTTTTCATGAGGCTTGTGCTTGCAGCGCGCGCTCATTATAGTGAATGAGGCACGAGAAATGCTGAGAGCGTTTCTAAACCAACAGAGGTGAGTGTAGCAGTGTCTTGAGCCTTACGCTACACCCCAAAGCCCAACCCGTGTGTTTAAGAGACTGCCTAATCTGCTGAGTGGTGTAAATTGTGTTTGGAAAGTGTTTGCTGTGCTCGTTTTTGGTTAGAAAAAGTCATTCGTTTAAGTGCACAAAAAGCAGAATTATTAGTGGCTGTAGATCTGGGCCTTACCTGCAGGGCTGGACAGGAACGACAAAGTGTGGCTTGAGCCCGTCTGTATCCAAGGAGATTCTGCCTTCAGGAGCACCTCCCTGCCTCCTTTACACCAGCCTGTGCTTAACGTCACATGCCCCTTATATTCGTTTCTTACGGGTTGTTGCATCTCTGTTCTGACTGGCTCCTAGGGCTTGTGTTTCTATTGGACCTTGGACCGAGGGTTTGAGTTCTGATTGGCTAACAGAGCTAGGATTCAAATTGGTTCCTAGGGCGAGGGTTTCTTTAACACTTAGGGCATAGGTTTGGCTAACAGGGCTAGGTCTGTGATTAGTTGATAGGGTCTGGTCTCACATTGGCTCTAGGTTTAGAGCTAGGGTTCTGATTGATCAAGGCTTGGTCTAGGGTTTCCTTTGGCCAAAGGTCACCTGACCTAGGGTTATTTAACCTTAGGGCTCGGAGCATCACAGCCTGGGCATTGAGGCTAAGGGCAGAGAGGACACAGGCAGTTGTCTGTTTGGGCCTGTTTGGGACAGGTCGGGCCAAAGACCAGAAATGCTGCCCTTTTTACCATTTACCGGCTACCATTTTAAGTCTTCCACATCCACAAACACATTAACACACTCTCAGTAAATGCCCACTACTCACTCAAAACAAACAAACCGGGGCGTGGCTAGCAGCCAGCGAAGATGGCCGCTTTCTAGTTGAGCTGCGGTAGCCTACAGCTTTCGAGCCCCGAAATCCGTCATTATCCGTCCCTGCACGGGGCTTCCCGGCACCGGCGGCTGTGCCGCAGTGTGTTGGCAGCGCAGCGGTGCCCCCGGGAGCGGCAACGGAGGCCCAGTAAGTCGGAGCGGCGAGGACCCGGTGCGCGGCGGCCTGAGGGAAAATGGCGCCGCCCGGCCGCGAGTGATCGGAGAGTCAGCAGGGGCCCTGAGGTGCTGCGGCGTGCTGAGCGGCGAGGCAGTGGGGTCGGGAGTGGCGCGTGGATGCCAGAGCGCAGCCTGCGGGGGCCGCGTACACCCATGTGGGCGGACTGACGACCCGGGGCCCTGGACCGGGGTGAGTGCAGGCGGATTGAGAGCGGGCAGGCCTGGTGAGGTGCCGGGTGAGGCCTAGACGACCGAGCCTACTCAGAGCGGCGGCCCCCTGGGTGCAGAGCGAGGTGACTGGGCCCCCCGGTTAAATCCGGCAGAAGAGGCATAAACGGACGGAGCAGCGGTCGCGGGCCGGGGGCCTGGAGAGGAGCTCCGGCTGGTACCAAGGTGCGTGTAGGGGGGTGCGGTCCCTCCCACGCTGGCATAGAGACGCGCTCTGGGCGCCAGGGCAAACAGAAGCGGGCGGTGCCCCCCCCCCCCCTGATCCTGTATATAAGGCAGTCCCGGTGCGACCAGGGGCCGGAGGAGAGGAGGCCCGGTGGGCAGTATATACGCAGAGGCAAGGGAGAGGCCCGGGTGAAGCACACCTGAGGGAGACAGCTGGGAAGACCGCGAGAGACACTAAGATTCCCGGGAGTGGTGGCATGGGCCGGAACAAGCCGGCGGGGCCCGGCCAGGCCAACCAGATAGACAAGTACACGGTGGCCATGGGGCGCAGCGAAGAAGCGCAAGGGGGATCCACGCAGGAGGAGCTAGACGCGCAGTCCCCGGATCCCTCCCTGAAAGACATCATGAGGGCCATATGAGACTTAAAGGGCACTCTTGAACCCAAGTTGGACTCAGTCACGGAGGAAGTTAACCTCCTGCGGGCAGACCTACGGAAGGTCTCAGAAAAGGTGTCCACGGCGGAGGCGGGAATCGGGGGCCTCCAGGCCAAAGCGAAGCGCCTAGAAGAGCAGGCGGCCACCCTCACCAAAAACCAATCCGCCATCTTTGCCCGCCTGGAGGACCAGGAAGGCAGGGCCCGCAGGAATAACATCCGTGTGGTGGGGGTGCCGGAGGGAATGGAGGGGCCGTCCGTGGACCTGTTTCTAGAGGACCTTATCCTCAACCACCTGAGGCCCAAGCGCCTCTCCCAATTCTTCACGGTGGAGCGCGCCCACCGGGAGTTGGGCGGGCGGCCAAAGCCGGGGGCCCCGCCGCGCACCATCATAGCCCGGATTTTGAATTTCCGGGACAGAGACGCCATCTTACAGGCGGCGCGGACCCATGGCGACCTGCGGCTGGAGAATGCCACCATCCGCTTTTTCCCAAACTTTACACTACATGTTCAGAAGCTGCGGCGATCCTTCGAGGCCGTCAAAAGAACACTGCGGGAGCAGCAGGTGAAATACATGATGCTCTACCCGGCCAGACTCAAGGTCCTAGATGGAGGGAAATCTTATTTCTTTGAGTCTCCAGAGGAGGCCAGCGACTGGCTGGAGGGCTGGCGTACGGTGTGCCGGGGGGGGGGACGCGGCCGAACAGGGCCGGACGACGGAGGCGACAGCAGTCCGACGGCGGCAGATCAGACATCCGACGGCCAGGAGCAATGGCGACGGCCAGATAAGTGACGATTGGGGGGCTGCAAGACATTGGGGGCTGATCCCCTTGTTGGGTTGGTTGGGGGCTGGGGCCTTGAGTGGATCCCTGCCGGGAGCCTTGATGGACAGGCCTGAAGGGCCAAAGACATTGAAATGGGCCAGTGGATGCATGATACGAGGGGTGATTGGAGAGATGCCCTTCCCTGAGGGGTCATAAGCGGGTCGGACCGGGTGGCGGGGGGCCCCTAGTGGGGGAAGTTACACACTTGAGGGTTGGGGTTTGAGTTCATTCGAACAGCAGTCAGACTGTTCTTTTCGCTGGAGGCTGGCGCATGGCCCCTCAATCTTTGTTCCTAATTAATATGTTTGGGCGACAGGCACTCTGCATGTTTTCGGGGTGGGGGGTTGGGGGCTCACCCAGCAGGGCTGCAGGGAGGGGGGCGTTAGTTTTTTTTTTTTTTTTGGGTGTGGGGTTTTTTGTTTTCCATGCTTGGAAAGTTCATGTTGGTTGCTCAGGACCAGGATAGTCAGCTTGAACAGGGAAAGGGCAGAATATGGAAAGCGTGTGGGGAGGCAGGGAGCGCTAGCTCCACTTTTTGTGACTCACAATGGGGACGAAGCTAGAATGTTAATATGGTCCTGGAATGTAAATGGCCTGGGGCACAAAATTAAACGCACGCTCGTAATGCAACATATTAAGAGGCACTCTCCTGCTGTCATACTACTACAGGAATCCCACCTGAAGGGAAATCGGTGCAGAGCCCTAGATAGATTTGGGTATAGGATGGTGGCTCACTCTGGGTTCTCCTCTGGGGCCCGGGGGGTGGGGATCCTAGTGCGCAACTCGCTGCCGCTTACTGTCACTAACACCTGGGCAGATGAGGCAGGATGTATGGTGGCGGTGGCAGGGCGGTGGGAGGGGCGCATGATTGTTTTCTGCTCCTGCTACATACCTCCGGGCCTACACGCAGTGGTCCTGCTGAGGCTTGGCACCTTTCTCACTGACCTCCCGAGGGGTACTTTCATCCTGGGAGGGGACATGAATGCGGTCCTGGACCCGGGGATGGACCGGTCCGGCTCCCCTGGGTTACGCCAGGGGGATCGGAGCCTAGCAGACTTCACCGGGGCACTGGGATTGGTTGATATATGGAGGGAGCACAATGTGGGGTCCGCCAGTACACGCACTACTCTGCACGTCATGATTCCTTCTCCAGAATCGATTCCGTGTACACACACGGAGCTACGATGGGGGACTTTTGTAACCCGGAGCTTCGAGCTAGAGGTCTTTCGGATCATTCCCCGGTGGGAGTTGCATTGGTGGGCCCATCTCAAGACAGAGCTAGCTTCCCGAGGATTGACTCCTGGCGCCTGCGAGATCCGAACATCCGGGACAAATTACGGGAGGGCACAGACCAGTATTTTAAAGAAAACAAGGGATCCGTTGACTCTCACATAACCTTATGGGAGGCCTACAAGGCGGTTCTGCGGGGCCAGGCACAGGCATTGATAGGGGCTACCAAAAAAGAGGAAGCGCAGCAGATCCTATCCCTAGAGCGGGAAATAGCTCAGCTGAAAAAAGAGGTGGTAACGCCGACGGGCGCGACCCGGGGACATGAGCTGGCAGTGAAACACCGAGACCTGCGAGCGTTGGCGGAAAGCGAGGCGCGGGCATATGCGCTGGCCACCCAGCACCGCCTGTATGATGTCGGGGACAAGGCCCTGAAGCTACTGGCATGGTTGGATAGGCGCAATCAGGAAAGAACATGGGTGACGGCGGTGAGGGACAATTCGGGGACACTCCGCACTACCAGTGCCGAGATAGCGGAGGCCTTCGCTCAGCAATTCGAGCGCGTTTATGCGCCGGTGTGCACTAGATCGGCGGAGGATTGCGCCGAGTTCCTTAGAGATTTCGACTTACCCGTGCTGTCGGAGGAGTCACGTGATCTTCTAGAAGCTGACCTTTCGGTGGAGGAACTGAGTGGGACGCTGGGGTCCTTGCAGTCCGGGAAAGCGTCGGGCCCTAATGGGTTGCCAGTTGAGATTTACAAGATGCAGGCATCGTTAGTTGTACCCCCCCTAAGAAACATGTTACTGGAAGCGCGTGAACAGGGGATACTCCCGCCTGACCAGCGAGGGGCCACGATCGTCATGATCTATAAAGAGCGGAAGCCACCGTATCGGTGTGGCTCCTACCGCCCCATCTCCCTCATAAACGTCGAGGCCAAAGTCCTGGCCAAAGCTCTGGCTGACCGACTGGTGTCCATTATTACTGAACTAGTCCACGTCGACCTGTCGGGTTTTATGCCCTCTAGGGGCACGCAGCACAATCTCCGGTGCCTCTACGGAGTACTCCACATGACAAGGGACCCTGAGGCTCAACAGTCAGCCTTGCTGGCACTGGACGCTTCGATGGCCTTCGACAGCATCGAATGGCCCTACTTATTCATGGTGCTCCAGCGGCTAGGCTGTAGCCCAAACTTCTGCAGCTGGGTGCGTCTATTGTACGAGGCCCCGGCAGCGATGGTGCGGGTCAATGGGGCGCTTTCCAGGCCCTTCCAGTTGCGGAGGGGGACGAGGCAGGGGTGCCCCCTTTCTCCGCTCCTCTTCGCCCTGGCTCTGGAGCCGCTGGCACACTGGATTCGAAGAGACCCGGCGATCTGGGGGATAGTGTCGCCAGAGGGGTGGGAGGAGCGAATCTCGCTCTATGCGGATGACATCGCCCTCTACTTGACGCGTCCGTACCACCATCGCTCGGGTGTTACACATTTTCTACCTGTTTGGCAGCTACTCAGGATATACCATTAATTGGTCCAAGTCGGTGATCTTTCCGCTCTCGGGCACGCCTCCCAGGGTCCCTAGACAGTGTGCAGCGGCAGTGGTCATGGAGGGTTTCAAATATTTGGGAATCAATGTGACACGCAACCCTAGGGATTTCCTGGACAAAAATTTGGAGCCTCAGCTGGGCCGACTGAGGGCGGACGTCACCCACTGGCGCTCGCTTCCGCTTACCCTAATGGGCAGAGCGGCTTTATTCAAAATGATGACGCTACCCCGCCTCTTATACGTCTTGCAGAATACCCCATACCAGATCCCCCCGGGGGTTTTTAAAAACATCGATCGGGAGGTCCGTTCGTTACTCTGGCAGGGGGGGGTGCCCAGGATTGCGTTGCGCAAGCTTCAGAAGGGGGTGTATGATGGAGGGCTGGCTGTTCCTGACGTCCGGCTCTACTACTGGGCCTCACAACTCCAGATTATTAATGAGTGGGTCTATACCGACGTGAGCGAACCGGCCTACAGAGTTGATAGGGCAGTCATGCCGGGATGTAATGGTGAGGCCCTCCTATACTCTCGCCGTGCGCGGCCTGAGTGGCCGGAGCAGACGCGAGTGGTGTTGCACTGTTGGAGAGAGGCTAATAAGCTGCTCGGCTGGGCGGGGAAACTGACGGGTAGAACTCCGCTATGGGGGGGGAGACCTCCTGAGGCAAGTAATAACCCTGACTGGGTTCCGGGGTTGGGGTTTGATAGGAATCGAATACCTGGGTGACGTGTGGAAGAATGACTCCCCTCTGCCGTTCAAAAAGCTCCAGCAGGAGTATCACCTGAGACCGGCCCAAAGATACAATCACCTGAGGCTGGTGCACGCACTTCGGGCGTATATTCCCAGGGGCGTTTCGGTCCCGGAGTATTCCCCATTGGAGGATAGGCTCCTCCTAGATCCAATCCCAGAAAGACCGACCTCTACAGTGTACCGTAAATTAATCAACAACCTGCCTGACCCCCTGAGAGCCCTTAGGGACGCATGGGAGAGGGACCTGGGCCCCCTAGAGAATGAAGATTGGCAAGAAGCGGTCCAAAGCCCGAGAGAAATAGCGATACGCACCCGCTTCCGGCTGGTGCAACTTAAAGTTTTGCACCAGGCATACTACCCAAGGACCCATCTGTACTCGTGGGGTAGGGCCCCCTCGGCACAATGTGTGCGGGAATGCTTGGGAGAGGGGACCTTTACGCACATTTTATGGGAATGCCCAGAAATAGTGGGGTACTGGCGGGCTGTCACGGGGGTCATGTCCAGGGTGGTGGGACGGGTGGTGCCGCTTGATGCGAAATGGCTGCTTTTGATGATCAGGGGGACCAGGGTTGGACTAGATATGTGGAGTTATGGCTGGCACTGGCGGCGGGAGTAGCAAAGAGGAATATCGCCAGAGAGTGGGGAGCGTCACTGCCGCCAACATTGGAAGGGTGGAAAAGAGACCTAAACTGGTGCGAGCGCGTGGAAGAAACTGTATATAGGAGCAGGGGCTGCGCAAAGAAGTGGGAGAAGATATGGGCACCGTGGCGCAGATATCGAGGGACGAGTGTGGGGGACGCTGTGTAGCGGGGGAGGCATCAGGAGCCGCTGCTCCCTGTCTCAGAGTGGGAAATCACTGTTTTTATCCACCTTCCTGTGTGCTCCCTGTACTGGAGTGGGAAATCATTGTCTTTTTTATCTGCCTTCCTGTATTTTAATGAACAAGCATATTGTATTGTATGGTCCACTGAGCTTTGTTAATAAAAAGAATTACAAAAAAAAAACAAACAAAAAAAAAAAACATATCCACACTTTAATGTCTCAACAACCACTACAAAACCCCACAAGCCACATCTTTAATACCTTCTACCCAACTGCCACACAATGGCACCTTTACTGTCACACAACTCACCACTCTGTCCTATACCACTGTCAAATTCCCACATCACCAACATACCACAAACCCAGTTCATAATTAAACTTAATCCCTACAAACAGACAACTGTTCACAGAAAGCACCAGCTCTACCCTCTATGTATTCCTAAAAGACCTCTTTCCTACCACACCAAATCTATAGACAACCCTCCTAGTCTTTCCACAAAAAACAGGCAAGCAAAAAATCCTTACATTGCACTCCATCTCAGACATTACCTCTTCCTGCTACCAAATCGAACACAACCACTCATAACCCCTGTCCATACCCTCGCACACACTACATACACTGCCCTCCAACAAACATCACCTAAGGGCAGATGTACGACTATTCACTTTTGCGAATCGCATTGTATTGTCACTCGCAATTTGCGACTCGCAAAAGTGAATGTACAATAGTGTCCTAGACACTGTGTACAATTCCCAATGGGATCTCAAATTGCATGTCTCATTAATATTCATGAAGAAAGCGCATTGGGAATGGCCGCTCTTCAATATATGCATGTGTTGCTGGGAGGGAAAACAGAAGAGCAGGGGATTCAACCTGGATCAGTGGATGTGTATGAATTACTAATAGGCGGGGCCGCACAGGGTTGTTTTCTGAATTATAGCGAGCCAAGCTATTATAAAAAAGTTAGGTTCAAAACCCTGCATGCAGCTTTTAAGATTTGGGTATCTTTCAAACGCAAAGTTGGGCTTGGCCGACTGAACTACTATACGCAACTTTTTAAAAATCCAACTATGCCAGAGATCTTTCGAGATAACATGTCTAGATGGGATGAAGCAGGAATTTGTTCAATAGGAGATCTTTTAGATACATCGGGCGTGTTAGCATTCAGGGATGTACAAATTAGTTTCGGGATACATACTAGAGATTTTTTTAAGTATTTGCAAGTCCGGAGCTATCTAACCCAAAAGAAAGGGGGTTCAATGGGTTTTACTAATAATGATATTGTGGACGCGGTCCGCTCTGAAGAAGGGTGCACAATTAGTCAGATATATTCAAAGCTGATCATGTTTATTCAGGATGACCTCGAAAAACACGGGTCCAAGTGGGAATAGAGGCTAGGTACGGCACAGAATATATTTTTGGAGTCACTTGAATTGGGGAGGACGGTGCTTCGATCGGCAGGATTACAGGCTCAACACTACAAAACACTGTTCTCACTATATCATACCCCGGCTAGAATTGCTCAATGGGGCGGCCAGGATGGAATTACATGCCCGCGCTGTAGTAGTACGGAAGCTGATTTGACACATATGTTTGCAACATGCCCTATACTAAGTACCTGGCTAGATGAAATTGAAAAATTTATGAATACATCATTGAAAATAAGATTGAATCTAACAGCCCAACATATATTGCTGGGTATTAGCAATAATGACGTTTTAGAGGACCATCGCCCCTTTCTTTTTATAGCAATGGCAGTGGTAAGAATCTGTATTGCATCAGCCTGGTTGGACCCCCTGGCACCCGGATTCCAACAATGGTTGGGTAGGTTATTAGCCACCTATAATTTAGAAAAGGGGGTATATGAAAAAAAGGGTTTAAAAGCCAAAAGAAAAGGGGAAAACATATGGGCCCCTCTCAAAAGATGGAAGGAGGGAAACTAAAATGTATAAAAGAAGCATTAATATGTTATGTGATTGTATGGAAAATAATTGAAGGATTTTTTTTTGATTTGATCACAAATTGGGTCTTTATGTTTACTTTCCTTTTCTCTTTTCATCTCTTTCCCTTTTTCTTTACAATAATGATGAAGTGGTTACCTTGTAGTCAGTTCAATGCCTATGTTGCTGTTTCATAATAATCATTCTCATGTAATCCTCGTGTATTTAAAGTATTGGAAATTTTACAATAAAAAAATAAAAAAATAAAAAAAGGGAATGGCTAGCATTCCCAGGGATGGTGGCCTGCTGGGGTCAGCAGACCACCATGTCTGTGACTGCTTTTTAAATAAAGCATTTTTAAATGCATCCCGTTTTCCCTAAAGGAAACCGGGATGCATTTAAAAAAGAATTAAACTTTTCAGTTTCATTTTTTATGGGCAGGCAGTGGTTCCTGGGACCACTGCCTGCTCTTAAAAAATATTTTTGCAAACCCTCACAAAGGGGAAGGGGTCCCATGGGGACCCTTTCCCGTTTGCGAGTGGTTTACCACCTACTTGAAGTAGGTGGTAAACTGCGAGTGTTTTGCGAACGCAAATGAGGTCGCAAAACAGTCATACATTGCTGTTATACTCGCTATTAGGAAGGGACGCCCTTGGCATGCCTCTTCCTAATAGCGAGTCGCAAACTATATTTTGTGAGTCGGTAATAGGTTACCGGCTCGCAAAATATGGTTTGTGCATGGGGCAGACCAATTTTGCGGTCACAAATAGGCCAAATTCCTGTTTGCGACTGCAAAAAACGGTCGTACATCTGCTCCCAAGACCTTTATCAATCAAATTCCACTCACCAACAGTACTTTACATTAAAATCATATACATTTGCTTTATCAATGTCTTATCTCACTACTCCACATAAACAAACTGTAATACACAGCACATCAAAATCTCACACACACAACTTCATACTATATTCTATCACAAAATAGAAACAAAGACACACTCCAACCCTCATGACTACACAAATAAGACAGATCCTAAACCATATTTACTCCCAAATCCACTATCTTCACCAACACCTACCATAAACACCCCAACACAACAATACTCATTCTCCCCTCTCATCTATTGCATGATTTGGAGCCTTAAAACATGACCCACATGCTCCGCCACCACAACTAACCCAGACAACTTCCACCCTAAACAGACGCAAACAAAATAAACATGATACTCTTCACAACTTGGCATCTCCATTACTATTACACAACAAGGCTACGCAACAAAAACAACAAAGCGCACCAACTTGGTCTCAACCACCATCTCCACCACCTACACATGCAGATTCAAAGAATTGCCTTATAAACCTGCTGAATGAAGACTACGATATAGAAAAACAACATGATGGCTATCTTCATACAGGTAAATACCAATGCTAATAATACACATGCTACAATTTCAAAGAGTACTACTCACTCCTTTAGCAAACAAAATCATACCACCAACAAAACACAAGCTGTAGGATGCCTACTAATAAATGCTTGATCACGCTCTAAAAACTAGTACTATTGTCCCGCAAGGTTCTACTCCATTGGGTTGGATCTTAGCCCCGATTCTGCATAGGTACAGATGGATGAGGAATTTTGCTCTTTCAGGGGCTATCTTCTGGGATTGGTAAAGCCTGTCTGCACCTACGGAGTGGAGTATCAGTGAACATATATAACATGACCAGTTCCTATTTTGAGTGCCTACAGGGGTCATATGTTGGTACCAAGTGTTGTGTAAGAGTGGGTTGTGTAGTGTGTGAGGAAAATTAGTGTTTGTTTCGGTCTAGGTGTATCTGAGGTGAGAGAGGTCTCTGCACATGTGTTGCAAGAATGTAGAAGTAGAGTTTATTCGGCATACTGCTAGCTCCAGAGGGGCTCAAGAGCACCTCAGCAAAATAGAGTGTGTACAGAAATGCAAAAATATGTAACTTAAAAAACATTTGCAGGCTCTAGGGTTGTCTTCAGGTGAGGTGTCTCTCGTCTAGCAGTGGGCGCCCAGAGTTGTCTTGTCTGGGTACAGTGCAAAAAATGTCTCTTAAAGGGTTGCTGCAAAAGTGTATTTGTTCTCTGTGTTACTTGAGCAATTGGTCTTGTGAAAAAAAGTCCTTTTGAAAGCTTTAATCGAAGGAATGTTGGGTTGCAGCAGTGTGGGTGCACTTTGAGCTCGATCACAGACATATAGGATAAGAGCTGCGGTTTGTAGGTCAACTTGTGAAAAAACACATCGTTAGGCAGTTGTCTAAATAAAAAAAATGCCTGTGTTTATATTTTCCCGATGCACTCGATGGGCTACCTGTGAGCAAATATTTCCTAATGGGGTTCTGAAAAGGAAGTGCTAGGGTTTTAGGAGGATGCTGAGGTTTAAACTGTTTTAAGAGGTGCTAGGATTTCAGGAGAATGGTGAGTTTTAAACTGTTTTAATGCTCTTTGTATTTTGAGTTCCCCTCTCTCTTATCTATGGTGGGGACAGTACTCTTTCCCTGTGGGCTGCTATGTTCAAAGGTGTGACATTTTGATCGGGGCAGGGGAGTCCTTTTGACTTACATGTGCTGGTTGCAATTTTGAGGAGAAGTGGATGTTTTGGGGTAATGTTTCCGTTGACACATGCCCATCCCTTGGGTCTCTGCACGTGGCGTGGACTGAGGTTTTTCTCAAATTAGGCTGAGTTACTCGGTTACACCCTTCTTCTGGAAGGATCGAAAATTTTTGGGCTGTTTTTAGGATGTTTTGTGCAGGTTCATTTGGGCGGTTACCTGTGTTTTGGGCGGTTGCTAATTTTAACAAATGATATTGGAGGTTGTTGGAAGGTCGTCTGTGGACCCCAATAGGAATCTGAATAGAAACGGCTGGAACTGAGTTTGTTTGCACAGTTTTTTCAGCCAGAGTCAGGGGTCTCGTCAGGACATTATGTGCTTAGCCTTATGGAGGTGACGCTAATTTATTTAGGGGTTTTTTTATAGACTGGGGTCATGTGAACTGCATTTCTTTGGAGTTTGGAGGATATTGCTGCCATTGTGGCCATCACTGCCCTCTGTGTGTTGAAGAACCTAACGCTGATGCCAGAGCATTTGCCTAATTTTTTAACTCAAGGAGGGCCTCCATTTGATGGTTGATGGTTGAGACGTACATAGCCTGCCCAAAAATGGACTTGGGTGAGCTGTCCTGGGTGCCTGTTTTTATGTGCCAGCTGTGGGCCCGCTCTACTCTCTTGTCAGACTGTCCTACCCCCGGGGTGTGGTCAGACAACCCTTCCCCGGGGAGATCAGCAGCAGTGAGGGCCCTAGGTGCCCTGCATGACCCGGATGGTGAATTCTAGCATGGGCTCCCGGTCTTCATAGGCTGGCCTCCCTGAGGGCTAGCTGTGGTGGCAGGTAAGAAAATATGACTGGGGGTGGTATGAAGGAGATAGATCATTTAGGGTGAGGGTCATGGACTTACCCTGTGATTGTGCTAGGGCACTGCCACCCCAGACAGTCACTCCACCTTGCAGTGGGTCTAGTCCCTGTTGGTCTGAACTTTCTGCCTGTTGCAGCGATTGCCCTTTGCTCAGCTAGCCACACGGTGAGGTGGCTGAAGCCGGATTTCCTTGAAGTTGATTGTGTGATATATATGTGTTGTTCTGAGCTTGGTTTTGGGGGTGGATGCTCTATGGGGGCTGTCCCAATATTATCTCATTTTGATGGTGGTACATTTCTAGCCATGTGGCCCATTCTGTGACAATAGTGGCCGTTAATGAGGCCTGTTTGGACCCAGCCTCCCTGACCTTGGTCACTAGGACTGGACGGATACCCTCTGGCATCCGCAAGCGGAGCTCCCCTGGAGACAGGTGCCATTTAGACGTTCATGGCTAACATGGCCTCAAGGGCAGTCTTTTTGAGCTTATGTTGGACCAGTTTGGTGGTGTATCTCCGGGCCTGCTCCTGCTTCTCTTTGTCCTTTATCTGTCTCTTCTGGTGATAGTGTAGCATGTAGGCATGAATTTCTCACCAAGGTTTGGTGTCTAACCCTACTACACCAGCTAATCCAGTCTAGATCTCAGTGGTTAGTCCCCTCTTGAGGATTTTGTAGAAGAATGCAACCTGGAGACCCGTGTCGGTCCAAGGCTGTCCTGTCTCCTGTCCCCCATCGCTCTCTCATCCTGTCTAGGAATGCACTCATGGTCTCCCCAGGCTTCATGCTCTCTGCCATCAGTCCTAAGTCTGAGCGGTGAGGGAGTATCTCACTTAGGGCCGTCCAGGTCTGGCGTCTGAATAAGTTAAATGCTGCTCCATCATGCTCGGTGTTCACAAGCGTGACTGCGGGGATGCGGGCTCGGGAGAACACTGTGTTGGTCTGCTCCCCAATGAGGCTGCTGAGCAGACCTTTGATGTCATCTAAAGCTAAGTTTATACCTGCGGTGTTCTTTCCAAAGCATGAGATCCATTTCCCCTCCCCATCCATAAATTGAGGCAGTTTATTCCTGACCCCTTCTTTGTCCATCTATGCCCAGGGCATGTAGATGGTTCCTGCTGCACCCTTCTGCAGTTGCAGACACATCCTGGCTCGGGCAGCTCTGCCTTGTTCTCCCTGACATAGTGCTCCCATCGTTTCAGGCACTCCTGCATGTAGGGGTAGTTCCATTTTGGATCTCACCCTCCATGCTGAATGCAGTTGGGTTCGAAGGATCCCTCCTCTAGCCAAGGATGATTATACTGGTGGCCCTTCCTTTTGGTTCAGCAGGCCAGTAGATGACAAAAAGGTCGCAAGGAGGCCTTGTCCTCTTCACTGGATAGTATTTCTTTAGGGGTTGATCTGTCTGACCAGCACGTTCAGGGGGAGCAGCGGATGTCCTAGTTGAAGCTCTCCTTGTGCATATGTAAAGGTGCCATGCTGCTCTTTCTGTGTCTCAATTCTGCCATTGTAGCTCACCTCCCCGACGACTACAGACCACACAGTATGCCACAGCCAGACTCGTCTTGAATCTCCCTAGGCAAACCCACATCACCCCCTACATCAGGGAACTCCACCTGCTCCCTGTACAGAAAAAATGCCCTACACAACTGCGGGCTCGCGTACTTGAACTATCCCTTTCTCTAGCTGTTACATCCGACATAGCAGATGCAGAGGTTTCTCCTTCTCCTACCTAGCAGCAAAGACATGGAACAAGCTAGCATTTCATCTATGGACCGCCCCATCTCTTTCAGAGTTCTAAAAGTCCTTGAAGACCTGGTTATTCGACAAGTCAACTGGAGCCTGCCAGTGTGTCGATACCGTTAATTTTCACAATATGTAAATATAATCTTAACAATTATATCTATAAGTCCTTCATATTGAAATATTGAGTGAAATTAAATTCAACCTAATTATATATGGCCAGTAGGTAGTTATAGTTAGGACCAATGTTTCCATAGGAAAAGCGTTGTTTTGCCAATAACTTGGTGCCGCTTGACAAAATTTTCTCAAAACTTCCCCTTTCTGGTTGAGCTAGGGTGTTGAAGGTCAAGCGGGCCGAGAAAAAAAGGGGGTCCCAAAACACGTTTTCTCCATGTTATGTCTTTGGGGATTTTTCATTTTTTTAACAGGACTACAACAGAAAGCTTGATGTTGGTCCGTAAAGCGTGCTTTTTGTGATTTGGTGTAGATTCGATCAGTAGTTTGAGATATTTAACTTAAAAAAATATAGATATCTGGGGACATGAGTAGGCCTGGGCGGAAAACTACGCTACGCTCGCGTAGTTTGCGAAGTTTGCGCTACTTCGCACAACGCGAATTGCACGTAGCACAGTGCAAACACGCGTAGCGTAGTGCAGGGGTCATTTTTTGCTTGCTCGCGGTCCTCAACGTCAAGTTGGCGACCGCGAGCAAGCAAAATGACATCCCGGCGAGACTTTTTCCTCGTTCGCGATCAGCAACACAAGTTGCCGATCGCGAGCGTGGAAAATAAACCTCCCGGCGAGATTCTCAACGCGGGGAGGTCAGGTTTCTCATTGCGAGTGGTCGCGTATGCTCGCGACCGCTCGCGATGAGAAACTACCAGTCCATGTTGAGAAAGCTGCCGCTCGAGTAAAAATCTACTCGAGCGGCAGTAAAAGACAGCTCGCACTGTGCAAGATGCCGTTTTCAATGATTGCACAGTGCGGACAAGCATCCGGCACTGTGTAATCATTGCGAACACGCACTACGCAGTTCGCGTAGTGCTACGCGAAGCTCGCGTAGTGCGAACTTCACTTTGCGTAGCTTCGCGAAGCGCTACTTCGCGAACTACGCCCAGGGTTAGACATGAGTCCTTGCAGTGGACTCGCGGATCCTATAAAAATTTGATTGGCTGCAAACACTTCATCCAGGAAGTGATGGCAACCATCTTGGGAACTGGCTTGATGCTGATTCCCACAAGAAAAGTAAAAAAGAAAAAAAGTGGGCAGGGTAGAAAAACCCTGACTACCCAGCGTCTAAAAGCTTTTTATTTACTTTTTACATTTTGCCACAAATTTGTGGGTGGATACAAGAATCTGCAGCAATTTAAAAAAAAAAAATACATGTGGGCTTCTGCGTATCTTTTAAAAGAAGCCCCCAGGTGGGCATGTTTTTAATTATGCAGGGGTGCCCATGCAGCATTCCCAGCACCCCGGGGACCACCAACTCCCCTGGGCAAACATCAGTAAACTGATGTGGGGAGGCCCTCACGGACCCTCTTGCAGCTCCAAAGACCACCACCTCACTGGGGCTATTTATTAAAAAAGTGTGGGAGAGGCCCGCATAGCCTCCCCTGCAGCCCTGGGGACTGTCACCTTCCTGGGGCTAATGCAATGGGGGGGCTTCATGGAACCCCCCTGCCCGGGGCCACCACCTCCCTGGGGCTTTTAATTTTTGATCTGGGGGGCCTCGCAGACCCCCCCGGACCCTGGGGACCACCACCTCCCTGGGGAAAGAATGTTTTCTAGACCCCAGGGATGGTACCTCCCAGGGTAAGGCCTAAAACCAAACAAAGGAGGGGTGGTGCGTGGCCCCCCTCCAGGTTCCAACATGGCCCTGGGGACCACCACCCACCAGGACTGGCTCCTGCAATGTCCCGGATTGCCTAATCCCTGGACATTGCAGTTTGCTATTGCTTGGTAGGAGCATAACCACTCCCGCCAAGCCATAGCAAACTCTGCTCTGCTTTCAGCAAGCAAGAGCAATAAAAGTATACCCAGACTACAGACCAGGGCCCGGGGATGGGGTCCCTGGGGCCGAAATCGGCCCAGGGAGGAGTGCCATGAGGCCCTCTCCCCAGCCAAAAAATCCTGGCCCCAGGGGATGTAGTCCCTGGGGCCGAAATCCACCCAGTGAAGGGGGGAATACGCAGCCCCATTCCGTAAAAAAAGAAGATGAAAAAAATACCTGGCAACTCACCGGAAACCCCGCCTCCTTTCTCCATCCCTCTGCAAATGCACCTCCTGGCCCTCTGCTGGTTGGGGGATGAAATCCCCTTGGTTCCAGAGGGTCGTTGGGGCCAACAAGCCCTCCTGTTAACACCAGTATGTTCCACACAGCAGGACTACTGAGAGGTCTTTGGAGGCGAATATGGCTGTTTACAACACATGCGAATACATGGCATGCCATTACAACGACCGTGTTGTTAGAATGCATACTATTACATCGCAAGTCATTACAATGACTTACTGTAGGGGGCGCGCTGGACTTAGGAATAGTAATATTTACTATTCCTACTCCAGTTTGCGCAACAGCAGGGAAGGTGTTGGATTTTAAATCCAATACCAGTGCGCCTCCTACAGCAAGTCGTTGCGATGTAATGGTATGTATGGTATGCGTGGTAACAATGCGGTCGTTGTAACGACCGCGTCGTAATGGTACAGCGTTGTGGAGACAACGTTGTAAACGTTGTTTCCCTTTGGAGGCCATGCCCACTTTCTCCGCAACTCCGCAAACGTGCCTCCTGGCACAATACTGCTTTGGGTGAAGTTCCCTCAGTTGCTGAGGTACCTTGGGGGCCAAGAAGTCCTCCTGTTACCTCCAGTAAGTCTCTTACAGCGGGATTCCTGAAAGCTGGTCGGGGGTACAACCCTTTGTCCACCACTATGCAAACGCGACAACGAGTTAAAAAACCATAGAAATTCACTTTAAAAAAACAGAGGTTGCAGGGACGTTATAGTTAGGAATGAGAATTTGAAAAACCTTAGAAATTCACAAAAAAATACAAAGGTTACAGGGACATTATAGTTACGCTGAGATTTCACTCGTACAAAACCAGTGAAATTCAGCAGTAATAGTTATCTGAGCAAACTATAGATAGATAGATTTTTTTTCATTGAAGAAAACAAAGGGAAAACAAAGGTTACAGGGACATTATAGTTAGGATCAGATTTCAGTTGTAAAAAAACAGAGAAATTCAGCAGTTATAGTTACCTCAGCCAACTATAACTTATGTCCCCACAATGCACTGCTTATGATCTCATATATTACATCACTCATGACATGGTCAGTGAATTCAGTGATGAAACTGTGTGAAATTGTGAGATATTGTCAAGCATGCAGAAACAGTGACAAAACAAAACTAATCAGGTTACCCCCGTTGAGGTGCGTGAAGTTACCAGGCAATCCATGGACTTCATAGGTCCAATTGACAAGCTGGGCAAAACGAATCATTTCTTGGTAGTACTGGTAGGCTAATATAGCAAGCGGCTTGTAGTTAGGTTGATAGAACACATACCTATCAATAATTTCATGTGGTTTTTGACAGAGCTGTTCTTGGAAGAAGGGATACCTAAGATATTAATTACTGTCAAAGGAGTACAATTCACTTGAATTTCTCTTAGGATTGGGTATCATGTAGGCCTGGGTGGAAAACTACGCTACGCTCGCGTAGTTTGCGAAGTTTGCGCTACTTCGCACAACGCGAATTGCACGTAGCACAGTGCAAACACGCGTAGCGTAGCGTAGTGCAGCGGTCATGTTTGCTTGCTCGCGGTCCTCAACGTCAAGTTGGCGACCGCGAGCAAGCAAAATGACATCCCGGCGAGACTTTTTCCTCGTTCGCGATCAGCAACACAAGTGGCCGATCGCGAGTGTGGAAAATAAACCTCCCGGCGAGATTCTCAACGCGGGGAGGTCAGGTTTCTCATTGCGAGTGGTCGCGTATGCTCGCGACCGCTCGCGATGAGAAACTACCAGTCCGCATTGAGAAAGCTGCCGCTCGAGTAAAAATCTACTCGAGCGGCAGTAAAAGACAGCTCACACTGTGCAAGATGCCGTTTTCAATGATTGCACAGTGCGGACAAGCATCCGGCACTGTGTAATCATTGCGAACACGCACTACGCAGTTCGCGTAGTGCTACGCGAAGCTCGCGTAGTGCGAACTTCACTTTGCGTAGCTTCGCGAAGCGCTACTTCGCGAACTACGCCCAGGGTTAGTATCATGCATGAAAAGGTTACTTTTTTCAGGCCACAAGCTAATGGTCTTGTAGGAAGAATAAGCCATATTCTAATGGAGAACATTCAACTCTCTTTGGAAAATGGAGAAGATGGTCTGGGCTCATAGAGTGACACCTCATTCCATCACTGGCATTTACCCTTTTATAGCCCTAAACGGGTGAGAACCAGCAACTAAAGAATCCCCCATGTGGTTAAAGGAAAAAGAATCAGGTGTGGGTATATCATGGAAAAATGACAGAGGGTTTACCGCAAGCTGGAAAGAAGAAGAACAGGAAGAGTGTGAGCAATGTAAACTTGAAATGTGGTGATTGGGTGTTAGTGAAGAGAGTGGGATTTGTGAAAAAGGGAGAAAATTATTGTTCTTATTCATGGAAGGGAATGAAGGTGAAGGGTTCTGTAGTAACATTGGATGGTGGAAAAGAGTGGAGTTTTTGAAATGTGTGCAAAGTACTGGGACCAGGGGGATAATCTCCTTTCTGTGTTATTCCTGTTTGGAAAATATTTAATTGCATGCTATGTTATTATTAGTTAAACTTGGATAGAAAACATGTAAGTTGTATCATTGCTTTCTTATGTTATGTTAATTCCAGTGTATTTAAATGTTTATATATATATATGTAAGGCAGGAGATGTGTGGAAATATCTTATGATAGAGAATCCTCAGTTATGATGAAGCTTGGATGATCCAGATGGAATTGGTTGCAAGAGTTCAAGGGAGTAGGCATCTTTGCTGGTGGTCACTGATGTGTTTATAGTTGGAAGAATAAGTACTATTACCGTATTATTGAAGATTGTGTGGATTACTACATATTTTGGCAATGAGGAAGGGTTGGGTTGTGAGAGTTCTAGGGAGGAGAATTCAATTGTGCTAAGTATCTTTGCAGGAGGTCACTGATGTGTTTATAGTTGGAAGAAAAAGTGCTATTACCGTATTATTGAAGATATTGTGTGGATTACTACATATCTTGGCGACAAGCAATGTTTGCAGAGGGCAGTATATGGTGGTGACCTCGAACTCTAGATTAATATCTACTACGAGGAAAACATTCAAGGGAACTTCCTGGATGAGGAATATAACAACCTGTAAGTGAAGCTGTTTCTTCGTGCTCCAATCTGATATTTGAAGGCCATTTGTGGTGAATATTTGGGTGTTATATTGACTATAGCACTTCAAGCCGCTAAAGATTTAATAAAATGGCTACACAAATAAAAAAGATACTACACTTTTGGTGCCTCGACAGAACAAGTATTGGCTCCTGAAAGAACAGCTTTAAAAATATTCATGACTTATTGCAATGCAGTACAAGTTAATGAAACGCAAAGTTAAATTAGCATCAACCGTTGACTCAGCGGGTGGCAAGAGGTTCAAAGCAAAGCCTACCTGTTTTTCTTGCGCCTTGTGCTTGCAGCGCGCGCTCATTATAGTTAAGGAGGCACGAGGAATGCTGAGAGTACTTCTAAAACAACAGAGACGTGTGCAGCAATGTCTTGAGTCTTTCACCGGCAGCATGACCCTATACTGTGCTAAGGCCCCTAGAAGGAATCACCCCAACCCACCTCCACCCACCCTCTGTTTTACAAGCGAAAATAGGAAAATACACCCCAAAGCCCACCAGTGTGTTTCAGATACTGCTTAAGCTGCTTAGTGGTTTAAATTGTGTTTGGAAAGTGTTTGTAGCACTCGTTTTTGGCTAGAAAAAGTGGTGTTTAAATATGTGAAAAGCAGGATTATTAGTGGCTTCGGATTTGGGACTCACCTGAATGGTTAAACAGGAACTTTCAAGTGTGGATTGAGCCTGTCTGTATCCAAGGAGATTCTGCCTTCAGGAGCACCTCTGCCTCCTGCACACCAGCCTGTGCTTTACTGATTGCCCACAAGCAGCAACCTTCAGCCCTCCCATCACACCTGCACAGTCCCTTACGTTTATGGAGGGAAGTCCAAGACAGACTCCTCCATTTTGTAGCCCTAGCTTCTCTGAGCCCTAAACTGCCCAGTGAGCAAAGACAAAGAAAGTGGGAAGAACACAGACACTGTGCTTTGTATTTTGAATCTTCTTAACCCGCTCATTTCCTCCAACCACAACTGTTAAAATATATCTCTTGGTTTCTTTGCAATTTGTACTTTTAAAACTGCTGTTTTCTTTTACCCGTGACTGTTTACATTTCTCTCTTGGTTTTTCCCTATACTGTGCTAAGGCCTCTAGAATGCAATCGCCCCGCCCCCCCCTAACTCCCCTTCTTTTGCAAGCTAAAAAGGCAAATACACCCCAGAGCCCAACCAATGTATTTAAGAGACTGCTAAATCTGCTTAGTGGTTTAAATTGTGCTTGGAATGTGTGTTAGAATGAAGATGTATCATTGTAAGTTATAAGATGTAGGTTTATTTAGCTTAGTTGCAGTTTACAAGTACCACCACCAGGAGCAGCATCCTTGCTGCTCAGCCCATCCACTCCAACTGACTCTAACCAAACACAAACACTCTCAACATTATAATGACCCCACATGCAGGCTGAGCAGCAGGGAACATAGAGATCTATTAAACAGAACAAGTTACCACACATCTCCCCCTTATAGAGACAACTGACATTACAATAGGACATAAGATTGTAAAAATACCCCAAGCAATAAGTCCTACACATTTATATAAACCACCCAAAAAATAAACAGCAATGGCTGATCAGATACTTAACTTCTCATAGGCAGGACCAGGAACACACAACACCCTCCACTGCTCACACTAAATCTCTAGACAGGACCAGGAACACCAAGCACCCTCTACTGCTGATGCATTAGGGAGAACACATCACACGTTCTCCACAACAACATTCTTTAGAGGACAAATCCCATACTCTCTATTGACAACATCATATAGCAGGACCTGGGATACACACTTCGCCCCCCGCCACTGAATCCAGAACAGGACCAAGGCAGGAACTCAAAACACAATCACACTTCACCCCCCCGCCACTGAATCCAGAACAGGACCAAGTCAGGAACTCAAAACACGATCACACTACACCCCCATCTGCATCCAAACAGGACAAGGGGGAGACACTTCACCCCCCTACTGCATCCAGAACAGGACCAAGTCAGGAACTCAAAACACGATCACACTACACCCCCGTCTGCATGCAAACAGGACAAGGGATAGACATTTCACTCCCTACTGCATCCAGAACAGGACCAAGTCAGGAACTCAAAACATGATTACACCATACCCTTGTCTGCATCCAAACAGGATGAGGGGCAAAACAAAACATGGTTTCACTCAAGACATGGTCACACTACAGGACCAGGGATACACGCCCCACCCCCGCTGTATTCCACATATGACCAGAGGTAAGTAGTCACAAGCATCTCAACTGCATCTCATCTAATCCAAAGTTTGCACTACACTAATAACAGACCTAGCTTAGCACTTCACAAATACTTAAACATCTAATGCAGCATTAACATTGTCAGCATATCCAAAGAAGTCAACATTTACAGGAAACTATTCCCAAGCAGGTAACATCCAGCATAGCAATAAACATCTCAAACTAAATCAGCATTAGAAATTCTCTCTCTGGCAGATACCTTGCCTTACATTCCGGTGAGTGATATCTCACCCAAATTGGCACACAGCACTAATGACTGCACAGGTTACAACAAAGTGTTTGTAGCACTCATATATGTCTAAAAAAGTGATTTAAGTGCACAAAAACCTGGATTTTCAGTGGTTTTAGATTTGTGCTTTACCTGCTGTGTTAAGCATGAACTACAAAGTGTGGTTTTGGTCTGTCTGTATCCAAGGAGATTCTGACTTCAGGAACAACTTCCTGTCTCCTGTACACCAGCCTTTGCTTAATGTCACATGCCCCTTATATACGTTTCTTACTAGTTGGTGCGTCTGTGCTATGACTGGCTACTAGGGCTTGGGTTTCTATTGAATCCGGATTCCGCAGCAACCACATCACGGAGGCAGCCCTCATCACGGCTATCGATGACATCCAAACTCTACTCGACTGAGGAGAGACTGCGGCTCTAATCCTCCAAGAACTCTAGGCAGCCTTCGGTACAGTCTTCCACCACACTCATCACAAGGCTGCAACACATGTGCATCCATTGATCTGCTCTCAGAGAGATTGTCTCTTTCCTCACCAGGAGAACGTAAAAAGTCCACTTTCACCTCTGAACCCAAGGAAATCCTCTGTGGAGTATCCCAAGGATCCTAGCTCAGCCCCACCCTCTTCAACACTTATATGACACCTCTGGCCAGCATCGCCAAAACCCATGGACTCAACATCATATTGTACGCTGATGACACACAACTCCTCCTTTCCCTCGCTGAAGACGCCACCAATACCAAGACCTGATTCAAAAACTATGTGACAGACGTCGCCAACAGTATGTAGGACAACTGCTTAAGCTCAACTAAGACAAGACAGAGGTATTGATAATCGGAAACAAAAGTTCCTCATGGGACACATCCTAGTGAACCTCAGATTTCAGGCCTATTCCTACCCCCTGTAGGAGAGTAGGATCTGCTTCTTATAGTTACCCCCAATTTTTGCTGATGTCTCACTGTTTTTGGCCTAGTCTGACTGGGATCCTGCTATTCAGGACCCCAGTCTATCTGCTTTCTCCTGTAAATTGCAATACATGTACTATAGGTACACTCCAGATTGGATACTGGGGTACCCTTATAAGTCCCTAGTATATGGTACACCATGTACCCAGGGCATAGGTACTCCAGAGGCCTCCCATGGGCTGAAGCATGTATTATGCCACCCCTGAGAGGCCATTCAAATTGACACGACAAGCCTGCTACAGCAGACTGTGTAATCTGGTGCTTGCACCACTTACTTAAGATATAGGTTCACTATATCTATCTAAATCACTACACTTAAACACCTATCAGTCACCCCTATGGCAGGCCTTATCAATCCTGAAGGCAGGGTGCTGGGTTTTACGTGAGAGGGTGCCCCTGCATGAGCAGAGCCCTCTGCAGCCTTCGGAGACCATTCTCTGGGGTTGTCTGTGATGCAGCCAGACATATATGTTTAAGTGCATTATAACCTCGCGGTAAATGTTAACTTTAAAACGGCTGCTTAGAAACATGTTGTGTTTGGTGTCAAACACTTTGGAATCATACCTCCACACCAGTAACTGGTGTGGGAGGTATGATTCCACCCTTCTAGAACTACTACTGTGGGTCACCGGTCTACCCGGTACCAGCTTTCACGACCTGGGCAGCACAAAATGGATGCTGCCAGCCACAGACACGAGTCTGCCCTCCTGCTGCTGAGCCAAGCTCGAGCAGAGGAAGGCCTGTCAATAGGTATCCTGTCACAGGGAGGTGTGACCACCTCCCAGACAGGGTTTAGTGTATTGGGGCTGGGTGGGTGCACTCTGAGACTGCCAGAAAGTCTGCACTGGGGGCACATTTGGTGTCCCTGTGCATAGTCCAACTCAAACCAGTTCTGGGAGCCAGTGGCTCCTGCTCTGGTGCAAAACTGGACAAAGGACATGGGTGTAGCCACCCCTCTGTCCTGTCCCTCCCCTAGGAGGGTCCCCTGAGTCAGTCCAACCCCTTCCCTGGGTATAAAGTGGGAAACCTGACTACAGGACTTTGGATTATAGCTGGAAAAGACTCTGCAATGAAACCACGTACTTCGACGGTCTACACTTCGCTGGACGACAGAAGAATCTCCCTTGGAGTAAAGGAGTTACTCCCCTGCAGCAGCAGGCACCTAAGTGCATCTGACCGGCTTGCATCTCCAGAGCTCCTGCGGACTCCGAAGATTTCTGCAACACAGGAGGTGGGTTGCCAAAGGTCCCCAAGGTAGATCTGACCTCTCAGCGATTCTGAGACCAGTATCCCTCGTGGGAGCTGTGCAACCCGTACCCCTGTGCACCATGTCTATTTGCAAGTGCATATGCTTGTTGGCGATCCCTGAGCTTGTGCATTGGACTACTTGTAGTCCTGACTCCGAGCACCATTTGCACTGAAGATATCCAGCCTCCACTCCACGAGTGCTCTGTAGGCTGGTGCTTTGTGAATTCGCTTGAGGTCTCCTCGCAATCCCCGGTCCGTTGGCCTGTGGGTCCTGGCGAGGGTCATCTCATTTGTTCTTGGGCTTCCCTGGTTGCTCCAGACATGCCCTGACTCTCCATTGCTTGGAGAGTCCCCTGGACCCTGCTGTTTCCTCTGCCTGCGTGGGTTGCTGTTGCCAAGGCTTGTTGGTGATTCAGCCGGACACTGACCCCTCAGCTCTCGACATCCTTCGTGGGACAGCTCACCTCCGGACCCTGGTCATCGTCGATGTCTCCTGGTCCCCGTGGCTGCAGAGACAAACATCCTTTCTCTTCACCTGAAGCACCGGACATCGGTGGGCATTCGACTACCGAACCCCTGGTCACCTGAAGTGACCCAGACTCTGTCCCCTCTGCTTTCAGGTTCCTCTCACCTAGAATCCAGGCTTGGATTCCACCGGACACTCTTCACCTTCCTGGCAGCAGTACTTCTTCGCATCTCTCCATTGAAAACGACCGAGGTTTCCGACACCACTTGACCCCTATGCACCCGGCTCCTCTGGGATAGGTAACACAGGTATCTCGGTACTCACAAGGGTGCTGGCCTTAGAACCTCTTATGTTCCAAAGGTTTTGCTTGAAGTCCTCGTAGAAGTGTCCTTAAACTGTAATTTTCCTACCGCGACTTTTCCATAGAGTTGCACGGAGCACGCGGTCGTGTTTCCTCACTGCACCCGTCCTCCGTGGGTGCCCTGTGTCACTGCCTTGGGTGGTTCCTTGGGGTCCCAGCGATTCTACGTGCTCTAGGCACCATGTCTATTGAAGTCGTGATTGTCATACCATTTTTTTTGTATATGGTTCGGTCTCCCCTGGAGCCCGTTGTACATTTTGCTACTTACGTATGTTCTATTGATTAAGTATTGTGCTTTATGTTCTAATCTCGTGTAGAGATTAGTAGAGAGTATTATAGTAATAAATACATATTTTTACATAACTACTGTGTGGTTCTCATTTCATTTGATCATTCAAGAAGTGACATTCTGGTAAAACAAGCTGCTTTACATTCCTTCGAGATTTAGCCTGAAGGCTGCTCTCTACAGCTACCACTAGGATAGCTTTCTAAAGGTTATCTTTGACCTCATACATCATAAGGGTCGTTTGGACTGGTGCAAGGTGCCCACTTTAATTAGTGGACAGCATATACCAGGCCAACTTCTCACACCCCCACTGACCACACTAGGAAACTAGCCATAATTCTGGACATCATGCTAACCATGACATAGTTCAATTCTATCTCCTCCTCCTGCTTCTACATCCTCCGCTTGCTTCGCAAGATATTAAAATAGCGACCCCAAAGCTCAAGACGCACCATTACCCAGTCCCACATCTCCAGCCGACTGGACTATGGCAACGCTCTCTAGGCAGGGATCGCAGCTCACCTCCTCTGACATCTACAGACCACAAAGAAATTCCACTGCCATATTCAGCCTGGATCTCCCTAGGCAAACCCACATCACCCACTAGCTCAGGGACCTCCACTTGCACCCTGTATAGAAAAGCTGCCAGTTCAAGCTCCTGACCCACGCATACAAGGCCCTACACAACTGCAGACTCATGTTCTAGAACCATCATCTGAACTTACATCAGACCTCCATACACCTGCGCTCTCCGTCACTTTCCCTAACCCGTACTCCCCGATCCAACGTAGCAGATGCAGAGGTTTCTCCTTCTCCTACCTGGCAGAGAACACATGGAACAAGCAACCCTTTTATCTATGGACCTCCCTATCTCTGTCAGAGTTCTGAAAGTTCCTGAAGACCTGGCTATCCGGCTAATCAACTAGAGCTTGCTAGCATGTGGATACCCTCAAGGGTGAAAAGAAGCACTCTACAATCTACTGATTATTTTGATTGAAACTGAAGAGCCACAGATATCTTTGTTATCTTCAGAAGTCTACTCAAAGCTGGCTCTTTCCTACAGAACCAGCACACTCACAAACAAATGTACAGCATTTGCCTGCACTTGTAAATAAATATGTATAATTTGATTTCATGTATGTACTTAGCTATGTCCCTTTCTTAGTACAAAATGTATACTATTTATGGTTTAAAAACATATAGATATTCCTTAGGTTTGGTTAACAAATGAATATATTACTAATGCTTAAAAATATATAGATATATATATAAATATATATCTACACATTCATTTATGCTTAACATGTATACAGGTCACTGCATAGTTTTCATATAGGTTATTTCATTAGATTTTATGGATGTCTGTTTATTTATTTAAATTCCACAATGTGTAAATATGATCTTAACAATTGTATGTATAAATGCTTCACGATTGAAATATCGAGGGAAATCAATACAACTCTCTCTCTACATATATATATTTTTTTACTGAAAAAAAACAAAGATTAGAGGGACGTTATAGTTAGGCTCAGATTTCAGCCATACATAACTAGTGATATTGATTCAATTTCAATTTTATTGTACATTTAATAAAAACCATAGCAAACAAACATCTCATTGGTACTTAATCAAAACAGTGGTTAAAATTGAGCGCCTATCATAAAAGCTGGCAAATCAAGATAAAATGTCCAGCAAAGCAACTATTTTGATATTTGACTAATATGTACAGATATTCATTTCAGTGCCAGAGAAAACATGCAACGCACAAGAAGGCAAAGTCACATTTTCAAAAGTTCGGTCTTATAAACCATTACACCATATAATTTCATTAGCCTTATTTAAGACGTCCTATGAAAAACATTAGTAAAAAAATCAAGACCAGATTATATTGTCCATGGAGTACTGCAACCCTGACAAACGTCCTCATCATAAAGTCCATCTCCATCATAGAAACAGTGCCTTAGATTGATTGTTTTTCTAATTCCTTTAGTTACATATTGTTTTTCTAATTCCTTTAGTTACATATTTATAAATGTAACCCGCCTGCAGACCAGAGGAATCGAAGACCCTCCTAACCAGGTAGATACAGCTTCTCTGCATGTTCATATGTTCATATTAATAAATGTTTCTTTCAAAAGTGTCTCTTTCTTTTAATAACTTTGGACATGTACAGAGAATATGAGCTAGGGATTCATGTTTATAGTTGCACAATCTGCAGTCTTGATTTTGGTGCTGATTGTTAGAACTGGGGGTCTCTAGTTGGCAGAGGTAGGTACCTTTGTCCAAATAGGGACCCTTGCTTCTAGTCAGGGTAAGGGGGATACACTACTAAAATAACTCCTGCTCACCCCCTTCGTAGCTTGGCACGAGCAGGCAGGCTTATCTCAGAGGCAGTGTGTAAAGCATTTGTGAACACATACAGTAACCCAGTGACAACACTACAGATGGACACCACACAGGTTGTATTATAAAAATAAGTATTTTTATATAGACTTATCACAAGACCCAAAACGACAAAAATCCACAATACACTATGAAAAATATGACTGTTCAATGGTAGAAAATAGTTCAGTTCAATATGGATGATCAATGCAACACTTTACGTTCAATGTACCTTTGGATGCGTAGCGCGATACAAACAATAGAGTTGCAGGGAAGGTGATGCGTCGGTTCCTTACAAGCAAGAACGGTGATGCGTCGGTTCCTTGCTTTGGGGGAGGTGATGCGTCAGTTCCCTACTGCTGCGTAGGGGACGGTGATGCATCGGTTCCTTACCGGAGAGGAGGTGATGCGTCGGTTCTTCACCGCGTGGGGAGGTGATGCGTAGGTTTCTTACTGCGCTTCTGTGGCGATGCGACCCGCAGCGCCGCGATGCGATGACGACCCGGTGCAATGAAACAAAATGGCATCTTCCTCTCGATGCGACAACGAAGGGGCGATGCGTGCATGCCCGACGGCCGTGCGGCGACTCAGTGAATCTTCTGAGCCGCGACAGGCCCTGCGACATGCTTCTCCGGCGATGTGACGGCATCTGCTAAGACGGCGACACTCTTCTCCGGTGATGCGAGGCGCTTCGGTGATGTGCTGGCGACAGCGGCAGCGGCGGCACGCTTTCTCGGCGATGCGACGACAACGGCTGCGGCGGCGACACGCTTCTTCTTCGTGAGTCGCGCTTCCAACTCCCAGCAACACGCAGTCTCTCAGAAGGCCCAACACAACAGCAGGCACTTCAAATTCCCAGCAAGGGAATTCAGGGGAGCTGGTTGGTGAAGTCTTGTATCCCTGAGACTTCAGCAGGAGGCAAGCTCAATCTTCAAGCCCTTGGAGATGTTCTGCAAGATGATGAAAGTAGCACAAAGTTCCTTTCTCCTTTCTTTGGCAATCAGGCAACCACTGCAGGCCAATCCCTCAAACAGCACACAGCATAGGGATAGTCTCATCCTTCAGTTTCTCTGGTTCCTCTCCTCAGCAAAGGTTCGTCTTGTTTGTTCCAGAAGTGATCTAACGTCTTGGGGTCTGGGCCCCAGTATTTATACCCATAAATCCTTTGTCCTCTGAAGGCAGAGGGTCCTATACCTACTCCAAACCAGTTCTGGGTGCATTCTGCCAGTGCACACCCTCTTCCTTTGTCGGTGTGGGCCAGGGACATCAGACGCACCACAGGAGGTGGAGCCAGCATTGTGGAAGGCAGGCACAGCCCTATTCAGGCCCATGTGCTACTCCTCCCACCACTCTACATGCAGATAGGTCTATTCAGCCCTGTGCTGACTCACCCTGTCTCCTGGAGTCCCCCAGACCCTGTCACTCACAAAACCAGACATACAATACACAAGCTAGCAGAGGCAGGCTGGATGGTTTAGGCAAGAAAATACCTACTTTCTAAAAGTGGTATTTTCAAACACAGAATGTTAAAACCAACTTCACTAAAAGATGTATTTTATCATTCTGAGTTCAGGCATACTAAATTCGTTTTTCTACCATGTGTCCCTGGGTCAGTTAGGATTATAAGGTGTTATAATCAAACTGCCCATTCTGGCCTATGGGGACAGGTAGCCTTGCAATAGTGAAAAACGAAATTGGCTGTAATTCACTATCAGGACATCTCACACACATCAGGGCATGTCCTACCTCTTACATACAATGCACCCTACCCGCAGGTTTACTTTAGGGGTGACTAATATGCAGAAAAGGGAAGGTTTGGGGACTGGTAAGTGGGTGCACTTACCAAGTCAACATGGCAGTACCAGACTGCACACAGGCTCTGCGATGGCAGGCCTGAGACACACTTTACAAGCTGCTCCTGTGCTTGTAAAGCCCACCAGCAGCATTTGAGTCACAAGCCCTGGGCACAACCAGTGCACTGTACTAGGGTCTGACAGTGAATCAAATGGGCCAAACATGGAGTCACTAATCCATACATCAATTTATCATAGGGAGCACTTGCACTTTGGCACTGATCAGCAGTGGCAAAGTGCCCAAAGCATCTAATCCAGCAAAAACAGGTCAGTAACAGAGGAGGCATAGCGCAAAAAATGGAAGGGAGACCCACGTCAATGGTACCAGGTCTAACACTGATCTTTCCAGGAGGGGACTGTGAGAAGTTGGCCTGGTATATGCTGTCCACTAATTAAAGTGGGCACCTTGCACCAGTCCAAATGAGCCTTATGATGTATGATGTCAAAGATAACCTTTAGAAAGCTATCCTAGTGGTAGCTGTGGAGAGCAGCCTTCAGGCTTAATCTTGAAGGAATGTAAAGCAGCTTGTTTTAGCAGAATATCACCTCCTGAATGACTAAATGAAGGAGAACCACACAGTAGTTGTATAAAAATATGTATTTATTAATATAACACTCTCTATTATCCTCTACATGAGGATAGAACCCAAAGCACACAATACACGATCAATAGAACAATTGTAAGTAGCACAATACACAGTGGGCTCCAGGGGGAGACCAAACCATATACTAAAATAGTGGATCAAGACAAGGTCTGGAGCACGTAGAATCGCTGGGACCCCAAGGAACCACCCAAGGTGAGTAGACAGGGACCACATGGAGGCCGGGTGCAGTGTGGGAACACGACCGCGGGCTCCGTACAATTCTATGGGGAAGTCACGGTTACACTTTTAAAGTTTAAGGACCCTTCTAGGAGGACTTCGAGTGAACCCCTTGGAACTTAAGAGTTTGAAGAGCCACCCCACCCGTGGATACCGAAGTACCCGAGTTACCCATCCCAGAGGAGCCGGGTGCATAGGTCTGAAGTGTCGTCGGAAACTGCTGTCGTTCTCAATGGAGAACTGCAAAAAAGTACTGCTGCCGTGGAGGTGAAAAGGGTCCGGTGGAAACCAAGCCTGGATTCTGGAAGGAAGGAATGTGAAAGCAGAGGGGACAGAGTCTGGGTCACTTCAGAGTGACCAGGGGCTCGGTAGACGAATGCCCACCAATGTTGGGTGCTTCAGGTGCGAAGAAGGGATGCTTGACTCTGCAGCCACGAGGACCAGGAGATGTCGAGGATGACCAGGAGCTGGATGCGAGCTGTCCCACAAAGGATGTCGAGTGCTGAGGGGTCGGTGTCTGGCTAGAGCACCAACAAGCCTTCGCAAAAGCAACCAACGCAGGATGGTCAAACAGGTTACGGTGTGGACCAGCAAGGTCCAGGGGACTCACTAAGCAATGGGGAATCAGAGTACGTCTGGAGCAAGCAGGAAAGCCCACGATAAATCAAGATGACCCTCAGGAGGACCCACAGGCCGTATGACCAGGAGTCGCGAGGGGACCTTGAGCAAGATTGCAAAGTACCAGCCCACGGAGCACTCAGTGCAAGGAGGCCGGAGTTCTTTGGTGCAAATACTGCTCAGCGTCAGGACTACACGGAGTTCAATGCACAAGCTCGGGAATGGACGCAGTGCACAGGGGTTCGGGTTATGCAGTCCCCACGAGGGATACTGGCCTCAAACTTGATAAGATGGCAGGTCGACCTCAGGGACCCTCAGAAACCCACCTCCTGTGTTGCTGAAATCTTCAGAGTCCACAGGAGCTCAGGAGCAGCAGACAGGTCAGTTGCGGTTAGGTGCCTGCGAATGCAGGGGAGTGACTCCTTCACTCCAAGGGAGATTATTCAGTTGTCTTAAGTGCACCACAGGTCCTGCACGGAGCCTGTATGGAGCAAATGCACAAACTAAGCTTCGGATGGAAAGGGGGACGAAGTCAAGCCCAGTCGAGGTCCAGCAAAGTCGAGAGTGTCCAGACGGTTGAATGCCAGTGATTTCTTCTTGTAGAATCTTGGCCACATAAAATCTAAAGTCTTACAGCCAGGTAAGCCCTTTTGTACCCACGGAGAGGGTTGGACAGATTCAGGGGACCCTCCTAGGGGAGGGGCAGTACAGAGGGGTGGTTATACCCATGTCCTTTGTCCAGTTTCACACCAGAGCAGAAGCCAATGGCTCCCAGAACTGGTTTGCGCTGGACTATGCACAGGGACACCAAATGTGCCACAAGTGCAGACTCTCAGGCACTCTCAGAGTGCACCCACCCAGCCCCAATACACTAAATCCTGTCTGGGAGGTGGTCACACCTCCCTGTGACAGGATGCCTATTGTGCTGCCTTCCTCTGCCTGAGCTTGACTCAGCAGCAGGAGGGCAGAAATGTGTCTCTGGTCGGCAGCATCCATTTTGTGTTGTCTGGGTCGAGAAGGCTTGCACCGGTTAGACCAGTGACCCCACAAAGCTTGCTTCAGAAGGGTGGAATCATACCTTCCACACCGGTTACTGGTGTGGAGGTATGATTCCAAGGTGTTTGACACCAAACACAATATGTTTCTATGCAGCCGTTTTCGAGATAGCATTTACCGTGAGGTTATAATGCACCTCTACCTATATGTCCGGCTGAGTCACAGACAACCCGGGAGATTTGTCTCCGAAGGCTGCAGAGAGGCTCTGCTCATGCAGGGGCACCCTCTCACATAAAACCCAGCACCCTGCCTTCAGGATTGTTAAGGCCTGCTATAGGGGTGACTTTTAAGTTGTAAGTGTAGTGACCAATAGATATAGTGAACCTATATCTATAGAAAGTGGTGCTAGTACCAGCTTACCCAGGCTGCAGTAGCAGACCTAGAGTTCCATTTTGCATGGCCTCTCATGGGTGGCAATACATGCTTCAGCCCATGGGAGGCCTCTGGGGTACCTATGCCCTGGGTACATGTGCACCATATACTAGGGACTGATAAGGGTACCCCTGTATCCAATCTGGAGTCTACCAAAGTACGTTTGTCAATTTGAGGTAGAAAGCAGGTAGACTGTGGTCCTGATTAGCAGGATCTCAGTCAGACTAGTAAAAAACAGCGAGACTTCAAGCAAAAAGTGGGGGTAACCATAAGAAGCAGATCCTAGTTTCCTACACAACCCCCCCAAACGAAAGGACATGAGACTAACCTTGACCAGTTGAGTCTTCATTTTTTAAGTGGAAATATCTGGAGAGTCCTTCTGCATTGGCATGGTTACTCCCAGGTCTATGTTCCACTGTATAGTCCATCCCCTGTAGGGAAATGGACCACCTCAAAAGTTCAGGGTTTTCACCCTTCATCTGTTTTAGCCATAAGAGGGGCTTATGGTCTGGCTGAACAAGGAAGTGAGTGCCAAACAAGCATGGCCTCAACTTCTTCAGAGCCCAAACCACAGCAAAGGCTTCCCTCTCAATAGCTGACCAACGTTTCTCTCTAGGGGTCATCCTTCTGCTTATACAAACTACTGGCTGATCCTGACACTCTTCATTCAGTTGTGATAACACAGCCCCTGCCCCCAACTTAGATGCATCAGTTTGAACAATGAATTGTTTGGAATAGTCAGGACTTTGCAGAATGGGAGCAGTGCACATGGCCTGCTTCAGGTCATCAAATGCCTTTTGACAGCTAACTGTCCACTGAACTTTCTTAGGCATTCTTTTAGAGGTTAGATCATTCAAAGGGGTCACTATGGATCCATATCCTTTGACAAACCTCCTGTAGTACCCAGTCAGGCCCAAGAAAGCTCTGACCTGAGTCTGGGTAGTTGGAGCAACCCAGTCCATGATGGTCTGGATTTCACTCTGCAATGGATGAACCTGGCCTCCACCCACAAGGTGGCCCAGGTACACAACCTTACTCTGCCCTGTCTTGCACTTGGTGGCCTTGATAGTGAGGCCTGCCTTTTGCAGGGCCTCCAGAACATTTCTTAGGTTGGAACTAAAGACAGCAATATCATCAAGATAAGCTGCACTATAGTCTTCCAGGCCTGTGAGAACTTTATTCACCAACCTTTGAAATGTGGCAGGTGCATTTTTCAAGCAGCCAAAGGGCATTACCACAAATTGATAGTGCCCACTAGGGGTTGAAAAGTCTGTTTTGGGTTTGGCATCCTCAGCTAGTCTGATTTGCCAATTTCCAGCTGTGAGGTCAAATGTACTCAAGAACTTGGCTGAGGCCAAAGTACCAATGAACTCATCTGCTCTAGGAATAGGATGAGCATCAGTCCTAGTGACTGCATTGAGCCCCCTGTAGTCTACACAAAACCTCATCTCTCTCTTACCACCCTGGGTGTGAGGTTTGGGTACCAGGACTACTGGATTAGCCCAAAGGCTGTCTGAGGGTTCAATGACTCCCAATTCCAGCATCTTTTGGACCTCAGTCCTGATGCAGTCCCTGTCATGGTCAGGTTGCTTGTAAATCTTGTTTTTAACAGGCAGACTTTCACCTGTGTCCACTTCATGGGTACACCAAGTGGTCTGACTAGGAGTCAGGGAAAACATATGTCTGTACTGATTGAGGACCATCCTGCAATCAGTCTGTTGCTGCTCAGTGAGGCTGCCTGCCAAGGCTACACCATCAACTGAACCATCATCAGGGTTCTGTGAGAGGAGGTCAGGGAGTGGGTCACTCTCTTCCTCCTGTCCCTCATCAGTAGCCATGAGCAAGCCCATGTCTGCCCTGTCAACATATGGCTTGAGCCTGTTCACATGGAGCACCCTATGGGGCTCCTGGGAGTTCCAAGGTCCAACAGATAGGTAACCTCTCCCTTTTGCTCAAGTATGATATGGGTCCACTCCATTTGTCCTGGAGGGCTGCTGGGGCCACAGGCTCCAACACCCATACCTTCTGTCTTGGCTAGTAGACAGTCAGCACAGCCTTTTGGTCATGCCAAGCTTTCTGTAATTCTTGGCTAGCCTCAAGGTTTTTGGATGCCTTCTTCATGTATTCAGCCATCCTGGAGCGGAGACCAAGTACATAGTCCACTATGTCCTGTTTAGGTGGTTTGAGAGGTAACTCCCATCCCTCCTTCACTAGACACAAGGGACCCCTAACTGGATGTCCAAACAGAAGTTCAAAAGGGCTGCAGCCGACCCCCTTCTGAGGAACCTCTCTGTAGGCAAAGAGAAGGCAGGGCACAGGACATCCCATTTTCGCCTAAGCTTTTCTGTAAGGCACATGATCATGCCCTTCAGGGTTTGTTGAATCTTTCAACCAACCCATTGCACTGTGGGTGATAGGGTGTGATAAATTTGTAATTCACGCCACACTCCTTCCACATAGCAGTTATGTAACTTAACATGAAGTTTGCACCTCTGTCAGTTAAGACCTCCTTAGGGAAAGCCACTCTGGAAAAAATTCCCAGGAGGGCTCTGGCCACCACAGGAGCTGTGGTGGTTCTAAGGGGTATGGCCTCTGGGTACCTAGTGGCATGGTCCACCACCACTAGAATATATCTGTGCCCAGATGCAGTTGGAGGATCCATGGGACCAATTATGTCAATCCCAACCCTCTCAAAGGGAACCCCCACCACAGGTAGTGGTATCAGGGGGGCCTTTGTGGTACCACCTGCCTTACCACTGGCTTGACAGGTGGTACAGGAGCGACAAAACACCTTTGTGTCCTCTGACATGTGAGGCCAGTGAAAGTGAGGGACAAGCCTGTCCCAAGTCTTGCTTTGGCCTAGGTGTCCTGCTAAAGGGATATCATGTGCCAGTGTCAGTAGGAAGCCCCTAAACTTCAGAGGTATAACCAACCTCCTGGTAGCACCAGGCTTGGGGTCTCTTCCCTCTGAGTAAAGGAGTCCTTCATCCCAATAGATCCTGTGGGACCCACTGGCACTCCCAGCAGCCTCAGCAGCAGCTTGCTGTCTAAGGGGTTCAAGAGAGGAGCAGCTGTGCTGCTCCTGACTCAGCTCTGCCCTGGAAGGGCACCCTGTCCCCAAGAACTCAACCTGATCAGGCTCAAGTTCCTCTGAGACAGTTCCTTCACAGGGACTGGGATCATCTTCCTCAGGAGACTGATCCTTACTCTGAGTCTGGGGGGAAGACACTTCCTTACCCCTACTGCTCCTTCTCTTGGAAGGCACCTGGTCCATTTTTCCAGGATCCAGGACCTGTTCAGTGGAAGACATTTTTGCCTGTGACCTGGTCACAGCAAACACATCTGCAGAGATGCCCAACATTGCTGCATGTGTCCTGAGTTCCACTTCAGCCCAGGCTGAAGTTTCCAAATCATTGCCCAAAAAGCATTCCACAGGGAGGTCTGAGCTAACCACAACCTTCTTAGGGCCAGTTACCCCTCCCCAGCTAAAATTAACAACTTCCAAGGAATGGTCTGTCCTGACATTGCTAGCATTGGTCACTTGGTACATCTCACCAAGTATGATCTGGTCAGGGCTCACAAGATCCTTAGTCACCATGGTGACACTGGCTCCTGTGTCCCTGTATGTCATGGCTTCCTTGCCATTTATTAAGGGCTGTTGTCTGTATTTGCGCAGGTTACTGGGACTGACAAATAGGGAGGCAATATCCATGCCTCTATCACAGACTAAAACAGCCTGAGCTGGAGATCTTACTAGGCCAGAACCCATCTCAGAACCCAGGGTTAACCCTACTATACCCTTGTTCCCTGTACCACCACTTGGAGCTGAACTAGGGGGAACAGTTGCCTTAGGGGCAGTGGTGGTGGTAGGAGGATCCTTGGCATCTCTAGGCCAATGTGTCTTTTCCTTACACAGGAAACACCAAGGCTTCTTTCTGCCTTTTCCCTTGTTAGATTGTGACTCACCCTCAGATGCAGGTTTTTGGGGCCCTGAAGAAGACTTCTGGTCTGGTAGGGAGCAGCAGGGAGCGCCACGCCACATGATTTGCATTTCAGCGCATCTGACGATATGAACAGACATTGCCAGTGAGTCCTGGGGTCCAGGATACCCTAACAATCAATCGACAAAGTCGCCTATATGAAAGGAAAAAAAGGAAAACAATAAGACAGCGGACAGCGTTAGCCCCCGCATCAGAATGACTGGAGCTTATTCCGCTTATGTATGAAATCGGAGTTTCTCACAATTAAAAATAAGGATGCGCTCGGAGATTTGAACTAGTTCTTGACAGCAGATACCCCGAGTGATTTTGCAGGGCTCAGGGGCCGTTATCACTCCGGCTGGAGTGTATCTATATCACAGCAAGAAGCCTCAGATTCCCCACGGTTCACCTTTAAGAAAAAAGAAAAAAGAAAAGATCGAATAGGTCCTGATGAAGATGGAGACAATGTGTCATGTCCATTGAAACGTATGTCGACCTGAGAGTATGATGCCCCAGCCATCAGCATAGCATCTGAGGGTTGATGTTTCCACCCCGAGCATTTTTTTCATCTGTGTATGCGATGCTGCACTGGGGAGTATGAGTGTGTGTAGTATGTGTCAGTGATATGAGTGTTGACTATGTGAATGAGGTGTAAATGTGGGGTTAGCATTTTTTGTTAGCAAAATTGGTATTAGTTTCCTGAGAGGAAAGATCGAAAGAATTTGCGTACAGATTATGAGTTTTTTTGCACAGACTGTGATCATTACAAGAAAATGTACTATTGAAACTTGTTGACATATGGCAAAGAAATAACAATGTTTAAAAAAATGTGATAATGTAAATTAAGATTGTTATGTGATTGTTTTTTTATATAAGCGAATAATGAAATAAATTAAAATAACGCTTTTTTATGAAACTTAGGGGCATATTAGCAAGGGCTGGCGATATAATTATCGCCGCTTTAGCGTCCGTTTTTGGGCGAAAAGCGGCGATAATTATATCGCAATATTATCAAGGACACGCTAGCGCGTGTTTCCTTGATGTAGAGCCCGTTTTTTCACAGCCTCGCCTGCATCGCTAATGAGATGCAAAGAAGGCGTGGCTGTGAAAACAACACATGTTAATATCGTGAAGGCAGCTTCGCGATATTAACAAGGAGGTGCAGCGATAAAAAAATCGCGCTACCTCAGCTTTAACTCAGGAATTTAACGTCTGTTAAATTCCTGACTAAGGCATACTTTTAATGGGAGATGGATTATGCTGATACGACCACAGGGTCGTATCAGCAATGTTATCGCTGTTTTCAATGGAACATCGCTGGAAAACCAGTGATGTTCCATTGAAAACACCGCTATCGCTGAAATATTATCGCCATAGCGCTATGCGTTGTAAATATAGCGTTATCATGGCGATAATATTCAGCGATAGCCAGCGATAATATTTCTATCGCTATGTATGGCCAGCGATAATTATCGCTGGCCGTTGATAATATGCCCTTGGACTCTTGTGTGGAGAAATCATGAGTTAATGACCCGTCTCTATGCTATATACTAGCAAGTACTAAAGTAATTAAGGTCATGTGGGAGGTTGTTTATTAATTTTGACTTCTGGTCTTTACCCTTCTCCCCACCCTTATCTGCAGGTTTAGCATCTTGCTTCTTTTGGTCACCACCTTGGTTCTGATTTTTCTGCTTCACCCTGGTTCTGACCCACCCATCTGCCTTCTTTCCCAATTCTTGGGGTAAAGTCAGATCAGAGTCAACCAGGTATTGATGCAACAACTGATTTTGGCAATTATTAAGAATCTGTTCCCTCATAATCAAATTGTACAATCCCTTGAAATCATTCACTTTGCTGCCAAGTAACCAGCCTTCCAGAGCCTTAGTAGCACAATCTACAAAGTCTACCCAGTCCTGAGTCTGGGCCTTCTGGATGTCTCTGAACTTAATCCTGTATTGTTCAGTGGTTAAGCCAAACCCATCAATGAGAGCACTCTTCAAGACTGAGTAATTGTCAGCATCCTCTTCTCTAACAGTGAGGAGCTTATCTCTACCTTTGTCAGCAAATGAGAGCCACAAGATAGCTGCTCCAATGCTCTTAAGGGACCCTCTGTACCTTACAGGCCCTCTCCAAAGCAGTTATCCATTGGTGGATGTCATCCCCACCATGGTAGGGAGGGACTATCTTGCTCAGGTTCCTATGGTCATAAGTATATTCCTTTACCCTAGGGACACTGTTGCTGCCACCATGGGACTCTAGTCCTAATATCTTTCTAGCCTTCTGGAGCTCTAAGGATTCCCTATCTATTGCCAATTGCTCTTGCCTGAGCCTAAGCTTGACTTTCTCAAGCTCTAGAAATTGGCACTCTCTGTCATAAGAGCTATCTCTCTTATGGGATATGGAGGTCTCTACCGAAGTTCCTGAATGGTTAGATTCCGCAGAGGGAGATCTAGATCTCCTGGGTAAACTCTGCACTCTTCCTGGAGGAATGAAGAGAGGGTCACTGGGGCCTTCTCCACCACCTCCTGGAAGATCTAAGTTGTCCGGGGGGAATCATTTTGATCCTCCTGGTCAGGGTTTGATTCTAGGTCAAAGAAGGTTTCACTCCCTGGCCTGTCTTCATTCCCTGCCCCACCCACTCTATCTACCTCATCAGACCCTGGGGTCTTTCTAAGGTCATCTAAGAGTAACACCTCAATGAGACATTGGGTGTTGGCATTTTTCCCTGTCTTCAGCTTCCTAAAAGCACACATGGCTTTCAAATCCTGAAATGAAAGACCATTGTATTTAGAAGGCAGAGAGCCACTGGCTTCTCCTTTAGAAGACATACTAAGTGTGGTGTGGTGTATGCACCTACCTAACCTAGTGGGACATGAACTCTCTTAGGTTGGAGAAAGGGTGTGCTAGACCCTTAACTTACCCAACCCCAAGTTCAGTAGAACTTACTTATTCTAATCTTGAAGTATTATATGTGCCTAATACTTTAGTGGTTTTCAGTTAATCACTCAATGAGATTTATATGGTAAAACAATAGCAAGCTTGAATCCCACCGCTGCCACCAATGTGAGAAGTTGGCCTGGTATATGCTGTCCACTAATTAAAGTGGGCACCTTGCACCAGTCCAAACGACCCATATGATGTATGAGGTCAAAGATAACCTTTAGAAAGCTATCCTAGTGGTAGCTGTGGAGAGCAGCCTTCAGGCTTAATCTTGAAGGAATGTAAAGCAGCTTGTTTTACCAGAATATCACCTCCTGAATGACTAAATGAAGGCAAACCACACAGTAGTTATATAAAAATATTTATTTATTAATATAACACTCTCTACTTTCCTCTACACGAGGATAGAACCCAAAGCACACAATCAATAGAACAATTGTAAGTAGCACAATACACAGTGAACTCCAGGGGGACACCAAATCATATACTAAAATAGTGGTATAACAGTCGCGACTGCGATCAAAACAAGGTCTGGAGCACGTAGAATCGCTGGGACCCCAAAGAACCACCCAAAGTGAGTAGACAGGGACCCCATGGAGGCCGGGTGCAGTGTTGGAACACGACCGTGGGCTCCGTACAATTCTATGGGGAAGTCGCGGTTACACTTTTAAAGTTTAAGGTCCCTTCTTGGAGGACTTCGAGCGAACCCCTTGGAACTTAAGAGTTTGAAGTGCCACCCCACCCATGGATACCGAAGTACCCAAGTTACCTATCCCAGAGGAGCAGGATGCATAGTAAGCCTGGGCGTAGTAGCACTTCACGTAGCTACGTGAAGTACATTTTGAACTACACGTAGCTATGCAAATTGCGTAGTGCGTAGCTGTGTGCTTGACTGCACTGTACAATAATTGCCAAAGGCATCTTGCACAGTGCAAGTTAAGATAAAATAAGTATCTCTATCTTTATATGCTAAAATGCATAAAGCATTTCACAAAAGTGAAATCAATAAATTAACAAGCAGTGAGAGAGGTGATGATTTTGGTATCCTCCCTAACCTAGGGAGAGAACCAAGCAGATGCCTTGAAAACAAAAAGCACATCTTTTGAACGATTCAGTGGTGGTCCCATCCTCTTAGGACCACCCCAAGCACAGTTATTGGCAAAAATACAATCCCAACCAAAGGCCCTGCAAAGCATTATGGGACGAGATTAGCAGTGGGCAGTGAATATTATAGTATCCAATATCAAAATAATTCTACAAAGAGCTGCAGTTCCACTAGTTGTTACTAGATGTCCCTCACGAGTCAAATGCAAAAGCTTCATGAAAGGGTTTCAATGCTTTTGCATTTGACTCGTGAGGGACATCTAGTAACGACTAGTGGAACTGCAGCTTGATGTATTAATAATTTCAATGCTTTTGCATTTGACTCGTGAGGGACATCTAGTAACGACTAGTTGAACTGCAGCTCTTTGTAGAATTATTTTGATATTGGACACTATAATATTCACTGCCCACTGCTAATCTCGTCCCATAATGCTTTGCAGGGCCTTTGGTTGGGATTGTATTTTTGCCCATAACTGTGCTTGGGGTGGTCCTAGGAGGAAGGGACCACCACTGAATCGTTCACATGATATGCTTTTTGTGTTCAAGGCATCTGCTTGGTTCTCCCCCTAGGTTAGGGGGGAACCCAAAATCATCACCTCTCTCATTGCTTGATATTTTCATTGTCAAAGTTCACCTTTGTGAATTTGTTATATGCTTTTTAGCATAGAAAATTGCTTTAACAAAGCATTTGTATGTGTTTAATATACTGCAGCTACGCTATGTCAATTAGCAGAGTTTTTACTCTGCTACGTGCGTAGTAACACAAACTTTGCATGCTCCGTGAGCGTAGCCTAGGGTTAATGTATAGGTCTGAAGTGGCATCGGAAACTGCAGTCGTTCTCAATGGAGAGCTGCAAAGAAGTACTGCTGCCGTGAAGGTGAAAAGAGTCCGGTGGAATCCAAGCCTGGATTCTGGAAGGAAAGAGCCTGAAAGCAGAGGGGACAGAGTCTGGGTCACTTCAGGTTGACCAGGGGCTCGGTAGACGAATACCCACTGATGTCGGGTGCTTCAGGTGCGAAGAAGGGATGCTTGACTCTGCAGCCACGAGGACCAGGAGATGTCGAGGATGACCAGGAGCTGGATGCAAGCTGTCCCACAAAGAATGTCGAGTGCTGAGGGGTCGGTGTCTGGCTGGAGCACCAACAAGCCTTGGCAAAAGCAACCCACGCAGGATGGTCAAACAGGTTACGCTGTGGACTAGCAAGGTCCAGGGGACTCACCAAGCAATAGGGAGTCAGGGCACGTCTGGAGCAACCAGGAAAGCCCACAAGAAATCAAGATGACCCACAGGCCGAATGACCAGGAGTCGCGAGGGGACCTTGAGCAAGATTGCAAAGTACCAGCCCACGGAGCACTCAGTGTGAGGAGGCCAGAGTTCTTTGGTGCAAATACTGCTCAGGGTCAGGACTACAGGGAGACCAATGCACAACCTCGGGAATTGCCAACAAGCATATGCACTTGCAAATGGACGCAGTGCACAGGGTTTCGGGTTATGCAGTCCCCACGATGGATACTGGCCTCAAACTTGGTAAGAGGGCAGGTCAACCTCAGTGACCCTCAGAAACCTACCTCCTGTGTTGCTGAAATCTTCAGAGTCCACAGGAGCTCAGGAGCAGCAGACCGGTCAGTTGCAGTTAGGTGCCTGTGAATGCAGGGGAGTGACTCCTTCACTCCAAGGGAGATTCTTCAGTTGTCTTAAGTGCACCACAGGTCCTGCATGGAGCCTCTATGGAGCAAAGGCACAAACTAAGCTTCGGACGGAAAGGGGGACGTAGTCGAGCCCAGTCGAGGTCCAGCGAAGTCCAGAGTGCCCAGACGGTGGAAGGTCAGTGGTTTCTTCTTGTAGAATCTTGTCCATGTAAAATCTAAAGTCTTACAGCCAGGTAAGCCCTTTTGTACCCACGGGAGAGGGTTGGACAGATTCAGGGGACCATCCTAGGGGAGGGGCAGGACAGAGGGGTTGTTACACCCATGTCCTTTGTCCAGTTTCATACCAGAGCAGGAGCCAATGGCTCCCAGAACTGGTTTGTGCTGGACTATGCACAGGGACACCAAATGTGCCCCAAGTGCAGACTTTCAGGCACTCTCAGAGTGCACCCACCCAGCCCCAATACACTAAATCCTGTCTGGGAGGTGGTCACACCTCCCTGTGACAGGATGCCTATTGTGCTGCCTTCCTCTGCTCGAGCTTGGCTCAGCAGCAGGAGGGCAGAAATGTGTCTCTGGTCAGCAGCATCAATTTTGTGCTGTCCGGGTCGAGAAGGCTGGCACCGGTTAGACCAGTGACCCTACAAAGCTTGCTTCAGAAGGGTGGAATCATACCTCCCACACCAGTTACTGGTGTGGAGGTATGATTCCAAGGTGTTTGATACCAAACACAATATGTTTCTATGCAGCCGTTTTTGAGATAGCATTTACCGCGAGGTTATAATGCACCTCTACCTATATGTCCGGCTGTGTCACAGACAACCCGGGAGAATGGTCTCCGAATGCTGCAGAGAGGCTCTGCTCATGCAGGGGAACCCTCTCACATAAAACCCAGCACCCTGCCTTCAGGATTGTTAAGGCCTGCTATAGGGGTGACTTAAGTTTTAAGTGTAGTGACCAATAGATATAGTGAACCTATATCTATAGTAAGTGGTGCTAGCACCAGCTTACCCAGGCTGCAGTAGCAGACCTAGAGTTCCATTTTGCATGGCCTCTCATGGGTGGCAATAATACATGCTTCAGCCCATGGGAGGCCTCTGGGGTACCTATGCCCTGGGTACATGTGCACCATATACGAGGGACTGATAAGGGTACCCCTGTATCCAATCTGGAGTGTACCAAAGTACATGTTTGTCAATTGGAGGGAGAAAGCAGCTAGTCTGTGGTCCTGATTAGCAGGATCCCAGTCAGACTAGTCAAAAACAGTGAGACATCAAGCAAAAAGTGGGGGTAACCATAAGAAGCAGATCCTACTTTCCTACAGGGACAGATCCTTTGTTCCCACGAAAATTCATGAATTGATTTTTTAAAATGATTGAAAAATTAGCTGATAGATAGGCCTGAGGTTTTCTGGTACCATATGTCTTAATCACTGTCCAGGCATGACGTATTTGTAATAATCTGTTTTCATCTGTTATGTTAGACAGGAGTTTTGTTGCCAGATTAATAGCTTTGGTCAAAGCCAGTTTCCCCATGCCTGAATTCCAAATTTCTTGAGCAGAAAGATCCTCAATAACCTGTGCTAAATAGCAGCCCCAGGAACCCTGTATTTTATTTTCTCTTTGAGCTTCTATTTCTTTCCAGCACAGGTGCTCGATAGAGTCGTTTGTGGCTGCTCTGAGCCTTCTACATAGTTTAATAAAAGCGCTTTTACTCTGGAATATTTGATTGGTCAAACCAAACTTGAGTCTGACTTGAGCCGGTGATGCTGATTGGTGAATGAGGAAGACGTTCTTACAAACCTTTGTTTGGATGTTATTTATAATTGAGATTTCGCGACCCCTCATAATTTCGCAACCATATGTGACAGAAGGCATTAATTGTGCCGCCATGACAGATAGTAGTTGGCTGTAGGATGGACAACTTAATTTCCTTTTTTATTAATTTGAAACAATATGTGAGATTTTGGGCTTTGGCCATCATTGCTAAAAGCTGTTGCTTATAACTCAGTTTTCTCTCGATTTTAAATACCAGATATTTGTTTGAGGCGACGGCCTCGACTTTTTTCCCCCGTCTAAAAACCATGCATGTTTTGTATTTGGCATCCACTAAATGAACTACCTTTGTTTTAGATAGATTTAGTTCTAACCCGTGCCGATCCATATACTTAGCTGATATACTCATGCTGCGTTGAAGCCCAATTGGGGTTTGGCTAAAAAGCACTATGTCATCAGCATACTGCAGGCACCTGATTTCCTCATTGGCTAGCGTTGGAGGATGGCTGTTAGCTTCACTGAGTGCTTCTTCGAGATTGGATAAAAACAAATTGAAGAGGCTTGGTGCTAACACACACACCTGTTTTAATCCAATGTGGGTGTCTATTTTCTTTGTTACACAACTGCCGTCACCTATTTTCACCTGGGTCCAGGTATCTGTGTGCAGTTCTTCAATGGCATTCAAAATGTTATTTGGGAGACCCCGCATTGCCAGTTTTTCTTATAAATGTTTTCGGGGCACACGATCAAAAGCGGACTTTAGGTCCACAAGGCAGGCAAACAACCGCTTATTCTGGTGTTTGACCTTTTCGGTTAGTAGCGTTAAAGCTGAGAGATTAGTTAATGTACCTGCCCCTACCCTAAACCCAGTTTGGGACCGAGGTATCAGTTTATCATCATCTGACCATTTTTTGAGATGTTCTAGCAGACAGGTAGCATATTCAACGTCTATTAGTGCGCTGAGTCTATAATTGCTGTGTGACGTCTTTCTGCCTTAAAGATTGGCTGAAAAGTACTTCCCTTCCATGAGTCAGGGATTCTATTTGCCAGAAACAGCTCCTTGAAGAAAGGAGTAAAGTAGACCGCCCAGTACGAAGCTTCACTCTTAAAGAAAGCATTAGGTATCCTGTTTGGGCCTGCTGCACCATCTGTTTTTAGTTTCTTTATGATTTTTGTTAGTTGGTCTGTTTCTGTGAGTTCGAGGATGTTTTTGCTTTGATGTTCCTTATTCATGCTGATTTTTTCTTGAGCCCCTGATGCTATCGGCATAGCTGTTGACGAGCCCCTTCTCATTTCAGTTAAGTTATCACAACTGTCTGTTTTTAGTTCGAACTCTGATTCTTTGTACATTGCTTGTACGTGAGCCACCCACGTGCCTGTGTTGACCACCTCCAGTGTGATGTCTGGATTTTCCATGTGTCAGAGTGTTTATCACTTGCCAAAATTCTTTCCCATTTGGTTGTTTACTCGCCACAAGAAGTTTATTTCAAATAAGCACATGTTGACTTATTATTGAGAACAAAGCACACAGAGAGGGTTGAGACAAGAGCCCGCACCCGTTACTTCAAATGGCTATCTAGTATGGCGATGGTGCTTGGAAACCAGAAAGTGCACCCTCTACACTTTCTATTGGGGTAATTCCCCAAAAAAACAAGCAAAAAGAAAGTGGAATCAGCACACATCAAATTTAAGTATTGTTTAAAGTTCAAATGATATCAATTGTCCATGATGACTTGAAGAAATTGCCAGGTCCAGATTTTTCTTTGTAATCAAAAATATTTTCTTTATTGATAAATAGGTTCAGTCATTAAAATCCAATATTCAAACATTTCATTGAGCCATTTAGCCAACGCGTTTCGTCTCAGGAGAGACTTCTTCAGGGCTAAAGGGAAACATATATAGACAATTTAAAATCAATGCAAATGTACATATATAAAAAAAATGAAAAACATTATTTAATGCTTCAAATCATATTGAAATGTTATTAAGCTGGCCAAACAAGATATTATTAAATTATTCAAATGATTAATATGAACATACAATGATTATAATTATAAGACTGTATATCATGTATTCAGCGGTTTGGGAGGAAGATGAAAAAACCAACATTACATTTATTGTGCTTATATCTATGTATGTGCACACTCTAAATGCTTATTGGGCAAGACCATTTGTGCCATGCAAATTGCATGACCAATAATTCATTGGCGACATTGTTTTATCACGTGTATTGTGACATACATACATCTAACTTGTGTATGCGTTATTTCACCACTTTGCAACATATAAGAAAGCTCAGGTGCTGATTTGTATAAGCAAATCACCTATGACGGCATTAGAAATACAGCAAATGTTATATTTCAAACATACCTCTAAATAGTATAGATGTATTATATCCAAAATCCAATAATAATGAAAAGAATCATAGGATCAAGTTTCACAATAATAATCTGTAGCAAAGAAAAACGACGAAATAAGAAAAAGAGAAAATAAATGTATATAAGAACCATCCTTAATCTAAAGCTTATAATCGCTCAAGGCAATTGATATCGATGGTGATTCAATATCAAAAATACTCCTCTTGTAATGGACATACAAAACACAAAAATAAGCACTTGACTAAATTGAATACTTTTAATATGCGCTAACAGCATGTTTTTAAGCAAACAATCCCAGCATGTGTAGCTTGTTAAAAGACGGGGAGAACAGCAATAGCCATGTTATAAAAAGCATGCTTGATATACAAAACCATTTGATATTGTGTGTAGGTAAACATTTTGACTAGTAAACAATATATATCTGATAATATAAAAAAGGGCATTTAAGAACAATTGCATCAAAAGAAATGGAGCGTGAATATTTACGCACTCGGCAATATATACAAATATAACTATCGACATTAGCAGTACGGAAGCGCATCCACTGTATTGTACCAGTCGTATTAAATACATAAGTAGGAGCTTAATAATAAACATTGGCGTTTTGCCTAAATCTCAAAAAGGTTTCAAAATAAGAGAAGGGCATTTAAAGCCATAAAAGAATGAAAAATAAGCTAGACGTGCACGACGTGATTGCTAGGCACACAGTAAAATACGAGAGCGCCATCTTTAAGTATCAGCATGGGCACGAAAGATCAACAGGCTCCTCTATCAAAGAGTCATGCAAATACGTTAAATGTATCGATAAATGAACGAAAAAATACCTCAAATCGATGATGATAAAGTTAACATCATCTGCAGATAAAAGAGCAAACAAGAATATTTTAGTTTAATGATAGTCAATATGTTAGGGTTGTAATTTAATAGCCTCAGATGTAATCAAAAATTAAAAATTAAAACAAGACGTACCATTAAACGGCAGAGCGGCCAGCAACAATCATCTCAGCATGTGTTTTGTAGAATGTGCAAACCGGACAGCGTAATGACGCCGTTTATATACCGAGATCGAATAAATTCAAACACCTGTGTGGTTAAAAACAAAAAACGGACAAGCATCGCAAAAGTAGTTTTAGATGTCAGCCATTTTGTAAGGTTAAAATGCGAAATAGCTTGTAATCCTTGGCCACCATATTATAAGGGGGGAAACCCTCTTAAAAGTGATCTCTATATGTACAAACTATTAAAACTTATCAGAGATAAGTCTATGCGATAGTGATATTTAGCACGCCAGTCTCATCTATCAAATACGCGGTATTTGCGTTAGAAATATGAATTCAAATAGCACAAGGGAATAATATCAATACAAGTGCTCCAATTAGATTTAGCAATCCACTTAATATAATAATAAGGTAGATTTTATAATGGAATTCGATATATCTCATGGCAGGAAAACGGTCCGTGGTGATTTTTAACCTTTACAATAAGTGAGTGAAGTGCAGCAGCCATGTTGGTAAAGGGTGCTGAATACTGAAAGAGGCCGTCATCTACGTTAAGTTTTAGATGTCAGCCATTTTGTAAGGTTAAAATGCGAGATAGCTTGTGAACCTTGGCCACCATATTGTAAGGGGGAAACCCTCTTAAAAGTGATCTCTATATGTACAAACTATCAAAACTTATCAAAGATAAGTCTATGCGATAGTGATATTCAGCACGCCAGTCTCATCTATCAAATGCGCAGTATTTGCATTAGAAATATGAATTCAAATAGCACAAGGAAATAATATCGATACAAGTGCTCCAATTAGATTTAGCGATCCACTTAATATAATAATAAAGGATTTTATAATGGAATTCGATAAATCTCATGGCAAGACAACGGTCCGTGGTGATTTTTAACCTTTAAACAGACCCTCCAGGATTTCGCGATTTCGCGATTTCGCGGTTTGCCGCGAAATCGGCACTTTTGTAAAAATGCCGCGATTTTTACAAAAGTGCCCGCGAAATCGGCACTTTTGTAAAAATGCCGCGATTTTTACATAAGTGCTATTGGTGCAATGATTTGTGAAATATGCTGATCCGCGCTCTGTGATGCGCTGCGAGCCTTGGTTCACAGGCACTTACTGCTGTGGCAAGCTGGCTCCGCCTGAGGTTGCGAGCGGTCACTGTTAGCCCGTGGGGATGCATTGTGGATGTGGGGAGATTGTGCACAGGGCAGGACAGGGGGCACTGTTGCTTCACATGCGGCTGTACCGAACCGGCAGGAGCTTTCGGCAATAGGATGCGAGAATTCCTGGCGGCAGACACAGCGAGAGGCTGAGAGAGCGACAGAGAATTACGTTAAACATTGCACTGGCTGGGTCCAGAGACCGTACCGAGGAAAACCTGGGATGGAGTCTCACACTATTAAGCATACACGAAGGAAGCGATGTAAAAACGATCTGGAAAGAAAACATGAATGAAAACTCGCATACAGTAGAGAGCAGGGGTGATGGAATGTATACAAACTGGAAACGTAATTAGGCAATTAAAGCTTTGTGTGTATGTAATCTACTGGAACATGCTACCAGTAAATGTGCTTCTGAAGACAAATGTTTTTATTTTCTCTGATTAATCTCGCTCACTAGCGCAGGGAGTCAATTGTTTATGTAGCACTCTATCATTTAAGTTTCAAAACTCTGTAGCCTATGATATGATTGACCAACTCAAGTGTGCTTATTTTATCGGTTTTGTGTAAACCTGCAGGGGCCTGACCCAACTGTGGTAAAGGGAACAGAAGCTAGGACCACGTGGAAGGTTCAAGTAACCACAGACGTTGAATAGCACTTCCTGTCTGCAAATTCATGTTGAAATGGACAGAGGGTAAAGGCAACTTGGAGTAAGTAGGTCAGAGTGGGATGGTGATGGCCAGAACACTTGTCCAGCCCAGAGGTTAAAGAAAACATATAATGGACTCTCCCATTCCCTGTCCTGTGTTTTCCCCCCATCCACCCGTTATTGTCCTCTAGAAGGTTGAGGGAACACTGAAGCTCATTTAGAATGTTGGCATGAGGCAGAGAGAGTTGGCAGTTGCTGGAGGATTGAAGAGGAGAGATTGGAGGCATTACGTTAAATATAACTGAAGTTAACCATCCTACTCAACTGAAGGACGTCCTCCTAAACCGGCATCTCAACTAGCGGGTCGTCTATCATTCAGGCCGTCAAGTTGACCTTCCTTAATATTCTTCCTCCCTCCTGCTCAACCACTGATTTTATATGATGCAACTCAGCTGCTCTGTCTATACTTGTTATCTTTGATGTGAACATTTACTGTTGTGAAGCTCTCTGATACCTTTGGGTCTAGCTAGCGCTATATAAAACTCTATATATATGCCATTACCTACTGTGTAATAGTGACTGCACCAGATTCACCAACAGGGCTGCTTCCTCTGTTCCATATCCCAGGTTGCCTATTTCAAAGTGGAATACTCTGCTAAAACAGTTTCCATTGTTTTAAAGCTGAAAATGGATGATTATGAGTAAAATAAAGTGCCGCAAAAATGCCGCTAAATTTCCATATTTGTGCCGCTAAATTTCCATATTTGTGCCGCTAAATTTGCTAATCCATGCCGCAATATCCTGGGGGGTCTGTTTAAAATAGGTGAGTGACATGCAGCAGCCATGTTGGTAAAGGGTGCTGAATACTGAATACTGAAAGAGGCCGTCATCTAGTTAGTATAACAAAAATCCATGGTTAATTGTTTAGTAACCAATGGATGCAAGAGCGAATTTTGACGACCATATGCTCTACGGATCATATGCACAAAAGAAGCAATTTCTAATGAGTTACCACCAAACAATGAAGCCTCAAGTAATCCTCAAAAGGCATTAAAACACAGCAATGTTTTGTAACAGAATAAGCTGCCATTATCCGTGGCCATAGTGATGGTATAGATATGCACACAAGTATTATTAGTAAATGCAGGAATTTAGAATACATAGACGTAATTGAATGAAAACACAGTTTTGAAAGCACTTATTTCACAAAAACATCAAGAAATTACCAGCAACGGTGCTGATGGAGCAGTAAAAAATAAAATGTTTAACCCCTAACAAATTATATAATTAATTAATTAAAAATGTTCGTTTAAATGTATTAATCAACATTGTATATGTGGGAATGGTAATATGCCAATGTATGTGCTAAATAATCTACTAATGAATGTCCGTGTGTCTAATCATAACGTAAGAATAAAAAGCGTACTAAATAAAATAAATGCATGTTTGTGCTTCATAGAAATAAAATGTGTCGTTGCAAAAACAATAGTGATGGTAAGTAAGGAGCAGCTTAAATGTCGCTTTTTGCTAGGTAACAACTAATTGGGGTACGTAGACGGGAGGGAAACGAAAGGGATATTTTTCTCTATTTTAATTATGTTTTATTTGCCTCAAATTAGTGCTTCTAAAGTAGAACCGAGTGGCGAGATAAAATGGCCGCCAGTGGGAAGATGTGCGCAGGCGCAAGGGGACACGTGGTACGGGATGAGATTGAAGAAATCTGGAGCCTCGTGATGTCTCTGAGAGGCTAGGATGCAAGAAATGGTCAAGGCTGGTGTGACCTAATTGAACTGATAGTGTGCCGTGATGATCAGGAGAGAGTCCGTGGGAAAGGAGCCCAAGAGAAAGGACAATGACTGCGGAGTTCTTGAATGTGTCAAAAGAAGATACAAATGGACTGATCGAATCGGATGGAAATGTTTAAGCGTATGGGAAAGGAAATGATCCAAGGACCCTTGAATCCAAGAGAACTTGATTAAAGAATGAATAAGCTGACATGCATGGACCAATGAAAGAAAAGCGTGATATTAATGTTGCAACAGTTAGTTAGCAAAGTTAGAATTGGGGTATAAGAGGGCCTACTCTTAGTGGGAGGGGGCAGTTCCAGGGAAGTTCCAGAGAGTTCCAGTCAGAGTTCCAAGCAGTTCGAGAGTCGTGGTTGCAGTAGAGAAGACGGGTTGCAGGTAGCTGATGCTGACGAGCTGAAGTTGCTGTTGCTGTCTTAACTTTACAGTTGAGTATGAAAATCAGGCTATTTCTAATCCCAAAGTTAGGTTAGAAATCTTTAGGCTAAATTAGGAAGCTAGGCAGGTAACTAGGGTTTTGGCTTCATGACAAAATTTCCTTTTCTGCAATAAGTTGGTTATGCTTAATAAAATTGTGAATTTAAAAATGAATAATTGAATAAAGTATTAAATTCTTTCCATGCTTTTAAAATTATATAAAATTTAAGATTCTTTAAACCCAAAATGACTCAGTGGTTATTTTCCTAAATGATTGTGACATGAGTAATTGGTTGATTGTGATTCAGCTGGTCTTAATCACTATGAACTAATTTCTTAAATGAATGATTCATCGACAAAACAATGAGCAGGAATATCTTAAGAAATAACTAAAAGAAAGTGACAAATTAAGGTAAATAGATATCCTTGCTCTTCCAGCGGTACACAAAAATGGTGTTCTCCATTTAGTTCTCATGCTTCTCCTAGGAGTACAGAATTTCATAAAGGTGTAAAAGGAAATCCAGGAGTGTGTGTGTGTTAGGCGATGTTTATGGGCCCCATCGTCATGTGGATATGAGAAATATAGTTTGCCCCTGGATGACCTATAAGTAACCTAGGAGGAGAATAGTTTTTATTGTACGCGCTGCATCAGTGCATATAATGTGCTTAACAATATCTGTAAATACAAACTGCCTAGACAAATGATCTCATTGTTTCTTTCGTTGATCTTTCGTGCCCATGCTGATACTTAAAGATGGCGCTCTCGTATTTTACTGGGTGCCTAGCAATCACGTCGTGCACGTCTAGCTTATTTTTCTTTCTTTTATGGCTTTAAATGCCCTTCTCTTATTTTGAAACCTTTTTGAGATTTAGGCAAAACGCCAATGTTTATTATTAAGCTCCTACTTATGTATTTAATACGACTGGTACAATACAGTGGATGCGCTTCCGTACTGCTAATGTCGACAGTTACATTTAATGTATTTGCATGACTCTTTGATAGAGGAGCCTGTTGATCTTTCGTGCCCATGCTGATACTTAAAGATGGCGCTCTCGTATTTTACTGTGTGCCTAGCAATCACGTCGTGCACGTCTAGCTTATTTTTCTTTCTTTTATGGCTTTAAATGCCCTTCTCTTATTTTGAAACCTTTTTGAGATTTAGGCAAAACGCCAATGTTTATTATTAAGCTCCTACTTATGTATCTAATGCGACTGGTACAATACAGTGGATGCGCTTCCGTACTGCTAATGTCGATAGTTATATTTGTATATATTGCCGAGTGCGTAAATATTCACGCTCCATTTCTTTTGATGCAATTGTTCTTAAATGCCCTTTTTTATATTATCAGATATATATTGTTTACTAGTCAAAATGTTTACCTACACACAATATCAAATGGTTTTGTATATCAAGCATGCTTTTTATAACCTGGCTATTGCTGTTCTCCCCGTCTTTTAACAAGCTACACATGCTGGGATTGTTTGCTTAAAAACATGCTGTTAGCGCATATTAAAAGTATTCAATTTAGTCAAGTGCTTATTTTTGTGTTTTGTATGTCCATTACAAGAGGAGTATTTTTGATATTGAATCACCAATACAATAAGCCTTATATCGATATCAATTGCCTTGAGCGATTATAAGCTTTAGATTAAGGATGGTTCTTATATACATTTATTTTCTCTTTTTCTTATTTCGTCGTTTTTCTTTGCTACAGATTATCATTGTGAAACTTGATCCTATGATTCTTTTCATTATTATTGGATTTTGGATATAATACATCTATACTATTTAGAGGTATGTTTGAAATATAACATTTGCTGTATTTCTAATGCCGTCATAGGTAATTTGCTTATACAAATCAGCACCTGAGCTTTCTTATATGTTGCAAAGTGGTGAAATAACGCGTACACAAGTTAGATGTAAGTATGTCACAATACACGTGATAAAACAATAATGTCGCCAATGAATTATTGGTCATGCAATTTGCATGGCACAAATGGTCTTGCCCAATAAGCATTTAGAGTGTGCACATACATAGATATAAGCACAATAAATGTAATGTTGGTTTTTTCATCTTCCTCCCAAACCGCTGAATACATGATATACAGTCTTATAATTATAATCATTGTATGTTCATATTAATCATTTGAATAATTTAATAATATCTTGTTTGGCCAGCTTAATAACATTTCAATATGATTTGAAGCATTAAATAATGTTTTTCATTTTTTTTATATATGTACATTTGCATTGATTTTACATTATGTCTATAAATATATGTTTCCCTTTAGCCCTGAAGAAGTCTCTCCTGAGACGAAACGCGTTGGCTAAATGGCTCAATGAAATGTTTGAATATTGGATTTTAATGACTGAACCTATTTATCAATAAAGAAAATATTTTTGATTACAAAGAAAAATCTGGACCTGGCAATTTCTTCAAGTCATCATGGACAATTGATATCATTTGAACTTTAAACAATACTTAAGTTTGATGTGTGCTGATTCCACTTTCTTTTTGCTTGACTTATTATTGCTTCGTGGCAACTTTTCTTATATTGCGCTCTTAGTTTTTTTTAGCTTTCGTTTTTTCGGTGATTCTCCATGTTTTAACTGCTTTGTAACTGATCTGATTTCTCGCAATATTTGGCATTTTTGCTTCTCTAGTTTCGTACAGTACCAAGGTTGGTGATTGTTCGCCGGATTGTGCTTCCTGTGTGAGATATGATGCTCTTGCTTCCCTTTACCTTGGAATTTTTCCAATAAAACGGCTATTAGGGAGACACATGCTTTTAGTCTATCCCCGTTTTCCGATTGTCAATTTTCTTGCTTCCCTATTCCCTTGTCAAATTCTTCTTTTGTTCCTGCTTGAAGCTATACTTCGGCCATTACTTTCTCTGTCCCTTTTCCTCTCCATCTTAGCCTTTTTAGATTATATGCATAGGGCATATAGATTAAATCATTGGGTGCCATCAGATGAGCAAAACTTTGTTCCAAATGAATTGATTATGGAAAGTGATCGCTCCCCGTGCGTTGTATTATTTGGAATTTATGCCTCTGAGACCACACATTTTCGCTCACTAACGTGTGGTCGATAGTTGAGCTCTTCTTCCCACTTAAAAAGGTGATTGATGGTAGAGAGTCCTCTTTGGTGTTTCCATTCAAATGTTTTAAGCCTAGAGATTCTAACTGACTTCTGAATCTGTTACCCATTTGATGAAGGTTCCTGACATTTTGCATAAATTTGTATTAAAATCATCTGTGATGATGAACTGAGCTTGCGTGTATTGTCTCTGCATTGTTTTTATAATTTTATTCAAGGTGTTCATGTGCGCCTCTTTGGTTGCTCTTCTTGGGTGAATGTAACTATTTATTAAAATTATTATTGTTGGTGTCTTGCTAGTCTTTTGATTATCCAGTTTTATTGCAAGAATCCATTTAGTCCCCGTTGGTTGTATTTCTATAGACCAGTTGAGTTTGGTTGAGAGATAAGTAGACAACCCCCCCTTTGGATGACCAAATCTTGCTGATTTTACTGCCGGTATGTGGTACTTCGTATAACCTAGGATTGGCAGAGATTAAAGACTCCAGGTTTCTTGGGTCAAAATTATATTGTATTTTAAGAGGAAATCCCTGCCTTCGCTGTTTTCTAGTAGGTTTTCTAACCCGTGGGTGTTCCAGGAGCAGATGCTAAGAAATTTAGGACCTTCTTGTGGACCTTTACACATGTTGTCAGGATAGCGAGTGGACATGGAATTTTAATCGCCCTGTGCTTTTGTCGTCTGCTACCCGATTGATCTTGTTGTGTCCTTTTACATTTCCTCCTTGGGTACTCATACCAAGGCACTTTATAATTTTTATGTTCTCATAGTCTTTTCAGTTGGTTCCTGCACTGATGGCACCCCTTAGGACCGATCCCCCTCTTTGTTTTATAGGTACCAGAGGCCCTGGAAAGCATGATTCCTCAATCCTTTGTAGCTCGTTCCCCCAAGACTTAAACCTTTGCTGATGTAGCATGATGTAATCTACTATTTCTGGTGAGGCCCAACTGATTACTGTAGCCTCTCTGTTTTTCAGCAATGGGTGAGCTTTGAATTCAACTGATAACAAATTTGTGGTTTCGATATGTGCTATGTCCCTTATTTCCTTTATCAGTTTAATGATCGTGCCTTTGTTTAAGATGTCAAAGTTTCCTTTTGAGATGTAATTGGGGAGGAACGCTAACCTATTTAACTGGTTTTCATTTGTAGTAAACCTTTGATCTTGGTCAGCATTATGAGATAACTGACTGATATTTTGCGACGTACGCTCTTCCAAGACCCAATTTGTGTTTTGCATTTTCACTGGCCATATTCCTTCACCTTGTTGTTCCTGGAAATGATTCTGTGTCTGTGCCTTAAGTATATTTTCCCTGTTTTCTGAGTTCCTTCGCTCTTGTGCCTCAGGCTTGTTTTCTCCTGCCAGATTGGGGCAAAGAGAATCTACTGCCATGGTTGTCTTTAATATTTGTTTATTGGGACCAGGCTCAAAGTGGACTGTAGACCCACTCTGTAGATCTGTATCTTTATTCGAGTCGCATGGGTTTTTTATGTTCTCCTTCCTTTTGACGACTACTTCTGGACTTCTGAGCTGTTCACTTGCTGAATCTAAATCATCCTTATGTAAGTTCTCCTGGCTGGATAGACTTTCTTTATTGTGTTGAGAGAATAATTGCCATATTTTCTTTTGTTGAGCTGCTTTCTCCCTTTGTTACGCATTTTTCTTAATCTCTTTTCCCTTTTTTGAGACCTCCGGCTTTCCCTCTGCTATCGCCCTCTTTTCCTCTTCCTCTGTTTTTCTAGAGATTAGTCGATTACCTTGTCTGTCCAAGATGTCTAATATTTTTGTTACTTGAGGATTATCCACACAAGAGGACTGATTAGATAATGCACAGTTCTTCTTAAGTAGATTGTCCGAGGGGCTATCTGCTGTTTCTATTGACTGTTGAATTTACAGGGTGACGGTTTGGTCTGTTGAAGACCTGCTCTCCTTTTTTTGAGGCTTTTCTACTGTGGGTTTGATATTTATTTGAGTTCTCTCCTCGGGTTCGAGAAAAGTTTGACTAGTATCTGGCCTTGCTGCATGTGCTCTTTTTTCCCTCAATATGTCTGTCAAAATTGATGTTAAACTTTGCTGGTTTTCACCTTGCGGTAAACAATGTCAGTCAATTTGCTGCATGTACTTATACTGCTGGGCTCTAATGAGGTCGTTGAGTGACTGTAACTTTTTGTCTATTCCTACAATGTAGGTGGCCATGATATTTAAAAGATAAACTTGGAGGTCGTGTTTATCTGCTTTGTGGGAGATTGCTGACAAGATTGACTCCAGACTCGATAATAAGACTCCCCATGTGTTGGATGGAACTCTGGCACCAGAATCTTTGAGTTTGTACATAAGTTTGTGGGGGTATTCCCTGTTTGGCACTAAGAGTTGCTTTTCTGATGAGCACACATTGTTTTCGCTTTCCTTAACTTGTTTTGTTATGGACATATTATTGTTGATTGCTGTCTTTTTGTCCATATTGAAGATACCTCCTGCCTCACTCTGATCTGACCCTGTTGCTTTTATGCTCCTGCCTGATTCAACTACTCCATTCGAGGTTACCGAGGAGGTCTTTGGGTGGTCAAGACTTTGTGTACCTATTGTGTGTACAGGGCTTGTTGTATCTAGTAGCTCTATTAGTAATTGCTCCTGAACTGCCCCCTGTTCTGCTGGACTTGGTGATTCCCTTAGCTGAGCTGACTCATCCCAGCAGCTGAAGGTTTAATAAAAAAGAGAGTCGCATGATATTTGATTGTGAAATTCAGCTTCAATTATGACGTTATTAGTCGTGTTTGTTGTGACCGGGATTTTCTGGACTATCCCGTCTTATGAGTCCTCTTTACTTACTCGGTCCTGTCCGACCCTCATAGGGGCGACACCCTGTTCTTGTTGATGCCCTTCTATTGTTTCATAGTCCTCTTGATAGTGCGCTGCAAGCACTCCTTGAGTTGTTACTTCTATCGGTGATGAGAGACTGAAGTTGCTGATGTTACTTGAGCTGGCTTTCTTTATATTAACTTGTTCGGTTGTTATTAAAAACTTAGTTATCTTATACCCCTCTTTTCTTTTATTTTCAGTTATTCTTGCTTTTTTTACTGGCGCGGCATGCTGAGGAGAATTCTTCTCCAGGGTAGCTGTAGGAGAGTAGGATCTGCCTCTTATGGTTACGCCCACATTTTGCTGGTGTATCACTGTTTTTCGACTTTAGTCTGGCTGGGGCCCTGCTATCCAGGACCCCAGCCTAGCTGCTTCCTCTCTAAATTGATTCCCTGTACCTTAGGTACACTTCAGATTGGATTCTGGGGTACCCTTATAAGTCCCTAGTATATGGTATACTATGTACCCAGGGCATAGGTACCCCAGAGGCCTACCAGGGGCTGAAGCATGTATTGTGCCACCCCTGGAAGGCCATCCAAAATGACACCACAGGACTGCTACTGCAGCCTGAGTGAGGTGGTGCATGCACCCCTTACAGAGATATAGGTTCACTATATCTCACCTAACACTGCACATAGAAACTTATCAGTCACCCCTATGGCAGGCCTTATCAATCCTGAAGGCAGGGTGCTTGGTTATATGTGAGAGGGTGCCCATGCATGAGCAGAGCCCCTCTGCAGCCTTCGGAATCTCCTCTCCGGGGTTGTCTGTGGTGCAGCCTGACCATATACTCTTAAGCGCATTATATCTAAACGGTAAATGCTAACTTTGGGATGGCTGCACGGAAACATGTCGTGTTTGGTGTCAAACACCTTGGAATCATACCCCCACGCCAGTACCTGGTGTGGGCGTATGATCCCACCCTTTTAGAGGGAGAGACATGACAGCACCGGTATACCCGGTACCAACTAAACAGAGCCTGGCATCACAAAATGGATGCTGCAGCCACAGACACGAGTCTGGCCTCCTGCTGCTGACCGAAACTCCGGTAGGGGAGGCCTGGACAATAGGTTTCCTGTCGCAGGAGGTGTTACCACCTCCCAGACAGGCCTTAGTGGATTGGGGCTGGGTGGGTGCACTCTCTGAGTGCTTTGAAGTCCTGCACTGGGGGCACATTTGGTGTCCTCGTGCATACCCCAGTTCAAACCGGTTGCAGGGGCTGCCAGCCCCTGCTCTGGCGTGAAACTGGACAAAAGAAATGGGTGTAGCCACCCCTCTTTCCAAACCCTCCCATAGGTGGGTCCCCAGAGTTAGTCCAACCCCTTTCCTTAGTATAAGTAAGGGAACCCTGGCAACAGGACTTTAGATATCCCTGGACAAAACTCTGTAGCTGAATCCTGGACCTTCGACGCTCTACATTAAGATTAGAGGACTGAAGAATCTCCCTCAAGGTCAAGGAGTGACTCCCCTGCTTGGCAGGCACCAACAAAGCATCTGTCCGTTCTGCATCACTGAAGCTCCCGCCGCACGCCGAAGTCTTTGCATCACCAGAGGTGGATTTCCTGACTTCCCCGAGGCTGCCCTGAGTCCCCAGCAAAGCTGAGGTCCATAGCTGTCGTGGGTAACGTGGAACCGTGACCCCTGGACACCAAGCACATTTGCAAGTGCACCAACTTCCTGACATCTCTCGAAGCCGTGCTTTGGGTTCCAAGTAGCCTAACCCCGAGCACCAACTGCAGCAAAGATCACTGGCCTACACTCCACGAGTGTCCCGTGGGCCAGCTCCAAGTGCGACCGCTCGAGGCTCCTTCGCGATCTCTAGTCCGTTGGCTAGTGGGTCCCCACGAAGGCAACTCTTCATTTGTTTGGGCTTTCCTGGTTGCTCCAGAAGTGCCCTGACTTACTCTCGCTTGGTGAGTCCCTCAGACCTTGCTGGTCTGCACCGCAGCCTTTTCTTTGTTTCCCCGTGACTTGCCGTTGCGAAGGCTTGTTGGGTCCAATCTGGTCGCCGACACCGCAGCACTCGACAGACTTCGTGGGACAGCTAGATTCCAGCTCCTGGTCATCGTCGACGCCTCCTGGACCTCGTGGCTGAAGAGTCAAGGCACCCGTCAAGTCACCTGAAGCACCCGACATCTGAGGGCATTCGACTATCGTGCCCCTGGTCACTGGCTAGTGACCCAGACTCTGTCCCCTCTGCTTTCAGGTCTTCCTCTTCCTTGATCCAGGCTTGGATCGCACCGGACACTCTTCCTCTTCACGGCAGCAGCACTTTCCAAGAGGTCGCCATTGAAAACGACGACGATTCCCGACACCTTTTAACACGTATGCACCCAGCTTCCCTGGGTGAGGTAACTCGAGTATTTCGGTACTCACGTGGGTGTGGGCCCTAGAAACTCTTAAGTTTTAAGGGGTTAACTGGAAGTCCTCTCCGAAGTGTCCTTTTTCTTTTAAAATTCAACCGCGACTTTCCCCATAGAAGTTAACGGCGATTCGCGGTTTTGTTCTCACACTGCAAGCGTCCCCATGGGTCCCCTGTGTCACTACCTTGGGTGGTTCCTTGGGGTCCAAGCACTTCTACAGGCTCTAGGCCTTGTGTCTAGCTCAGTCGTGGTTCTTATACCACTATTTTAGTATATTGTTTGGTATGCCCCTGGGTCTCAAACGTGTATTGTGCTAATAACTGCTGATATTTGCCTTGTAACTTATGTACTTCGAACTCTAGCCTCATAAAGAGACTAGAGGCGTGTGTTTAAGACTAAATACATATATTTTATATATATACCTGGTGTGGTCCTCTTTCATTTGGTCACTCAAGAGATTATAGACTGGTAAAACAAGCTGCTTTACATTCCTCCAAGACTTAGCCTGAAGGCTGCTCTCCATAGCTACCACTAGGATAGCTTTCAATAAAGGTTGTCTTTAACCTATCTCCATAAGGGGTTGTTTGGACTGGTGCAAGGTGCCCACTAGAACTAGTGGACAGCATATGCCAGGCCAACTTCTCACATTGGTGTGCAGCGTGTGGGATTCCAGCTTGCTATTGCTTTACCAGATAATCTCTTCTCCTGGGTAGCTTCCAGAAGTATCACTGAATCAGAGGAAGAATCCCCCTTGAGGGAGTCTTGTCTTGATATCTTATTTTGGCGCTTTTTCCCCTGCCCCTGCGCTGCTCGATTTTAACCTGGCCACGCTCCTTGGATCTCTTAGTTGGTACTCATTATGCTCTTGACACATTTGAAGCTGTTGACTCCTTGTTCTTCCTTTCCTACTTAAGCTTCTTCTTCCTGCCGCTTATTCGATTTACCACCAATGCTGCCGTTCGGACTGGGCCGCAGGCAGGAGGAGTTAGGTGGGGACCCTTCCGCAAACCGCACCCATCGCTGGCTGGGCCGCTTCCGTGGGAAGACTCAGGACATACCCTTGGCAGCAGCCAACTGTGACTTCCATGTTCGTCCTCTGCCCACTGACTTCTAGTGCTGCTAACTTTGGGCACTTTAGCGCTTGAGCCCTTAAACACAGTTGTAACCTCTTGCGCTTTACTTTCCTTGGATTAGCTGAGGGAGGGGAGGCTAATGCAGGACTCTGTGGACTGTATGGAGCGTTGCCTGTCTGAGGAGGTGGAAAAATCAACAGCTCAACAGTCAGGCCTGTGGCTTACAATTGGGAGGGGGGGCGACATCACAACCAAAGCACAACACAGCTGCCGGCCAGACGACTAGAAGAGAGCCGGCTTCAGCTGACAACAGCCCATGGCCTACGGCATGCAGACATCCAGTCGGGCTGTGGGGCCACGTGGATCAGAAATTTGGAAGTTTGCCTGCGGCAAGGAAGGAGTGTCCCGCTCGCTATCGAAATGCTGCGCGGCCACCAACCTTGCCTTCCCCTGCCGCTTTCACCTGTTCTTATCCCGTGTGCCTGCCGCTGCTCCACTTGCACCGTCCTCAGCGGCCGCTGTCGTAAGCCATCGTAATTGATCTCTGGCCGCGGACCTCAGACCGCCATCCACTGGTAGTCCACGACGAGCGAGCAAGCAAATCCGAGAATCCTGGTCCGCTCACCGCACTCTGCACTCTGATATGCGCACCACTTCTCCTTCCACTTCCGGGTCGGCAAAGTGAAGGAAATGGTTCTGAAAATTAGTGTTGTCTTTCATCAGGAATCACCATGGAGATCTCCTTGCAGTGGGTCCGGTGGAGCAGTGGTCAAAGATTGTGGAAGCGGGAGTTTAGTAGGTAAGTGTCAGAGAGGAGAAAGGATCGTCCTTTCCCTTGCTGTTTCACAAAACCAGTGAAACTTAGCAGTTATAATAACTTGAGCAAACTATAACTTATGCCCCACAATGCACTGCTTATGAACTCATATATTACATCACTCATGACATGGTCGGTGGCATCAGTGATGACAATGTGTGAAATTGTGAGAGATTGTCAAACATGCCGAAGCAGTGACAAAACAAAACTAATCAGTTTACCCCAGTTGAGGTGCGTGGAGTTACCAGGGAAACCATAGGAAAACTGGCTGTGGGCTTCATAGGTCCAATTGACAAGCTGGGCAGAACGAATCGATTCTTGGTAGCACTAGTGGACTATCATAGCAAGTGGCTTGTAGTTAGGTTGATAGAACAAATACCTACCAATAATTTCATGTGGTTTTTGAAAGAGCTGTTCTTGGAGGAAGGAATGCCTAAGATATTAATTACTGACAAAGAAGTGCAATTTACTTCAACGTCCATGTTGGAATTTCTCTTCGGATTGGGTATCGGGCATAAAAAGTGACTGGAGAAGATCCTCGGTGCTCACTGGCATTTCCCCTTTTATAGCCCTAAACGGGCAAGAACCATCAACTAAAGATTCCCCAATGTGCTTACAGGAAAAGGATCAGGTGTGGGTGTATCATGGATTAATGAAATCAAGAGTAGAGGGTTTACATCGAGCTTGAGAGAAGAACTACTACAGGAAGGGTGTGTGGAATGTAAACATGAAATGTGGTGATTGGGTTGCAGTGAAGAGAGTGGGATTTCAGGAAAAAGGTAAAAAGTTAATATTTTTATCCATGGAGGTAATGAAGGTGAAGGGTTTTGTAGTTACATTGGATGATGGAAAAGAACAGAGTTTTGGAAATGTGTGTAAAGTACTGGGACCATGGCGATAATCTCCTAGCTGTGTTATTCCTGTTTGGTAAATATTTGATTGCATGCTATGTTATTATTAGTACTAATTGGACAGAAAACCTGTAAATTGTATTATTGCTTTCTTATGCTATGTTAATTCCAGTGCATTTAAATGTTTATATATATATATATATATTCACTGAAAAAACCATAGGTTTCAGGCACGTTATAGTTAGAAATTTGCATTTAAAAAACCTTAGAAATTCACTGAAAAAACCATAAGGTTTTAGGGACAGTTATAGTTAGTTGGACATTGCACTCGTACAAAACCCGTGAAATTCCCCCGTTATAGTTAGTTCAGGTAACTATAACTCGCGCCCCGCAATGCACTGCTGATGACGTCACATATTACATCACTCATGACATGGTCAGTGACATCACTGATGATATCACTGATGACATCTCAAATGACATCACTGATGACATCACTGATGACATCATCCAGTGACTGTGTGTTTCTGTAAAGTTTAAATATGTTTAATATATTTAAGGAAAGGCGTATTGAAGAATGAGTGGGTGTAGAAGCGCCTGAATGGATGATTTAGTAGGTGCGTGACTGAGTCTATAAGTGAGTGATTAAACGTATCTTACTGGATGCATGGGTGAGTGACTAAACTGTGTGAATGTCTGTATCCGTCTGTCTGTTGTTGTGTAAGCAACTGCATGGGTTTCTGACTAGCTAAATGAGTGTCTATATGGGTTATGGATTGGTTCTCTGAGTATCTGTATGGGTGCCTCAGTGTTTGTGTGGGTGGGGTGTGTGTGACTCTGTGCATAGATGTGTGAGTGGGTGATTCACGGGGTGCATGGTTTCAAGAGTGCGTCTGTGATGGACTGTATGGGTGGGTGAGTGTGTGTATGGGTGTGTTAGTGAGTGAATGTATATCTCAGTGGTACATGTGTGAGTAACTACATATGTGAAAGGCAGTATATATGTGTGTTGGAGTATATAAATGGCTATAAGTGAGAGTGTGTGATTGTGAGAGTGGCTATATGGATGAGTGTGTGCTTGCATCAGTGATTGCATAGGAGCGTAAGAATGTGCTAGTATTTTTATGAGTAAGTGAGCTGGTGTGTATAACTGTATAGGTGAGTAAATTGGAGTGTGATTAATTATTTGCATGACTGACTAGGTGTGTGAATACCTCTATGGATGAGTTGCGTTGTGTGAGTGTTTATATAGGTGTATGAGTGCATATGATAGTCCTGTACTGAGTGACTGTAAGTATGAGTGACTGTACGGGTGAGTGAGTAGATGTGTGTGTGTAGACCTAAGAATCAGTGAGTGGGTATGTACTTATTGGTATTGGAGTGTGTATGGTTTTGAGAATGGCAGTCTGTAATTTAGAGTGGGTGTTTCAAAACTTATATTAGGGTGTGAGAAGATGCATTAAATTCTCACATGGATGATGTCATCAGTGATGTCATCAGTGATGTCATTTGAGATGTCATCAGTGATGTCATCAGTGATGTCACTGACCATGTCATGAGTGATGTAATATGTGACGTCATCAGCAGTGCATTGCGGGGGCGCGAGTTATAGTTACCTGAACTAACTATAACGGGGAATTTCACGGGTTTTGTACGAGTGCAATGTCCAACTAACTATAACTGTCCCTAAAACCTTATGGTTTTTTCAGTGAATTTCTAAGGTTTTTTAAATGCAAATTTCTAACTATAACGTGCCTGAAACCTATGGTTTCAGTGAATTTCAAAGGTTTTTAAATGCTAATTTCTAACTATAATGTGTCTGAAACCTATGGTTTTTTCAGTGAATTTCAAAGGTTTTTTAAATGCTAATTCCTAACTATAACATGTCTGAAACCTACGGTTTTTTCAGTGAATTTCAAAGGTTTTGTAAATGACAATTTTTAAATGTATTAATTGTTATATTTATTTTTTTCATACTGATTTACTACATTTTTAGAAACATTTTTTTTTACATATTTTATTTTTTAAATTACATTGTAATTACATTATACATTACATTACAAAAATACTTTCTCAGAATGAATTACTTTAGTTTAAATACTTTGCACATAGGCAACAGACTTTTAAGTACAGTAGTTACAGTTGTTGCAATGGGCAACACATTTTCAAACACAATGCAACATTCAGCTCAATGTGAATTTCTAGTTAATTGCAATTAGTTACTTTATGGATTACTTTTCTAACCACAGGACTGGATCCTAGATTCAGTCCTGGGACATCTCCTGTAAACAGTTGAGTAAAAGCGTTTTGGTTACAGTAGTGATTTTTAAGGAATATTATTGTATTTTAAAAGTTGACACTTTGAAACTTTTTCTCATAGAATCACCAATGTTATCCTATGGAAGGAAATTCACTTAGCAGGTAAAAACTGTTATCGTTACTTTTTCTTACTCAGTGTTGGATCCTGGATCCAGCACTGGTGCATCTCCTGTAAACAGTTGAAAGAATGCGTTTAAGTCATACAGGCGATTTTTAAGGAATATTTGTAGTTTGTGAAAATCGACACTTTGAAACTTTTCAGCTGAAAACCGGACAATGGATTCCTATGGAAGAAAATATAAGTTATTGGTAAGTACGGTTAAAATTACTTTTCAGGGTCAGTGCTGGGCTAAAAGATGCAGCACTGAGGTCTCTCCTGATAACAGGTGAGTAAATCGGAATTCGTATTTCGGCTGATTTTAGAGGAATATTTTAAAGTTCCAAAACTCCACACTTAGAAGAATTTCCAAGTGAAACCAGTCAATGTTAGCCTATGGAAGGAAATTCAAGTTACTGGTAAGTACGGTTAAAATTACTTTTCAGGACCAGTACTGGGCTGAAAGATACAGCACTGAGGTCTCTCCTGATAACAGGTGAGTAAATCGGAATTCGTATTTCGGCTGATTTTAGAGGAATATTTGTATGTTTCAAAAATCAACACTTAGAAACTTTTTCAGCAAAAAGCAGGCAATGATATCCTATGGAAGGAAATTCAAGTTACTGGTAAGTACGGTTAAAGTTACTTTTCAGGATTAGTACTGGGCTGAAAGATGCAGCACTGAGGTCTCTCCTGATAACAGGTGAGTAAATCCGAATTCGTAGTTCGGCAGATTTTAGAGGAATATTTGCACAATGGTGAAGGGAGGGGCGGGGCCTGAGGTGACATCTGTGCAAACGCACTCCGTGGCGCGTTTTAAGTTGGGGGATTAAGTCCCCTTGAATCATGAGGGTCCCTAGGGGCCAACTAGCCCACCAGGAACCTCCAGTATGCGCCAGGGGCTGTGTTGCAGAGACGTGTAGAGAGGCCACACCCCTTTTACACCTCTCTGCAACGCAGCTCTGTGGCGCTTTCTGGATGTACCTGTTGGGCTAGTTGGCCCCAGGGACCCTCAGTATTGAAGGGGATTTAATTCCCTATCTTAAAACGCGCCACAGGGCCTGTTTGCGCACATGTCACCTGAAGCCCCGCCCCCTCCCTTCACCACTGTGCAAACGCGCTCCGTGGCGCGTTTTAAGTTGGGGGATTAAGTCCCTTGAATCCTGAGGGTTCCTGGGGGCCAACTAACCCACCATGTACCTCCAAAAAGCGCCACAGAGCTGCGTTGCAGAGAGGTGTATAAAGGGGCGTGGCCTCTGTACACCTCTCTGCAACGCAGCCCTGACGCATACTGGAGGTTCCTGGTGGGCTAGTTGGCCCCAGGGACCCCCAGTATTCAAGGGGAATTACTTCCCCATCTGCAAACACGCCAGGGGGCGCGTTTGCAGAGTGGTGAAGGAAAGGGGCGGGGCCTGCGGCCCGATCCTTTTTTTTTTTTTTTTCTTTTCCTGAAGGGGGGCTGTGTGGCCCCCCTTCCTTTTTCTTATTTTTGGGCCCTGGGGACCCCATCCCCCAGGGCCTTACCCCCTTTTTTTTTAATTAAAATTAAACTGGAAGGGCCCCCCTCCCCTGGCCGAAAACTGCCCCGGGGACCCCATCCCCCGGGGCATGGCCACACTCTAACATTCCTTTTTAAGGAGGGGGCTGCGTGGCCCCCTCCTCAGGCCTCCTTTTGCCCCGGGGACCCCATCCCCCGGGGCAGGCCTTTTTTATTTTTTTTATAATTTCTGGGGAGGGGGCCGCGTGGCCCCCTCACGAGCCACTTATGGCCCCGGGGACCCCATCCCCGGGGCCTGGCCTCTGGTTGGGGACTGTGGGGGGTCCCCAAACCCCCACAGTCCCGCCGGCTCCCCGTGTCCTAAGGGAGCCGGCATTGCTTTCCACACGGGGAGCAGCTAACACGCTGCTCCCCGTGTGGAAAGCAATTGTCTTTGGATATTGGAAGCGAGAGCAGGTTTCCCTGCTCTCTCTTCAATATCCAAAGCAGTTTGCAATGACAGGACGGGAGCCGCGAGGCTCCGTCCTGTCATTGCAAACAGCAGTGTCCCGGGGGTAGGCACCCAGGGACACTGCAGGAGCCGGCCCTTGGGGGTGGTGGTCCCCAGGGCCACCACAGGCTCCAGGAGGGGCCGCGCGGCCCCCTCCCCACATTAGCAAAGCCCCGGGAGGTGGTGGTCCCCGGGGCTTCGAGGGTCCAAAACGGACCCCCATTTTAATTTGTTAGTGCCCCGGGAGGTGGCGGTCCCCGGGGCGTGTGGGGGCTCGAGCCCCCCACACAGGAAAAAGTAAAAAAAAGAAGCCCCGGGAGGTGGTGGTCCCCGGGGCTGCGGGAGGGCTCAGAGCCCTCCCGCACCATTTTAAAAGAAAGCCCCGGGGGTGGCGGTCCCTGGGGCTTGGGGGGCCCTTTGAGGCCCCCATACATAAATTTAACCCCCCCACCATGCCCCCGGGACTTGGGCCCCCCGGGGGCAAAATACAATCGAAGCGCGGGAGACCGCCCTTCGATTTTTTTTTTTATCGGCAGGATCCGCGCACCCTGAGCGCATCCTGTCAATTTAAAAAAAAAAAAAAAATGCTTTTTTCTGCCCAGGGGGTCCTTGTGGGACCCCCTGAGCAGACCTAGGGGGTCAGGGTGTTTCTACCCTGCCCCCTTTGTGCGCTTTGCGCACTTGTTTCTGTCCCTCGGTTCTACCGAGGGACAAAATGGCTGCCAACATTTCCTGAATCAGAATGTTGACAGCCAGCTGACAGCCAATTAGCATGCAGCTCGTGATCGGGAGGGTGCGCGAATCCGACGCGGCCATAGATATATATGTACTTTTACTTTTGATTTTCTCAGCAACTACTGAACGGATTTACACCATTTAACAAAAAGGGTTCTTTCTGAACCAAGAACTACCTCTTTGCCAAATTTGGTGTAATTCCGTTCAGCAGTTCGGGCTGTGGCCGTGTCTAAAGTTTCCTATGGGAAATTGATTTTTTGACTCTTATTTTTTTAATTTCTCCGCAACTACTGAACGGATTTACACCATTTAACAAAATGGGTTCTTTCTGAACCAAGAACTACCTCTTTGCCAAATTTGGTGTAATTCCGTTCAGCAGTTCGGGCTGTAGCCGTGTCTAAAGTTTCCTATGGGAAAATGAATGGGGAAAACACGTTTTGGGACCCCCTTTTTTCTCGGCCCCGCTTGACGAATCACCCTGAGACTTTCAGGGTAGGAGCGGACCGGAGCGGGCCATAAAGTTTGAAAATTTCGCGAAGATTCGTCAACCGACGCAAGAGTTATTTCAAATAGAATGTCGCGGATTTCCTATGGAAAATAGGTCCTAACTATAACTATCTACTGGCGACCGCCAGTAGATAATAAGGCAGCAGATGTATGTAAATGTCTTATGATAGAGAATCCTCAGTTATGATGAAGCTTGGATGATGCAGATGGAATTGGTTGTGAGAGTTCAAGGGAGTAGGCATCTTTGCTGGTGGTCACTGATGTGTTTATAGTTGGAAGAATAAGTACTATTACCGTATTATTGAAGATATTGTGTAGATTACTACATATTTTGGCAATAAGCAATGTTTGCAGAGGGCAGTATATGGTGGTAACTGCCACCTCTAGATAAATATCGACTATGAGGAAAACATTCAAAGGAACTTCCTGGATGAGAAATATAACAAACTGTAAGTGAAGCTATTTTTTTGTGCTCCAATCTGATATTTAGAAGCCTTTTGTGGTGAATTTTAGGGTGTTATATTGACTATAGCATTACATGCAGCAAAAGATTTAATGATGTGACTAGAAAAATAAAACCGATACTACACTTTTGGTGCCTCGACAGAATGAGTATTGGCACCTGAAAGAACCGCTTTAAAAATATTCATGACTTGTTGCAATGCAGTACAAGTTAATGAAACTCAAAGTTAAATAAACATCAAGCGTTGACTCAGCGCGTGGCAAGATGTTCAAAGCAAAGCAAAGCCTAGCTGTTTTTCTTGAACCTTGTGCTTGCAGCACGCGCTCATTATAGATAATGAGGCACGAGGAGTGCTGAAAGCGATTCTAAACCAACAGAGGCGTGTGCAGCAGTGTCTTGAGCCTTACACCGGTAGCATGACCATATACTGTGCTAAGGCCTCTATAAGGCCATCCACCCCCACCCACCCTCACCCAACCCCTGTTTTACAAGCAAAAAAGGGATATACACCCCAGAGCCCATCCAGTTTGTTTAAGAGACCGCCTAATCTGCTTAGTTGTTTAAATTGTGTCTGTAAAGTGTTTGTAGCACTTGTATTTGGCTAGAAAAAGTGATGTGTTTAAGTATACGAAAAGCAGGATTTTTAGTGGCTTTAGATTTGGGCCCCACCTGCAGGTTTGAACAGAAACTATAAAGTGTGGATTGAACCTGTCTGTATACAAGGAGATTCTACCTTCAGGAGCACATCTCTGCCTCCTGCACACCAGCCTGTGCTTCACTGATTGGCCCTCAAGTAGCACCCTTCCGCCCTCACATCACACCTGCACAGGCACTTAAGTTTGTGGAGGGAAGTCCAAGACAGACACCTCAATTTTCTTTCCCCAGCTTCTCTGAGCGCTAAACTGCCAGTGAGCAATGACAAATAAAGTGGTAAGAACACAGACATTGTGCTTTGTATTTTGAATCTATTTGAACTGCTCATTTCCTCTACCCATGAATTGTTTTAATTTATCTCTTGGTTTCTGTGCAAAATATTACTTTTAAAACTGCTCCTTTCATCTACATGTAAATGTTTACATTTCTCACCTGGCTAGCCCCTATACTGTGCTGAGGCCTCTAGAAGGCAATCGCCCCCCTCCCCGCCCACACAACAGCCCTTCTTTTACAAGTTATAAAGGCAAATACACCCCAGATCTCAATCATTGGGTTTAATCGACTGCTTAATCTGCTTAGTGGTTTAAATTGTGTTTGGAAAGTGTGTTAGAATGACGATGTATCATTGTAAGTTATAAGATGTAGGTTTATTTAGCTTAGTTACAGGTTACAAGTACCACCACCAGGAGCAACATCCTTTCTGCTCAGGCCCTCCACCCCAACTGACTCCATCCAAACACAAACACTCTCAACATTATAATGACCTCAGACACTGGCTGAGCAGCAGGGATTATAGAGACTATGGGGGTTCTATTATACAGAACAGGTTACACACAACACCATCTACTGCTCATTAGGGGTGGGTGGATTTCTACTACGCAGAATTCTGCTGAGTCAGAAAAAAACCCAGCCGCGCTACGCTGAGTTCCGCTTGTGGGCGGAGTTTGCTGGAATGCCCGTTTGCATTGCATTGGGAATATGGAGTGCGTCTGCGTGCTCCAAATTCACGCGTGATTGGCACTACTCGGTTCTCAAATTTGTTCTTGCGCACGAACAGCACCACTTGGTCCGGATGGGCGTGCCCATCTTGTTTTTCTGCTCCCTGTTATGGTGCTGGGCCTAAATTTTAATTTTTCCTTAATCTTTCTAATTCTCCTCCGTTATTACCTTTTTACCCCTAATTTTTTTTCTTCATAATAGCATGTGTTTTTGGCTAATTTTTTTGTGTTTTTGCGACTTTTTGGTTTCATTTCCCCTTCTTTTCTTCTTTCTTTCTTCCTTACTTTCCATTCTTATTTTTAGCCCACCCAGCTCCATGTCAGAGAAAAGACTTCCTTGTGGGCGGTGTGCAGTCCTGGGGGATCTTTGGAGAGGAGGAGGTGGCCGTACTAGTTTTTTTGTGCAGCGCTACCTCCTCTCCATGCTGGCTGCACTCATATTTGTCTAAAAAAAAGTGATTTAAGTGCACAAAAACCTGGATTTTCTGTGGTTTTAGATTTGTGCTTTACCTGCCGTCTTAAACATGAACTACAAAGTGTGGATTTGGTCTGTCTGTATCCAAGGAGCTTCTAACTTCAGGACCAACTTCCTGTTTCCTGTACACCACCCTGTGCTTAATGTCAAATTCCCCTTATATACGTTTCTTACTAGTTGGTGAGTCTGTGCTATGACTGGCTACTAGGGCTTGGGTGTCTATTGAATCCAGATTCCGCAGCAACCACAGCACCGAGGCAGCCCTCATCACGGCTATCGATGACATCCAAACTCTACTCGACTGAGGAGAGACTGCGGCTCTAATCCTCCAAGAACTCTTGGCAGCCTTCGGTACAGTCTTCCACCACACACTCATCACAAGGCTGCAAAACATAGGCATCCATTGATCTGCTCTCAGATAGATTGTCTCTTTCCTCAACAGGAGAACGTAAAAAGTCCACTTTCACCTCTGAACCCAAGGAAATCATCTGTGGAGTATCAGAAGGATCCCAGCTCAGCCCCACCCTCTTCAATACTTATATGACACCTCTGGCCAGCATCACCAAAAAACATGGACTCAACATCATATTGTACGCTGATGACACACAACTCCTCCTGTCCCTCGCCTAAGACGCCACCAATACCAAGACCTGATTCAAAAACTATGTGACAGACATCGCCTACAGTATGAAGGACAACTGCTTAAGCTCAACTAAGACAAGACAGAGGTATTGATAATCGGAAACAAAAGCTCCTCATGGGACAAATCCTAGTGACCCTCAGAACTCAGACCTATTCCTACCCCTACTGACCACACTAGGAAACTAGCCATAATTCTGGACAGCATGCTAACCATGACATAGTTCAATTCCATCTCCTCCTCCTGCTTCTTTATCCTCCGCATGCTTCGCAAGATATTAAAATAGCGACCACAAACCTCAAGACGCACCATTACCCAGTCTCACATCTCCAGCCGACTGGACTATGGCAACGCTCTCTGGGCAGGGATCACAGCTCACCTCCTCCGACATCTACAGACCACAAAGACATGCCACTGCCATATTCAGCCTGGATCTCCCTAGGCAAACCCACATTACCCACTACCTCAGGGAACTCCACTTGCTCCCTGTACAGAAAAGCTGCCAGTTCAAGCTCCTGACCCACACACACAAGGCCCTACACAACTGCGGACTCATGTTCTAGAACCATCAGCTGAACTTCCATCAGACCTCCATACACCTGCGCTCTCCGTCACTTTCTCTAACCCTTTCTCCCCGTTCCAACGTAGCAGATGCAGAGGTTTCTCCTTCTCCTACCTGGCAGAGAACACATGGAACAAGCAACCCTTTTATCTAAGGACCTCCCCATCTCTGTCAGAGTTCTGAAAGTTCCTGAAGACCTGGCTATCCGGCTAATCAACTAGAGCCTGCTAGCATGTGGATACACTCAAGGGTGAAAAGAAGCACTCTACAATCTACTGATTATTTTGATTGAAACTGAAGAGCCACAGATAACTTTGTTATCTTCAGAAGTCTACTCAAAAGCTGGCTCTTTCCTACAGAACCAGCACACTCACCAACAAATGTACAGCATTTGCCTGCACTTGTAAATAAATATGTATAATTTGATTTTATGTTTGTACTTAGCTATGTCCCTTTCTCAGTACAAAATGCATACTATTTATGGTTTAAAAACATATAGATATTCCTTAGGTCTGATTAACAAATGAATATATTACTAATGCTTAAAAATATATATATATATGAATATATATCTACACATTCATTTATGCTTAACATGTAAACAGGTCACTGCATAGTTTTCATATAGGTTATTTCATTAGATTCTTATGGAGCTCTGTTTATTTAATTTCCACAATATGTAAATATGATTCTAACAATTGTATGTATAAGTGCTTCACTATTGAAATATCGAGGGAAATCAATACAACTCTCTCTCTCCATAAAATATATGTTTTATTTTTACTGAAAAAAACAAAGGTTAGAGGGACGTTATAGTTAGGCTCAGATTTCAGTCATTCAAAACCAGTGAAATTCAGCAGTTATAATTACCTGAGCTAACTAAAACTTACGCCCACAATGAACTGCTTTTGACTTCATATATTACATAACTCATGACATGGTCGGTGGCGTCAGTGATCACAATGTGTGAAATTGCGAGAGATTGTCAAGCATACAGAAACAGTGACAAAACAAAACTAATCAGGTTACCCCCGTTGAGGTGCGTGGAATTACCAGAGAAACCATAGGAAAACTTGCTGTGGGCTTCATAGGTCCAATTGACAAGCTGGGCAGAACAAATCGATTCTTGGTAGCACTAGTGGACTATCATAGCAAGTGGCTTGTAGTTAGGTTGATAGAACAAATAACTACCAATAATTGCATGTGGTTTTTGAAAGAGCTGTTCTTGGAGGAATGGATGCCTAAGATATTAATTACTGACAAAGAAGTACAATTTACTTCAACGTCCATGTTGGAATTTCTCTTAGGATTGGGTATCAGGCATAGAAAGGTGACTGGAGAAAATGAATGGAGCTCATAGAGTGGCACTTCATTTCATCACTGGCATTTCCCCTTTTATAGCCCTAAATGGGCAAGAACCAGCAACTAAAGATTCCCCAATGTGGTTACAGGAAAAGGATCAGGTGTGGGTGTATCATGTATTAATGAAATCAAGAGTAGAGGGTTTACATCAAGCTTGAGAGAAGAACTACTACAGGAAGGGTGTGTGGAATGTAAACGTGAAATGTGGTGATTGGGTGGCAGTGAAGAGAATGGGATTTCAGGAAAAAAGTACAAAGTAAATATTTTTATCCATGAAGGTAATGAAGATGAAGGGTATTGTAGTTGCATTGGATGGTGGAAAAGAACAGAGTTTTGGAAATGCATGCAAAGTACTGGGACCATGGCGATAATCTCCTAGCTGAGTTATTTCTGTTTGGTAAATATTTGATTGCATGCTATGTTATTATTAGTCCTAGTTGGATAGAAAACCTGTAAATTGTATTATTGCTTTCTTATGCTTTGTTAATTCCAGTGTATTTAAATGTTTATATATATATAAGGCAGCAGATGTGTGTAAATGTCTTATGATAGAGAATCCTGAGTTATGATAAAGCTTGGATGATGCAGATGGAATTGGTTGTGAGAGTTCAAGGGAATAGGCATCTTTGCTGGTGGTCACTGATGTGTTTATAGTTGAAAGAATAAGTACTATTACCGTATTATTGAAGATATTGTGTGGCTTACTACATATTTTGGCAATAAGCAAAGTTTGCAGAGGGCAGTATATGGTGGTGACTGCCACCTCTAGAAAAATATCGACTACGAAGAAAACGTTCAAGGGAACTTCCTGGATGAGAAATATAACAAACTGTAAGTGAAGCTATTTTTTTGTGCTCCAATCTGATATTTAGAAGCCTTTTGTGGTGAATTTTAGGGTGTTATATTGAACAAAGCATTAATGCAGCAAAGGATTTAATAATGTGACTAGAAAAATAAAACCGATACTACACTTTTGGTGCCTCGACAGAATGAGTATTGACACCTGAAAGAACCTCTTTAAAAATATTCATGACTTATTGCAATGCGGTACAAGTTATTGAAACTCAAAGTTAAAAAAAATCAAGCGTTGACTCAGCGCATGGCAAGAGGTTCAAAGCAGAGCCTTGCTGTTTTTCTTGAACCTTGTGCTTGCAGCACGCGCTCATTATAGTTAATGAGGCACGAGGAATTGTGTAGGAGAGTAGGATCTGCCTCTTATGTTGCCCCCACTTTTTTTCTGATGTTTACACTGGTTTCTGGCTATAGTCGGGCTGGGTCCCTGCTAATCAGGGCCCCAGCCTCTCTGTTCTCTCTAAACGACTTGGAGTGCACTCTAGGTGCACTAGTGATTGGATGCTGTGGTACCTTATGAGTCCCTAGTATATGGTACCATAGGTGCCAAGGGCATAGGTACTTCACAGGCCTACCAGGGGCTGAAGCATGTATTATGCCACCCCTGGGAAGCAGACTAAATCTGACACCACAGGTCTGCTACTGTAGCCTGGGTAAGGTGGTGCATGCACCCCTTACTGTGGTATGGGCTACCTATACCACTACATACATACACACATACAAACCTATAAGTCACTCCTATGGCAGGCCTTATCAATCCTGAAGGCAGAGTGCTTGGTTCTTATGTGGGAGGGTGTCCCTGCCTGAGCAGAGCCCCTCTGCAGCGTTCAGAGACCCTTCTCCGATGCTGTTTGTAGTGCAGCCTGACCATATACTCTTAAGCGCATTATAACCTCGCGTTAAATGCTAACTTTGGGATGGCTGCACGTAAACATGTCGTGTTTGGTGTCAAACATCTTGGAATACTACCCCCCGCCAGTTCTGGCGGCGGGGGTAGCATTCCACCCTTCTAGAGGAGAGACATGTACACACCGGCCTAACCGGTAACTTCTTTCCAGAGCCCTGGCATCACAAGATGGATGCCACCAGTCACAGACACTGGGCTGCCCTCCTGCTGATGACCGAAACTCACAGTGGAGGAAGCCCAACAATAGATATCCTGTCGCAAGGGGTGTGACCACCTCCCAGACAGGGTTTAGTGTATTGGGGCTGGGTGGGTGCACTCTTAGAGTGCTTTGAAGTCCTGCACTGGGGGAGCAGAAGGCTCCTCTGTGCATACCCCAGTTCAAACCGGCTCAGGGGCTACCAGCCCCTGCTCTGGCGCGAAACTGGACAAAGGGAAGTGGGTGTAGCCACCCACTCCCCTGACTCTCCCATAGGTGGGGTCATAGAGCTAGTCCCTCCCTTCTTTTTAGTATAAGAGGGGGAACCTGTGCATTGCAACCCAGTTCTCCCTGGATGACGCTCTACAGAAGAATCCTGGACCTTCGACGTTCCACTACCTTTGGAAGACTGAAGAATCTCCCTTGGAGTCAAGGAGTGACTCCCCTGCTTGGCAGGCACCAAAAACTACAACAACAGTCGCAAACTACACTGCTCCCGCCAGAGCCCGAAGTCCCTGCAGCCCAGAAAGAGGATTTCCTGACTTTTCCAAGGCCATCGTGAGTCCCCAGCGAAGCTGAGGCAAGTGGACCCCACGAGTGATGAGGAACCGCATCCCCTGGGTACCGTGCACTATTGTCGAGTGCAACCCCTTCACGATGTTCTACGAACTTGTGCTTTGGCCCACGTGTGGTCCCAGCCTCTAGCAGAGATCCCTCTTGAATTCAGAGGCCTACATCATCCCGAGTGACCGTGGGCCCCTGTTGAGTGGATCCTCCCGAGGCGTCTTCACGATCCCTTGCCAGCCGGCTTGTGGGTCCCCAGAAGACTTTCCGACAAAACCAAAGGGCTCCCCTAGTTGCTTCATGCCTGCCCTGATCTACCCTTGCTGGGTAAGTCCCCCAGACCTTGCTGGTCTGCACCATTGACTTTTCCTCATCACCACGAGACTTGCTGCTACCAAGGCTTGTTGGCTCCAATCGAGTTGCCGACACCTCAGTAAGCTGCAGACGTCATGGGACACACTGAATCCAGTTCCTGGTCATCATTGACACTGCCTGGACCACGTGGTCGAAGAGTCAAGACACCTGTGAACGACCCAAAGCTGTCGACGACGGTGGGCATTCATCTTCCTTGCCCAGAGTCACTGCCAAGTGACTGTGAATACTGTCCCCTCTGCTTTCAGGTCTTCCTCCTTCCAAATCCAGGCTTGGATTCCAACGGACACTTCTTCTGTCGTCGCAAGCAGCAAGTATTCATTGGTTCCCATTGAGAACGACGCCGCGACCCGACACCAAAGGACACCTATGCACTCGGCTCCCCTGGGTGAGGTAACTTCAGCACTAATGTGCTCCTGTGGGTGTGGGCCCTAGAACTACTTACCCTGTAAGTGGCTTGCTTGTAGCTACCCTAGAAATGCCCTAAAACTCCTATTTTCCCCGTGCGATTATCGCACTGGCTCGTACAGGGCTCGCGTCTGTGTTAGACACATCGCGTCCAACTCCCTTGTAACTCTATCAGTATCCGCGTCCTTTGACTCGTACTGACCGATCGGTGTGTTCGCCTCGAACACGCCCGGGACCTGTAACATTGATAACTCAATCGCGTTCTCTCGCATAGACTCGTACAGGACTCGCACCAGTGTCTAAACACCGCGTCCGTCCCCTGTGGGTTTCCTACAACTACCTGGGGTGGTTCTTTGGGGTCCCTCGATTCTAAATGCTTTAGACCACGGTCTAGCCAAGATAAGATTGTGATATTTACTTGTGCTAACTTATTTTGAAAAACATTGACTTGTACATATGTTCCTGGCTTCTAATCTCATAAAGAGATTAGTAGAGAGTTGTTTATTAATAAATACATATATATTTGATATATATACCTGTGTGGTGTCTTTTCATTTGGTGATTCAAGAGATTGTGTGGTAAAACAAGCTGCTTTACATTCCTCCAAGACTTAGCCTGAAGGCTGCTCTCCACAGCTACCACTAGGATAGCTTTCTATAAAGGTTGTCTTAAACCTACTTACCATAAGAGGCAAATTGGACTGGTGCAAGGTGTCCACTTTAATTAGTGAACAGCATATACCAGGCCAACTTCTCACATTGGTGGCAGCGTGTGGGATTCCAGCTTGCTATTGTTTTACCAGAAAATCTCTATTTGAATTACTAACTGAAAACCACTATAGTTACTCAAGGTACATATAAAGTCAAGCTTAGTATCAATAAGTTCTACTGAACTTATAGCTGTGTGCCAAGGGATAGCACACCCTTTCTACAGCTCAAGCTAGGATCAGTAGGCCACAAACTAGTGTAGGTAGTACAACACTGCACAACACTAGAATATCCTTAAGGGATGGACCCAGTGGATCCACCCAGCTTCAGTATAAGGACATGACTTTCTTTGACTTGAAAGCCATGTGTGCTGAGAAAAAAATTCAATATAATGGGAAACCCAATCTACCCTTGAGGGCTTGGGCAATTCAAATAAACGGGTAAACAACGCCTTCAAGGGATTTGTTTGAAATACTCTGTTCTATTGCTTTTGATAAATATTTTTTAGCTGCAAGAATGGTTGATAAACTTGCCACAGAAATGTTATTCAAACATCTTTTATCTAAAAATAATAATTTTGTTCCTTGTAAAAACATAAGGACCAATGAATCAATCACGGAACAATGAATATTCAAAACACGGGTATATATAGAAAACAAATTTTTATCTTTTGAAATTTATCAAGGGTACTACACAGTTATATAAACAATGTAACACGAGGAAAATAGATACAATTGTATGATCCTTCAATGCCACTATTGTAAACACTTCTTCTCATTGTACATTATTTTCCAGAAGAGAGTGTGAGTGTCGACGTTTCGGTCTCTATGCATTTGTCCATGAGACCATCTTCAGGACTACCATAAATATAACAAATGACCCCTGAATGATGTTTCCAAAGATTCAAGAATTACAATTGACACACATATGTCAAATCAATCGTCGTTCTGTAACTTTTGTTTAAGGTGAATAATCATCAAGAGATACAGGTAAATGATATAGGTAAATGAACTCTGGTGCTTTATTGGCTGACTGCTGAACTTTGGCTGCGCTACAAAATCTAACAGAATAAACTCTTTCAACTGAGAAGTGGCTGAGGAGTGGAAATTTATTTACACCGTCCAATAAAGCACCAGAGTTCATTTACCTATATCATTTACCTGTATCTCTTGATGATTATTCACCTTAAACAAAAGTTACAGAACGACGATTGATTTGACATATGTGTGTCAATTGTAATTCTTGAATCTTTGGAAACATCATTCAGGGGTCATTTGTTATATTTATGGTAGTCCTGAAGATGGTCTCATGGACAAATGCATAGAGACCGAAACGTCGACACTCACACTCTCTTCTGGAAAATAATGTACAATGAGAAGAAGTGTTTACAATAGTGGCATTGAAGGATCATACAATTGTATCTATTTTCCTCGTGTTACATTGTTTATATAACTGTGTAGTACCCTTGATAAATTTCAAAAGATAAAAATTTGTTTTCTATATATACCCGTGTTTTGAATATTCATTGTTCCGTGATTGATTCATTGGTCCTTATGTTTTTACAAGGAACAAAATTATTATTTTTTAGATAAAAGATGTTTGAATAACATTTCTGTGGCAAGTTTATCAACAATTCTTGCAGCTAAAAAATATTTATCAAAAGCAATAGAACAGAGTATTTCAAACAAATCCCTTGAAGGCGTTGTTTACCCGTTTATGTGTGCTGAGAGGCACCTGAAGATAGGACAGAGTCCCTCCACACTACACCTGATAGATCTGCTGACAGCAGATGATCTTAGATTAGCTCTAGGAGCTAATGGGTCTGAATCAGGGGGTGGGTCAATTACAGTGTCTGGGTCAGATGATGAACATCAAGTTGACCAAGACTCTGTGATTGTAGGGCCAGGCCCCAAGGGGTCTGAAAAGGACAGAGGAATTCTCCCTAAGAGAACTGACACAGTGGAGGAGAGGCACAGGTCCCTTTCTAGGGACTCTGACCGCTCCTATCACTCTGGCAGAGAATTTGTCCAGCAGAGGAACTCCTACTTTCCAAGAAGAGAGACCTCCTCTGAAAGACTGTGCAAACTGCTGCAGTATGAGGAAGCAAGATTTGCCCTCAAAACCAAGCAGTTGGCATTAGATAGGGAAGCCTTTGAGCTCCAGAGAGCTTCTAGAAAAGAGGGGTTAGAACCCCCTGGTGGCAGCAACAGTGTCCCTAGAGGCAGAGAATATATTCCAGACCATAGGAACCTGAGCAAGGTTGTTCCTCCCTACCAGAGTGGGGATGATATCCATAAGTGGATAACTGCTATGGAAAGGGCCTGTAGAGTACAACAGGTCCCCCAAAAGCAGTGGGCAGCAATCTTGTGGCTCTCCTTTTCAGATAAAGGTAGAGACAAGCTCCTCACTGTTAGAGAAGAGGATGCTGATGACTATGAAGTCCTGAAGAGTGCACTGATAGATGGGTTTGGCTTAACCACTGAGCAGTACAGGTTGAAGTTCAGAGACACCCAGAAGGCACAGACTCAGGACTGGACTGACTTTGTAGATTGTGCAACCAAGGCTCTGGAGGGTTGGCTGGTTGGCAGTAGGGTTACTGATTTCAAGGGATTGTATAATCTAATGATGAGAGAACAGATCCTTAATAATTGCCAGAACCAGTTGTTGCATCAATACCTGGTGGACTCCGATCTGACCTCTCCCCAAGAATTGGGAAAGAAGGCAGACAAGTGGGTCAGAACCAGGGTGAGGCAGAAAACCCAGAACCAAGGGGGTGACACCAAGAAGCAGGATTCTAAGGGCTCTGAGAAAGGTGGGGATAAGTCAACAGACCAGAAGTCTTCACAAGGGCCCCAAAAATCTGCATCTGGTGGGGAGTCACAATCCAACAAGGGAAAAGGCCAAAAGAAGCCCTGGTGCAAATTCTGTAAACAGAAAGGGCAATGGACTTCTGACTGTAACAAGTCCAAAGACCAAACCACCACCACTCCTGCCCCTAAGGCAACTGTTCCCCCTAGTCCAGCTACTGGTGGAGGTGGTACACAGAAGAAAGGTGTAGTAGGGTTGACCCTGGGTTCTGAAGTGGACGCTGACCTAGTCAGAGTACCCACTCAGGCAATGCTGATTTGTGATGGAGACATTGACATGTCCTTCCTAGTAAGCCCCAGTAATCTGGGCAAATACAAACAGCAGCCTGTAATAAATGGCAAACAGGCTTTGGCATTTAGGGACACAGGTGCTAGTGTCACCATGGTGGCAGAGGATCTTGTGGACCCTGGACAGATCATCCTGGGCGAAATGTACCAGGTGACCAATGCAAGCAATGTCAGGACCAACCATAGTCTGGCAGTTGTGAATTTCTCCTGGGGAGGGGAAACTGGCCTCAAGAAGGTTGTAGTCAGTGCAGACCTCCATGTAGAATGTCTATTGGGCAATGATCTAGAAACTTCAGCCTGGTCTGAAGTAGAGTTATGGACTCATGCTGAGATGTTGGGCATCCCTGCAGAGGTATTTGCTGTGACCAGGTCACAAGCCAAAATGCATGACACTGAATCAGCTCTGGATCCTGAAATTATGGACCAGATGCTTCCCAAGAGGAGGAGCAGTGGGGTTAAGGCAGTGCCTTCCCCTCTGTCTCAGATCACAGATTCCCCTCCCCAGGGAGGAGGAGCAGACCCTGAAGAAGGAACTGCGCCAGAGGAACTTGAGCCTGATCAGGTTGAGTTCTTGGGGGCAGGGGGCCCTTCTAGGGAAGATCTGAGTAAGGAGCAAAAGTGCTGCCCCTCTCTTGAACCCCTCAGGCAGCAGGCTGCTGCTGAGGCTGCTGGGAGTGCTAGTGGGTCCCATAAAGTTTATTGGGATGAGGGACTCCTATATTCTGAAGGTAGAGATCTAGCCCCTGGAGCCACCAGGAGGTTGGTAATACCTCAGAAGTTTAGGGGGTTCCTCTTGACCCTAGCACATGACATCCCTTTAGCAGGTCACTTGGGCCAAAACAAGACCTGGGACAGGCTTGTTCCACATTTTCATTGGCCACATATGTCAGAGGACACAAAGGAGTTTTGTCGCTCCTGTGTCACATGCCAAGCCAGTGGCAAGGCAGGTGGCACCACAAAGGCCCCCTGATACCATTACCTGTGGTGGGGGTACCCTTTGAAAGGGTAGGGATTGACATTGTTGGTCCCCTTGACCCTCAAACTGCATCTGGGCACAGATTTATCCTGGTGGTAGTGGATCATGCCACCAGGTACCCAGAGGCAATTCCCCTGAGGACCACCACAGCCCCTATGGTGGCAAGAGCCCTCATTGGAGTTTTCTCCAGAGTGGGTTTCCCAAAGGAGGTCATCTCTGACAGAGATACCAACTTCATGTCAGGATATCTGAAAGCAATGTGGAAGGAGTGTGGTGTGACTTATAAGTTCACCACCCCCTATCACCCACAATGCAATGGTTTGGTTGAACGCTTCAACAAAACCCTGAAGGGAATGATTAAAGGACTCCCAGAGAAGCTTAGGCGGAAATGGGACCTTCTTCTTTCCTGCCTGTTGTTTGCCTACAGAGAGGTTCCACAGAAGGGGGTTGGTTACAGCCCATTTGAGCTTCTGTTTGGGCATCCTGTAAGAGGACCATTGTGTCTGGTCAAAGAGGGCTGGGAGTTACCTCTCAAGCCCCCCAAACAGGATGTGATGGACTATGTACTTGGTCTCCGCTCCAGGATGGCTGAATACATGAGAAAGGCAACCAAAAACCTGGAGGCCAGCCAAGAATTACAAAAAGCTTGGCATGACCAAAGGCTGTGCTGACTGTGTACCAGCCAGGACAGAAAGTGTGGGTGTTGGAGCCTGTGGCCCCAGCAGCCCTCCAAGACAAGTGGAGTGGCCCCCATACAATAGTTGAACAAAAGGGAGAAGTCACCTATCTGGTGAATCTTGGAACTCCCAAGAGCCCCCTAAGGGTGCTCCATGTCAACAGATTGAAACCATATGTTGACAGGGCTGACATGGGCTTGCTCATGGCAACTGATGAGGACCAGGAGGAGGAGAGTGACCCTCTCCCTGACCTTCTCTCACAGAACCCTGATGGTGGGTCAGTAGATGGTGTTGCTTTGGCAAGCAGCCTCACTGACCATCAGCAAACTGAGTGCAGGCAGGTTCTGCAACAGTACAGCCATATGTTTAGCCTGACCCCTAGTCAGACTACCTGGTGCACCCATGAGGTGGACACTGGGGACAGTCTGCCTGTCAAGAGTAAAATCTACAGTCAACCTGACCATGTCAGGGACTGTATCAGGACTGAAGTCCATAAAATGTTGGAGTTAGGTGTGATTGAGCCTTCAGATAGCCCATGGGCTAGCCCAGTAGTCCTAGTATCCAAGCCTCATACCCAGGGTGGTAAGAAAGAAATGAGGTTTTGTGTAGACAACAGAGGCCTCAATGCAGTCACTAGGACTGATGCCTATCCCATACCAAGGGCAGATTAGCTGATTGATACTTTGGCCTCAGCCAAGTATCTAAGTACATTTGACCTAACAGCTGGCTACTGGCAGATCAGATTAGCTGTTGATGCAAAAGCCAAAACAGCATTTTCGACCCCTGGTGGGCACTACCACTTTGTGGTGATGCCCTTTGAATTGAAAAATGCACCTGCCACTTTTCAGAGGTTGGTGAATAAAGTTCTGGCAGGGATGGAAACTTATTGCTCAGCTTATCTAGATGATATTGCTGTCTTTAGTTCCTCCTGGCAGGATCACCTGGTCCACCTCAGGAATGTTTTGGAGGCTCTGCAGAAAGCAGGCCTCACTATCAAGGCCACTAAGTGCCAGATAGGACAGAGTCAGGTTGTGTACCTGGGCCACCTTGTAGGTGGAGGCCAGGTTCAGCCTTTACAGAGCAAAATCCAAACCATAATGGAATGGGTTGCTCCAACCACCCAGACACAGGTGAGAGCCTTCTTAGGCCTGACTGGGTACTATAGGAGGTTTGTAAAGGGATATGGATCTATAGTGACCCCCTTGAATGATCTAACCTCAAAGAAAATGCCAAAAAGGTTCAGTGGACAGCTAGCTGTCAGAAGGCATTTGAAGACCTAAAGCAGGCCATGTGCACTGCCCCCATCTTACAGAGTCCAGACTACACCAAAAAGTTCATTGTCCAAACAGATGCTTCTGAGCTGGGTGTGGGAGCTGTACTGTCTCAACTGAATGATGAAGGTCAAGACCAGCCAGTAGCTTTTATTAGCAGAAGGCTGACCCCTAGAGAGAAACGTTGGTCAGCTATAGAGAGGGAGGCCTTTGCTGTGGTATGGGCCCTGAAGAAGCTGAGGCCATACTTGTTTGGTACTCACTTCATAGTTCAGACCGACCACAAGCCCCTCCTATGGCTTAAACAAATGAAAGGAGAAAACCCAAAACTTTTGAGGTGGTCCATTTCCCTACAGGGGATGGACTATACAGTGGAACATAGACCTGGGACCCAACATGCCAATGCAGATGGACTCTCAAGGTATTTCCACTTTGAACACGAAGACTCAACTGGTCAAGGTTAGTTTAGTGTCCCTGCGTTTGGGGGGGGGGTTGTGTAGGAGAGTAGGATCTGTCTCTTATGTTGCCCCCACTTTTTTTTCTGATGTTTACACTGGTTTCTGGCTATAGTCGGGCTGGGTCCCTGCTAATCAGGGCCCCAACCTCTCTGTTCTCTCTAAACGACTTGGAGTGCACTCTAGGTGCACTAGTGATTGGATACTGTGGTACCTTATGAGTCCCTAGTATATGGTACCTTAGGTGCCAAGGGCATAGGTACTTCACAGGCCTACCAGGGGCTGAAGCATGTATTATGCCACCCCTGGGAAGCATACTAAATCTGACACCACAGGCCTGCTACTGCAGCCTGGGTGAGGAGGTGCTCGCACCCCTCACTGAGATATAGGTTCCCTATATCTCCCCTGCACACACATTTAAACCTATCAGTCACCCCTAAGGCAGGCCCTATCAATCCTGAGGGCAGGGTGCTTAGTTTCTATGTGAGAGGGTGCCTCTGCCTGAGCAGGGCCCCTCTGCAGCTCTCAGAGTCCATTCTCTTGGGCTGTTTGTGAATGCGGTCAAACCATATACTCTTAAGTGCATTATAACCTCGCGGTTAATGCTAACTTTGGAATGGCTGCATCAAAACATGTTGTGTTTGGTGAAAAAACACCTTGGAATCATACCCCCACACCAGTACCTGGTGTGGGAGTATGATCCCACCCTTCTAGAGGGATAGACATGTACCTACTGTGGAAATGCGGTAGAATCCTGAAGAGCCCTGGCATCACAAAATGGATGCCACCATTCACAGACACTGGGCTGCCCTCCTGCTGATGACCGAAACTCGCAGTGGAGGAGGCCCAACAATAGGTATCCTGTCCCAGGGAGGTGTGACCACCTTCCAGACAGGGTTTAGTGTATTGGGGCTGGGTGGGTGCACTCCTAGAGTGCTTTGAAGTCCTGCACTGAGGGAGCAGAAGGCTCCTCTGTGCATACACCAGTTCAAACCGGCTCAGGGGCTACCTGCCCCTGCTCTGGCGCAAAACTGGACAAAGGGAAGTGGGTGTAGCCACCCACTCCCCTGACCCTCCCATAGGTGGGGTCATAGAGCTAGTCCCTCCCTTCCTTTTAGTATAAGATAGGGAACCCTTGACCTTGCAAACTAGATATCCCTGGACGATGCTCTGAAGAAGAATCCCGGACCTTCGACGTTCCACTACCTCTGGAACACTGAAGAATCTCCCTTGGAGTCAAGGAGTGACTCCCCTGCTTGGCAGGCACCAAAAACTACAACGATGGTCACAAACTACGCCGCTCCCGCTGGAGCCCGAAGTCCCTGCAGCCCAGGAAGAAGATTTCCTGACTTATCCAAGGCCATCGTGACTCCCCAGCAAAGCTGAGGCAAGTGGACCCCACGAGTGACGAGGAACTGCAGTCCCTGGGTACCATGCACTATTTTCGAGTGCAACCCCTTCACGACATTCTACGAACCTGTGCTTTAGACCACGTGTGGTCCCAGCCTCTAGCAGAAATCCCTCCCAAAATCAGCGGCCTACTTTGTCCCGAGTGACCGTGGGCCCCTGTTGAAGGAATCCTCCCAAGGTGTCTTTGCGATCCCTTGCCAGCCGGCTTGTGGGTCCTCTGAAGACTTTTCTACAAATTCAAAGGGCTCCCCTGGTTGCTCCAGGCCTGCCCTGACTTACCCTCGCTGGGTAAGTCCCTCAGACCTTGCTGGTCTGCACCATTGACTTTTTGTTCTTTCCATGAGACTTGCTGCTACCAAGGCTTGTTGGCTCCAATCGGGTCGCCGACACCGCAGTCAGCTGCAGACTTTGTGGGACACACTGAATCCAGCTCCTGGTTGTCCTCGACAACTTCTGGACCTCGTGACCGAAGAGTCAAGACACCCGTGAACAACCTGAATCTGTCGACGACGGTGGGCATTCATCTTCCTTGCCCCGGGTCACTGCCAAGTGACTTTGAACACTGTCCCCTCTGCTTTCAGGTCTTCCTCCTTCCGAATCCAGGCTTGGATTCCACCGGACACTTCTTCTGGCTTCACAAGCAGCAAGTCTTCATTGGCTCCCATTGAAAACGACGCCGCGACCCGACACCAAAGGACACCTATGCACCCGGCTTCCCTGGGTGAGGTAACTCCAGCACTACGGTGCTCCTGTGGGTGTTGGCCCTAGAACTACTTACCCTGTAACTGACTTGCTTGTAGCTACTCCCGAAGTGCCCTTAAACTCTTAATTTCCAACCGCGACTTGCCCCATTGAAGTCTACGGCGATCCGCGCTGTGTTCTCTCACTGCACGCGTCCCCCGTGGGTCCTTTACTTACCTACCTTGGGTGGTTTCGTGAGGTCCCAGCACTTATGAAGGCCCTGGGCCTTGTCCCTTTGCAAGTCGTTGTTCTTAAGTCTCTTTTTTAGTATATGGTCTGGTACGCCCCTAGGGCCCCAGCCATATTTGTGCTTAATTTATTGTGAAACGTTGATTTGTGCATGTGTTCCTGACTTCTAATCTCACAAGAGATTAGTAGAGAGTTGTTTAGTAATAAATACATATATATTTGATATATATACCTGTGTGGTGTCTTTTCATTTGGTAATTCAAGAGATTGTGTGGTAAAACAAGCAGCTTTACATTCCTCCAAGACTTAGCCTGAAGGCTGCTCTCCACAGCTATGAACAGCATATACCAGGCCAACTTCTCACAGACAATCCAATGTTTCCGGCTATATTCCACAACTCACTATAGGGTTGAGCTCCTAGGCCATCATTACAATCTTAATGGTTCAGTTCATTTTCTGGGTTTGAGGTTTCCTTTGATCTCCCCAATCACTTTTTCTTTAAATACCTGCAGATTAGGGATTTCTTTATGACTGGATTGAAGCTTATAGCTGCTCTGTTAGGTTCCAACTTACTTTCTTGTTTGCATAAGGCATCTAAAAATCCTTAATTAGCACAATTTATCAAGGGCTCTGCCAATACAGGGTCGAAGATAGTCCTAGTCTTGCTGTTAAGTGGAGCAAGGAGCTGACTGAAGAAATTGTACCCTAAGAAATTCTTATTGTTCTAGAGACTATTGGTGACTCGAGACATTCTATAAATTTAAAATTACAGCAATTTAAAACCATACACAGGTTATATTGCACACCTGATAGAAATAAAAAGTGGGGCGGGATTTGCAGGGCAGACACCAAATGCCCTTAATGTGGTTGTCTAGCAACTGATATTTTGCACATCTTAGCTACATGCGCTACGCTACGGGAATTTTGGGCAGGTGTGACTCTACTCACAATATCTTGTATCGTATATGACATCCAGTTTACTCATAAGGAGATTATGTTAGGCTATAGAGCAGAATTTGTTTCTGGGCTGAAACAGATGCTCTCTCTAATTATTGTCTCGGCTAGGCTCTGTATTGCCACAGCTTGGATTTCTCGATCACCTTCACGAACAGCTGAGTGGTGGGTTAATATGCGGCAAATATATGAGCTGGAATTCTCATTGGCTAAATCAAGGGAGCCTTGGTCTATTACAAAACTGGATTGTATTTGGGATAGACTTAGCTTGGTTCAACATATCAAGGTTAACTCTAATGCTGCAAATTAATCTGGTTGACTCGTAGGCTGAAATAGTGTGGGTCTGTTTGCGATGCTGGCACAATTTCAATTTGCTTCTTGATGCTCAAGTTACTGTTGTTGCAATATGATGTGCTGAATTATTTTTTCTTCTTTTCTGTTGCTATCAGTGTACCATCCCCTTAATTCTTTCTTTTTCTGTATATGCAATATATCAACTAGGGGCATTTACAAGGATTTAACGCCGCCGTAGTGTCATTTTTTTGATGCTACAGTGGCTTTTTTTTATCACCTCATTTACAATTTGCCACAAAGCCCCGTTAGCGACAATTTCACAGGGTTATCTTCAATTTTTCACAGCACTACTTCGCTTAGCATGACTTTCTGAAAATTAGATGCAAGGTAGGTTTACCCGCGATAAATCTCCCGCAAAACACACAACGCAATATTTACAAGGATTTCCTGGTACGTCGGTAAATTAGAAAAACTGCAGCTAAGTCCCATTAGGGATTGTTTTTTACCGCTAGGAATTACCTGGTCTTAAAAAAGACAGTAATACATTTGGATAAAAGGAGAACATTCCCAATTCATCCTTGCCAATCTAAAGGACGCCAGGGATCTTCTGCTACTGCAACTAGGAGAACCAAGAAGACCACCACCACCAAAACCACAGAGGCAGTGCAGGAGGAGGAGCAGATTTATCGTCAGAGAATCACCATCAACATCTTCGGAAAGAGGAGGTCAAAGCCCATTACAGGCTAAAAAGGGGTTCCATTGTCCGCCTTCCCAACTAGATAGTGCCATGGCTGCAGCCCACATCCCAGTGCTGCACCGACATCCCTACACAGATCATGCTACTTGCTGACCTACACATGCTGGCCTCCCGGACTTTTCAACTGACCAAGACCAGAGTGGCAGGAGTTTCACAGACATCCTTCTCCAGGTCCCTCTCCTCTGTATTGGGTGCCATAATCAGCCTAACATCATAGTAACTCTACTTCCCCAACACTGCGCAAGAACATCTCAACAACATAGCAAGGCTTCTATGCCATTGCTGGATTTCCGCATGTGTTGGGGGCAATGGTCTGCACCCATGTGCAACTTGTGCCTCCTGCTGAAACCTCACACATCTTCTGCAACAGGAACCACACATATTCAATGAATTTGGGGACAGGATGTGGCCTAACGAGCTAGGGCGGTTGATCTAAAATCTGGGGAACCGGGTTTGAGTCTCGACAATGACGCTCAACATCCTGTGATTCTGGGCAAATCATTTAATCTCCCCATGCCTAACAAAAATGAATGTGTCCTTGTGTAATGTAACTGATGCTTATGTAAAGCGCTCTGATACCTGATACCTTCGGGTCAAGATTGCACTATATAATACTCCAGAAAAAATATGTGCAGTCTATTGTCGACAATCTCTGTGTTTTTATCAATTTTGTTGCAAAGTACCCTGACAGTGTGCATGATTCCTACACCTTCAGCCAATCTGCCATCAACCGGCAGTTTCAGAATAGCACCTATGGCAATGGACTGCTTGTTGACAAGTACAACTCAAACACACCACACACTACAAGTTTCTCAATCATGTAGGTAAACAATACCAAATTGTTAATGTTTAGAATTACATTGTGCATACATTGTTCCTGTGCCAACTTATATCATCAACAACACATAGTTAATAATTCTCACCAAGGAAGTAGGCAGGAAAATAAATTAACACCCAATTTGAGCTTTAAGGAACAAATATCCTTCTAAAGTTATTGATCCTAACACTAACCATTCAAGTGCCCAGGGTTTTAGCTCCCCTTAGTACAATGCTTGAAAATGATGCATATTGCAACAGTACAATTTAAGTTTTATCCAAAACAGTACACTCACCAGTATCAACTTCTTACATTAATTCTTACCAATTTTCACTCTATATTTCTTTCCTACCTTCCATTACTAGAAGAGCATTAAGTCAACGTTTGCGCGCTTCAACGTTGATACAGTACCACAAGGTACAAAGAATCCCACGAGGATTAAGACTGCCAATTAAACCTTTGTTATACAGGTTTCAATTCAACAAGTTCTTCATGGAAACGTGGCAGGCTGTTTTAAACAAGTGTTCATTAGATCTTATTCTTTTGCTAATTGAAGAACTTTCCGCACGATCCGGGATATAGAGGAAGAAGCTGAAATGATCAAATCAGATTTATCGTCTAGATGCGAATCTGAGTACTGGAAAAAAAACCTTGAGGATTTGAACATGAAATTGGACACGTATGGGAAGGAAATCCAAGCATGCAAGCTCAGAAAATTCCGTCGTGACACTATCGACTACAAACTGAACGAGGTGTATACCTGGGCTGAGGTGTACGCCCATAGAAGAACACCACAAAAAACGGTTTCATCCTCTCAGGAAAGTATTGTTTCTGATCACGAGCCTGAAGCCAGCAGAACCCCGTTGGGTACAGGTCAACACCTAGATGTAATAACCCAACAATTCGGAGCTAAGTCCACTCTAGATACCCAAGCACCATTTTCCTCTACGGCTTCTTTTTTAGCCAGCTGCCAAGCATCCGGACGTCCACCAGATCAATGTGCACCAAAAAAACACATAGAGGGCAAAGAAAAAGAACAGGATGGATGGAATCTGCGGAGCAAAACCAAGATCTGATAATCAACATTTCATAGGTAACTTTGACACCACTACAGAGACGTACATTGAACAAAGGAACATCATTCGTACCTATGTATGACACTAATTCATTAGAAATTGAGATATCAATTTTCAAATTTATGAGAAATCTTCGATTACGCCACTTTTTCACCAATGTGTTACCTTTGTCTAATTCGATGGAGTCCGACTCGACCACGCAAATTGAGACACCGTACAAAGAGTATAAACCCCGGAGTACGCACAAGGCACCGGCATCGCACAAACTTTTGGACATGTTTGAAACTATGGTTAAACAAGACATCTCTAAATTGAACCTGCAACCCAAAACTAGATCCAATTTATCTAGGAATGAGAAACGGAAACTGCACCAACTAGCTAAGGAGCAGCATTTAATGTTTCACTCAGCAGACAAAGGGGGTGCGCTAGTTGTGATGGATATAGTTTTATGAACGAAAAGTCACAGAGCATCTCCAGGATACGAACATATACGCTAAATTGGAGAGAGACCCTACCCACGAAATTATGGTGACTTTAGATCAGATCTTAGACAAAGCCTTGGATATGAACTGGATCTCAAAACACACTCGCAATTTCCTAAAGATTCAACATCCTAAACGTCCTCGTCTACACATGCTGCCGAAAGTTCATAAAAACTTGTATGACCCTCCATTTAGACCCATCATTTCTGGTTGTGGCTCAGTTTTTGAATCTTTGGGACAGTACATTGACTACTTTTTGCAATCTTTCGTGCAGAATTGGAGATCGTATATTAAAGACACCACTCATTTTCTCCAACTTCTTAACAATTTGGACACCCAGCTGCATGAACAATGGCTGTTGTGTTCCATCAATGCAACATCTCACATCTATACCATTGCAAGAGGGCATGGACGCATGTGAGTGGGCCCTGCTTCAGCTCCCTGCGATTGAAGCCAATAAAGTGTTCTTTCTTGAACTTCTACAATTTTGCCTACAACATAGCTACCTTGTATGAAAAGAACAGTTCTATTTACAAGTAAGCGGAACATCAATGGGCTCTTCTGGGGCACCATCCTATGCCAACATTTTTATGTCTAAATTTGAGCAAGATTACATCTTTGCAGACTAAGAATGGCACTCCAACCTGGTATTCTATGGAAAATTAATAGTTGACATCTTTTTAATCTGGAACAAGTCTCAAGCTGAACTAGAACTTAAAATCCAAGAACTGAACCAAAGGAATGCTCGAATCCAATTCACACATACTATGAGTAAGACAAGCTTCTCTTTCCTGGATGTATTGATTACCAAGGGGTTGACCAATCTGGAAACAACTGTTTTCAAGAAGGACACTGACAGAAATAATGTATTGTTACTCTCGAGCTTCCATCCCCCGAGTCTCATTTATAATCTTCCATTCACACAGATGTTGAGAATTAAAAGGATCGCATCTACGCAAGAAGCTCTGACTGTTGCCATGGAGAGTCAAATTCGTAATTTTCAGCAAAGAGGTTACCCATCATCTACTCTTTCTGATGCTGTTACAACAATTTCAAATATTCAAAGAAAGGATCTACTCACGACACATATCAAACCATTACAAAATCGGATTGTTTTTGTTTCTAAGTATTCCACCAAATCAGCAGCCATAAAAAGAATCATCAAGTCCAGATGGGAACTTCTTCAGTCGGAACCTGATTTCAATGGGTTGTTTGAGGAACAACCTTTATTTGTCCATACAAGGAGTCGTAATACTAAAGAGATGTTGACACGACCAAAAGTGCCACTCAGCACTACAGAATCAGGCATGCGTAAGTGCTATAATTGTGTTAATTGCAACAATGTCATGTTTGGTAGCACTATCGCTCATCCACAGTCTGGCAAGCCCATCAAGCTTAGACATTCAGGAGATTGCAATTCTTCCTTTGTGATCTATTGTATAAAATGTCCTTGCGGCCTAATGTATGTAGGCAAGACAGAACGTAAAATCAAAACTGGAATCACTAAACATAAAAGTATGATGAGGACAAAGAACATCAAATCTAATTTAGTTTCACATTGCTTGATCATCATCATCACACCATCGCACAATTGAGATACACCATTTTGGAAATTTTACAGATCAGTACAGGCAGAGATAATTCGAGATTGCTATCGCAGCATGAGATTTGGTGGACAAAACTGTTTAATAGTATGACCCCTTGTGGTCTTAATGACAGAATGGATATGATTTGTTTCCTATAGTACACATTACAAGTGATTTTGTGCAAAGTACAGTCATCTCTCATGAGCTTCATTCATCGTGTAATGCTACCATTTGTGTAATCATGTTGTTTGATGTGAAACAATTTAATACGTCTGGCCCTGGCTCATGCATTATCCCAGCACTCTGCACGTTATGTACTGTTTCATTGTTTCAGTGTACCAGCCTGGCAAGTCTGACCCTCTATGTACAAATCCATGGCAACACGATACAGCTAAGCACAATTTGGGTGTATGGTTTTCTGTAAGGAATATATCACAGTGGGTGTGGGATTTCTTGGTGTTTCACACTGTTTTACTTGCATTCTTGGCATTGCATATCCTTTCTCATTCTGGTTGTGTGTTTCTATGAGATCAGTTATCTTCAAACACAGATTCTTTCTTGTGATTCCTGAGGTCACCAGTTGACAGACACAGTTTTATATGCTTTGTATGGGTTTTTCCCCCCACTTCGCTCTATAGAGTGTCCGCGGGTTTGCCTAGCACAAGCTACATTAGCCAGTCACTAGTGAATGTGGTTTTACAGGTAGTTTTTCCATCGTAACAGTGAATTTTTCCACCTATTCATTACTTTTACATGAAGGACATTCTGCTCAAAGATGGCGTCTGTTACGCTATGTTTGATACTCTGTTCTGCCCTCTCTTCATCTACAGCGTTCAGTGCACTCAAGGTTGATCAATTAAAAAAAATGGGGGGGCTTTTTTGTATTTCCCTCTACATTTATGTGCAAACATTTGCATTCACAGCATGAGCCATTAACATTGGCTGCCACACTATCAGAGGGTGAGCACCGGTATATCATTCTAAGATGGCGACGGCACTTCCGTGAGGCCGCCAGTCCGGTTTCTATTGGCGTACATGAGTTTAAAGACCTGTGCTTTTGGCACATCCGATGATTGTTTATTCGGCTTTGAGACTTGGGTTTGGAAAATGTGAGACACAGCGAGGCAGGTAGGCTTTCTATATCACACCAGACAGTGTATTTAACTACCGACGGTTTGGCAATGCGCCAACTTACCCGCGATACTTTTATTTATTATTATTATCTCGACATTGTGGCTGATGTGCCGTGTGCATCTTGTTTGCTGCAGTGGAGTAGATATGCCAGCATAGATACATTTTCATAACACCTTAATAGTGCATTAAAGAAGTAGGACTTATCCTTGCTTTTCTCTCACATTAGGCATCTTGTTCAGCAGCATTTTACCGCATCAGTTCGTTTGCTCGTTCTCCACCAGTAGTTTCATGTTTCTCTTTGGGTGACGACAAGGCGTATTACTCGCGTGGCTCCAGACTCAGCAAGGTACTGACAACGTGTCACTTGGAACGTTTGCTTAGCATCATGGGTGTAAAGACTGTGCATTTACTTTAGGGTGATATTCTGTTCATTATACAGATTCAAGATATATACCACGTGCATCTTTGACATGATAGTCACCGTCATACAGTGGCTGACATCCACTAAGCTTGACATTTTCATCACTATCGAGTAGTTTTTGGGTGGCATTAGGTGTCGGGATGCATTCTTGGGTGTAGGCGGCTTATAGTGAGAACAGGGTTAGGTAACCAGGATGTGGGATGTTTTGTGAGGGGATTGCTGCAAAAGGTTTTTTTAATAATGTTCGTGGTTTTAGGATGTTTGTTGATAAACTGAACAACAATTATGGATACAATGATCATATAGAATACATTAAGTGTATACAGAGGTTGATGTGTAACAACGATGTTAATATTTATGAATTTCTGCATTTTAGATACCCCTGACGAAGGGATTCGTCCCGAAATGCATTGGGTAATTGAATAAAATACGTGACATTTGGTAATCACCTTGCCTCCTGTGTTCGTGTGATCTATCTCCTATTGAACAAAAATGAGTAAAATGAATTGAAGATAATGATCAAAAATGGCAGAAAAAAATGATGGATTAAAATAAGGAGTACAAGAAGAAGAAGGTCTACAATATTTAATTGATTGGACTCATTGAGTTACGTGGCTGTGCTGCCGGTCTGGGAACCTAAATTAGGGTCCTAAGTGTTTGGTTCATTGCGGCGCAATTGGGCGGAGCGTTTACCTGGCATGCACGCATATAAAGCATAACATGTTAAAGTTTCAGTACAGTTTTAGTTTAAAAAAACGGTGTGCATCTCGCAACTTTGTTTTTTGATTGCATGTATTTTTAAAACATATTGGACAATAGTCAATGATTGTCGATCGGGAGCTCGTTCCAGGTCTTGGCCGCGATGTAGGAGAAGGCTCTTCCACCTGTTCTGGCTCTGCGGATGCACGGGGTTTCGACGAGGTCGGCGGATCAGAGGTTTCTCTTGGGTATGTGGAAGGAGATTCTCTCATTGAGGTATTGGGGTCCGGTGTTGTGGAGGCATTTGTAGGCATGGGTGAGTATCTTGAAAGTGACACTCTTCTCAAACGGGAGCCAGTGGAGGTTACGCAGGTGTTGGGTGATGTGTTTGTGTCGAGGGATGCCGAGGACGAGTCTTGCTGCGGTGTTCTGTATGGTCTGGAGTTTGTGGAGCAGAGACTTGTTGATCCCTGCGTACAGGGCGTTTCCATAGTCCAGTCTGCTGGTTATGTGTGTGTGGGTGACGGTCTTCCTTGATTCAGGGGGGATCCATTTGAAGGTCTTTCGGAGGATGCGGAGGGTGTTGAAACAGCTGGAGGCGATGGCATTGACCTGTCGGGTCATGGAGAGGGAGGAATCGAGTATGATGCCGAGGTTTCGGGCATGGTCCATGGGGGTAGGAGGGCTGCCGAGGGCGGTGGGCCACCAGGTGTTGTCCCAAGCAGAGCGGGAGGGGCCGAGGACGAGGACCTCTGTCTTCTCCGAGTTGAGCTTCAGGCAACTGCTGCTCATCCAGGATGCGACGTCCTTCATTCCTTCCTGGAAGTTGAGTCTGGTGGTGACAGGGTCCTTGCTGAGGGAGAGGATGAGCTGTGTGTCGTCGGCATAGGATACTATGCTGAGTCCGTGCTGTCTGACGATGGTGGCGAGGGGGGCCATGTAGATGTTGAAGAGCGTGGGGCTGAGCGATGATCCCTAGGGTACTCCGCAGTTGATTTCCATGGGTTCGGAGAGGAATGGTGACAGTCTGATTCTTTGGGTTCTGCCGGTGAGGAAGGAGCGGATCCAGTCAAGGGCGGTTCCCTGTATGCCGGCGTTGTGGAGTCTGGCGGTGAGTGTGCGGTGGGAGACGGTGTCGAACGCAGCAGAGAGGTCGAGTAGGATCAGGGCTGCGGTGTGTCCTTGGTCGAGGAAGGTGCGAATGTCATCTGTGGCAGCAAGTAGAGCTGTCTCGGAGCTTTGGTTGCTGCAGAATCAGGATTGGGAGGGGTCGAGGATTACGTTTTCTTCAATGAATTTTGTTAGCTGGGCGTTGACGATCTTCTCGGTGACTTTTGCCACAAAGGGGAGGAGGGAGATGGGTCGGTAGTTCTTGAGGACCGTGGGGTCTGCTGAGGGCTTCTTGAGCAGGGGTCTGACTTCTGCGCGTTTCCAGTCGATGGGAAAGATGCCGGTCTTGAAGGTGGTGTTGATGGTGCTTCGCAGTTCTGGAGTGGTGGCGGCTCTGTGGTAGATGTGTGGCGGGCAGGGATCTGTGGGGGCCCCTGAGTGGATGTCTTTCATGGTCGAAGTGGTGTCTTCGGTGGTGACTGGGGTCCAGGAGGAGATGGTAGGCTGGCTGGTGTTTTTTGAGAGGAAGGTGGTTTCGGAGCCGGGTGTCAGGTCATTGAAGTGGTCGTAGAGGCCCTTGATTTTCAGATGGAAGTAGGAGCCGAGCTTGTCGCAGAGGTCCTGGGAGGGGGTGATGTCCATGGTTTCGCTGGGGGTTTGGTGAATTCCTGGATGACACTGAAGAGTTCCTTGGAGTTGCTAGAGTTGGTGAGGATCTTGTTTTGGATGAAGGTCTTTTTGGTGGATCTGATGTGTTGGTGGTATTCCGTTATGGCATTCTTGTAGTTGGTGCAATCTTCTGATGTTTTTCTGTTTCTCCAGTTCTTTTTGAGATGTCTGCAGGTGCGTCTGGATTCTTGGAGGTCGGTGGTAAACCAGGTGGCCTTCCTGGGGCGATGTCTGTCGGAGTTGCGTAGGGGTGCGAGCTCATCTGCACAGTTGGAGATCCATCTGTGGAGTTCTTTGGCTGCGAGGTTGGCATCGGTCGAGGTCGTGGTGGCATCGCGGTTGAGGGTGAGGGTGGAGTTGAGCTGCTCCTCAGTGATTCTGCTCCAGTTCCTTCATGGAGGGCGCAGTGCAGGTTTGGGGGTGGTGAGTTTGTTGACGTTGAAGTGTATGCAGTGGTGGTCCGTCCAGGGGGGTGCTATTTCCGTCTGCGAAGATGGGGTCGAGGGTGTGTTCTGCCTTGTGGGTGGGCGTGATGATGAGCTGTTTCAGGCCGATGTTGGCGAGGTTGTCCAGGAGGGTGGTAGAGGTGGGGTTGCTGGGGTTGTCGAGGTGGAAGTTAAGGTCTCCGATGAGTATGTAGTCCATGGAGGCGATGGCATGGGGTGCGAAGAGGTCGGCAATGGTCGTGGCGAATGAGGCGCGAGGTCCGAGGGGTCTGTAAGCGAGGGTGCCGCAAAGTGTGGTTCTAGGGCTGGTCTGGATCTGGAAGTGAAGGTGTTCGGTGGTGGAGAGGGAGTCATTCGTGGTGGAGGTGGAGAGTCGGAGGGAGCTCTTGTGCGCGATGGCGAGTCCTCCTCCTGGGCGGTTGGGGCAGTCTTTCCTCTGGATCTTGTATCCATCTGGGATGGCAGTGGCGATGTCGGGGGCAGAGGAGATGTTGGTCCAGGTTTCTGTAAAGAAGGTGACATCTGGTGAGAGGGTGTCGAGGAGGTCCCAGATCTCAACGGCATGTCTGTGCAGGGAGCGCATGTTGAGGAGTATGCACTTCAGGACTTCGGTGGTGTTGGTGTCCGATGTTGGGGCGGTGCCTGTGGGGGTGCGGAGGGTGGTGAAGGTCTGGTGGCAGTGATGGCAGGAGAACTGTCCGTGGGTGGTGTTCGGTGTGGACAGATGGCAGTTGTTGTTTCTTCCAGGGTTGAGTGCGAGGAGGGCAGCTGAGTCGTAGTGGTGGGTGGCCGGAGGACAAGGGTTCCTGGCGCTGGTCACGGTTGGGTCGTGGACGGGCGCAGACAGCCTTGCCTTTGGCGCGGCCGCCATTAAATAGGGGAGGAGGGAGGGAAAGCTCAGCTGGGAGGCGGGAGCGTGAGGGGAAACGAGAACAAGCAGAACCAGTGACAATAACAGTGACCACAGTTGAGAGGATTAAACTAAAACAACAAATACTTTCACACCTACAATACAAGGACAACAGGAAAAAAACTGGCACAACGAGGCAGGAAAAGACGGGCACACAAGGCAGGCACAACGAGGCAGGTGGCAGCAGAGGCAGACTCGAACCCTACCGGTTCCCTGTCAATGGCAGCGGCAGAACAGAGGCACTACTGGGGGAGAGAGCAGGTCCCTGACCGAGGTCAGAGATCTTACTCTTAAATGTTGTGATGCATTGTTTATACTTACGCATAATTTTGATGATGTGAATAGTTAAATTTACGCTGTGCAACCAGAGCACGCTGACTTATCCGCGTCTACTCATCCGAGCCTGATTCAGCCCCAACACGGTACCGGAGGGAACCCGGACCTCGCAGCACCTCTTCTGAGCCAACTGGCAACCAAACGGAATTACCCTCTACTTGGCTCAATATTGATTTCAGACCCCTTGGCTGCTCAATTACTGCCCTTGATTGTCCCCTGATTCCAGCCCCGTGCTGCAGTTACCACTCCTTGAAGTCCTCAGATTCTACATGCTCACATGTTTTACGTCCTGATGATGGTCTCAACTAATAGAGATCGAAACGCCGTCGACCTTTAACAACCAAAACTCAAAGTGTATAAACTTTCTCATGAGTTTTGTATAACGGTGTCAATGTGATGTAAACTTTTAAGTCACCAGCACTTTTCACTTTTCACGCAACCCCACTTGATGTGTGAGCACCAGGACTAGATCCTTTGATAATAATGTGGATGATATACCATTTATGATGTTAATAAATGTGTTATCATTTCCACAACCTTGTGTCCCTGCATATTCTGTTCTCTCTTGCCTAGACGAAAGCCATTATTTGATCAACAGTAGCCTAGGCTACCCGAGGACCTATTTGGGCCTCACCTTGACCATTGTTTCTTTAACCGCCTACTGGGGGAGAGAGCAGGTCCCTGACCGAGGTCAGAGGTCTTACTCTTAAATGTTGTGATGCATTGTTTATACTTGCGCATAATTTTGATGATGTGAATAGTTAAATTTACGCTGTGCAACCAGACATCGAGTGAAGAGTCACTCGTCCACAGTTCGCAAAGAAAAGCACAAACCACCACTTTGTTTTTCATTCAGGTAAGATCAGCCACTTACACAATCAGCGATGTACAGTGGCAGAACAAAAAGGATGAGGAACATGTGCACCTCCAGAAATTATTTAGGACATTCATGTAACAACACATTGTAATGATCATGTACAACTAGACTTTGAGAAAGGCAAGCACCCCCTGTGTGAACTCTGTGTCCCACAAGTCATTCCCATGGCCAAGAGGAAAGATGACATTGCACACTATTATAATATTGCAAATCCATTACATACAGTAGTACTGCAATAGTTATTCACAGCAATGTAACATTACATCACAAATCAAAGACATACATCCCATTCTATGTGCACAACATGTAAAGAATTGCAGTGACTCAATCACCGCAGCTCTCATCCAAGGGCCCAGACTGTGCAGCAAGGTGCCTCCTCATACACACACCGCATCCCCTATACAGCTAACAACAACGCTTCCAACGGCATATCATGAGTGTCATAGTGGAAATCTGCACTGATATTGCCAGCGCAGACACACAATGAATGGATACCATATACTGTCAATGATATGGCCTACATTTGCACCAAGGTGTCTTGCATTGCAGTGTACGCAGTCTACTTGTTCAATGGTTATGTGCAACCTCACAACATATGTACTACTACTAATTCCTGTATAGTGTCCCCACATTGGACACTGTGCACCAGTGATGGAGCAAGGTCTCGAACACGAGACTTGCTCGGAAGCAATCTTCTTGAGTTAACTTACTAACGAATTACTAACGACATGTCTCGTGATTAATAATATGCATTCTTCATTATACGCGGGAAAAGAACGAAGCTTGCCTATGTGTTTACTAACTGCAAATAACACGGACGTAGGACTAGAACGCATTTAACATGGGATCTTTACTGCGCATGCGTCTACTGCATCTACGTAGTATGACGTGCTGACGCTTGGAGGGAAATTCTGGCGCTTGCGCAAAGAGCTATAAAATGGCTGCTTGAAAGCTCACATGCATGGCACCTGCTTGCTGAAATTAGAAATGGGTTTATAACTAACGCAAATGCAGAGAAAGAAATAACAAATGGTATGGGTTAGAGTAGAGGTTGGTGGTATACAGTGAAACCATTTATTTTGGAGAATAACATTTTTCCTTGTCGACTTTATTATTAGTGCGTATTTGGGCCTGTTAAAGTTGTCCGAGTCGAGCAGACCAATATGGCGCGACGCATGCGCCCTGATACGGAAGCTTGGAAGATGACTAAGGATTTGTCACGAGTCCACGGTCGGCGGAGATGTGCCCTGGGAACATGAGGGTGAAGAGTTCATATGAAGGAACTTATTCAAGAAATCAGTTACAAATGTATTAATAAAGTTTAAAGATGTATGGGAAAGGAAGGGCGGAATAAAAGTTTGAAGGGAGGGGTTTGGAAACAATGGTGAAAAGAGAATAAATGAAGTATAAGTGTGGTGTGATGATCATCCCCCCCTAGCCGTCCAATCAGAAGTTAGTATTCTGGTACATGCCTACGAAAAGGGTATAATTGAAGTAGTTTAGTTAGTAAATAAGCTAAGCTTGTGGGGAGCGGAAGCTGCAGAAACAATTCGGAGCTTGGGATGCTGTCGGTGCTGTGGTGGTGCTGATGCTCTGAAATGCTGATGAAGAAATCGAATGCAGAACCATCTACTTAATTTGGGTGGGTTAAAAAGAGGATTGCGGAAGAACCACGAGGAGGAAAGAGAGTGTCAGAGAGGGGTGCGACGTAGTCGTCGGTAACTAGAGAGGTGAAGTATCCTGTCCTGATTCCTGTCCTGAAGCCTTTGTCTCCTGATCTGTCCTGGGAGGCCCTTACCAGCCCTTGGGCCAGGGGGTTGGTCTTCACACCGTACTTTGGTAATTATGAAATTCATCGATTGATAAATGCTCTTCTGTCTCTATCCTCTCCTTTCTGAGCATAGGTATTGTGTGGATCTGAATTGATAAGTGTTACTGAGATATTTTTGAATTGGCACTCCCACGAATGAGGATGTTTGTACTGAAACGCTTTGAGATGGTTCAAAACCCATAATTTAGATAAAGATTTTAAAACTTATTGAGAGCGCAGCGGAAGCAAGTTGTATGGGCCCAAGTGAGTATATGGTAGTAGAGTATCTATTGTTAGTAGACCGCTGGATCACCAGCATGTGTCAACAAACATTGCACAGGGTCACATACATCCACTTTCATGTCCATGCCTGCTACATTGAAACATGTAGATCCTGAAACAAACTGGTTTGCAAATTTTGTGCCAGTAGGAAGTAACTCCTACATCCACTGTCATGTGTCATATAATTGTAAGGATGAGGATTCACAATTTGGAAAGCTACCCACACACCCAACAAAGTGAAGCATTTTAGAAAAGTGTCTAAGAAATGTTAAATACACTTTGACATTGTTGACTAGTCACACACTACAAGGCATTGGCACTTTGCTGATTATTAAAAATTGGAGGTGTACAAGTGGATAAATCAGTGGCTGTGTTAGTGAGTGAGTGGATGTATGTAGATGTATGTAGTTGCCTAGCCAGCTCCGTGCAGAAAGCCACCTTCTTCCTTTCAGGAAAAAACTGAAAACCATTCTCTTCACTGAAGCCTGGGCCTAACTGTTTTCCACTTGCTCTGGACTGATGCCACTCTTCTGCAGCGCTTAGAGACCTTCTGGTATTAAGCGCTCTATAAATCCAAATTAACATAACATAACATAACATGAGTGGGTGGATGTGTGTGTTGATCAATGAATCAGTTAGTGGCTGTGTAAGTACTAGTATGTGTCTGTGAATGGGTTTGAGAATGGCAGTGTGGTAGTTGGAGTGGGTGTGTATGAAAGGTTACATGGGGTGTGAGTTGGTTCGTCATCGTCAGTGGAGGATTTGATCAGTGATGTCATTGGTGATGTGATCAGTGATGGCATCAGGGATGTCACTGACCATGTCATGAGAGCTGTAGTATGTGAGGTCATAAGCAGTGCATAGCGGGGGCACGAGTTATAATTAGCTCACTAACTATAACGGCTGAATTTCTCTGGTTTTGTATGAGTGTCACCTGACCCTAACTATAATGTCTCTGTAACCTTTGTTTTTTTTTCAGTGAATATACACCAATACACATATATATTGGTGTGTATTCACTGAAAAACAAAGGTTACAGAGATGTTACAGTTAGGCTCAGGTATAACTGAGTATAACTGAGCCTATATATGTACATATACTTATATAAAAAAAATAGCTTTAACATACAGCCACACCATGAAAGTCTGAATTGGAAACTAGCTATCCATACTTGCACACATGGATCTTTATGCACTACAATCTTATATCTCTTTATTATTTTATTTAAACATGCACCCTTTCTATGTAATCATGTATTTATATATTTAGAGAATTATATTCGTGCACATGGAGTCGGGTAAAGTTTGGGGTTGGCCGGTGGATAACAAAGAAAATATACACCCAAAATGGTCTGAAACAGGGCTGCGTGTTAGCTCCAACTCTTTTTAATCTGTATATATCTGATCTTGAAGATGCTGTCCTTGAAACCAATAGCCATCCCCCATCGTTAGTTAACGAGGAAATCAGGTGCCTTCAGTACGCCGACGATCTAGTATTACTAAGTCAAACTCCAATCGGCTTACAACGAGGAATGAGCGCCTTAGCCAAATATTTGACAGCACAAGGGCTAGAATTAAATTTACTAAAAACAAAGGTTGTACGGCTAGTGGATGCCAATCACAAGAAATTCATATGGCATATAGAGGGAAAAAAAGTCGAGGCAGTCGCCTCCTATAAATATCTTGGATTCATGGTAGAACAAAAATTGAGCTATAAATCACAGCTCAGCACAATGAGGTCAAAAACTCAAAATCTGATATACGGTTTTAATGTATTAAAAAGAAATTAAGCTGTCCATCATACGGTAATCTATTAACTGTCATGCAGGCACAGTTAATGCCAACAGTAACCTATGGCACTGAAATAATGAAAGGTTGTGACATCCCTGCCTTGAACAAAATGCAAACAAAAGTCTATAAAAAAGTTTTTCATATCCATCAAAGCACATCGCCAGCCCAGGTGCGGCTAGAGTTTGGCTTACTATATCAGGTATTTCGGAGCAAAGGCGCCTTTATTAAACTATGTTGGAGGTTGCGTGCTTCTGAAAGCGGGACCATAGACCAACTATGCTGGAAAGAAATAGACAGACAAAAAGAAAAGAAAACGCAAGGATCCTGGGGTAGTTATTTAAACCAGGTGATAGAGGACCTGTCTGCCCAAGACATTTGGAACCTCAGCATAGGGAAGAAGGTGTAGTGGTCTGGCCCACGTGTACAGCAGACAAAGTAGATGTAGCCGAGTTGTAGTTGATGTATTTATTCAGTTCTTTGAAGTAGTTACAATAAGCTGGAACAGGCCCCAAGCATTCCACTCACACTAACATTCTACGCGGAACACTCACACTGGCTGAGCAGCTAGGTACAGGGAACAGAATGACATGACCTGAGGATACTACATATCCTATCCCTTTCATACTGAACAATAAAAAGATCCAAACAAAAATGAAAACAACTATACACAATAATGTACACATGAAGTAAACCATCCATTAACCCAGGGATGCAAGGAAAGACATCACGAGAGGGAAAACAGAAGCACGAAGAAAGAAAGAAGAATGGAGAAATAGAAATGCACATGCACTATACCCATCCTCTTCCTTTCATAGTAATTGAATAAAAAGTAAATAGCGTAATAAGAGCTCACATACACAAGTGAGCAAAACACATATGACAGAAGAAAAGGGTAAACTTAACCCAGACTAGAATACAATGGGTGGAGCAACACCCAAGGAAGTACACCTCACGTGAGGAGACTGTGGCGAAAACACCATACGCCACCCCTCATGTGAGGGACATTGTGGGACTAAAAACCCAGTGAAAAAAAAACAATGATTGGGACTGACACCCAAATGTACAGATTACATCACATGGGACTAACCCCCAAGGACTTGTAACGTTGCATGGGACTAACACCCATGAACTTGTGCAGCAAGAAAACAGCACAGTGTGACAAACGCACACACTACGTCAAGGTGAAGCACAGGGTGACTTACACACACACATGACGACGTAAAAACAGGTGAGGCGCAGGGCGACTCACACACACACATCCAGACAACAAGAGGCGCAGGACGGCTTGCACACAACAAGGCAAGGTGAGGCGCAGGGCGGCTTACACACTGGACACAGCAAGGTGAGGCGCAAGGCGACTTACACACAACAAGACGTACAACAAGGTGGTGGGACTGACACCCAAAAACACCCAAACAGCAAGAAGTGTCCATCAAACGTAAATGGGGAAACACCCCATAACCCCAGACAGCGTGAGGGTTAACTCAAAAATGTATAGACCAAAAGCGTGGATATGGGGCTGACACCCATACCCAACGACAGGGAGAAAACATCAGAAATGGGAAAAAACGTAAACCTGAGACATAGGTCCCATGCCAACAAAACATGTATGTGAGTAACGCAATTAGCGATGTTGGCAGACAGCACTAACACACTGTAAATACATAAATGGGCAGCGGTGTGTCCTTGGTCGAGTAGGATGCGGATGTCTTCTGTGGCGGCGAGTGGAGCTGTCTCGGTGCTGTGGTTGCTGCAGAATCCAGATTGGGAGGGGTCGAGGATGGAGTTTTCTTCGATGAATTTTGTTAGCTGGGCATTGACTGTCTTCTCTGTGACTTTGGCCGCAAAGGGGAGTAGGGAGATGGGTCAGGAGTTCTTGAGGTCCGTGGGATCTGCCGAGGGCTTCTAGAGATGGTGAATTTAAGCAGTTATTGCAACTGATGATCGCAAGCTGGTCGACTCGGACTGGGGCAGCAGCGGTGACAGAGCGGATACGCGGGTGCTGCCTGCAAGGACAAGATGGCGACCCCGGTCTGAGCTGAGCCGGAGCAGCGGGATCAGATCTGTCACGAATGCCAGGAAGGAAGTAGCAGACTTGCTGCTGTGTGGAGGAGCGGCTGTGACGAGCGGGGCGACGGACGGCGCGGCCTGAGGTTCGCCACTGCTGCCGGTCCATGAGAGGCTGCCCATTAGTGGGCCCTGCTCCGGGCCCTCGTGGTACGAGAGAGTGGAGGATCCTGGTGAGGCCTGCTGAGAACAATAACGGTGGGCGCATACCATGCCGGGCGTTCGGTGTGACTCGCCCTCCTGAGTGACCAGAACCTAAGTGAGCCGGGGTGTGCCCGAGTGGGGGGAGCCGGCCAGGAGGTCGCCTGGCAGGACTCTGAGGCAGCTTTGAGGTGGCCTGACGGGTGAAGTGGGTGATGAGGACCTTTGTGCTACGGCTGGGCCCGAGCGGATCTTTCCCGGCTGGGCCCTTCTGACCTCTGCTGTGTGGGGATCCCTGGCACCCTGGAGAGACGGTGCGGGCGGGCACAGAGACACTGCGCAAATCCAGTGAGCAGACAAGAGCAGTGGCAGTGGCAGCAATGGGGGAATGAGACTGCAGCTGCAAAGGTGACCCCCCAACCTCACCCTTCATAGATTGAGGCGTATGGCCTGGAAGAGCGGAACCTGACGGGCCCAACTGTGGCCCGTACCACGCAGCATGATAGACGTGAGCAAAGTGCGCTAGGGACAGGGCCAGGAGGCACGGGGACCCAATAGGACATACACAAACCACGGGGGCCTGGTCTGCTGTGGTGACATCTTCTGCGATAGAGGCAACGTCTGGGTGTAGCAGACTGGTCTGGCAGAGGGGGGCTGTTAGGAGGCTGCTGGATGCCCTCTCCCTCTCTCCACGCTAGGCTTGCACTGATTGCGAAATGTGGGACAGAGATGTGATCTTGTATGGAGAACACCTGAAGCCGAGAGTCGTTGGAGTGGCAGCCCTCCCCCTGTCGCTGTGCCCTGGGGAAGGAGACCTGGGGCTGACACTTCACTGGACCCCGTTGCTGTGAGAATGAAGGGGCAGCTTCCTAAGCGGAAAGGCCCTGTGAGAACTTATACCACTGCAGGACAGAGTCGGAATCTGGCACGGCTGCACCGGCGGAGGCCTCCCCCTGTTATGTGGCCAGACAGGAAGCCATGGGCAAAAACAGTGCAAAACCTCTAGGGAGAGCACCCCCCCAGTAGAGGAGCAAGCAGAAACAAACATGAACCCCTAATCGACCCAGAACCAAACATCAGCGAAATGTTCACAGACCTAAAGCAATCCCTGTCGGTGTTTGAAATAAAAATGTACTCTATGTCGGACCGCTTGGACCGGCTCAGGGACAAAGTGTCGAATCATGATTAGCATATCGCGGAGATTGAGCAGCGGACCTCTGCGCTAGAAGATGAGGGAACTACGACCCGCAAGAAATTGCTTTGTATCGAGAAATTGTTGGAGGTAATAAGAAATAAAAATGAAGATCTCGAGGCCAGATCCCAACGCAACAATTTGCGAATCCTTGGAATACCGGAGACCACAGCAATGTCTCAAGTAGAGGACTATGTCAAAGAAATGTTCCGGTCTCTCTTTGGTGAAGCCCTGTCAGCGTTGTGCATAGTCGAATGTGCTCACAGATCCCTTGGCCCAAAACACCCCCTGGAGCTCCGGCCAGACCAATCATTGTGAGACTTTTAAACTATAGGGATCGCAATGTTGTGCTCCGTAAGGCTCGTGACCTGCAGGAAACCAGATACCAGGGCAATGTGGTATCTTTTTTTCCTGACTTCACTTTGTCTGTCCAGCCGCCCAACGGGAATTTGTGCCGGTTAAAAGACTGCTGCAGCAACGGGACATTAAGGGGCCTATTAGGATGGCGGGCGGACTTTCGTCCGCCCGCCATCCTTGCAGAGCTGGGACTGTCCGCCATAGGTGCGCCGGTCCCGCCCGCCCAATTAGGATCCTGGTACATTAACATTGCGGACGATGCTGCTGGCTGCAGCACCGTACGCAATGTTAAACTTACAAGTTGTGCATTGCCATGCACAACGTAGCAGGCACCGCGCGGTGCCTACCACCTTGTGCATGGCAATGTCGGGGGTACCATAGGTACCCCCCCAGTGCAGCCCCCAGCCCTCTCCCCCCAGGGGCCTGCAACGGGCCCCCAAAGTCATTTCCCACATGCCTTTCCATGGCAGAGTCTCCGCCATGGAAAGGCATACTCGCCGCAACCATCATAATATGGATGGCGGTACCTGCAAGGCACCGCCACCATATTGTGGGCTTTTTCTGCCCGGTCGGCAATCGTGAGGATTGCCGACCGACAGAAAAGCGGCGGACGGACTTTCCGTCCGCCGCGTTACCCAACGCCATTGTAATCTGGCGGTGGGTAAATCTCATTGCGATCCGCCCGCCATCGTAATGAGCCCCTAAGTATTCTTTGCTCTATCCTGCGAAGCTTTGCATTTTTCATTCCGACAAAACCTCGTTTTTCACTGATCCTAAGATAGCCGCCAAGTTTGCACGCAGTCTTAAGCACTCCAAGCCTGCAGCCTCTGCAGATAAGGAGAAAGCCTGGGAGTTTCATTTGAGGAGGGTGTGTGGTCCTACTGTTGCGCACAAGCAAGGGAGCTGTCACCCAACTACAGACTGAGACTAATACATTAAGTTTCTCCACAGGCTGTATAGGACCCCTGTGTGGCTGCGAAGAGCGTGGTTGAGTGTGGATGCACAATGTGCGTGTTGCGGAATGCCGGAGGCTTCCTTCCTGCACTTGGCTTGGGAGTGCCCAGATGTTGCGAGGTATTGGGGATGCATCTTTGATGTGCTGGACGAAATGATAAGTTGCAGGTTGGAGCGCTCTCCGCTGGTTGCCCTACTTGGATATGTATGAAATGTACCGGCAGGCAACATAAAGCTGGCGGCTATGCTGTTGCTATTGGCTAAAAGGCAGGTGGCATTCTGCTGGGGTCGCAAGCAAACTAGATTAAGCCTGGGCATAGTTTGCGTAGTAGCACTTCACGTAACTACGTGAAGTATATTTTCAACTACACGTAGCTATGCAAATTGCGTAGTGCGTAGCTGTGTACTTGACTGCACTGTACAATAATTGCCAAAGGCATCTTGCACAGTGCAAGATAAGACCAAATAAATATCTCTGTCTTTATATGCTAAAAATGCATATAGTCATTTCACAAAAGTGAAACCGATAAATTAACAAGCAGTGAGAGAGGTGATGATTTTGGGATCCTCCCTAACCTAGGGAGAGAACCAAGCAGATGCCTTGAAAACAAAACGCAAATCTTTTGAACGATTCAGTGGTGGTCCCATCCTCTTAGGACCACCCCAAGCACAGTTATTGGCAAAAATACAATCCCAACCAACCAAAGGCCCTGCAAAGCATTATGGGACGAGATTAGCAGTGGGCAGTGAATATTATAGTATCCAATATCAAAATAATTCTACAAAGAGCTGCAGTTCCACTAGTCATTACTAGATGTCCCTCACGAGTCAAATGCAAAAGCATCATGAAAGGGTTTCAATGCTTTTGCATTTGACTCGTGAGGGATATCTAGTAACGACTAGTGGAACTGCAGCTTGATGTATTAATAATTTCAATGCTTTTGCATTTGACTCGTGAGGGACATCTAGTAACGACTAGTTGAACTGCAGCTCTTTGTAGAATTATTTTGATATTGGACACTATAATATTCACTGCCCACTGCTAATCTCGTCCCATAATGCTTTGCAGGGCCTTTGGTTGGGATTGTATTTTTGCCCATAACTGTGCTTGGGGTGGTCCTAGGAGGAAGGGACCACCGCTGAATCGTTCACATGATATACTTTTTGTGTTCAAGGCATCTGCTTGGTCCTCCCCTAGGTTAGGGGGGACCCCAAAATCCTCACCTCTCTCATTGCTTGATATTTTATTGTCAAAGTTCACTTTTGTGAATTGGTTATATGTATTTTAGCATCAAAAATTGCTTTATCAAAGCATTTGTAGGTGTTTATTATATTGCTGCTATGCTACGTTAATTAGCACAGTTTTTCACTCTGCTATGTGCAATTTGCGTAGTGCGTAGTAGCACAAACTTTGCATGCTCCGTGAGCGTAGCGAAGTATTATGCCCAGGGTTAATCTAGATAAATGGCTTAAAGACGCAGCATTCTGCTATAACCAGCTATCTGAATTTTGGGAGTTAATGCCTGCGCCGGCATGTTCTCAGAGTATATGGTAACCGCTGCAGAGTTATCTCAGAGCTCATCCTCTTGATCAAGTGGCGGACCCTGCCACGGATGAGTAGGCAAAAAGATGGGGGTGTAGGATACATATGTGAGGGCATTGTTCTCAACGGCGTGCTACTTCATTAGTGTCGGCCAGAGAGACCCCCTCTCCCCTCCAACTTTCCCCCTCCTGTCTCCTCTCTTTATTTTCTATAAGTTAGCTGTCGTTTCCCACCGGGAAGATATGTGGGCTGGTGGTCCAGCATATGGTTATTGGGACATTGTACGATTCTCTGGACTCTCACAGTCATCGATACGATAAGTGTGTCAGTAAATATACACATGTACTCCAGTTTTTACCATGTCCCATCAATCGCCCTTCAGCTACAATGCTTCTTGCTGTTGTTTGTACTCGATGAAAATCTATAAATAAAAAAAAGAATCCGACATCATAATACGTCGTTCGGAAACATGGTCCGTAGAGCTGTACGATTCGGCTTCGACCGACTCGGAGTTTCGGAATGCCTATCGGAACCCATTTGAAATGACCCAATGGTTTGCTTTCCGACCGAGAACATTGAAATCGGTCTTGATCAAGTCGGAAACATAGGTTCCGACACGGTTTAGAGGAATCCGACTGCCGTTCGGCGCCTTTCCGACCGACATCGTAATCAGCCCCTTAATATGTATGTTTTGTAATTAAAATAGTAACAGTTGTTCATATACTTACATTTTTGGGTATGTAGAAGATTTAGGGTTTTGTGAAGTCTTATTTTTTTTGGTGTTTAGTTGTAGTAGTTGGGTTTTTCCTGTTGAAACAAAGATATATAATTAATTAATTTGCTAATTTGCTTAATAGTGATTGTTTTTATTTTAGGGAGTGGGTAGGTAGTGGGGTTTTCTAGTTTGGAGGTTTAGTTATTAAAGTAGGATTTATTTAAATTATACTTACTTTGTTTTTTGGAATTATTTGATTGTATTATTTGATTTGGTAATCTGTAGATGAGATATAGTTTATAAGGGGATTAGTTAATTTATTTAATTTATTTAAGCCTAGTTTGGTTGTACGTTGTAATGTATTAACACAGGCTGTATTTTTTACTTACTTTCAAAGTTTCAAAGATTTTTATATATAAATGCAGACGGAAAACGTTTTTTTCTTTGTCTGTATTTATATATAAAAAACGGAAAAATACTGGGAAAACAAATGCTTGTGCTGCCTCTGTGCTCCTCTGGAAAATCCGTGTCTGAGGTGCTCAAAGGTTGTGGAAAGAAATATGAAACCGCTGCAATCAAACTGTCCCTCTGGAGAGGGGTGAACAAGTGCAGCCGGAGCGTCTTGCCTGCAGAAGGAGAGGTTTTAATATTCAGTGCTTCATTTTTTGGGCTTAAGAATCAAAATTGCTACGGAAAACATTCAGGAAACTCAAATGGCTCTTTAAAAATATGGTTTAATCTGCATTTAGGCACAAAGTATCTGCTCTCTGCCATGAAGTGATTTTACAGACAATTAAAATCCTGGAAACGCTGTTGAAAAGTGCTGGTTGTGTCTCATTTAAAGGCCTGTGACTCTTGCCCACTGAGGGCAGCTGCAGTCCTGTGACATTTGCATTTTGGTATCTCTTGCTGTAGCAGTGTTCACATCCAATTCCCTGCACATTTTGAAGGTGACCCAGATTAATCTGGTTTAAAGGCCCGTCCCTGTGGTGCTCACGTAAAAACATTTCTACAGGCAGGAGCTGCTTTTTCACAAACTCAAGCTTCAAAAACAAACAAACAGGTACCCTCCAAAGGTGCCTTTTATCGAGCCTTACTTACTTGTTTAAACAGACCACTCCCCTCTTCAAATAAAGTCAATGCTAACCAGCAAAGCTTTACTGTTGTGCCAGCATGACAGCTTTATACTGTAACCACTATATCAAGCCCAAAGAGAAAGGAGATATGCAATGAAGCTGAAGCAGGTAGAAGGTAAATTGTTGGAGCAATGCAAGCAGCCAACGTCCATTACGAGGTGAGAAAACACCCCAGGACAACGGCTGCAGCCCCAGCAACCTTTTGTGTTTTTGGTTGTGTGGGAGGAGGAAAGAGATCGATGGGGGCAGGGCATGGAGGCAGACATGCCTCCAACAGCTATCAGCATAAAGCCTGGGTCCACCCCTAATTGATTATTCACCCCTGCGGGGCAGTGAGGCTGAGTGAGAGGTGTTTGGGTCAGTTAGAATGACTTATTTTTACTTAGCAATCATAGCCAGAGTCTGGAAACTTAGTAGCACTTAAATAATAACAGGTGTGACTGTTGCACCGTCTGTGCTCTACATTTTATCCTTCGAGCAGACACTATGTGATAAAATGCAAGTAAAGGAGGGAGTAATGCTTTGACTTTTGCCAGACAGCTGCACAAGTGAGACCTAATCAATACCACTAGTTCACTAATCTTTTCTTGGCGAACAGGGAAGAAATTTGCTCCCAATAATTAAAGTGCACCTAGCATAGGCTCCAATTTCAAAAACAGTTACAACAACCTATCACAACTGAGTGCAAGTGTGCATGAGTATTCAAATAAATGTGGAAAAATACAGATAAAAAGACTGTGAGAAGTTGGCCTGGTATATGCTGTTCACTAATTAAAGTGGACACCTTGCACCAGGGCAAATCGACTCTTATGGTAGATAGGTTTAAGACAACCTTTTAAAGAAAGCTATCCTAGTGGTAGCTGTGGAGAGCAGCCTTCAGGCTAAGTCTCGGAGGAATGTAAAGCAGCTTGTTTTACCATATAATCTCTTGAATCACCAAATGAAAAGACACCACACAGGTATATATATCAAATATATATGTATTTATTTCTAAATAACTCTCTACTAATCTCTTTATGAGATTAGAAGACAAACATATGCACAAATCAACGTTTCACAATAAGTTAAGCACAAAATATGGCTGGGGCCCTAGGGGCGTACCAGACCATATACTAAGTAAGAGACTTAGGGACAACGACTTGCAGGGAGACAAGGCCTAGGGCCTTCAGAAGTGCTGGGGCCTCACAAAACCACCCAAGGCAGGTAAGTAAAGGACCCACGGGGACGCGTGCAGTGTGGATACACAGGCGCGGATCGCCGTTAACTTCAATGGAGCAAGTCGCGGTTGGAAATAAAGAGTTTTAGGATACTTCGGGAGAACCTACAAGCAAGTCACTTACAGGGTAAGTAGTTCTAGGGCCCACACCCACAGGAGCACCGTAGTGCTGGAGTTACCTCACCCAGGGAAGCCGGGTGCATAGGTGTCCTTTGGTGTCGGGTCGCGGCGTCGTTTTCAATGGCGAACAAAGAAGACTTGCTGCTTGCGGGAGCTGAAGAAGTGTCCGGTGGAATCCAAGCCTGGATTCTGAAGAAGGATGACCTGAAAGCAGAGGGGACAGTGTTCAAAGTCACTTGGCAGTGACCCGGGGCAAGGAAGATGGATGCCCACCGTCGTTGGTTGATTCAGGTCAGTTGCGGGTGCCTTGACTCTTCAGCCACGTGGTCCAGGAGGTGTCGACGACGACCAGGAGCTGGATTCGGTGGGTCCTCGACGTCTGCAGCTGACTGCGGTGTAGGCAACTCGATTGGAGCCAACAAGCCTTGGCAGCAGCAAGTCTCGGGGAGATGAAGAAAAGTCGATGGCGCAGACCAGCAAGGTCTGAGGGACTCACCCAGCGAGGGTAAGTCAGGGCAGGCCTGGAGCAACCAGGGGAGCCCTTTGGTTTCTTTAGGAAGTCTTCTGGGGACCCACAAGCCAGCGGGCAAGGGATCGCGAAGACACCTCGGGCGGAATCACTCAACAGGGGCCCACGGTCACTCGGGACGGTGTAGGCCTCTGATCTTCGGAGGGATTCCTGCTGGAGGTCGGGACCACACGTGGTCCAAAGCACAAGTTCGTAGAACGTTGTGAAGGGGTTGCACTCGACAATAGTGCACGGTACCCAGGGGTCGCGGTTCCTCGTTACTCGGGGGTCCACTTGCCTCAGCTTCGCTGGGGACTCACGATGGCCTGGGAGAGGTCAGGAAATCCACTTCTTGGGCTGCAGGGACTTCGGACTCCGGCGGGAGCGGCGTAGTTTGCGACCGTCGTTGTCGTTTTTGGTGCCTGCCAAGCAGGGGAGTCACTCCTTGACTCCAAGGGAGATTCTTCTGTCTTCCAAAGGTAGTGGAACGTCGAAGGGCCAGGATTCTTCTGTAGAGCGTCGTCCAGGGGTTATCTGCTTTGCAATGGCAAGGTTCCCCCTCTTATACTAAAAAGAGGGGATGGACTAGCTCTATGACCCCACCTATGGGAGGGTCAAGGGAGGGGTGGCTACACCCACTTCCCTTTGTCCAGTTTCGCGCCAGAGCAGGGGCAGGTAGCCCCTGAGCTGGTTTGAACTGGCATATGCACAGAGGAGCCTTCTGCTCCCCCAGTGCAGGACTTCAAAGCACTCTAAGAGTGCACCCACCCAGCCCCAATACACTAAACCCTGTCTGGGAGGTGGTTACACCTCCCTGTGACAAGATGCCTATTGTTGGGCTTCCTCCACTGTGAGTTTCGGTCATCAGCAGGAGGGCAGCCCAGTGTCTGTGACTGGTGGCATCCATTTTGTGATGCCAGGGCTCTTTAGGATTCTACTGCGTTTCCACAGCAGGTACATGTCTTATCCCTCTAGAAGGGTGGAATGCTACCCCCGCCGCCAACATTGGCGGGGGGTAGTATTCCAAGATGTTTGACACCAAACACGACATGTTTTGATGCAGCCATTCCAAAGTTAGCATTTACCGCGAGGATATAATGCACTTAAGAGTATATGGTTTAACCGCATCCACAAACAGCACCAGAGAATGGACTCTGAGAACTGCAGAGGGGCCCTGCTCATGCAGAGGCACCCCCTCACATAGAAGCCAAGCACCCTGCCCTCAGGATTGATAGGGCCTGCCTTAGGGGTGACTGATAGGTTTATATGTGTGTGCAAGAGAGATATAGGAAACCTATATCTCAGTGAGGGGTGCTAGCACCACCTCACCCAGGCTGCAGTAGCAGGCCTGTGGTGTCAGATTTAGACTGCTTCCCAGGGGTGGCATAACACATGCTGCAGCCCCTGGTAGGCCTGTGAAGTACCTATGCCCTTGGCACCTAAGGTACCATATACTAGGGACTCATAAGGCACCACAGTATCCAATCACTAGTGCACCTAGAGTGCACTCCATGTCGTTTAGAGAGAGCAGATAGACTGGGGCCCTGAATAGCAGGGTCCCAGTCCAACTAAGTCATAAACCAGCAAAACACCATAAAAAAGTGGGGGCAACCATATAGTCAGATTCCACCTTCCTACATAACCCCCCCAAACGAAAGGAGATAAGGCTAACCTTGGCCAGTTGAGCCTTTATTGACTAAGTGGCCATATAAGGAAGCACCTGCACTAGCATGGTTGCCCCCTGTCTTATGGTCCACTAAGCAATCCCTCACCCTAAGGGTATGAGAGGGTCTCCACCATGGGGAATCACTACCTGTGGTGTGCTTTGGTAAAGTACCAGGCTGGTGAGGTGTCTGAGTAGGGAAGTGTGGCCCTAGGAATGTTGGCCTCAGCTTTCTCAGCTCACTGGTCACCATGTATGCCTGTCTTTCCATGACTGAGTGGTACTCTGCTCTAAGGGTCAACCTTTGACTGCCTACAGCCGGGGGTTGGGTCCCTTTGGGTGGAACACTGGAGGGACATGGCATGTTTGGAACCTTTTGGTCCCAGGTTTGCCCTTGCCTAACAGAGTCCTTCTGGGGGAGGTCCCTACATAAAGGTATGGGGGATCCCTCAGTGGGTTGAGGAATTTCTACCTGGCTAGGGCTACTAGCCTGGGTGCCCCTAATCTGCTGATGGGGGGTTCCTCTGGACAGGGGGCCCTGGGGGGTCCACTGACCTCCCTGACCTCTGCAGCCCTGGGCTGACTGAGGCAGGGTAGAGAGGGGCAGGTTACCTGCTCCAGACTGGGTACCACCTTGTAAGGGTCCTCTGCCATCAGGGGGTGGCCAGGCCAGGCCTGACTACCTCTGTGGCAGTTCCTTCACTAGGGGTAGGGTCAGTTCCCTGAGGAGGCTGACCCTTACCTACTGTCTGGAGGGAAGAAGACTTTTCTTCAACCCTTGTGCTCTCTTCTGGGGGAGAGTGGGCCATTCTTTCAGGCTCCATCTCTCCAAATTCTTGGGCTGGGGCTGTGGCCATCACAGCCCCCTAACCTTTGCAGGGACGCCCAACATCCTAAGATGGGTTTGGTGTTCAACTTCAGCCCAGGCTGAAATTTCCAAATCATTGCCCATCAGGCAATCTACAGGTAGGGTTGGGGACACTGCCACTCTTTTGGGCCTGTGACCCCCTCCCAGCTGAGATTGACTATGGCCATGGGGTGATCTGTTCTGACACCATCAATGTTGGTCACCTGGTATTTAAACTCAGGTAAAAGCTGGTGAGGGGGGACTAGTTTCCCTGCCACCATGGTGACACTAGCCCCTGTGTCCCTAAATGCCACAGCTTTCTGACCATTAATTATTGGCTCCAGTCTGTACCTGCCCAATGCTATGGGACCCATGGTAAAGGTGGCATATCCTACACCACCATCAGAATCTGAGGAGTCTGTTGAGGGGGTCCTGTCTAAACTAGGGCCCACCTCTGTTCCTCTTGCAAAAGCACCTAACTTCTTGGGTGCACTACTCCCAACTGGAGGATTACTACTGGTAGTACCAGGAGGGGTGGTAGTAGTTGTTGGAGGAACATTTTCTTTATTGCCATTCCTGGGACAACTGGGATCAGATTTCCAGTGCCCAGGCTTTTTACAGACATGGCAATAGGGTTTCTTTTCAGGAGAGGAAGGAGTTTGGGACCCACCCCCAGAAGAGGAATTTTGGGGCCCTGTAGTGGACTTATCCTTGGATTTATCCCCACCTTTCTCTTGGGACTTGGTAGAATCTTTCTTGTGGTCACCACCCTGATTCTTAGGCCTTACTCTGGTTCTGACCCATTTGTCTGCCTTCTTTCCCAATTCTTGGGGAGAGGTCAGATCAGAGTCCACCAGGTACTGGTGTAAAAGCTGGTTTTGACAATTATTAAGGATCTGTTCTCTCATCATTAGATTATAAAATCCTTTGAAATCAGTAACCCTACTGCCAACCAGCCAACCCTCCAGAGCCTTGGATGCACAATCTACAAAGTCAGTCCAGTCCTGAGTCTGTGCCTTCTGGGTATCTCTGAACTTCAACCTGTACTCTTCAGTGGTTAAGCCAAACCCATCTATCAGTGCACTCTTCAGGACTTCATAATCATCAGCATCCTCCTCTCTAACAGTGAGGAGCTTGTCTCTTCCTTTATCTGAAAAGGAGAGCCACAAGATTGCTGCCCACTGCTTTTGGGGGACCTGCTGTACTCTACAGGCCCTCTCCATAGCAGTTATCCATTTGTGGATATCATCCCCACTCTGGTAGGGAGGAACAACCTTGCTCAGGTTCCTATGGTCAGGGACATATTCTCTGCCTCTAGGGACACTGTTGCTGCCACCAGGGGGTTCTAAACCCTCCCTTCTGGAAGCTCTCTGGATCTCCAGGGCTTCTCTATCCAGTGCCAACTGCTTGGTTCTGAGGGCCACTTTGGCTTCCTCATACTGGAGCAGTTTGCACCTTCTCTCAGAGGAGGTCTCTCTTAAGTTAAAGTATGAGCTCCTCTCTTGGACAAATTCTCTGCCAGAGTGATAAGAGTGCCCAGATTCCCTGGAAGGGGATCTGTGCCTCTCATCCACTCTGCCAGTTCTCTTAGGGAGAACTCCTCTGTCCTGTTCAGGCTCCTTGAAGCCTGGCCCTTCAACCACAGAGTCTTGGTCATTCGGATTGTCCTCATCTGACCCAGATACTATGATTGACCCACCCACTGATTCAGACCCCTTAGCTCCTAGAGCCAATCTAAGGTCATCTGCTGTCAGCAGATCTATCAGGTGCAGGGTTGAGGGACTCTGTCCTATCCTCAGGTGTCTGTCAACACACATGGCTCTCAAGTCAGAGAAAGCCATGTCCTTATACTGAGGCTGAGTGGATCCACTGGGTCCACCCCTTAAGGACATTCTAGTGTTGTGCAGTGTTGTACTACCTACACTAGTTTGTGGCCTACTGATCCTAGCTTGAGCTGTGGAAAGGGTGTGCTATCCCTTGGCACACAGCTCTAAGTTCAGTAGAACTTATTGATACTAAGCTTGACTTTATATGTACCTTGAGTACCTATAATGGTTTTCAGTTAGTAATTCAAATAGAGATTTTCTGGTAAAACAATGGCAAGCTGGAATCCCACACGCTGCCCACCAACATTGTGAGAAGTTGGCCTGGTATATGCTGTTCACTAATTAAAGTGGACACCTTGCACCAGGGCAAATCGACTCTTATGGTAGATAGGTTTAAGACAACCTTTTAAAGAAAGCTATCCTAGTGGTAGCTGTGGAGAGCAGCCTTCAGGCTAAGTCTCGGAGGAATGTAAAGCAGCTTGTTTTACCATATAATCTCTTGAATCACCAAATGAAAAGACACCACACAGGTATATATATCAAATATATATGTATTTATTTCTAAATAACTCTCTACTAATCTCTTTATGAGATTAGAAGACAAACATATGCACAAATCAACGTTTCACAATAAGTTAAGCACAAAATATGGCTGGGGCCCTAGGGGCGTACCAGACCATATACTAAGTAAGAGACTTAGGGACAACGACTTGCAGGGAGACAAGGCCTAGGGCCTTCAGAAGTGCTGGGGCCTCACAAAACCACCCAAGGCAGGTAAGTAAAGGACCCACGGGGGACGCGTGCAGTGTGGATACACAGGCGCGGATCGCCGTTAACTTCAATGGAGCAAGTCGCGGTTGGAAATAAAGAGTTTTAGGATACTTCGGGAGAACCTACAAGCAAGTCACTTACAGGGTAAGTAGTTCTAGGGCCCACACCCACAGGAGCACCGTAGTGCTGGAGTTACCTCACCCAGGGAAGCCGGGTGCATAGGTGTCCTTTGGTGTCGGGTCGCGGCGTCGTTTTCAATGGCGAACAAAGAAGACTTGCTGCTTGCGGGAGCTGAAGAAGTGTCCGGTGGAATCCAAGCCTGGATTCTGAAGAAGGATGACCTGAAAGCAGAGGGGACAGTGTTCAAAGTCACTTGGCAGTGACCCGGGGCAAGGAAGATGGATGCCCACCGTCGTTGGTTGATTCAGGTCAGTTGCGGGTGCCTTGACTCTTCAGCCACGTGGTCCAGGAGGTGTCGACGACGACCAGGAGCTGGATTCGGTCGGTCCCTCGACGTCTGCAGCTGACTGCGGTGTAGGCAACTCGATTGGAGCCAACAAGCCTTGGCAGCAGCAAGTCTCGGGGAGATGAAGAAAAGTCGATGGCGCAGACCAGCAAGGTCTGAGGGACTCACCCAGCGAGGGTAAGTCAGGGCAGGCCTGGAGCAACCAGGGGAGCCCTTTGGTTTCTTTAGGAAGTCTTCTGGGGACCCACAAGCCAGCGGGCAAGGGATCGCGAAGACACCTCGGGCGGAATCACTCAACAGGGGCCCACGGTCACTCGGGACGGTGTAGGCCTCTGATCTTCGGAGGGATTCCTGTTGGAGGTCGGGACCACACGTGGTCCAAAGCACAAGTTCGTAGAACGTTGTGAAGGGGTTGCACTCGACAATAGTGCACGGTACCCAGGGGTCGCGGTTCCTCGTTACTCGGGGGGTCCACTTGCCTCAGCTTCGCTGGGGACTCACGATGGCCTGGGAGAGGTCAGGAAATCCACTTCTTGGGCTGCAGGGACTTCGGACTCCGGCGGGAGCGGCGTAGTTTGCGACCGTCGTTGTCGTTTTTGGTGCCTGCCAAGCAGGGGAGTCACTCCTTGACTCCAAGGGAGATTCTTCTGTCTTCCAAAGGTAGTGGAACGTCGAAGGGCCAGGATTCTTCTGTAGAGCGTCGTCCAGGGGTTATCTGCTTTGCAATGGCAAGGTTCCCCCTCTTATACTAAAAAGAGGGGATGGACTAGCTCTATGACCCCACCTATGGGAGGGTCAAGGGAGGGGTGGCTACACCCACTTCCCTTTGTCCAGTTTCGCGCCAGAGCAGGGGCAGGTAGCCCCTGAGCTGGTTTGAACTGGCATATGCACAGAGGAGCCTTCTGCTCCCCCAGTGCAGGACTTCAAAGCACTCTAAGAGTGCACCCACCCAGCCCCAATACACTAAACCCTGTCTGGGAGGTGGTTACACCTCCCTGTGACAGGATGCCTATTGTTGGGCTTCCTCCACTGTGAGTTTCGGTCATCAGCAGGAGGGCAGCCCAGTGTCTGTGACTGGTGGCATCCATTTTGTGATGCCAGGGCTCTTTAGGATTCTACTGCGTTTCCACAGCAGGTACATGTCTTATCCCTCTAGAAGGGTGGAATGCTACCCCCGCCGCCAACATTGGCGGGGGGTAGTATTCCAAGATGTTTGACACCAAACACGACATGTTTTGATGCAGCCATTCCAAAGTTAGCATTTACCGCGAGGATATAATGCACTTAAGAGTATATGGTTTAACCGCATCCACAAACAGCACCAGAGAATGGACTCTGAGAACTGCAGAGGGGCCCTGCTCATGCAGAGGCACCCCCTCACATAGAAGCCAAGCACCCTGCCCTCAGGATTGATAGGGCCTGCCTTAGGGGTGACTGATAGGTTTATATGTGTGTGCAAGAGAGATATAGGAAACCTATATCTCAGTGAGGGGTGCTAGCACCACCTCACCCAGGCTGCAGTAGCAGGCCTGTGGTGTCAGATTTAGACTGCTTCCCAGGGGTGGCATAACACATGCTGCAGCCCCTGGTAGGCCTGTGAAGTACCTATGCCCTTGGCACCTAAGGTACCATATACTAGGGACTCATAAGGCACCACAGTATCCAATCACTAGTGCACCTAGAGTGCACTCCATGTCGTTTAGAGAGAGCAGATAGACTGGGGCCCTGAATAGCAGGGTCCCAGTCCAACTAAGTCATAAACCAGCAAAACACCATAAAAAAAGTGGGGGCAACCATATAGTCAGATTCCACCTTCCTACAAAGACCAAAAATAAATATGGATAAATACAGACGGAAATGTTAAAAAAATAAATACCATAAAACCGGGAGCCCTAGTTGTAATTGATGGTTTAAGTCTGGAAGTCTGAAGATCTGGTAGAAATCTGGCAGAGTTTCTGCTTTCTATGGTATTTGCTGGTATAATGCAGATTAATCTTTATTTTAGATTCCTTTATATAGTATTTATTTGTTGTTTGATTTTTATTGGTTAATTTGGTTTGTAGTTGGGTTTCATTTGTTTTGAAAGCATGGGTTTTAATTGTTTTGGCAGTTGTTTCCTTATTTGGAAAACGCCAATTACTGTTCAATAATGATTTATTTTGATATATGTTAATATTTAGTAATAGGTCAGAGTTTTTTCATTAAATTAATAATATGGTTAATATGTGACATGTTTATTTTTATGAATTTATAATGTTTGGTATATTAATTGATTTTCTAATGATAGTAAGGTTTATTGTTGTGTATTGGTGTTTTATTTTATTATTAGAATGGATTTTAGTTATTTTATAATGTGTGTGTGTTTAATTTTATTTTAGTTTTTTTTTTTAATTATTTGGTAATTTTTAATTATTTTTAAGATGTCGATATTTTTGTTTCTTCGATAATAATGTGTTTTATATATTTTTTCTGATATTTTTGTAGTTTTAGATGTTTATTTAATGTTTGCAATATTTTTGTTAACGATATTGTGTTTTCGATATTAGAAGAATCTATGTTTTTACTGACGATATTTTGACTTTGATATTTGTGTTTTTTTTTAATTAAATATAGGAATTCGATATTTTTGTGATCGATATCAGTGTGTTGATAATTTTGTAGTTCGATATTAGCAGTGTCGATATTATGTCAGTGAACCCCTTCACTTACAACAATCTTTTATAAAGTATGTGCAACAACCAGAATTATGTTTAAAAAAATGAGTACTATTATTACTCTGTTCAGCAATCCTAATATATTCTAGGATGGCAAATGAAATTCAGTGTCCCACAACTTGCAGTTGTATCCTTATACTATGTGCATTGCTACTTTTTATCATGTCAATCAATCAATCATACATTTATATAGTGCAACAAATCAACCCTAGGGATCACAAGGCGCTGGAGCTGTTTGCTGCTGAGTGGAGGTATGGTCATTCCAAATTCCAGGTCTTTAGTTCTCTTCTGAAGTGCTGTAGGAACGGTGCGGTCCTGAGGTGCAGGGAGAGGTTGTTCCAGCCTTTGGCAGCCAGGTGCAAGAAGGAGCGTCCTCTGCTGTTGTCTCTGTGTATTCCTGGTGTGTCTGTGAGAAAGAGAGAAGCCAAGTGAAGGTGTCTGGTCAGTTGGTGGAAAGTCAGGAATTTGTTGATGTATAGTGTTCAAACAAAAAACAACCAATAATACGGTGTCTAAGCCTTGGTATCTGCACATCTACTTCAAGTTATTGGCCATGATGTATAAACAGTAAGACATAAGTAAATTTGGTGGTGCTATAATGTTGTGCACCAAGCCACCTTTGGTGCAAATCGACCACACTTGAGAAAAGTGCAAACCTACTGATACAAAAATATAACATTCAAGCACACACAGTCCAGTAAGCGTTTGTTATTAACCTTCTTTGTTCACTTGTGCTGATTAAGTCCAGTTGACACAAGACCTGGTACTTGAGACGCTTTTTTCACTTCAAATGCAGGTATGCATACAGTATCATCCAACATACGTCATCCGAAGTTACGTGACACTCAGTACAGATATCTCTGACAGCAGGCTTATCAGTGTCCTGCTTCCTACATTACTTGGAATTGTGATACACAAGTGGACTTCATATACATAATATAGCCTGAAAATTTGTGAATTCTGACTGGAGATATAAGAAGTATGGAATCTTTCATAGGCCTGTTCATCTTGGGAAAAACGGACACCAACCGAGGTTGGACTGACAAATACAAATACGATTCGTCATCATTGTAAAAAAACGGCCATCATTTTTTGGACCTTCCCTTACTTGCATAGCTTTTAAAAAGTCCAGGAGGATGAAACACGTGTCGGCTGCTGTAGTTGTTGGATGATACTGCATGCATACCTGCATTTGAAGCAAAAAAAGAGTCTCAAGGACCGGGTCTTGTGTCAACTGGACTTAATCACCACAAGTGAACAAAGAAGATATGTGCTTGAATGTGTGTGCTTGAATGTTATATTTTTGTATCAGTTTGTTGATGTATGCTGGCCCTTCATTGTGCAGGGGCCTGTATGCATGGGTTAAGATCTTGAACAGGCATCTCTTCTGGTTCGGGAGCCAGTATAGTTTCTTGAGATTGTGTGTGATGTGGGTCCTTCAGGGGAGGTCAAGTATGAGTCTTGCCGCTGAGTTCTGTATTGTCTAAAGTCTTTTCAGAACTGGAAGGCGTGCGGTTATTCCTATGTAAAACGTGTTTCCATATGGACCATACTGGACGTCTGCTGGTAATAAGGGCCTGCGTGACAGTTAGTTTGGTGTTTATTTGGAGACACCTGAAGATCTTGCGTAACATGCAAAGGGTGTGGAAGCAGGCAGATGAGATTGTGTTTACTTGCTTCTTCATGGATAGCTTGCTATCCAGGATGATGCTGAGGTTTCGGGCGTGGTCTGTTGGGGCTGGGTTTGGCCAAGATCTGCGGGCTACCACCTGTCGTTCCATTTCAAGGGGTTGCTTCCAAAAATGAGAGCCTCCGTCTTGTCTGCGTTGAGTTTTAGACAGTTGTCTTTCATCCAGTCCGCAACATTGTTCATGCATCTGTGGAAGTTGTCTTTGGTGGTGGAGGGGTCTTCAGGCAGTAAGTATAGATGAGCTTTGAGTCGTCGGCGTAGTAGATGATTTTGAGTCTGCACGATCTGATGGTGTCAGCCTGTGGGGTCATGTAGGTGTTGAAGAGCATGGAGCTGAGGTACGATCCTTAGTGGACTCATCAGATGGTCGTATTGGGCTCTGGGTGACTCGAGGGAGATGGATCCTTTGGGTGCTGCTGGTGAGGTACAAGGCGATCCATTGGAAGGTGTCCCTTTGAATCCCGATGTGGTGGAGTCTGTTGATCATGTGCTTATCACAGTAATTCAGTCACAAGTTTTAGTCCACTGTCCACCTCTTAGAAACATGAATAGAAGAAGAAAACAGCATGAACAGAAAGATAAAAAAGTAACTGAACAACAGTTCTTACTGGAAACTTTAAACCGTCTTCCCTTTTGTCCAGGTGGGTGTCCAAAAACACACCAGCTCTCCACACCCTGAGGACTTATTTAGTGAAGGTGCAGATCATGTTTGCATCCTTTCAAAATAAATATCCGTCAGTCCTTCTCTTCCCAGCAGGACATGCTAACGGGTGCTAACCAAGGATCTTCTCTCAGATTCCTTGGATCCTGGCTTCTCAGAAGTCGAGGTTGCAAGCTACCAGCAGGGGTCAAGTGGAAATCTGTCAGAGTGCCATCTGTTTCCCGCAAAAGGACAGCAGAGCAGTGGCAGCACCCGCTTAAAAAGACAGGTCATTATTGATGCTCTCCAGGCCAGGCACAGGCCTGGAGTTGTGCGTTTCAGGGACCTGTAGTCACTGAGTCAGCCTGAACCTGTCCTACGGGAGCTGCCAGCACAGGGGGAGATATATAATACAGTCCTGGCCTCTACGCCGAATTAAAAGAGGGGTCCAGGAGTGGCAGAGTGGAGCGAAGCTGACATATTGGTGAAAAGGTCCCGAAAAATATATACCAGAGTCTGATACATGTGACTTCAGAGGTGGTTTGCAGATCACAGGAATGAGAGGGCAGGGCACCAATACTTATGCAGAAAAGTTCTGGACATTGGGGTAATCCACAGGAAGCTACATTAACTTCTTTTTATAGGTGTTGCTAATCGTCTGTTGGTGCTGGAACCATTTGAGGGTGGATAATGGAAACTCCAAGCCCGTGAGCCTTGATAGGTTTGGAAAAACTCACTACAGCAGAGGTAAATGTTGATAGGCTGTAGGAAGAGGAGGACTCTCATAGGCTGTATTGAGCCCTCATCAAAATGAGGAGTTTGGTAATAGACTGGAGAAGAAGGCAGGATTTGTGGTCCATTCTAAAATAAAAGCTGTAAGGCCAAGGCATACTTAAGAAAGCTCTTCTTTGGGGCCCCGGGGACAAATGGCCTCTGCTACACTTCCTGATGAGTTTTTGGTGTTGCTCGGGGTAAGAGCGTCAGTAAACTCTGTCCCTTCCGGCGGATGTCAGAGTTTTTGCCAAACTCTGTGCTACAAGCGGAACTCAGAGTGGCAAAACTGTACTAACTCTGCCAGCGGAGTAAAGTTTACAGACAACGGCCCCCACAACGCTAGGATGCCTGGCTTCACCTTGGGGGTGCCCAGGAGTGGGCATCTCACAGGGAAAGGCCAGGAAGGGTTCCACAGCGGTATGCGTACAAGCGCCTGAGATACCCCTTCGGGGGTCGATTCGGGCGCTATACAAATACTACTACATTTACATTTATTTTTAAACCGCATGCACTTTAGCACTGGTCGGCAGTGGTAAAGTGCACAGAGTTCTAAGTCCAACAAAATGAATGAGCAAAAAGGAGTTATCAAACAAAAATTTTGGGTGAAGAACACCCTAAAACTGATAGGTCTAAAACATCACTAAAAAGATTGAAACATAATTCGAGATCTTAATGCTAAGGAACCAGTCAATGAGAGCCAACCAGAAGAACACACTTTGAGTCAAGAATGGAGTGAGAAGAAGTTTCCTTGTTTCTTTTCTCATAAATTGGGAATTTTAAAAGGCTTCACTCCCAACAATTTTTAAAGAAAGGCACCATGCCTGTTGTGCACAAAGGAAGATCTATATAATTTTAAATGTAGGAGCCATTCGACAGAAATAAGATAAATTGCTCAAGGAAAAAAATATTGAGCCAATTGAATCATCTGAATGGTTGGCACCTATTGTGGTAGGAAATAATTGTCTTCGTATTGATTTAAGAAACGTAAATAGGAACATATGGATGAATAGACAACCCTTACCGAACATCACAGAAATTCTGAACATGAAACCAGCCTACCACAAGGTCAATTTACACCTAGAGTCATGACCGTCAAACTCTTTTGTTACTCCTTCGGGGGAATATCGATAACGTAGGATGCCACTTGGGTTAACGTAAGCATCAGCCAATTTTCAGAGGCTAATGCATAAAATCTTTGAAGGAATGAACAGGGTATTGTGTTTTCAGGATGGTATTATGGTAGTCAGTGTATGATGGAGGAGCAAGATAACCTAGTGGATGAGGTACTCACTAGGAATGAGAAACATAGATTGACCATAAGGAAAGAAAAATGTCAAATGAGGAAAAAAGAGGTAAACTATGAAAGCTATTTAAGATGCACCTAGACCAATGGACAAAGAGAAACTCAAGTCCTTTTTAGGCCTTGCAGAGTATTGTTCGAAATGTATGTGCAACTATGCTGAGATTGTTGAACTCATGAGAATGCTGTTAAAGAAAGGGTTCATGTTTGAATGGTGAAGAGAGTGCAATTCTGCATTTGATGAGATTAAAAGGTAAATGGTCAAGGCACCAATGTTAGGCTATTTCGATTTTAACAAGAAAACTCTTGTTACTACTGATGTGAGCAATGTAGACCTTGCTGCAGTATTGTTGCAGAGAATGAATGGAGAGGGGCAGAAAAGTCTTATTTTATAATAGAAAAAGAAGGGTTGGCATGTTGTTGGGGTATGAATCTGTGGGGAATACATTTTACCCTCAAACATGATCACAAACTCTTTTTGCACATTTTTAAGTGTGGACAAGGTTTAAAGGGTAGTGAAACACCAAGGAAAACACAATGGTTGATACCGTTACGGATTTGAACTTTGTGGTAGAGTATGTCAAGGGTAAGAGGGTGGCCAACGTTGAAGCTGGGGAACCAGGCTCAAGGCTGGTGGGAAGCTCAAACTTCCTGTGATTCTGAGCAAATCCCTTAATCTCCCCATGCCAAAAATGAATGTGTCTGTCTGCAATGCAAGTGGCGCTCATGTAAAGTGCTCTGGTACCTTCTGGTCAAGCTTGTGCTATATAAACCTGCAGAAAAAAAAGAGGAATATTTTGGCTGAATATTTGTTATATTTGTCAGTTGAAGAAGATTATCATGGAGTTTGTGTGGATGGGGAACTGGCTATTAGTGAAGAAGAATGGAAGGAAGCTGTGGAAGGAGATGTGATGTACAATGAGTTAAAAGTACTTATAAGTGATGGGTGGAGAGAAACTAAAGAGCTAAGTAAAGAAGTACAGCAGTATGTTATGTTCAAAGGTGAAATGAGTATTCAAGGAGACAAGGTCTTGAGGAGCGATTGCATAATCCCACCTAGCTGGTTGAGGGTAAAGTTAGTTAAGATTGTACATGAAGGAAATTTAGGAAAAGTTTGACAAAGATGAGGCTAAAGCAATTCCTCTGGTGGCCTAACATGGATAAGGAAGTGGAGGAAATAGTTAGAGATTTTCATGCACGCAGAAACAGTGACAAAAGAAAACTAACAATGACCCCCCTTTGAGGTGCATGGAGTTAACTGGGAGACCATTGGAAAAACTGTCTGTGGACTTCATAGGTCCAATTGATAAACTGGGCAGAAGGAATTGTTTCTTGGTAGTACTAGTGAACTATCATAGAAAGTGGCTTGTAGTTAGGTTCATAGATTAAATTACTACCAATAATGTCATGCGATTTTGGAAAGAGGTATTCTTGGAGGAAGGGATACCTATTACTGTCAATGGAGTACAATTTACTTCAACGTCCATGTTGGAATTACTCTTAGGATTGGGTATCAGCCATGAAAAGGGGAATTTTTGCAGGCCACAAGCTAATGGTCCAGTAGAAAGAGTGAACCATATTATAATGGGGGCTATCCAACTTTCTTTGGCAACTGGTTTGTCATAGAGAAAGCAATGGGAGAGGATGATCTGGGCTCATAGAGGGACACCTCATTTCATCACGTGCATTTCCCCTTTTATTTCACTGAAAGGGAGAGAACCATCAACTAAACAATCCCCCATGAAGCTACAGGAGAAGAACCAGGTGTGAGTGGATTGTGGAAATATGAAATCAAGAGTAGAGGGTTTACAGCAAGCTAGAAAGAGGAACCACAACAACAGGAAGGAGTGAGGAATGTAAACATGAAATGTGGTGATTGGGTGGTAGTGAAGAGAGTGGGATTTGTGAAAAAGGGAGAAAATAATTGTTCTTATCCATGGAAGGTAATGAAGGTGAAGTGTTCTGGACATACATTGGATGATGGAATATAGTGGAGTTTTAGAAATGTGTGCAAAGTACTGGGACCAGGGGATAATCTCCTAGCTGTATTATTCCTGTTTGGAAAATATTTGATTGCATGCTATGTTTTTATTAGTCAAACTTGGATAGAAAACATGTAAGTTGTATTATTGCTTTCTTATGCTATATTAATTCCAGTGTATTTAAATGTTTAGCTTTTATATATATATAAGGCAGGAGATGTGAGTAAATATCTTATGCTATAGAATCCTGAGTTAGGATGAAGCTTGGATGAAGCAGATGGAATTGGTTGTGAGAGTTCAAGGGAGTTGGCATCTTTGCTGGAGGTCACTGATGTATTTATAGTTGAAGAATAAGTACTATTACCGTATTATTGAAGATATTGTGAGGATTACAAAATATTTCGGCTTTGAGGATGGGTTGGGTTGTGAGAGTTCTAGGGAGATGAGTTCAGTTGTGCTAAGCATCTTTACTAAAGGCCACTGATGTGTTTATAGTTAGAATAAATACTATTACCATATTATTGAAGATATTGTGTGGGTTACTACATATTTTGACGACAAGCAATGTGCCCAGAGGGCAGTATATGGTTGTGACCTCGACCTCTGCATAAATATAGACCATGAGGAAATCGTTCAAGGGAACTTCCTGGGTGGGGAATATAACAAACTGTAAGTGAAGCTGTTTCTTTGTGCTCCAATCTGATATTTGGAAGCCATTTGTAGTGATTTTTGGGTGTTATATTGACTATAGCATTACATGCAGCTAAAGATTTAATAAAGTGACTACAAAAATAAAAAAGATACTACACTTTTTATGCCTAGACATAACGAGTATCAGCCCCTGAAAGAACCGCTTTAAAAATATTCATGACTTATTGGCATGCGGTACAAGTTAATGAAACACAAAGTTAAATAAACATCAAGCGTTGACTCAGCGCGTGGCAAGAGGTTCAAAGCAAAGCAAAGCCTAGCTGTTTTTCATGACCCTTGTGCTTGCAGCACGCGCTCATTATAGTTAATGAGGCACGAGGAGTGCTGAAAGCGCTTCTAAACCAACAGAGGCGTGTGCAGCAGTGTCTTGAGCCTTACGCCGGCAGCATGACCCTATACTGTGCTAAGGCCCCTTGAAGGCCATCCACCCCCACCCACACCCACCCAGCCTGTTTTACAAGCAAAAAAGGGAAATACACCGCAAAACCCAACCAAAGTGTTTAAAAGACTGCTTAATCTGCTTAGTGGTTTAAATCGTGTTCGGAAAGTGTTTGTAGCACTCGTTTTTGGCTAGAAAAGTGCTTTGTTTAAGTGCGTGAAAAGTAGGATGTTTAGTGGCTTTAGATGTGGGCCTCACCTGCATTGTTGACCAGGAACTACAAAGTATGGATTGAGCCTCTCTGTATCCAAGGAGATTGTGCCTTCAGAGCACCTCCCTGCCTCCTGCATACCAGCTTGGCACACAAGCAGCAGCCCTCAGCCCTCCCATCACACCTGCACAGGCCCTTAAGTTTGTGGAGGGAAGCCTAGGACAGACACCTCCATTTTGTAGCCTCAGCTTCTCTGAGCCCTAAACTGCCTGTGAGCAAAGAAAAAGAAAGTGTCCAGAACACAGACATTGTGCTGTGTATTTTGAATCCACATATCCTCTACCCATGGATGTTTAAACTTATCTCTTGGTTTTGGTGCAATTTGTACTTTTAAAACTGCTTTTTCCTTCTACCTGTGAAAGTTTTCGTCTTGTGGTATTACTCTATACTGTTCTAAGGCCTTTGGAAGGCAAGCAACCGCCCCCGCCACACACCCTCTTTTGCAAGCTAAAAAGGCAAATATACCCCAGAGCCCAAACTCTGGGGCAGATTTACAAGAACTGGCGCATCTCTGCATATTAGCAGAGATGCGTCAGTGAATTTGCGTCACGTAAAAAAACCCTTGCGCCACCATGGATGCGGCGCATTTACAATGCGGCGCACCGTGGTGCAAGGATAGACAGATGCGTGACGCAACTTTTGGCGTAAAGGCAGCGCATTGCTGGAGTCATGTCGCAAGCACGACGCAACTCCAGCAATGGTCAGGAATGACTATTCCTATCATGCTGCATCACTCCTTACGCCTGCTTCAAGCAGTTGCAAGGTTTTGACGCAGTTGCATCGTAGAAGTGACGTAGTGAAATCTTGTAGATTTCACTGCATCACTTTTACGAGGCTTTCTTACGTCGGAATGCCCACCCTGCATACATTATACCTGATGCAAGTTTAATGTAGCGCAGGGCTTTACAACATGACGCATCTCCCTAGATGCGTCACGTTGTAAATATGTCGCAACGTGGCGCATTGTTTACGATGCCGCTGCGTCACAGAAGTGACGCAACGGCGGCGTAAAGTTGTCGCAAGGGGCTTGTAAATCTGCCCCAATCTGTTTAAGAGACTGCTTAATCTGCTTAGTCGTTTAAATTGTGTTTGGAAAGTGTTGTAGCACTTGTATTTGTCTGGAAAAAGTGATTTAAGTGCACAAAAAGCTGGATTTTTAATGGTTTTAGATTTCAGCCTTACCTGCAGGGTTGAACATGCGCTACAAAGTGTGGATTGAGTCTGTCTGTATCCAAGGTGATTCTTATTTCAGGAGCACCTCCCTGTCTCCTGCACACCAGCCTGGGCTTAACGTCACATGCCCCTTATGTACGTTTCTTACAAGTTGTTGCGTCTGTGCTATGGCTGGCCCCTAGGGCTTTGGTTTCTAATGGACCTAGGGCTTAGGGGTTTGAGATCTGCTTGGCTAATAGTGCTAGGGGTCTGATTGGTTGATAGGGCCAGGTCTCTCATTGGCTCTAGGGTTTTGGGCTAGGATTCTGATTTGTTAGGGCTAGGATTCCCATTGACCAAAGGTCACCTGAACTAGGTTTATTTAACCTTAGGGCTCAGGGCATCATAGCCCTAGCGTCGAGGCTAAGGGCAGAGAAGACAAGGGCAGTTTGCTTATTTGGGCCTGCTCGGGACAGGTCAGACTTAGGGCCAGAAATGCTGCCCTCTTTACCATCTACCAGCTACCACCTTAAGCCTTCTACTTCCACAAACATATTAGCATACTCTCAGCAAAAGGCTACTACTCACTCACAATAAATAAACGGCATCTAAACATCAATGACTCAACAACCACTATACAAACCCACAAGCCACAGCTATACCCCCTTCTAACCCAACTGCTAAACAATGGCACTTTCCCTCTCACACAAACCACAACTCTCACTTTCTACCACTATGAAATCAATTCATCACCAACACAACAAAAACCCAGTTTATACTTAATCCCTACAAACACACACTTCCTCTTCATACAAAACACCAGCTCTACCCTCTACTTAAGCCTAACAGACCCCTTTCTATCCCCACCAAATCTATGCTCAACCCTCTCTCATATCATCCACCAACACCTTCTTACTCTTTTTACCAAATAAACACTGCCATTCATTGAAAGGCCAAAGTGCCATTCAAAACCAAAGTGGAATCATGGTGGACTGAAAAATAGAGCTGAATGAAGAGAAAGAGGAGAGAAACAAAATGATGGTACTCAATACGACTTCCATTCACAGCGTAACTTCTGGACCGAAAACTTTGTGGGAGAAGTAGAATACCATAAGCTCCAACAAGTTATCAGAACCTTCAATACTAAGAAGGTATGCCATCCAATTAAGCAATTCGAATGAACAGACGTGCTCCTTATATCAAGAGGCAGTCAGGAGCATTTCAGGGCAACCTGCATTAAATACGATGAAACTCTGATCCAAGAGGCGCTGTGCACGAGCACAGGTACTCAAGTCTGCTGATGGTCCAAGTGTAGGATCGTACACAAAGCGCCTACCCACGGAACAGTTCTGGTCATGGGCTCTCAACGGACCCATCAACAGTTCACATTCCAGGGCAGCGTGCGACGTATTGGAGAGGCAGAAGTCCAGGGCCCATTGAAAAGGGCACCGGAGGCAGTAGAACACAGGTTGCATGCAGGTGAATTAGGCATAATGGAAGGTCAGCTAATAGTCGATGTTAAGCGCTACTAATGGTATTAAACCAAAAAGCTGCCGCATCCGATCACGGTATAGCTGCAACTGGTCCTGGCTTGGCAGTACCAGAGGTCGACCAGCCATTACGGAGCAGAAGTAGAAGTAACAGAACTCCACAAACCAAGAGGAGCAGCAGGGGAAACACTCTGAATACGCTGGAAGAAATAGAATGAATGAAAGCTGGGATTACTCTGAAACGAGGTGACAAGGCCGGAGCCGACGACTTTAAAAAAGTGGGCCAGGCCTGCTGTATCAGACGCATTCAATATTTAAGATTCATGTTTACTAATGACTGAATCTCACATGATATTTTCGCCACCTGCAATTCGAAGGTCTCGCGAGCTGATGTGAGAGCCACTTCTTGTTGAAACAATAGCGCTTTGAGTCTGCTTAGTTTATTGAAATCTGTTTTCAAAGTTGGAATGGAGGGTCACAGCGAACTATCTACAATCCTGTGTGGGGGTGGAAACAGGACGTTGCTGCATTATGTAACACTTTGGGAAACTGTTACTATATACGGGATGCCGGCCCGTACACCGTAGCAGTTTTGGTTATTTAGGATAAGATAACTGGCATTAGAAAGCAGAGTGAGTATGGGAATAATAGCAGGGACCGGGGTCTCCATTAAAAAACAAGTCAAATTAGGGGCCACAACATTGCAGGCGCAGTGAAGTTTTACTTGTTTACAGACAAGGGAGTGTCCTACTGCAGAATCACAATCCTCTCCTGTAAGGAAAACATCCTTGTCTGCTCACTGACAACGAAATGTAAACAGCAATGACCATAATTCATGAATGTAACTGCTCCCAATCGGCTCATATCTACCTACAGGATAGTGTTTCATGCAAGCTGAAAACTGGAAAAGTGAGATGGGCAAGGAAATAACCCCATGTATTAACTAAGCCTGGCGTAGTTCGCGAAGTAGTGCTACGCGAAGCTACGCGAAGCTACGCAAAGTGCAGTTTGCACTACGCGAGCTACGCATAGCACTACGCGAACTGCGTAGTGCACTGTTCGCAATGATTGCACAGTGCCGGATGCTTATCCGCACTGTGCAATCATTGAAAACGGCATCTTGCACAGTGCGAGCTGTCTTTACTGCCGCCGAGTAGATTTTTACCGAGCGGCAGCTTTCTCATCGCGGACTGGTAGTTTCTCATCGCGAGCGGTCGCGAGCATACGCGACCACTCGCAATGAGAAACCTGACCTCCCGCGTTGAGAATCTCGCCGGGAGGTTTATTTTCCACGCTCGCGATCGGCAACTTGATGTTGCTGATCGCGAACGAGGAAAAAGTCTCGCCGGGATGTCATTTTGCTTGCTCGCGGTCGCCAACTTGACGTTGAGGACCGCGAGCAAGCAAAAATGACCGCTGCACTACGCTACGCTGCGCTACGCGTGTTTGCACTGTGCTACGTGCAATTCGCGTTGTGCGAAGTAGCGCAAACTTCGCAAACTACGCGAGCGTAGCGTAGTGCTTTGCCCAGGGTTAGTATTAACCACACCGCTGAATCAGTTTCTGCCACAGACAATGGTAACTGTTCTAGTTTCTCAATGTGCAACATAGTGTATGTTGCATCTTTCATTGACATAAGTTTTTATCCATCAAATTAAATGGTAAAAAAATGCAGAAACGTTCAGATAATCCCATGGTACTCTCCCATTTTTTAGTGTTTGCAAGGTCCAACCAAATTGCATAACTAAACGCAGCTGATTTTGACCATGATACAAAGTAGACACTTCATTCTGAACAATGTCAATAACAGGTGATACAATATTATTCAAAGTATATATACGAAAAGACAGAGTTTTCATGTTGTTATCAACCACGGCAAGAACTTTTTTTTGTTTTGTTGATTTATTAATTATTTTCTTAAAAGATTGTGGTGTTAGCGACATTTCCCAAATCTCGTGTATTGACAATTCTTTCAATGCCATGTGAAGATATTTATAAAAGTCAGAAGTTTTATTCCATTGCAACTCTTGCCAAAGATTACAGCACATTGGATTATAAATATTGGTTTTAATTTGTTTCCATACCTTTACATATTGACTCATCCTTGCAATTTGCTGGTTGCAAAAGCCAAATTCCAGCCGAATCTGGGCTGGCCGGAAGTCGAAACAAATATTTGAAAGTTTTGTTATAGCGTTATTCAATATTGTAGAGTCTGTACCGCAAAGAACTTCACTTCCATAGGTAAGGCTAGGGAGCAATTTCGCTTTTATTACCTTTAGTAGCAGCAGATAGGTTGGTCCTCCCAGAGAGCTATGTAGTGAACGAAATGCCCCTCGTAAAAAGTGACTTCTTTTTTTCATCTCTGTTTTATGTTGTGAAAAAGAGCCATTCTCATCAAACAGTATACCAAGGTATTTATAGCATTTCACTTTTTCTAACTGCCGCTTTTGAAATACCATTTATGTTTACTGTGGGTCAATACACTATTGCTGACTTCCATTACTTTAGTTTTTGTTTCATTTATTACCATCTTATTCTTAATTGAATACATTGATATTTTGTTTATAAGTCGCTGCAGCCCTATCTTTGTCTGACTAAGCAAAACAACATTGTCGGCTTATAATAAATTTGAAATGTGTTTATCTGCCAGATTTCAAATACTAATGCTTGTAGTAATACTACTGCTACTAATGGTAGTAAACCAAAAAGCTGCCGCATCCGATCACAGTATAGCTGCAACTGGTCCTGGCTTGGCAGCACCACAGGTCGACCAGCCATTACGGAGCAACAGTAGAAGTAACAGAACTCCACAAACAAAGAGGAGCAACAGGGGAAATCCTCTGAATATGCTGGAAAAAATAGAATTAATGAAAGCTGGGATTACTCTGAAATGAGGTGACAAGGCCGGAGCCCACGACTTTAAAAAAGTGGGCCAGGCCCGCTGTATCAGATGCATTAAGTATTTGGTGAATTAATTCCCCAAAAGGCAGGGGGTGATTCATGTTTAACAATGACTGAATCTCACTTAATGTTCTCGCTACCTGCAATTCGAAGGTCTCGCGAGCTGATGTGAGAGCCACTTCTTGTTGAAACAATAGCGCTTTGAGTCTGCTTAGCTTATTGAAATCTGTTTTCAAAGTTGGAATGGAGGGTCACAGTGAACTATCTACAATCCCGTGTGGGGGTGGAAACAAGACGTTGCTGCATTATGCAACACGTTGAGAAACTGTTACTATATACGGGATGCCGGCCCATAAACCGTAGCAGTTTTGGTTATTTAGGATAAGATAACCTCTCCCTCACCAACGAACCCAACATCACCAAACACAACTTCCAAGAAGGGATGAAAGCTGTCGCCACCTGGATGAAGAACAGCTGCCTGAAACTCAACTCCAAGAAAACAGAAGTCCTCATCCTGGGCTCTACCCCCTTCGCATGGGATGACTCCTGGTGGCCCCCCACCCCAGGAAATCTCTCCAACCCGACGGACCACACATGAAACCTCGGCATCATACTGGACTCATTGCTCACAATGAACCGCCAGATCAACACCGTACCCTCGACCTGCTTCAACACCCTCCACATGCTTCGAAAGACGTTCAGATGGTTCCCACCCGAATCCAGAAAAACTAGCAGACTAGCCTACGGCAATACTCTCTATGCCGGAATCAACAAGAAACTCCATTGCAAACTCCAGGCCGTCCAGAATGCCACAGCTAGACTGACCCTCAACATCCCTCGTCGCAGCCACATCACCCAACTCCTCCGTGATCTCCTCTGGCTCCCAGTCAAAAGAAGAATTACCTTCAAACTCCTCACCCATGCATACAAGGCCCTGCACAACACTGGATCAACATACCTGAACAACCACCTCTCCTTCCACGCACCCAAAAGACACCTCCAGTCTGCCGACCTCTCTCTTGCCACTGTCCCACGCATCCACATGACCAGAATGGGTGGAAAGTCCTACTCCTACCTCACAGCAAGGCCTGGATCCACCTCCCCCTCCACCTCCGGCAAGCCCCCACAGTGTCCCTGTTCAGGAAGGACCTCAAGACCTGGCTCTTCGGATGACCCCAGCTCTCAACAGAGCCGACCCCCCAGCACCTTGAGGCCCTCACAGGTGAGTAGTTGTGCTTCACTAACCCTGATTGATTGATTGAGGTCACTCAGACTATCCTAAAAATCTTTGTTAATTTGTTGTAGTGTGAGTGGTGAATGTGTAATTATGGACCACCTAAGGTATCGCATTTCATTTGAGGGGTAATTTCCCTGGTTTTGGCTAGCATGGTTTGCTCCATTTTTAACCTAGGGCAAAAGGAGGCCATGTGAAGACATAGATGCTCGTGATCACTTTCGATTCTGTTAGTGACGTTCATATCCACAAGATTAGGCTATAAGCAAAGATTTAATAGAATGTAATCTGTGCGCCTTGAATGAACGGAATTACTATAGGTGTTTGCTCCCTGAGTGTCAGAAGGGGCTCTGCCATTTGGAGTTCTTAGGGAAAAGTCCAATGTAAAGGCCTTCAGCTGTAAAGCCGCCTCTATCCACCTATGAATGGGGGGAGATGAAGTTGTTGAATTCCCCAGAACTCATTTCCGTCACTCTTTCTGGTGGTATCATCCTGGTCTAAGGGCTCATATGTAATGTTATAATCACCCCCTATTTTCAGTCCCGAGTTAGAATGATGTGCAGTCAGACAGACTTCTAAAGTCAAAATGAATTGGGATCCTAGGCCTTCCCATACCCCTCTGGTATAAAGGTTGACCATATCAATGTCATGAATCATCTCCCTAGATAACTTAACATGAATTGCAAGAATGTCGTGTGAATCTAGAAGCAGCATTTGGATGGTGCAATCGAGGTCCAATCTAACCCATATGGTTAGCCAACAAGCAGGTCTTCCAACGGGACTCATGGTGTGTGGTTCTGAGCCAATGTTCATAAGGGGCATAGCGGGTTCGGTGAGCGGCACTGACACCAATTTATTATCGCTTAGTTCAATAGAACAGTTCAACCCCCAAAAAAACTTGGCTACTCAAAATAAGTGCGCTACCTACATCCAACATGCTAATCTGTAGTTGTCTGGCAAACATTCTGGTGGGAGACTCAATATGTGATGGAAGAGAAACACCTTGTACAGACTGACAAAGATCAGGGTGTATTTGAGGCGGACGTCAGATTTAAATGCGTGCGTACAGAAGTCAAAGGCCACCAGATAATATACTAGAACATTAATAGATAGGGTAAGTTCGATAATGTCATACTTAGCATCTACAGCAGAGTGCCTGACAGCACCCATAATGTCTTCCTGAATTACAGATAGACAGCCTCGTACTTTCCTAATCCCATGAATGTATTTGTTGATTAAGGCCTCCTCCCCTTCAAATTTATTTTCTCTGTGACCTATTCTTGGGGACATTCATTAGAAAGACCGAGCAGGTTCTAGCTGGGCCTATCTTATTTTCATGATGATTCAAATTGAGGATAAGGAAGATGAGCCTCTGGCATCTGCCTAGGCTAGAAGAGTCAGAATAAGATGTTTGCTTTCTAGTGTCATGTTTGTTTATTGCGGGTTTTAAAAAAAGTGAGAAATGGCGGAACCTCAGATCTGCCTATTTGATATACTTTAGCTCTCAAGCGAGCGACTTGTTTGCATTTCTTCTTAGGTATTACACCCTGATTGGGGGTGGAGAAAACAGTCTCATTACTAATTGAGGCATTATACAGACCCGTGTGATTTGAAGAGAGATCTGTACAAATCAGGGACTCCACCTCCTCTATCAAAATGATCAATCTCCTTAAGCTGACATTCAGGAGGATTTGGGATGTGAGTGAATGGCATGATTAGAATTAGGAGCCCTCTGCTTTCCCATTTCAAACAGGAGAGTCAATATGATATGCACAGGTTTAATAAGAGATTAGATCCTTACCCACCCTCCACAACAGGCAAGAGCCCAAATTCAAACCAGCACTTTTAGCAGTGATAATGTTAAGTATAGGGTACTTTCTGATCCCTTTTCAGCAGAGAAACATGCAATACAAGCAAGCCTGATGGAGAAACAAGTCATCACCCACACCCCATAGTACATGAAACCAAGAGTCAGACCACACTTTCGGCTATATACAGTTTTGGGGTGAACCGACAGGATAACAGACAGCAAGAATTCCTGGCAGCTCACACAAACCTGATGTCTAAAAAGCTTCTTAATAGATGGACGCAGTTCATATTGCCGAGTCATCCGAGGTCAAATCCTGTTGCATAGTCAAGAGAGTGGGCCCTGCCTAGCCTCCTCCAGTCTCAGGCATGGTCCGTGCGTGTCCCGTGCTGTAGTTCTGCAGCACCTTATGAAGTGCCTGTAATCACACACATCTGTCTTGGTCAGAAAAGGATTGTGGGATGTGTAGTCCCCAGCGGTGGCACCCGTGGCGGCGCTCCCTAGATATGGTACTAATGTCCTCCTTAACAACGAGGCAAGTCAGAAAACAGGACTCCTCAGAATAGCAGCTGGATGGGCGATTAAAACTCTCCCCACTGGTATTGGCACAGCCCCCGGAGCGCTGGACTGCAGCGTGCCTTATGATGCGCTGGTAATCACACACAGCTATGGTAGTCAGAAGAGGGTTGTGGGATGTGTAGTCCACAGCAGAGGTGGTGGCACCAGTGACGGCTCTCCCCAGATACTGCTGAGGGTGCCAATGTCCTCCCTAACAAAGAAGGAAGTCAGGAAACAGGACTCCTCAGAATAGCAGCTGGATGGGTGATTAAAACTCTCCACACTGGTGTAGGCATAGCCCCCATCCATCACTTGCCTAGATGCACTGAACCTACATAAAATTGTCCATAAACCCACACACATTGCTGGACAGATCCTAGATGTTGTTTTTGCAAATTCAGAACTAGTTATCTTTCAAAGGATTACTCCAGTCACCTGGTCAGACCACCATCTGGTAGCTTTCCAACACCAAACAGCACAAATCAACATGCCAAAAGCTACCATACATGAATCAACTTATCGACCATTGAACAAACTCAATCTTGAATACTTTAACTCACTCACCCATATAGCTACTCATACATCAAGTCACTCACCAATACAGCCAATCACAGTCACACACACACACCCATACCCATACCCACTCACATATCAACTACAACGTTTGCAGATGGTGCAAAACCATGCAGCCAGATTAATCGCTCGCCAGCCCAGACGACACCACGTTAAACCCCTGATGAAGAACCTTCATTGGCTTCCAGTGGCTAAACGCTGGGCCTTTAAGCTGGGATGTACCACCTTCAAAGCCCTACCGGGAATGGCCCTACCTTCATCTCCTCCAGGATTCAGCGCTATACTCCCGCTCGAGAACTGCGCTCCTCCAACTTAAATTTGCTGACCACTCCCTTATTTAAATGCAAAAAACACGGGGGCTCAGATTCGCGGTCTTGGCTCCGCAGCTCTGGAACTCACTCCCTGTGGAAGTGAGGCTGACAGCCCCTTATGCACAGTTCAGGAAAATGCTTAAAACCTTTCTTTTTACCCAGGCATATCAGTAAGCCAACTGCTCTGCGGTCGCAGCTCCTCTCTTGCTCTTAGAGCCATGAAACCGTTGGTGTACGTGCTCTGTATAAATAATTTTAACATAACATAACATAACATACAGCTACTCACACACCCACTTATTCACCCATACAGCCACTCACACACCCTCTCACTCACCCATACAGTCTCTCAACACAGCCATTCACTCACCCATACAAGCACTCACACACTCGCTCACACACCCACACAACCACTTACATACCCATTCACACATCCATACAAGCACTCCCACATCCACTCAGTCACCCATACAGCCATTCACACAGAAACTCACTCTCCAATACAGCCACACACACACTCACTCACTTAACCAAACACCCAACCAAACAGCACCTTACTCACCCATAAACCCACTAACATACCCAATCACTCACTCACACAGCCATTCAGACACCCACTCACTCACCCATACAGTCAACCACACATCCACTCACCCACCCATATAGTTGCTCACACAGCAACTCACTCACCCATACAGCCACTGACATGCCCACTCACTCGCCAATACAGCCACTCACACAGCTACTCACTCACCTACACAGCTACTCATATACCAACTTATTTACCCATACAGCCACTCACACACTCAAACAGTAACTCACATACCCACTCACACACAGATACACACATTCACACAGCCAGTCACATAATATATGTTAGAAGTAGCATCACTCATTAATAGTATACCTAGTATACTAATTTACCTATTGTGTTACCTTAATATATATGCTTAACAATTCTAAACTTTTAGAAAACATTCACAATCACTAGATGATGTCATCAGGGATCTCATCAGTGATGCCATGTGAGATGTCATCCGTGATGTCACAGACCATGTCATGAGTGAGGTCATAAGCAGTGCATTGCGAGGGTGTAAGGTATAGTTAGCTCAGGTAACTATAACTGCTGAATTTCTATGGTTTTGTACTCGTGAAATCTGAGCCTAACTATAACATCCCTGCAACCTTTGTTTTTTTGTGTGAAATATATATATATATATATATATTATCTACTGGCGGTCGCCAGTAGATAGTTATAGTTAGGACCTATTTTCCATAGGAAATCTGCAACATTCTATTTGAAATAACTCTTGCGCCGGTTGACGAATCTTCACGAAAGCTTCCAACTTGTTGGGGCGCTCTGCTCCGCTCCTACCCTGAAAGTCTCGGGTTGATTCATCAAGCGGGGGCTGAGAAAAAAGGGGGGTCCCAAAACACGTTTTCCCCATTCATTTTTCCATAGGATCCTTTCATCGCGGCTACAGCCCGAACTGCTGAACGGAATTACACCAAATTTGGCAAAGAGGTAGCCCTTGGTTCAGAGTTGTACCTTTTGCTTAAATGGTGTAAATCCGTTCAGTAGTTTCTGAGAAAATCACAAATAAAATCACATATATATCTATGGCCGAGTAGGGTCCGCGTACCCTCCCGATCACGAGCTGCATGCTAATTGGCTGTCAACACTCCAAATCAGGAAGTGTTGGCAGCCATTTTGTTCCTCGGTAGAACCGAGGGACAGAAACAAGTGCGCAAAGCGCAAAAAGGGGGCAGGGTAGAAACACCCTGACCCCCTAGGTCTGCTCAGGGGGTCCCACAAGGACCCCCTGGGCCGAAAAAAGCCTTTTTTTTAAAAAAAAATCGGCAGGATGCGCTTAGGGTGCGCAAATCCCGCCGAGAAAAAAAAAAAATCACAAGTGTGCAAACGCACAAAGGGGGCAGGGTAGAAACACCCTGACCCCATAGGTCTGCTCAGGGGGTCCCACAAGGACACCCTGGGCAGAAAAAAAGCATTTAAAAAAAAAAAAATTTGCGGGATGCGCTTAGGGTGCGCGGATCCCGGCGTAAAAAAAAGAAAACGAAGCGCGGTCTCCCGCACTTCGATGCTAATTTGCCCCCGGGTGGGCCAAGTCCCGGGGGCATGCGGGGGTGGGTTTATAGTTAATGGGGGGCCTCTAAGGCCCCTAAGCCCCGGGGACCGCCACCCCCGGGCTTTCTAATAAAATGGTGCGGGAGGGCTCTGAGCTCTCCCGCAGCCCCGGGACTGCCACCCCCGGGGCTTCTTTTTTTAAATTTTCAATACCTGTGTGGGGGCTCCAGCCCCCCCACATGCCCCGGGGACCGCCACCTCCCCGGGGCTTTGCAGAAGTGGGGAGGGGGGTTGCGCGGCCCCCCTCCTGGAGCCATGATGGCCCTGGGGACCACCACCCCCCAGGGCCGGCTCCTGCAGTGTCCCGGGGTGCCTACCCCCGGGACACTGTAGTTTGCTATGACAGGACGGGAGCCTCGCGGCTCCCGTCCTGTCACAGCAAACTGCTTTGCTTCATTGAAGCGAGAGCATGGAAACCTGCTCTCGCTTCCAAAATTCAAAGCAGATTGCTTATCCACATGGGGAGCTGCATGTTAGCAGCTCCCCATGTGGAAAGCAATGCCGGCTCCCGCAGGAGGCAGGGAGCCGGCATGGTCCGTGTGGGAGTTGGGGTCCCCCCACGGACCCCAAAGGATAGGGCCAGCCCCGGGGGATGGGGTCCCCGGGCAAGTAGTGGCCCGGGATGGGAGCCACGCGGCCCCCTACCCAAAAATAATTTAAAAAATAAATAAATAAAGGCCGGCCCCGGGGATGGGGTCCCCGGGGCCTAAGGAGGTTTTAGGAGGGGGCCACGCAGCCCCCTCCATGAACAATAAAATAAAAAATAAGGTGCCAATGGCCCGGGGATGGGGTCCCCGGATCGAAATTGGCCACGGGAGGGGGGCCCACGCGGTCCCCTTCCCGGTCCTTTTAAAAATAAAATAAAAGGGGGTCAGGCCCTGGGGATGGGGTCCCCAGGGCTCAAAAAATTACAAAAAGGGGGCCACACAGCCCCCTTTAAAAATTTTTTTTTTTTAAAAAGTCCGGCATCGCGCCGGAGCCCACGCCCTCCTTGTCAGCACTCTGCAAACGCGCCCTGGCGCGTTTGCAGATGGGGAACGATCCCCTTGAATACTGGGGGTCCCTGGGGCCAACTAGCCCACCAGGAACCTCCAGTATGCCCAGGGGCTGCGTTGCAGAGAGGTGTACAGAGGCCACGCCCCTTTTACACCTCTCTGCAACGCAGCTCTGTGGCGCTTTTTGGAGGTACATGGTGGGCTAGTTGGACTCCAGGGACCCTCAGGATTCAAGGGGACTTAATCCCCAACTTAAAACGCTCCACGGGCGCGTTTGCACAGTGGTGAAGGGAGGGGCGGGGCTTCAGGTGACATGTGTGTAAACAGGCCCTGTGGCGCGTTTTAAGATGGGGAATTAAATCCCTTCACTTCTGAGGGTCCCTGGGGGCCAACTAGCCCACCAGGTACGTCCAGAAAGCGCCACAGAGCTGCATTGCAGAGAGGTGCAAAAGGGGCGTGGCCTCTGAACACCTCTCTGCAACGCAGCCTCCTGGCGCATACTGGAGGTACAGGGTGGGCTAGTTGGACCCCAGGGACCCTCATGATTCAAGGGGACTTAATCCCCAACTTAAAACGCGCCACGGGGCGCGTTTGCACAGATGTCACCTCAGGCCCCGCCCCCTCCCTTCACCATTGTGCAAATATTCCTCTAAAATCAGCCGAACTACGAATTCCGATTTACTCACCTGTTATCAGGAGAGACCTCAGTGCTGCATCTTTGAGCCCAGTACTGATACTGAAAAGTAATTTTAACCGTACTTACCAGTAACTTGAATTTCCTTCCATAGGCTAACATTGACTGGTTTCACTTGGAAATTCTTCCAAGTGTGGAGTTTTGGAACTTTATAATATTCCTATAAAATCAGCCGAAATACGAATTCCGATTTACTCACCTGTTATCAGGAGAGACCTCAGTGCTGCATCTTTCAGCCCAGTACTGATCCTGAAAAGTAATTTTAACCGTACTTATCAGTAACTTGAATTTCCTTCCATAGGATATCATTGCCTGCTTTTTGCTGAAAAAGTTTCTGTCGATTTTTGAAACATACAAATATTCCTCTAAAATCAGCAGAACTACGAATTCCGATTTACTCACCTGTTATCAGGAGAGACCTCAGTGCTGCATCTTTGAGCCCAGTACTGATCCTGAAAAGTAAATTTAACCGTACTTACCAGTAACTTGAATTTCCTTCCATAGGCTAACATTGACTGGTTTCACTTGGAAATTCTTCTAAGTGTGGAGTTTTGGAACTTTATAATATTCCTCTAAAATCAGCCGAAATACGAATTCCAATTTACTCACCTGTTATCAGGAGAGACCTCAGTGCTGCATCTTTCAGCCCAGTACTGATCCTGAAAAGTAAATTTAACCGTACTTACCAGTAACTTGAATTTCCTTCCATAGGCTAACATTGACTGGTTTCACTTGGAAATTCTTCTAAGTGTGGAGTTTTGGAACTTTATAATATTCCTCTAAAATCAGCCGTACTACGAATTCCGATTTACTCACCTGTTATCAGGAGAGAACCCAGTGCTGCATCTTTTAGCCCAGCACTGACCCTGAAAAGTAATTCTAACCGTATTTACCAGTAACTTGTATTTCCTTCCATAGGAATCCATTGTCTGGTTTTCAGCAGAAAAGTTTCAGTGTCGAGTTTCACAAACTACAAATATTCCTTAAAAATCGCTTGTATGACTTAAACGCATTCTTTCAACTGTTTACAGGAGATGCACCAGTGCTGGATCCAGGATCCACCACTGAGTTAGAAAAAGTAACGATAACACTACTTACCTGCTAAGTGAATTTCCTCCCATAGGATAACATAGGTGATTCTAAGTGAAGAAGTTTCTAAGTGTCAACTTTTAAAATACAATAATATTCCTTAAAAATCACTACTGTAACCAAAACGCTTTTACTCAACTGTTTACAAGAGATGTCCCAGGACTGAATATAGGATCCAGTCCTGTGGTTAGAAAAGTAATCCATAAAGTAACTAATTGCATTTAACTAGAAATTCACATTGAGCTCAATGTTGCATTGTGTTTGAAATTGTGTTGCCCAATGCAACAACTGTAACTACTGTACTTAAAAGTCTATTGCCTATTTGCAAAGTATTTAAACTAAAGTAATTCATTCTGAGAAAGTATATTTTGTAATGTAATGTATAATGTAATTACAATGTAATTTAAAAAATAAAGGGGCCCATTACGATGGCGGGCGGAAGCACAACCGCCGTGCTGGCGGATGCAAAAACCACCAGTTACCGCCGGCACGTAGCAGTCCACACGCCCGCCCAATTATGATGCGAAAAGCAGGCCAAACACCGCCGGCAAGCCAGCAACACCGTCCGCCATCAAAGTGCGCCCGCACACGTAGCGGCGCAGCACAACTGACACACACCGTCCGACGAAACACGTCCCGCCCGGCGCATAAATTACGATGCCGCAAACAAACGGCTCCCACGGCAAAGAGACACCGCACGTGAAAGAGAGGCGGAAACACGGACGCAGAGCACGGACAACGAAGAAGCGGCACCCCGGGCATGAATCCAGCACTGCAGGCCCTTCCCATGCTTCTGCTGATGCACCACCAAGGACGCAACGTACCGCGGAGACGCAGGTAGGCACACACACAACAAGTGCACGCAAACAGCGCACACAGTGCAAGGGCGGAAAAAGCGGACAACCCCCACCAGCGCGTGCACACTACACATCCACCATTGCATCCACATATGACACACAGGCCAAATCCTAACATCGCAGAACACATGTGTACACACCACCTGGGACTAGGAACCAACCACCCCGTCACGGCCCCAAAGCGCCGATGACGCCGCCACACATGCGCACAACGCAGAGGCCAACCGCAGCGCCATGCATGCGTCGCACACAGACACAGGGACACAACCAAGCAGCACACACATCAGCCCCACCCCGAACGCACATGACACGTGACAGGCCGGCCACAGACATGTCCCCAACGCCCAATTCACGGACAACACCCAACGCCACACAACCGACGCACACATGTCAGTGAAGTCACGCAACAGCAGGACACACCCCAGTGTAACAAACATGGCGTAGCACACAGCGGCGGCAACACCAACTAGGAGAAGCAGGGCCCCTTCGGGAAGAGGAACGCCAGTACCACACTGAAAAACCCATACCACCCTGCACATATGAACAAGACACATGAAACGGAACACCAAAGAGCCCGGGGACCGACAACAGGTGGCCCAAGAATTACAACCACACACAAGGCCCAACGCAGAGCGGAAAGGCAGCCTGCCGCCCACACAAGGGAGAGCAGACAGCACTGAATGACCTTCCATTCCAACACCGAAACCACAGCCCTACGACAGAAGCCGGTGAATACAGCCATTGTCCAAGAATAGACCAACACAGGCATGCCGAGGAGACCGACCACACGGCAGATAGCGCATATCACAGAAGCACACAACGGACGGGGAAGAAAGAAGAAAACACTCCCCCATGTCGGCCACATGCAAGTTAATTGGAAGGAGTCACACAGCACTGACCTTGAACTGTCTGAGAAGCATGTGGGAAGAGGGCCCGTGTCCTCCAAACAAGCCAACAGAACACAAGTCCTGTCTCCCCACGACTACACAGAGCTCACAGCAACCCCGGAGCGTGCACATTGCAGACTGCACACACAGCCGGAGCACGCCACCTCTACGAACCGCTGCGAAATGGCAACCGCAACACACCTACCCAACTACGCCGAACAGCTCAAGCTGTACCAAACCAACACGATACATACATTGGGATGCGATCTCCTGTCCCTGCTGAACGTAAGTTACCGACTGACTTACCGCATCACATTGTTCAGCTGCGTCATGCCCGTCTTCTACTGTCGGAGGTGTCCCTACCAGCATCCCGTCGAGATATGCCTCTCCAACCCGGCATGTCTGAAGGCGGACCTGCTACCACTACTCCTCCCTCTGGACGCACACGACAGGGCCTGCTCTGCCTATGGGGGCATGGCGTATGTGGCCAACATCGCACGCGCACTGAAATGGAACCACTGTGCCTCCACACGACGGATCATCGAGAACAGCTACATCGAATGTCACCCAGCATGCCCCATCATGGTCCTCCAAGGGACAACCTACGAACAACACCTTGACAGCCACCATCCGCTTCATTGGCTGGCAAACATGGACACCACCAATGACATGGAAGCCCTGCTGGACGGCATCGCATACCTGACAACCTGTAAATACGTCGGACCACAACGCAGGTTCCCCGAGTGACCTATGAAGTCCAACCCCGCACCCATGCTCAGCTTCCGCACGGACTGGCCAGTCACCACCACAACAGCCATACCAAACGACCGGCAACTGTAACCACACCATCAACGACATCGCCATGACATCGGATATGACCGGGACATGCACACTGTTCCCCATCACATCCAGGAACACCGCATGCATCGTGGGAGGCAGTGGCATGGGCTCTGTGCATCGCACCCACATGGACGGAACTGCACGAACAACCAGGACACGACATGGATCCAGCGCACATGGACACACACACCGCTCAGTGGACATGAATAGGTCGCCTGGAGTCTGTGGGTGCTGCACCCCTCCCACCCCCGCCCCGGGAATCCCATACCAGGACCTTTGCATGGACGACAAGTGCATACAACAACAACACGACCCCAGTGACTGTGACATGTCCAGTAACCACCACAGTGCAACAACAAGTGGCACGCCGCTGCATGCACGCAAGCACATGCCCTGATGTCATCTCACATGCACGCGTGCATGAGGAACAACCGCAGCAAACCTGTCACATGGAACTGAGATGGACTGTGCCCATGATGCCGAGCGGTCTGGTAGGCTACATGTATACCGTCTGTGTCAAAGTCCGCAGCTCCGCAGCTATACGTAAATGTACATTAGCACAGCCTTGGCCAAGCAGATGTAACCCCACACCCTATCCCATTTGTAATCATGCTCAGTATATCCTCAACATGTATTCCGCTGCCAGTAGTGTCCACTATACTGCATCACAGAGGACAGAAGACTCAATATAATGTTTGAAACCAAAACTGTCTCCGCTGACTCATTTCACAAGTACGAATGAGAGAGGATGAGAGTATGTGAAGTACACGGCAGTCGTGACATGACCATGTAGTCCACTGGTATTGGATGTCAACGCAAATGAGTAGCACTACTGTGGAAGACACACATGTGTCGTGTGAAGTCGTATGGACGCAGTGCTCAGGTGGGTGGGTGCGACGGGTAGATGCGCACATGCCAAGTTGGAGCACGCCGTGTTGGGAGGGGTCATGAACAGTACACCACCGCTTCCCTGGGCATTGTGAGAGGACACCTGTCGGGGGAGTGAACACGTGTGTGCACAGCAGCCGGGCACACGTACAAGGCGGTACCAGGCGCACCTCAGCCCACCCTCTGTGGACAAGCTGGATCCTGTTGTGCGCCCGCCATGCCCCTTGACAAGGCACACACAGCCCCAGTCGACCAGGTGTAACCCCAACATAGTCAATCCGCACAGGCGATACAGGGCACGGGATGGCAGTGGAGCATGGTGTGTGAGAGGTCTCCTCGCGCTCCTCCTGGTCATATCACGCAGGCAATAGAACCTCAACGTCTAGCATGGCACAAGTCACATGGAAGTGTAGGGGGACGCACCACAGCACGAGCAGCACTGACGTCACGGGAGGTGGCTCGCACCATCCCATCCATTGCCCATCATACCAACCACGACACATGCCATTGCGACTAAGTGCAAGCGCGTGCGCCACCACCCCCGAGCCCTCCCCAGAGAGGCCAAAGAGTGAATGTGTGGGCCAACAGCCACAGACGGACGCGGCCTGGCCGCAAGGGCAGCCACAGCCACTGGGTGTCGCAGGTGGCGGATCCGGAAGGCGAAGACTGTGATGCATAGTCCATGCAGGCCGGGTCTCCATTTGGGGCACCACGCAGGTGGACGGCGTCCCGCCACACATCATACCCTGAGACAGCCCACTCGTGCAACTGGACCCACACATTCACTCCTTGCCCTCTCTGGTGCGAGCTTGGGGCTGCCTGTGCAAGCGCTAGCCTCGCAGGTGAGCATGCATATTGGGGGGCGAGGGGAGGACATGAGGGCTGGGGCGAAGATGACTGTATCACTGTCAGTTAGTACAAGGGATGACCCAGATGTGGAAAGGAAGAGACGTGTCCCGTGTGTACTGCAACTAGTCGCCAATCCAACTACCCCCCATGTCCGGAATGTAAGCCCGCACCTAGGCCCGCCCATCCGCCACATCGAACATACCACCAGCACGACAACCTTCCCATTCGAAACACTGACTGGGGGTGGCGACCAGTGAACAATCATGTGTAGCCTACCCACGCGTACATGTGGGCCCTCCATGATCCATGTCACCTGCGGCAAAGACATGACATGCGCAATGAGGGAAGTGAGGAGAGCTGTCCGCCCCACGCGCAGAAGGTGCATCAGCTCCACAGACCCAGCAGCGAGTCCAGCAGGGGTCACATGTGCAGGGGCAGCTGTGCCTGGTGTGAAGGCACATGCATATAGACAGCACATCGACCAATGTGTAGTCTGCCCACATCCACAGTCCATCATCATGCGGACATAGGAATTGAACACAGGGCAACACATCTTAGTTGGTGCACCCACCGTGACCAACAATGCGCAATCATCGACGTACCCGCCCTGTGCATGGCCCCCCACCCAACGGAGGCACATCCAGTGCCACCATCCCACACACACAAGCCTTCCACGGAACATGCTGTGTCCAATGGTCAGTACAGAGTCAGCGCCCATCTGGTGGATCCTGAACAGGAGACACATGCACACACATGCCAGCTCCCACTATGTACGTCTGCCACCTGGCACGTGCAATGTAACCTCTCACCTGTGACTGCAAGCACACAGCCGTCTTGGCATGGGGCTGTCAATGTGGACACCAGTCAATGTTTCGGGAGCTGTGATCCGTACAGTGCTGTACATAGGGTGCAGTGCTGACACCTACTACTGTCTCATATCCCCTCGTGCCACAGGTCCCACTTGTATTGGCCGCTCAGCCCGTGCCCACATCGTCGTCGTCGTGTGCCATACTCATCCAGCCTCGGAAGCAGTTCCATGCTCAGCAGACACTCATGTTGCCGTGGCGTTGCCGCTTGACGAATATGCAGTCAGTCCCCATCAGCACGCCCGCAAGTCATTGGGGCCTAGATCCCCATGTGCATGCACATGGCAGTGGTATGTCTCACTTGCCATTGCCATTGTTGGGAGACCTGTGTAAGTGTATTGTGGCCGTGCCGTCCCAGCTTGACAGCTGGGCTGTGGCTCATGTGCTTGCTCAGTCATGTCAGTGATGTGTATGCGAAATTGCTATGTGCCGTGTTGCTTTGACATGTGTCCTCTGCCATTTAACCCAGGCGGAGACCGAACATTGACCGCCCATACCAATTGCTGGCGGACATGGACGATACAGAGGTAATCAGGAAGTTTCGGCTGGACAGGCCAACTCTGCATCGACTGTGTGCCATGTTAGAGCCCCATCTCCGTCCCCGCAGGGTGTATCCGACTGCTGTCACCCCCACGGCTAAGGTGATGGCCGCCATGCATTTCTTCGCCACTGGGTCATTCCAGCACACAGTGGGCAGTGGAGGAGGGATGTCCCAGCCCATGTTCAGCAAGGTGCTGAGGGATGTACTGGCAGCCATGATGCTGTACCGGAACAGGTACATCCGCTTCCCCAGGGCTCGTGAATTGGCGGCAGTGAAGGGTGCATTCTATGCCCTTGGCAGAATCCCACACGTCGTGGGAGCCATTGACTGCACTCATGTTGGCCTTGTTCCACCACAGGCCACTGAGCACCTGTACCGCAACAGGAAGCACACGCACTCCCTGAATGTGCAAGTGGTGTGCCTTGCGGACATGGTGATCACCCACGTGTGTGCAAAGTTTCCAGGCTCGGCCCATGACGCACACATAATGCGCAACAGCATCTTGCCACGACTGATGGCCAATCTGCAACAGGATCGTGCCTGTATTGTCGGTGAGTATGTGGAGTGGTGTAGCGTGCTGGTTGTGCGATGCTGTCCCCTGTCCAGTTGGAATAGCTACGGTTCTCTGTGTCCCTCACACCCAGGTGACTCTGCGTATCCGAATGGGGCATGGCTGCTCAGTCCATTGAGGAATCCTCGCACCCCAGCAGACGATCGATACAATGAGGCACATGGGAGGACCAGACGTGTGGTCGAGCGTACCTTTGGCCTCCTCAAGTCCAGGTTCAGGTGCCTGGACCGCACCGGGAGTGCACTGGCGTACTCCCCACAGAAGGTGTGCCAGATAGTGGTGGCGTGCTGCATGCTGCACAATCTGGCCATTCGGAAGCAGATCCCCCTCATTGTGGATGACGGAGATCAACCAGGGCCCCAGCCCGCAGACCAGGACAGCTCGAGTGAGGTGGACAGCGGAGAGGAGGAAGCTGGGAATGTGCGCCAGCAGCTCATCGCCCGCTACTTCACTTGACGGTGAGTGTCCATGTACGACGGATGATGTGTCTGTATCTGTGCAGGTGTGTGTGTGCTGTGTCAGGGTGGCCGTATGTTCACTGCGTGCAGTGTGTCAACGCTCCATGGCCAGGGTAGTATGCCACTGTTGGTGACTGTGGCATTGTGCCCTATTGCTCTGTGCGATGTGTGTACATTGCTTGTAGTTGTTGACATGTACTGTGTGATGGGTGTGTGACACACTCATTGAATGTGCTCCTGTTCTGTCTCCCACCCCTAGGTCCCTACAGGCCCTCCGGATTCCATTGCCATGCCACGCATCAGGTGCCCTTCCGCCCAAGGTGGCCGTTGTATTCCGTACAAATAAAACACAGGGCACAAACAGCAGTTAGTGAATAAGGTGCATTTATTACGAACTGTGACATGTGATTGTGTGTAAGGTGATAACAAAAGTGGTGCGTGCAGTGACAATGAGCTGTCGGTCATGGCTGCGTGATGATCAGGGTGTACCCACTGGTTCTATGTCCATAGTCCAACACACACATGCCATCCAGCTGGCTGTGTGGAGTGGGATCGTAGAGCAAGTCAATGCAGTGGCTGGTCAAGGAAGGCTGGCGGAAGGCTGGCTGGCTGCCTCACTTGCGACTGGAGCGTGCGAAGTCCTCCCGGGAGATCTGTTTCCTCTTCGGACGGCCCCTTCCACGTTTGGGAGGGGGTGTGTGGTGGCGACCTGCTGGTGGTGGGTGAGGTGTGCTCACTGGCTGTGGACGCAGGGGAAGTGGACACTGCTGGCCGACCCTGCGCCCTAGCAGGTGGTGGCGGAGGTGGTGTTGCTGGCCTTGCCTGTGACCCCACCGCCACCACCAGCTGGCCCATGAGGTCCACGAGCTGGTCCATACGGGACACGAATTGGCCCATATGGGCGTCCATGGACCTCAGCACCCCCAGCACCTCCCGCGTGTCAGTGGCAGACCTGGCCCATTGTCCTTGGGCCTCTTCATAGGCCCCAAGGACTCTGGCCATTTGAGGCAGGGCATGGCTCCCAGGGGAGGCTGGCGTTTCCCTGACCCTGCTCCTCCTACCAGTCCTGCTGCCACCGGCCTGCCCACTAGCCACATTGCACACCACGGTCCTCGCTGTGGCTCCCAGGGTGGATCCAGTCGGCCGGGCCACCACCTGCGCTGGGGCTGGTGCCAGCGAAGACGTGGTGGTGGTGGAGGCGGTGGTGGTCGGTGCGGCGATGGTGGCGGTTGCGGCAGTGGTAGTGGCCGCAATGACCGTGGGTGTGGCCGCAACGACAGTGGCAGCAGGGGACTGGGACTGTTCAGCATCCCTGGATGATGGGTTGGTGGGTAGGAGGGGTCCTGGGGAGCGGCTGGGCCCTGCCACGCCAGATGGGCCAGCTTGGTGGTCCGTGTCCGAAGAGGTGGACAGATCCTCCAGATCCGTGTGTCCTCGTTGGGGGCTTGTAGGCTGGCTGTGCTGGCTGCTGTCTCCATCCCCAGCGTCCAGCAGTTCGTCACCTGTGGAGAAAATGAGATTTGTTATTGTGTTGCACCTGGCGAAGTATGTATTAGTCGTCTGACATTGGCAGTTCGTGCAATCTCGTACATGGGTTTCCCGGAGGCGAGTGTGTGGCTGTGGCATCTGTAGTTGTGTGTGCTAGGCAATGGGACTGTGTGCTGTGCACATGTGGCATGGGACGGATTGGCCATGCCGATGGGTGTGTTGCTTTGCCCCTACTCATTGTGACTCTGGTGTATGCGGGCTCCTGGCCCATCCTGGGTCTGGTTTGTACTTTGCTTTTGGTGTTCATATGGAACGCTTAGGAACGCATATGGCAACATGGGGGCCATGCCCCAGATTCGCATTTGGGAGGGGATATGCTTTTGGGGTTCAAATGGAACGCTTAGGAACGCATATGGCAACATGGGGGCCATGCCCCAGATTCGCATTTGGGAGGGGATATGCTTTTGGGGTTCAAATGGAACGCTTAGGAACGCATATGGCAACATGGGGGCCATGCCCCAGATTCGCATTTGGGAGGGGATATGCTTTTGGGGTTCAAATGGAACGCTTAGGAACGCATATGGCAACATGGGGGCCATGCCCCAGATTCGCATTTGGGAGGGGATATGCTTTTGGGGTACATGCTGTGAGCCATGGGTGCCGAACGTGACATGTGTTGTGGCAGCATGACAGTGCATGGTCTGAGGTGTGTGCATGCCTGACATGCCCTGCATATTTGCTGTCTGTTGTGGTTACTGGACATGGCATTGGACGCATCGTTATGAGTGAGTGATAGTTGTGTGCCAGCCAACGTATTGCAGTTGTCCCATCTCCTTGGTGTGCGTGCTGCCCTGTGCCATGTGCATCACTGCAGTGCTCGGGGGGTGTGGCCCATGTTGTGTGTTGTTGCTCACAGTGTGTCGTGCGCTTAATTGACTTCTGGCACATGGTTGGTCATGGGCATGTGTCTTAGCGTGACTGCTGTATGTGTGGCAGCTGTGCGGATGACATGCCTTTCATGTGACTGGGGCTGACGGATGGGATGGATGGTATGTTGTATGTGCATGGTGTGTCTGTGAGTTTGATGGGTTCAGTGGTGTTCGTGTGCATTTCTGTTGTTCCGCTCTGTTGCGTCTAGTGTTGTTTGTCTTACATAGGCGTAGTTGTGGGGTGTGGGGTTGACAGGCAGTGGGGGCTACATGGACAGGACTTCAATGGTGTTTCGGTTGTGTGTGATGAGTTGCACAGTGGCTGCCGTGTGGGACTATATTCAGTGTGGCTTGTGCATGCAGACGTGGCTCCTTGGGTGTTGCTATGTCTGTGATGGGTCATGTGGGGTGTGAGTCTGCTGTTCATGTCCGTGTGCACATTGTTCACTTGTTCGTGACGGTGGGCGGTGCTGCGTGTTCGTGTGCTACGTGACATGTCCCATGTGTTGGTGGTGTTATGGTCCTCATGCCTCCAGTAATCCAGCCCTGTCCAGTTTCCCACCTGCAAGTTGTTCGTGCGTGCACTGTACTGGATGCCACATGGCTCTAAGCGGGGGGTGCTCCATGTTGCAGGTCTGTGGGGGTGGGGGGTGTAGTGGGTCGTGGGGTGGCTGTACACCCACTGACACCGATTGCTGTGGACCGTGATGTCTGCCTTTCGGCTGTCGTTGTGCACTGCGGTGGCTGACACGTGGCTGTGGGGTGTGGGGGATGCTCCTCCTTGCTGTGCTGTGGGACTGGGGCCTGGTGTGTGTTGTACTTGGGCTGTCCACCGTCCCACCCACTGCACTTTGTGTTCCTGCCACTTACCTGTTACTTGTCGGTTAGTGCAGCTGTGGCGGACACATGGGTGTGGTGGGTGCTCGTTGTGGCGCTTCTGGCATATTTGGGGACCTGTTGGTGGTTACGTGGCTGGCTTAGTGTACACATGTCCCCACGCATCTTACAGTTGTTCGGTTTGGCCTGTGTGTGGTAGTGTCTGTTGCATGTGCGTGTGTTGTGTTGTGTATTGTGTGCTGGACATGGGGGTGTTTGTCCCTGGGAGCTGTGGCATGGTAGTTGCGCATGTGAGTACATAGCGGTGTGCTAGTATACATTAGTTTGTACTTACCAGCCTCCACTCCCTCTGCTAATCCGGCGAGGATCTCCGGATGGATTACGACTCGCACCTTCTCCTCCCACGCTTTGAAGGTCTTAAAGAGCGCGGGATTCCCTCCGCCAGTGACGGCAGCCAGCTCTCTGTTTTTGCCCTCCTTCTTCTTGACCAGGCTCTTTACGTCATTCCAACGTTTGTTAATTTCTCCTCTGTTCCTGGGCAGGGTCCCGACTGCATTGACCTGGTCTACGATCCGGTTCCACATTCTGTTTCTGGTGGCTAGTGGTGTGTGCTGGACCATGTTCCCATAGATTTGTGGGTACACCTTGATGATCTCGTCGACCATGACCGTCAGCTCCATGGGCGTGAACTTGGGCATCCTTTGTGGTGCCATGGTGTTTGTGGTGCTGGTGCGGTGTGTGTTGTGTAATGTGCAGGGGGTTTGTGGTGCCGGTGTTTGGTGGTGGTGGTGGTGGTTGTGATGTGTGCGTTTCTGTGGTGTGCTGCTGTCCTTGCTGTGTCACTGTGTCCTCTCCTCTCCTCTCTGGTTTGCAATGTAGCAAGGGGTTGTGGTCTGTGGGAGTGCTGCTTTTGTACTCACCTATGTGGGTGTGTCCTCATGGTCTGTTGTTTTCAGGTGTGTTGTGTCTGGGGTTCTGGCCTTTGTATTTTTTGTTTGTCCGGGGGGTGTTTTCGGGATGTGTACTGTGCTTGTGTATTTGTGCGTGCCTTGCTGTGTGGACTTGTTGGCCATGTTGTGTGCTATTGGTTTTGTGTGCGGATGGTTTCTGTGCAGGTACGTGGGCGCCATGGCTTCTGCCGTGTCGATTCTCATCGGCGTTGTTTGCGCTGGCGGGCGGTATATTTGTTGTTTTTCCGCGCTCATGGCGGTGCGATCGTAATTTCACGTGCGGTGTGTCGGCCGTGTGGGCGGGCGGTTTTGTGTTGTCGTGCGTGTTTCCGTCCGTGGCGGGCGGTTTGACTCCGACTCGGACGATGGCGGGCGGTATTTTGTGTGGGATTTTTCCGCCGATGGCGGTTTTCGGTTTGTGTACTCATAATGGCGTGGTCGGTGTTCAGGCGGTGTGTGCGGGCGGATTTTTGCCGCTTCCATGCCTGGCGGATTTATTTACGCCGGGTATCGTA